>OZ022336.1:3750000-5000000 GCA_963989225.1 Dromius quadrimaculatus | reverse complement strand
TATGGAATCTTAACGAAGTAGTGTTAAAAATTGTTGTGTTTATAGATGTCATTCCTAATTTAGTTGAATTGTTGATTTGAGTTTCCATAAATTTCCTAAAAGGGAAGTGTCGGTAGTAAATAAATTTGGAGACTACGATGCAGTTCATAAAAAAGCTATGCGGATTAGAAAAATTCGTACAGGGAGAGCTGAAATCTGAAATGTACAATAGAAAAATGTCATAAATACTCCTCTGTAATATTACTTTCTTTAAAGCTATGAGTTTCATAACCTCATTCAGTCTTCCAGTTACAACTAGAATTCATATATAAATAAAAAGATTTTAAAAGAAAAAACTAAATGTTATAGAAGAAGAGAGCCAATACTTTCTCGCACAATTGAAATTGAATTGAATCATTCAATGAAATATCAATATTTCTTTGCTGAATATCAACGTATTTACATTGTAAACAGATTACAAACTTGCCATAAGCCACTTTTGATCCACCATTTTGTAAGCACAGTGCTGCCGCCAACGGTAATTTCAGTTGCCAATAGTCGTTCCATGTAATTTATGATTGCTCATGACTATTCCTCAAATTAATACATACAATTCAAGCTCCTTTTAGCCGAATTGACTAGCTCATGATTATAACAAAACTATTCATAATTTCAATCTCTGAAATTTTAATCTTGTAGATATTTTGATTGGGATCTGGACCACTCGTTTATCTATGAATGCACAAGAATCTAGATTTTGACCGTAGTTTGCGTACATAACAGTAATGCCAACTAAGTAGCAATAATTGATCCGCTTAGCTTGTTTATACATACGGAAAAGGAAAATAGAACGATAATATATTTTAGCCCCAGAAATGTATCCATACTTTAGTGTAATGGAACAGCTACTTTAGATCTGCTCTCTTTAAATATTACTTGAAGCTGCGAGCACGGTATGAGTTAGTCTTTGAAAACTTGGAGGATTGTTTTAATAGACTTATACAGGGTGTAACAGCGGAACGAGCTACCTCAAATAACTTCTATGTTATTGAAGATACAATAAAATACTATGAGAAAATCTTGTGTAGGACTAGGAGGGACACCCAAAAATGGAAGAAAATATTTTCTCACACCAGTGGTTTTCAAGCTACAAAACAAAGTTATATTCTTCCAAATTTTTTAGTTTCTTTCAATAGAATTTTTTTTTCTTAATTCTATCATTAAAGCCGGCTCCAGACATCACGTGTTTGACAAATAGTATTGCTCGCCAAACACCGAACACCAAGTATCTAGTGCTTGGCTTGGTGCTCATGGAATTACGAGCTCAGGGATACAGATGCGATGTTTGATAAAATGTTTGCTTTCCATCGAACATACACGAATATTTGTCTTTGTCTCACTCGCCATACTCGCTTGATTTCTCTCGCTAAATTATGGATAAAAATTGATAATTATTCATAAAGTATAGATAATTCTGACAGAAATGAGACTAGCTACATTTGTTGTAATAAGCTGTGCTAGCTCAATGAGAAACTGAAAGTGAAAACTATGTAGAAGATAGTGGATGACAGCTGTGAATAGAAGTAGAAAATTGTTAGGTATTCACTCCTTATGGCTGATAATTTGGTTATTTGGTCAGAAGTTATTGTCTGAAGAACTCACATTTCATTTTCAAGGTACAGTGCAATAAATTTGCTGGCCGAGTTATCAGAACAATAAAAAAAAAAAATATTTCTTCACTTTATAATTTTTTATAACTCATAAATCTCAATATAATTATCAGTATATTAAGACTTGAAGCAATAAGAATACAGATTTATCAATGTTTCCTGACACTGATCCAACGATATCTGTCGTTTTAATTCAGTCCCGTAATTTATTCGTTACTTGACGAACACTGAATGTGTAGAGCCAGGGCCGATGATGCACGAGCACCGTGCTCGTCTTCTTTGATGTGGACAAACTACGGGAATAGCGAGCACCTGAATGTTTGTACTCGACTTATGACAAGTATTAGGCGAACAGTCCATCCACACTCTGGGAGTTTGCCGAAACATTTGCTCGGTACTTGACTAACACCGCATGCCTGGAGCCGGCTTATGACGAAAATATTGACAGAATTGGGATTGAAATTTGAATTTTTTTAATTTTCATAATTATTTTTTAGTTGTCTATGAACAATTGAGCTACATAAATACATTTAATTATTTGTAAATGAGTTTATGAATAATGTTCTAGTTGAGTTTCATCTCATATATACATAATTCAAATCTTCTCAAAACTGATGCAAAAGTAGCATTATTAATTTCTTTCGGTGTTGAAGTAGCACACGCATCTCCTACGCAATCTATCAAATTTTCTTTTGTTGTTACTGGTGTAAAGTACACTTTAAGCAATTTCAAATTCAAATTGACAGATAGCAGATTTTGTTTTTATAGCCTACTGAAAAATAACTACGAAAATAAAGTTTATTTGAATTTAAATTGCATTTTTCTCAATATTTTTATGATGTAAGGATATAAAACGAATTTATATTTTAGGTCAGAAAAAAATAATTCTATCAAATAGGCCTGATGGGCCTAAAAAATATAAAGCATCTCATTTAAAGAACTATAACTTTGTGTTTTAGCTTGAGAGCCACTGGCTCAAAAAAATATTTTCTTCCATAATCGGGTGTCTCTCTTTGTCCTGCATAAGATTGCTCCATAGTATTTTATTGTATGTTCAATAACATATAAGTTATTTGAGATAGTTCGTTTCGCTGTTACACCCTTTAATGTATAATCAGTGAATTGCACTCATTGATATTACAGTAATATAAGAATGCTTATTTTCCAGATATCAACATTAATTTGACAATTAATCATTGAAGGCATTGTTCAGTTTGTCAAATAAATGGAGATAAGTAAATGCCTTCACAATTTTGAGGTTTAACACGTATTGGAATGTGATAGTTTATGACTATATACTTATAAATTTTAATTAATGGTGTCAAAGATGTCAGTCATTCAAAACATACCACAAAAGGAAGCAATCAGCGGACAACTTGGAATATCATTGTTTACTGAAGGATTAATTTAGGTTTTATAAATGGCATTCATTTCTCGTTGCATGATCAAGCGGTATTAACAGTTTCAATTCATATCAATTTTACAGCAGTCTCTTCTATCCATATATAATAAAATTATTTTAGTGAATATTTTGGATAAGCTCAATGGTTATTAATCACGCTCACAAAGTAGATTTAGTTCCACTTTGTTCTCTTAGTACTGAACAGTAAATGTTATTATTTTTAATTATAATTATATAATGATCATTGTTGTATCATAATTTTATGCGAATAGATGATGAGTCGTGAATGGAATTATTATTATTCAGTTCTTTCAAGAAATTCTACAGTAAATGGGCAGCAAACATATATACTGGAAAATTAGTTGTTCTCTTTGTTTTGCTTGATCAAAAAAAAATCGAAAATGTACTAACAACCGTGAGAGAAGTGAGTACACGTTTTTTCTGCACTTTTCTTCCATGAATAGTTAGAAAAAAATATACATTATACATAAGATGATATTAAGAATAATAAAACAAAAAAAAATATTTCTTTTAGTTCTTTTGGCAATTGATGGATCAAGGGTGCAGCTTCACATCAAACTACAAAATTATAATGAGTTTCCATAACGGTGTCTTGAGATATTGAAACATATCATTTTCGCTCAAATTCAGTCCAACGAATTGAATAAGTTCAAAAAATATCCTTCCAAGTTGTTAGTTTATTGTGCTGCTGAACTTAATCTTTTATATTGCCCAACAAGAAATGAATGCGCGTCACACATTGAAAGTGGTTGACAACTGACAAATGATCTAGAGAGAAAACCTTACCTTGCGAATAGCTCTGATCGCTCCTTTATGCTGGTTTGTAAGCTGAATGTACCGTGGTTCTTCATCTTCATCTGAAAAATGCATACAGTACACTGCTAAGTGGAGAACCACAAACACCTGGAAGATACAAACACACAGTATACGGATTATTTACATTAACAAATTAATGTTGCACATATTTTTGATATTGCCAGCTAAGAAACTAATCTAAGTTAACAATGATGGATGGAGTGTTGCTAGTTCTAAACGTTTACGGAGAAATCAATATTCTTCTGAGGAAGCAGTCAGTGTGTAACATTTCAAAAGGATTACTTCTCTTATTCTTACTATGGAATTAATGATATGTGGATGAGAATATTTAGGATTCAGGTTCAGCAATATATTTTTTCGAGGGAGAGTGTGGGAGTATCAGTATTGCTAATACCATTTGAGAAATATATATTTCATAGAAAATAATTTAATATGTGTCGAATTTATTGTAACGCAACTACTCTCATTTAAGATGTTATCAATGTGATCTAATTATGGATGATATATCCTACAATTTGAAGCATGTTGAGGAGAATCCTGAGAGGACATTCTATATAGTAGTTATTTTTGTCTATAGTATTCAAATATATTGCTGGAAAGAAGTGTTTTTGGAAGAGGTGTGCAAAGTAATATCTTTATACATTGCATGTGCTGTGTTTGGAATCTTACCTTTTTATACCTGGATTTATATCATTTGAATAAAAAATGGAACTGATGTAACCCTTCTGATTTGTCATGATTTACTTCCGTTTGATTATTATTTTTTGGTATTGATGATTGATCAATAATATTGATTTCTCATACTATGCCTGATATCTCTACACCCTGTATTTGTTTGTTAGTACCTACCTATCTCTACTGTTAGTTTAGCGTATAGAAAAAAAACACGCTGATAAATAAGGTACAACATGTAGATTGAGAGGGAGATTATAGGAAAGCAACATTCTCAGAACAAAGGATACTATATAATATGTTTTACATATCTACATGATTCAGAAGTTTGAATTTCTCTACCAATAAGTTCATTTTATTTTTAGATAACGCTGGATTTTGGTTTATCTGATGTGACAATTTCATATTAATAATCAAGGAACGCTTGCACAATGATAGACATGATGATTTCAGCTATTGACTGATGAATTAGGCCCAGTAAATATATTTGAAAATTTGAAGATCTTCACATTAGGGTTTTGTGAATGCATCATACTTTTGGAGATATCAATTGATCTAGAAAAAATCATTTATGCTAGGCTCCAAGCATTTTCCAGCCTTCTGACACCATCCTGAAAAATTCTGGCTTTCCGGGAAGAACGCATGAAATGCAGGATTAATTCCACGAATATGATATTATAATCCTCAAGAGTATGTATAGTTGATACGATCGATTTCAAGTGGGTGTAAATCGATTGACAATGGAAAAAAGGCCATAAAGAATTAATAGATTTTCTTGATTTTGAAATACCAATGTTAGGATATATTCGGAAATACTATTCTGCACAAACAAATTTTAAACCGATCATGAAACGGTTACAGCTCCAGAAACTCTTTCTCAAAATTTGTGATCTGATCTTCATCATGTAATATACTGTTGTGTCCAATTTAAAAGAATTCTATGATAAACGTCTGAAGTATTGAATGTATTTAGGAGGGATACTCGTTCAGCCCACAAGAATATGAACAAGTGGCACGATCGATTTCAAATCGGTCCTGAAACGCTCAATGACCAAAAAACAACTTGGACGCAACGATGATTATATTCTTGTCGATTCAAGAGGATCTGTGCCGGTCAATTAATGTCCAAAAGTACATTTTTGGAAATATGTTCTCATATTTGTTACAAAATATACATGGGTATATAGAAGTGGTTCAATCGATTTTAAATTGTTGCTGAACCCATTAGTGATGAAGAAAGGAGGACAAGAAGTTATTCTTGATTTGGAAAAATTGTGCAGTAAATCTCATATCCAAGGTTATTTGTTTAAGATCTGATACTATGATAACAGAGCTACATGAATGTGGTATGACCGATGTTCAATTGATTAATGATGAGAAAGGAGGAGAAGGCGATATTGATTCAAAAAGGACTTTGCTGGTGATATGTTCAAAAGTACTTCTATAAATTGTAGAGACTAACGACGAAAAGAGGAAAAAAAGGCGATGTTATTTCTTTTGTTTTTGTAAATTTGTAAGGAACTGTTCTGAAGAAATTAACTTCCAAAGATCTTTTTGTAGACTCTATAGAGATTACGTAGAGCTCTTGATATATTCACAGAACGATGAGTGAGATCAGTGAAATAATTAAATCATAGAAATATAGTTTCTTGCTATTATTATGAGTAGAAACAACCATGAAGGAAGCAGTGTGAAGAATTATGCGCAAATATGTTTCAAGAAGTGGTACCAATGCTAAAATCTGCATGTGATGAGCTATTTTCGAAAGATCAAATTTTGAATATAGCTGATGAATTTTGGGTTGAAGAAAACTAGGACTAACTAAATTGTTAATAATAAATAATTGCAAATAAATGCTAGATACTCGAAGTTATATTCTGAAGAGATAATGTTTCAATCCAAACAGTCGTTCTGAGCCTAAACAAACTATATTTGACCTTTGACATTTGATTTTATAAATGCATATTAGAAAAAAGAAGACAAATAGATCCATAAGCGAATATGAATAATAAATGATTCATTGATATTATGCTATAAAACATGGCATGTTCAATGATATTCATTATACGATATAGTGCTCAATGTATGTCCTTCAATAAGTTGGTTGAATACAAAAAGATCTATATATGGATATTTTATGTGGTCACCACGTGACTTAATACTATCAAACGTAAAACAAGAATGGGATCGCATAAAAAGTGCTGTTCTCAGGGTTACTATCTCAAGAGATATAAGCTACAAGTTCAAAAATTCTTTTTGGATTAAAATCCTTTCCAAATCTAGAATCTCAAAATAAATTCTCAATTATTCGATAGTCTGTAGTATTGAAGAGTCGACAAATTTTTTTTTTTATCATTTGGTTACTATTCCACTACTGTGATTCAAAAACGTTTTTGTATGATTTCCATTAATAATCAGAGTAAAAATTTTGTACAACTTCATTGTGTTGAACTGAATTTCAATTCGTCCGCCTCTGATCATTACCTGTTAATAAAGCCAGCTCGTAGTTTGTCAATTAATCTTTCGCAAATTGATGTCATCTGTCGATAAAGTCTCGTGTTATGTATTCAATGAAAAAGAAAAACTCAATCTGTCGGTTTAAGCACTGGACAATCGCTTATTAAAAACGTCTGTGAAATTTAGTTAATTTTGAAAGATTAAATATCTTTCTTACAACATTCTGGATCTCTTCGGGACTTCTCCCTTATACCAAATATCAAAAATCGGATCCTTAATTTTCTACAAGTTTATATATAGAAAGTGACAAGAAAGAGGATGAAATAGAAGAAAGAAGCGTAATTTTTTGGAAACAGCACTTTATGTTTTCTAATATTAGCTATCAAAGACATCAATTTTTGAAAAGTGAAGTATTAGTAACAGAACTGATTAAAATATTCATATACCGAATGGTGTTCGAGCTTTTGTCTGTCCATGTTTTTACTCCATCCATACCAATTGGTAACTATTGATACACTCTGTATTATTCTTTGGGATAGTTTTAATTTTTTCACTTTTTGGACGGAGCTTGAAGCTCCCGCTCAAAAATGAAACTTTTGTTGAAATTGGAAAGAACAATATAAAATCATATGACGTTTGGATGCTCTTTGTACCTACCATTGAGCTCAACTCAACACCCTGTTGAAAGAGATGAAATATTCAAACGTGCACTTCAGTAAAAAATTTGAATTTCAACATCAACAAATCAAATCCTTAAAAAACTAGCAAATATTAAACATTCCGGAAGTCATGTCAAAAAAACCAGTCTTACACATCGATCATGCACATGCCAAATGACAAAATTAAACACTACACCAAATTGAAAATGCCGCTAGCTAGGTTGAACTAGTAGTTCCAGTGTGGAAAAAAGGTAAGTAGTATTCAATCAGTGCCAAACGAATTGTACGAAGTACCAATGTCAGCAGAACAGAGGTTTATGCCACCGGCCAGATCTGTGTCAGTTTGTATCGTATGTCCGGGGAGAGGTGGGATATCTAGAACAGGAAATCAAGGCTTATGACTTAATTTGTAATATTGAATTTCCCAGCTCGCGCTGGAAGAAGCATGTCAAAACGAAATCATCCCACACTCAATTCCAGAAAATGGATAAGTGAAATCTGGAACTGCTGAATACATTTCGTGTCTTTTGGGGATTGAGACACCAGATTCGCTTGAAACTAGCTGTAAATTGTACCCCGCAATAACAAGAATAGAATTGGCTCTTATGGGAATTACAAACAGAAAATTGGGGCATCGGGAACTCGCTGATCTTATACTTTCAAAAACTTCACAATGAAATGTTTCTGCGCGCGAGGGAAATCAGTTTGATATCAAAGCAATATCTGCAAAAATATTCATTTGAATTGCGGCGTATGAAGTTTATTAATGTGAGTGGTACTTCTTTGATTTGTACCTATCAACGTGAGAGCTTTCTCATTCAGATTTTTCAGGATTTATATGGAATTGTCTCAATATTGATTTTGGAGGATTCATCGTATGGACAAAAACAGGACATAGTTGGAATTTATGGTGTAAGGTAGGCTCTGATAGTGTGAAAGTCAAGTCAGAGTACAGTACACAGTTCAGGTCTAAAAGTAATCAAACTAAGACACATCTAGGCACTCAAAGTTGGTATGGTACGGATTTGGTACTGGTATAGAATGTGCAGTGTGTTGGTCGTATAGATAATTACTTTTGTCAGCGGCGTTACTGAAAACGTTAACTGGCATCATACTCGAGTAGAGGCAAGAGGGAGATGATAACGTCCCATGGCGTTCCGAGTTGAGTAGGCCGCACAGAACAACGGGCAGAGCGGTGGCCTCACCCATTCTTAGTAGTGTGGCGTTCGTAGAGCCTCTCCGATCCACCTCATGTATTTCACAAGAACTGTTCGTCTTTATACCCGCTACAGTACACATCAACAATACGGTACACATCAGCTATCAACACTAAGCTAGTTTTCCGAATAGTTTGAGGGGATTGTGCCTAGCACCTACGACCTAACAAGCCAACATTATTCGTTCTCAATTCAAGCAAGCATCAACACCCATTTGATTGGTAACATGTTATATTTCCAGTGGAATAACCTATTCTTTTCGGAATACCTATATTTCTTGTGAAAAGAGTAGTTATGTTACCTGTAGCATACCTTGACATTGCTAAGTTACCAGAAAAATGTTTGTGGGCTACATGTACATATTTCTTGCGGCGAATCTCAGAGATATCTGTATTTGCCTTGAAATACTGCAAGAATATCTGTATTTCCTGTGGAATAGTCCTGGAATACCTATATTCCCTTTAAAATATTATCTGTTTTTGCTCTTGAATATCTCAACCATGTATACTATATTACTTTAATGATTACTTCGTCAGTTGGAAGAGATTGGTTTGAGGGATCGGAATGTAATTACAAATATTTTTGTGGATCAATTTCTACGAATTATATTTGAACGTTTCGACTGTTGATTAAACCATCATCACTGTATTTGTATGAATGTACTTCTTACATTCTTTTGATTTGACATTTCACAATAATATTAAATAGATTTCAAAAATACAATATGTGGTCTTTTATTTGGACTTTTGCAATCCACATAGTGAAGATTGAATTTAAAGATTTGCGGGTATTACTTCTAGATAATTCCGTAGACAGAATGCACAATCTTTGGATCCAATATCCAGTAACAACTGAATTGGTTGTTGGTTTTGATATCTTCATGATTATATTGGACAAAACAAATATAGTTGAGCCACGATATAGATTATTGTGTCCGGACAACAAACTGTGAGCAGAAAGCAGCAACTTCCAAAGCTGATACTCCAGGGCTATTGGGTTAATATTCCTGGATATTGTATGGGAGACTTAAAGAATTTAGTTTGTATGTTTTCATTTTTAAATTTTCAAAGGGATTTCATAGAATATTTTGATTGTAACAGAAATGATTCTAACGAATAGATTGCTTGTTTCTTGAGCTGAGAACGAATTCCTGACACAAAGTTGTACTATATCTGCCCTTCAGATGACGCAGTGGGTAACAAATTAGTTGCTACTCATGATTATTATGATTATGCTTCAAAGGATGGTACAATTATCAATGCACAGATTATATTGAAGCGTCCTCATTATCCAAGACTCTAAAAGTTTCTACGGAATTAATGTCAACTCCGTTGAGAGTGGTCAGGGATGTTGCAACCACTCGGTAGTATTTAACTAATTAAATTGTGTACTAGCTGTAAATAATTCCTACATATTTTTGTTAGAAGTTCAAATTAAAACTTCAATTATTTTGCAGAGTTCTCTATATTTATATATGCTTCCGTATAAAACATACAAAATATATCTATTCCATCAAATAGATCTCTGAATATTCCATCAGATATCCACCTACAATATGTCCATGTGTTTGCCGGTTCTGATCATCGAATCCAATAAATTAAATTCACATAGATTTCGTACAGCAGCGAGTCTTGGTAATGAATCCACTTGGAATTCTCATACATCATTATCATCATCCTCTACTCAAATTTCTGTTATACAGAGCTATAATCTAGATCACGTGTGAACAGTGCACTATTATCTACAGATACGTTACCTTATTATCTATTTCACAGTGTAGGTATGTATAATAGCTGTGATGATGATAGTAGGACATATATACAATTCTTAAGTTATTATGTTCAATATGTGACTATCTAAAAAGTGCTTTACATTTCAATTGACAATTTAGTAGAGCATTATTGTAGGATAAAATGGAATTCTATTGGATTTAGCACTTATTTTGAGTAACATATTTTCAGTTCAGTAATTTTTGAACGGGTATTACCGCTTTTGACTCTCAGTTTAACTTTTAAGCCAAAATTATAATTTTGGTTCACTGATGTGCGTCAAATTTTGATGACTTACTTTGAATTCCAAAAGATTAAGGGTAAATCTAAGTAAACAGTTTGTGGTCTGAATTGATTGAATCAGTGCCTCATTATTATACACAACATGATCAGCTTTAATTGATCGCAATACTATCTATTTAATAATATGTATATTATTGGTAATTTCATGATCATCACGAAATATACCACATTTTAACAGCAAAGATCAATAAAGCTGCGCTTGTTATTCCTCTTAAATGAGCAAAGAACGTCACGTACCACATCATGAAATAAAATCCATACAAAAGAAATTTTGTTGAATTTGAATTCCAAATTTGAGAATTATTGCCCATTATAATTTATTCTTATCTTTCAGGCCCGAAAAATGTGTTCAATAGGTAGGTGTTGATATCAGATGAGGCATTTTTAACTCTGAAAACCTCATCTACATATCTCATTAGGATTTTTATCCACACAGCTACATTTATCCAACTGAAGCATCACAGTTATAGTTCAGTTCAACCTTAGACAACAATAAATGAAATCACAAATGGAAGAATGAATAGCAAAGATCAATGAAGGTACAGGCACTTATATAACCTGAGGTAAAACCTCAAGACCATTTATATGCTATTTATTCTTCATCTGTAGTTTTTTTGTATTGCTGTGCTTATCAACGGGCTTATTAAGTCAATACCAATTTAAATGGCTCGTTCTCAATTCAATAATAATTAGAGATTTTTTTCATTGCAGTTGTCTTTTTTCTTTTTGTGTAATTTCTTGACGGTGTGATTAATTATTGGAAATTATGTATAATAATGTGGCCGAGCTAAAACAAGCTTCACTCAACAAGATCAAAAATGGGATACGAGTCACGAACGAACGTCGATCTAATAAATTCATGCTGATCTATGTAATTTAAACACGATGTCATGCTACATGTATCTATAACAACAATGGTAACAAATATATACACATTCCCAATCTAGATGTCAAACAATTCCGAAAGAAAATGGACGACTTGATAACAATTTACTCATGAGTTTCGCTAGTCGATGAAACACCTAACTTACCATCCGAGTTTTTTTTGGAGAGAGTCGTTTCTGTAACAGAGTCCTCACTATGGCTGGCATTAAGCTGCCGGCCATTATTGCTGACTCCCCCTGTATCAATGCAATTTTAGATGATATTCTAATTGGTTGCCTTTTTTTGATTTAGCTAAGATTACACGAATTCGTCCAGAATGGTCGTGAGACGAAATACAATAGCAACTAGGAGGGATTCAAATCTCTGTCGAGTAAATCTGGAAGTTGTATTAACAATTGGTGGACGAACTAACCAAAAAAAAGAGACTATTTGATTAATTCCCACCGTTGCTCTCTAAGAATACTTGTATACATATCCAGACTTATTTACGGTACAAATTCACTTATTCTGACTTAGTTGGACTATAATAAAAGGAATGCAAAATTAATTCATTGTATGTAGAAATACAAAATTTCTGCGTAGAGCAATCAACAACTCAATGGAATGAGATTCATTGAATACATGAAATTTATGCTAGTATAGAAGAATGAAAATAACACATGTTAACGAATCCTCACAAATGCAATTCTGTATCATTTATTGAATAAATCAAATTTTCTGCCATAATAGGCTTTCATATCTGACTGATATTTATTTCGATTGAAAGCTCGTTCTATGTCATGATGAATGGATTTTTTACGGTCTCCAGGACAATAATAAAATCTAATAATAGAAATAGTCCGCTTTCAGCCCACAATTCGAATATGAGGATCACAAACAAATTTTTTGAATCCTGAACCAACTATCAAATGTGTCAAATTTCCCACTGTGATGATCGATATTTCCAAACAAGGAACTTCTTAGAATTTTTGATAAATGAACACTCTTTCCATTACAAGAGACTCTTCTGTTGAGTTATCACTTTTTTTTCTAAGATAGTATAATTGTACCCATTCATGAAGACATTTAATAATTGAAGAGGCTTTTCAAAGTTAGAACATCTAATGGAAATCAACTAGGTTCCTTACAGTAAAAAAATGGAATGAGGTCTGAAATAAATTATCATTTTAAGGGCTCCATACTTCAAGAATGATTGTATGACGATAGGAAGAAAAATAGCTTCCAGCAATTTTCTAATTTTCTGGTTTCTTCTATGATTCTCAAAGAGGTATTAATGTCTTGTAAATTGCTGATTTTACAAGCACTTCAGAATTATGAACTATACCTAAATTGAAGTTCCAGGATCCCCGAGAGGCCGAACGTGAAGATACGTAATTTTTATTTAATGATAAATGACGTCTGTTAAGTATGCAAGTATTTTCTTAAGCTGTAGATATTTCGTCTCACAAAATGCAACCCTTTCCAAAAAAATCTCTTTAGTCCGTTCATAAAGTAATTGTCATAATACCATACATCTTTTCCTTGTTACCGAAATCAAAGTATAGTGTGCAGATGTAAGCTAACTACATGATATATTGCCCATCTTATTCCTAAAAGATTTCACACGTCAACTATAAGATGGAATATATAAATATAAAGGCTCTTGAAACTAAATTATGCACAACATTATTTTCCATAGAGATCCAACCATTCATTAGCAATAGTATAATAAAAAATTGGAGTCGTACTAGAAGAGTTTTAGAAATGAAAATAAGTAGCATATCTACAATTCACTCATGATTAAATAAAACAAGCAAATCATCAAGAAAGACTGATTAAATATTGAATAAAAATTTAAGATCATAAAAAAAATGGCAAACTTATTTGTCAGCTGTCTCAGTTTCACAATAAATCAGTTCATTCTAAGGAAAAAATTGAGCTTAGATTTGTTTCTTATATAAAGTATAATTTTTTGTACGCAGCTGTAGTTTCGTAGGCAGATTTTTGGTCCTCAATCTATTCCTGTTGTCTCATTTGCGCGACTCCAAATCCAACAACAGGCGAGGCTTCAAGATTATATAAATTGCTGAGTTTCCGCCGCGGACTTTGATGACTTTTCTGATTCCATTGATTCATTAGTCGTTTATCATCAAGAGTCAAGTTTTTTATTCATATAAAATATAAATGGAAGCGCAAAATTTTTCGACTTTAATTGTATTTAACCTCAAATATGTGAGGTCAGAAATATTCTATACCAGATAATCCGACATCAAATACCTACATCATGAATCTAAGTACCATTAAGATGAATCAATTTTAATTTGAGATTGAAATAAAGTTCAAATTGGCGCTACCCAACGACAATTTATGATGGATAGCATAATAATCTTTTCTTTTTTTGATCTAGCTTCAATTTTTCCATGAAGTTCAATATCTCTATAATTGAAATTGAATGTCCGAATCGATTCGAAGCTGAGGCAACGACAGACGATCAAAAGCCTTAATCATGAAAACTTTGAAAACAGTATATCAAGTCTCACTTACCTAAATTTTCCGCAGAATTATTGATATCAATGAAGCTTCTAGAGCTGCCTCGACCAGGATTTGGTCCCTTATGGATGGAGGGAGAATGAAGAGACGTACTTTTATGACGTCGAATTGTCGGCAGTCGAGAGACAAATGAAGCGTTGTGTTTGAAGCTGCTTGATACGCGGCTAAAAGTGGAAAACAGAATTAGGAGATAGACTAAGCTAAAGAAATAAAATATTGAGTGTAAACTGGGATACAGGTCATGAGTACCATGTTTCTTGAACGTCGAAAGTTCCTAGTATTTGCAGAAGGGTTTGAATATCTTTGAACAAACACATTTTAATTAGGTTTGGAATATTTGTTTCCTATATAATCATGGAAATTTAATGAAAGTACAAATCCACTGTTCGCAACTGACAATGAGTTAAAGTTTCATTCTACGACGATACAAGCCTCAACGAATAAAATAATTCATCAGAATAATCGTTAAGTTGAAACAGTGACATTGCTATTGAATTTATTGATTTTTACATTATTTATATCTTTATATCAATAATTGGAATAATTTTAAAGTTCCATCTTTTATTTAATATCAATGGACACGAACATCCAAATGAGTCACATTGTAATGGTTTGGTTCAGTGCAAAGGGAACAATACAGAACATTTAAAATGACAGAAATAGAACAATCAGTTACGGACAATGTGTTATGATCAAAAAAATATAATTGAATGACGAAACAACTTCACACTCTGACTTCTGGACGATTCTCAAGAATCGTTTTCTGGTTTGATCATTTTGCGTTCAACAAGTTCAACAAGCTGAAAATTATTCAAACGGATTCAAAAAAAAAAAAAACTATCTAACAAATTCGACTTTGGCAGACTTATTCTTTCCTGATGTGCGATTGACTCTACAATACTAGGTCAGGCTCTAGATTTCACTGGGCAACAGCTTACCAAATCTGGCTGGAAGGAAATAATCCTCGCAGAAGTTAGTAATGACAACTCTAGCACCAAATTGCCTGCTCACCGATTTAGCGTCCTCAATCTTGTATTCATATATTTATATATGTTTGTTGCAATAGTTTATATGGCTAATATCTCAATCAATGCTTAGTTGATTACAATATGTCGAATATTCAAAATTGACCAGATAATCCTGGTTTTATCTAACAATGATAGAGTAAATACCTGATGGCGGCGATCATTTTCATTTTGAGCAGAGCAATGTGATGTGATTATTCTGTGGGTTGATAAATGATTATTCTCAAATCCATGTACAAAAGATGGAAATATTCTATTAAAATCAAATTTCTGGGTCATATGACTACATTGGTGTAAAACCTGCACATGACAAGTTACTGATGACTGAGTTACACATTATTCCACACAAAAACGTCATTGTACCCGTATCCAACTCTGATGTGTGTTACATACGTATGTCTAATCCAGTGATACCCAACCATTTTTTACGAATGGCACTCTCTCTTTCTGTAACTGTGTCCTTTTCACAGTCTTCAAACAAGTGACAGTATTAGGTTCAGAGTTTGAATATGACGCATTGAATATAACGAAATTCTCACATCCTTTGTTTCATGGAGAGAAAACAATGTTCAGTATATTTCCGATTTATACACAACATTCTCTTGAAAATTTATACAGAACCGATGAGATTTTCTGTTCATATTATATCAGTCAATAGGAATAAAGTGGGTTCCAAAAAACCTAAGCTTATTCTGTAATTTTTACGTAGCTCCCAACGTGAGATCCTCATCAAATATTAATATTATCGAGGAGAACTCGAAGACAGGAATGTTGTTGAGCCATTATTGATTTCGTGAGATTTTGACTGTTGCCCTTTTGATGTGAAATCCTGTTTTCGACATGAAAGAAATGTTTGAGGGCCCAGCTTGTTGTACAACAGAAGTGGGGCATAACGCGGTAGGTGGTGCTTTGAAGCGCGTTTCAGATTAATGTCGATTAATCAATTTTTTCAGTTTTTTGGCAGTGGTGATGCCAACATCATCCGACTCAACACGGTACTTTATCATATTAAATTGAACCTGTAGATATCGAAGTGTTAATTATACCGCACGTCATTATTTATGAACCAGAATGCTTTAAAAGAAATTAGGACACTAGAATTCTATCATCATTTCTCCGAAATGTATTGTTTATTGCTGTTGGATTGTGGATATATGATTGCAATTGGAGTATGGATATGAGATTTATACGCGGGCTTAAAGATCGATTAGCACATGACAACTGAAATTGTTATCTATTGTTTCCATCCAGTCGAAGCTAAAACTCGTCTACTACCAGAATCATATTTTTGTAACAAGTCAATTAGAATATCAGAGGGATGTGATCAAATTTATGTGGGTCAACACTTCTACCTCTGAAAATCCCTCATAGGAGTTGCTCTCAAACGATATCTCAACTGTGAGGTCTACCTTTAGTCTGAATAAAGAATTCTGTTTAGTGTTCAAATATGAGAGACTAGGAACGGTAAGGCAATGTACATGTTACACGCTACGCTACAGGCTATAAGAGCCTGTATATGTAGCTACAGTGTTCCAGATCTAATCCACAGCTGAATCTTTAATGCATCATGGTGAGTGGTGATACATGTTGTAGTTTTGATATTGTCTGCCCATCACATCTATCAGTTTTTCATTATAATATAATCTTCCAGAATCCAATGTTGACATAACAAAAAGTTATCCAGTTTTCATTTTCATCAATCAAAGCCTTGTCAGAGTTCGACTTCTCTTCTCGTCTAAAACTGGAGGTAAAAACATGGTCAAATCAATTCATTGGTAGTTCGAAATCCCCACGCTTCATGAGACACGTAAGATATCGGAAAAATGTTAGATTAATCCAATGTCGACCAGTTTCGACCATTAAATGGTCATATATCAACTCCAAAAAATAATTAAGTCAACTAGTGGCAGTTAAGGTTGAGCAGAATTACAAGGAATTGAAGCTTATGCTTCTTTGAGAGACCGAGTGCAAGTGGTCCTGAACATGACCATCATAATGATCGGGATTAGATCGAATTCAATATCTTGTATGTAAAGAAAGACTTTCTTCATTCTCCTGAATTCTTCTCTGATTACAGAGTCTTAACAAATCACTTTTCAAATATAGTCACCATTCTTCTTTTATTTTTTTAGAGTATGAGCCATATCTATGATTTTTCTTTATAATTCAAGATTTGATTAGGTCCTCCAGTCGTTCTTCTTTAGCCAAGAAAACTAGAGAATGGTATCTTCCGGGAATTTGAGCCTACAGTTATTTTGCAAGGCGCCAATTTCAAAATACTTCTTGTTTGACCACCCGACCATTTTCGTCACGGTCTCCAAAACCTTGCACACTCAGGATGGTAAATTAGAATTGTTAGTTATCAGACATCAACATCGACATTTCAAAGTGATTCGGTATACATTTAGAGGTTAGAGTTGAATGGAGGCATGAATGAACTAAAAGAATATTTTAGTTCAGATTGAATTGAAAAAGTATTTACAGCCTGACTTCATAATATCCTTGCAAGGGTTGGTGAATATGGTGTCTAAGGAAAGTATATTTCGTTCTACTTTATCTGCAGCACCCAAATATTCGCTAATGCGTAAGATATTTTCGTGTTGGGAGACGGAATCTGCAGATGATGTATTTAAGGATAATCTTTTGAACATTTATATAATCGAAATCTGCAGAGAATAAAATATTTTATTCCAGCAAAATGATTTCTGACAGTGTCAGCTAGAATTAGGTATACTTTAAAAGCAATATGTAGACTACAAGATCAGATTGTGGACGTAGGATTTTTAGAGCAGCCACTGCAAAAATTACGGTAATTATTTATTTTAACTAGGAATACTTGATTCGTTGTGGCCGTTTTATCATGATATTGAATATCAGATTAGATCACAATTCTGCAGAATATCAATTTGGATATATTGAGAAGGAGAGTATAATTGTTTCGTCTTTTATTATTTTTTCTAACGTCTAGGTGAAAAAGTTATAAAAGATCATAACACATTTTCCAGGAGAACATCAATGTGGTATCTAACGGAAATAACACATCCTGCTTATAATGAACATTTTTTGAGGAATATATATCATGAAGGTGAGTTCTTATTTCAATTACTTTGTCACATTTCATCATTGTCAATATTTGAGTATATTCATGATATCCAAGAGTTCCTAATTAATAAATTGGAGAAAAATTAACTTTTTGTACTATCATTATTTGACGAGAAGCATGTCCTACAAACTTTAAAAAAAATGTATTCTAGTACCTAGTCATTTTGAGTCAAATGGTTTCCATTTTGTGCATATCTATTGATTTACGCTCCATTCCCGATTACAACGTGAATTAGAAATGATTACAAATATTCATGATGTGCTTGATGGAATTCTAATTTAGTCATCTTGGGGTTGATTGATGATGGCCGGAAAGTCAATATGACAACAGTTTATGCAATGAAGCAACTTCCATTTTGTAGAATAGTTCATGCTTCAATCTCTGGTTCTTACCATCTCTTTTTATTTTCACGTGCATAGTGATTCTATTGTATGACCCATGATTTGATGCATCTTTAGAAGCTCAAAAATTGAGATGGTCAAAAGACCTTTGCGACTCAGTTTGGATCTTTAATTCATGTATAAACGATGGCTTAGTCATTGCGCCGTTTCTAGAGTAAAGCCCGCCGCACACGAAGCAATTTTCTATGCAATTTTGTTCACTTAATTTGCAGCAAGTTTTCTTGCGCACTGGGCCACTTTGAGGTACACTTGGTGTGACACTTATTTTCGCATCACACGATGCAAGCTGCGCCACTCATTCTTACACTAGAACGTAGACTTGGTAGAGCAGGAGCATTTGCTGCAGTTATAGCTTGCGAATTATGAGACAGAAAAGAAAGAAGAAAAAACTTTGGTCAAGAGAGTGACTTTTGAGAAGGAATCAAGGCCGCAGAGTTTTCATCATTTTGTTTGACGAGCTAGTAGGGTGTATACCAAACGTAAAAAACCTGGAAATTTAGATAAACTGGAAATGTCATGGAATCGTCAGGGAGTTTCTGATATTTGTCTGGAAAAAATACATCATAGGATATTTATGCATTATTACTCATAAAAGTATATTTTCACTCTTTAAGATACTAGGGCCATCTTTGCAAATCTATAAGTCTTCCAGATCTATAAATTCATGAAAAAAAAAATTATTAAAGTACATTTACTTTTGTCGATTAATGTAAATTCGTTCATAATATCAAGTTCGTTGCGATTTTGTTTTTAATTCACAGATTTATAGGGTTCACACAGAATTGCAACATTAATCTGTGATTATATGTAAACTTATATCGAACTTTTGTCTTTTACTGTCTAGAATTTTATTGAAAATAACCTAGAAAACCTGGAAGTCAGGGAATTTTCATTTAATTTTTTGGTATACACCCTGAGCTAGGGTACGTAAATATTACCTAATTTCCACTAGCCATAATTTTTACTTATTTGTATCTTAAAACACCACAAAACACAATGTACTAACGAGGCACAGCATTCTGATGTGACATACAACTCAGTGATGTAATCACGTGATTTCGTCGTCTGCTTTGATTGGCTGTGGACAGCAGTCAGTGGCGCAGCAAGTGCGAAAAATAGCACCGGACCTATCTTGGAAAACAAGTCTCGTGGTAAGTCTAGTACCCCGCATCGCACCAAATTTCTTGCATCGGAGCAAGCGTGACACCCAGTGCGGCGCCAAGTGAACAAAATTGCTTGAAAAATTGCATCGTGTGCGGCGAGCTTAAGAAAGGTACCTGAAGATGAGCTCAGCTAAATTAGAATCATTGGAATGAGTTGGAGCGTGAGGGATTGACGAAAAATGATTCAAAAAATCCAAGCAGAATCGCAGCAGGTTGTCGACACAGTTGAAAACTCCCCGGAATACATGAGAAACTGTCAAATTTGTACATATGCCTGAGGTCCGAATTATACATTTTTTTTCGGAACCGAAATGGAATCTGCATGCTCCGTTCATCTAGAATAGTATTGCTCTTTAGTTTTTTTTTGTCTACATGTCCAAATTCAACTATATTTTTGAAACACGGTTTATGTAGCTCTCTGAACTAGTAGTTTTGACCTCAGATAAGTTTTCTGGAATAGACGACGAAATCTACTTACGCTGATAGACAAATCTCAAACTTCGTGTACCTATATTTCTAGCTGTGAGTTTTTACACCTGAAATTGTATTTGATTCAACGCATAATCAAACAAGAAATCACCTTCAAATATATTGATAATCCCTCAACGTTATTAGCAAAATTATACACATATCGAAGTAACCTAAATCAATAAATCTACTATATACAAATGTAAGTTTGTGTAATACCAAAAGCACTACGGTAAGCTAAGAGCACTCCGCATACAATGCTAAGCATCTCATTAATTCTGGAATAATAGAATTGAAAAGTTTTGCTCAGAGTGATTTTTTTTCACATGGCTGTCTTCACAATTTCATTATGAATGCATGAAGTTTGATAATGAAACAACTATTGTTGATGAAAATAGATGTCAGAATACAAATTATTCTCGAATTTTTAGAACGATACGTTTCTGGAGACATTTTTCCGTGAATCTACTATAATGTGAGTGTATGAAGTGTTTCAGAGTATATTAAAATTATGTATATATAATAAGTTGAGTCGATAATGATCCTTGATGAATAAAATTCAATAATATATACAGTGTGTAAATCAAAACGTAGACCATAGGCATTTAACATGAGAAATCAATTTTTTCGTTCGCATTGCTTCCCAAATGATGTTAGATGAAAATACTTAGAATATATCATTCAGAGGATTAAATTCTGCATCTGATCAGTGGTTATCTTTTATTTTACAGGTTAATTGACCGAAACATTTTATGATAATTGCTCATATGTAGTGATATTCATGGAATTGAAACAAAATAACCAACAAATAAATGATGTTTCAACTGTACTGCTGGATATCATATCTCCAGTAGGTGGATCAAATATCTCTAAAGGAAAACTGCAGCCTGCTGTTGTTTGTAACATCTAGTTATCTACTGATAAAGAGAGTTTTTCAAATTTGTTGAAGTTTAAGGGTTTTTAATTATTGATATATATTATTTTAGGGTTTGTTATTATTTTTGTTGAAGACAGCCATAGGAACTTATTATTTCTGCTAAAAGAAGGCTGATATTGGAATCGCTAGTTGCAGGAAGAAGGCACGAGGCATCAGGCTAGCAACATGCACACTTACACGACAGAAGATGGAACCTTCTCACTGGTCTTATCAGTGTCTTGTGATTTAACTCTTTACCAAGAGTTCGTGCAAGAGCAGAAAACAACAAAATAAATATTTATTTACAGTACAGGGGCGTCTCTGTTCAAAATTTCTATACTCAACAATTGATTACCACAATCTAAGTAGTTATTTTTTCAAATCGAAATGTAGTTTATCTAAAACACAAATGTGATTGTATATTCTCGTGAGAACACGAAATAGGATTTTATTCAGGTTTTGCAGACGTGGTCATTAAAATATTTCCTGCAGAAGTGACCAAATTGTTTCTTTAACCTGCTTTTCACTTATTTTTGTGATGTTGATGGAGTCCTGATTACAAATATATCCAAACGTCGCTCAAAGAAAGAGAAAAATATCAGGTAGAAAAAGACCAAATCGAAATAGTTAATCGAGGCTTATTAATTCTTATAAATTTTGGATAATCTACTGCTAGAATCAAGTATTTCAGTGACACCCCTGATGTGACGAAGAATACAGATGAAGTGAGTTAGACGTAACCAAAACATGAAATAGTACATGATACATCACAGACAGAAAGAAATAAAAGTGTACAGGCATTCAGAAGAACGTATAAAAGAAAGAATATGAAGATGATTTTTAGTTTAGAAAAACGTGGCGCTGTAACACAGGTGTCAAAGTTATTTGCGTGAGCTTTGGCAAGTGTATATCAGCCTTGAAGAGGCGAGCGGTGAGTGGAACGTGTCATATTGTAATGTCATCGGAAAAAGTCCTATATTTACAGGAGCTGAAGTTTGGAGTCGTAACTATTTTATTCTCCACAATATAAAACTAGAATGCTCTAAATAAAATATTTATTTGTCCTAAAAACAGAGTATCAGAAATATGGGGTCCGTTTTTATATTCATCCGTGACAAAAACTTCAATAGAGAAATATCATTGATATTCAGTTCCATGAACTTATTTTTAATTTGACTCATATTTTACCTATAAAATGTTTAAAGTTTATTATAAGTCGCTGCGATGAATCTAGGAGGGCTTTGACCGTTCTCAGTTGTAGCCGGAACCGGCTCTTAGGATAATCACTCGAATAATCGAAAACGATCAGCATTCCATAATATAATGAATATAGAACAGTGCGGAAATTACTTTATTCAAATTTTTTGGGAACCTAAAATTTCATTTTTATTCTCACAATTGGCGCTTTATCAATTTACAGCTTCTTGAAGCTCACCCTCAAGGGTGAAGAATACAATTCTAGGAAAAATCTTCAACGAATCAGATTTAAAGGTAACTTATGAAATCAAATTTGGATTTTGAGACGGATTTTTATATTTAAATCAATAAATTGGGTCAACCTGTTAGGACCATCAAATAGGATGATCAATTTTTTTTCAAATGCCGCATATTTTCGATTATCCTATATGAATAAATTTTGATCTATTACAAATTGTTTGAATTATCTAAAAGATGTATCTACTCGTTACATAATAAATGAGTTTAATAAATATTCATACTTCGCGTTTTGCGACAATTCCAACAAATAAAACAAACGATTCAAATCGAAACAAACAGAATAACCCCATATTGCAAAAAATATTTGTGAACTCCAATGTCATAAATGACAAACTACAAAACACGTGAAACTCCCCTGCTCGCCTTTTGTGTCATCATATTTTGAATTGTATTGTGTCAGCGGTGAAATTTGTGCGTGAAGCAAATGGTTTTTGAGGTTAGGTCAGTGATGAATCAACGACCTAAGCGATAATTTCATTTAAATAAAAGGATTTTTATAGATTATTTAGTCTCATTTTTATTTGTTTATGATGTATCTTAATGTAGAATGAATTAAAACAAAGCAAAAATTGAAATATACCATGGAAATGCTCATATCCTGCCAATAAAGCCTGAAAAGAGATGATTATAAAGGCTTTTCTGATCATAGATTGATTCGTTATTACTGTCAAAAGTTATCAAACATTATCAAGAATACTAAGTTCTTGTATAATCATCAGTTATTTTCTCCAATTTTTTCGGGCCTTTTCATCGATGATACAGAAAAACAACTATATAGATACTGGATCAAATAATTATGGACACACTTTTAATTTATAGGGAGTAGAAATATGAAGAAATTAGTTTTCGAACAGAAGTTATTGGGAAATATTGATCAAATTTAATCAACCTATATATGTGACAATATGTACAGAGATTCAAAATAGTTTAGCTTCGCTTCATTTTATGATATTATCAAACTTTTCTGTTGACGTTATTAAACATGCAACAAATTTCATTTACTTTATATTCCCTTCATTCTAAGAATTACGTGAGTCAATATTCACAAGCGTACTTGACAGTAACATCGAATCTAATTCACTTTTGCAATATGCCACTCAAAATATGAAAAAGCAGATTAATATTTTCATATAAAAATTTGAGTTTTCACAAAATAATGATTGAATAACTTGTTTATTCATTCATCTTATACTTTGCGGTAATGATAGAATTTGAAAAGAAGCTCAAATTTATAGACCTACAGAGTTCCCAAAAAGAAAGAGTCTGTAAAAAGGTTAAGCATGAGGTGATCTAGAACCAGCAAAAGTACTCTACTTACGATGGTGGACTTGGAAGTGGTACTTGATGGATTTTCCATGTGGCTTCGGACATGGAATGTTCGTCTGCTGCGTAACACCGCCAAAGTGATTGGATTAAAGTCGCTGCTGGCTGCCGTCGACGGATCATGTGTTTCTGCCGCTGCTGTTGCTGGACTTTCAGGGCGAAGCCAGACCCCAAAATTCCCTGGAGATAAAAACAAAAACCAGTCGAGTTTGATTCGAGAACCACGCGTGAATAAAAAAAAATAAAAGTTCAGAAATATTTGGGAGTACTTACAGCAGGCAATGCAAAAAAAGAGATCCCTAATAAAGCACAAAATGATGCTATAATCTTCCCTTGCCACGTATCTGGAACCATATCCCCGTAGCCCACGGTGCATAACGTTATCTGTAACAGAAAATAATTCTGAGATTAGCAATATTATTCCAAAATTAGATTTCTTTATTTTGACAATTATGAATCACACAACAAGTAGACATAGAGGACAAGTTGACATTCGGACTTATAGATGACCTGAAAAATGAATCGATGATAGGTGCTACCAACTTGTGATGTGATAACCACAAGTTGAGGATGATTGTGAAAAAAACTTGAGAATAATCCACGTCAAGAAGACAGGTGACAGAAACAGAGTCGGCTGAAGGTTTGATATAGTTAATTATAAACTGTTACTTCTAGGAAATTCAATACGATAATAATGAGAGTACCCATTGTGAATGAAACACAAAACTCAAAATACGAAACGTTGGTCGCATGAAACAGAATAATTTGCAATTGAAATGTTCGTATATCATCAAAAATAAAAGGAATTCGTATGATTCGAAATGAAGTAATTTATCAACTGAACAAGAAATATTCATTGAGTGAGGTTTTTCGCAGGAAATATGAAATTTAGGCAGAAAATTTGATCATTGTTTTCTAATTACAAATAGAATTATACTTACCACTCCCCACCATAGTGCCTGTGCAAAATTGTTGAATTTGGAGCCCTGAACGTCTTTCTCTGCTAGGTATACAAGGAACGATGCAAAAATTAGGCCCAAGAATCCGATGTATAAGGTTGTAATCAGTTCCTGCAACAAAAATACCATTTAATGTAGTTTTTAGAGGATGCAAATTCAAGGGTCCGAAATTGACTAGAATAATGTCACAGTTTTTTGACAGGGTTCGAACAGACAGAATAACCATAGTTGCAATAATTATTATCATGATTTTTATTTATTTGAAGACTATCTACAATTTGTTCATATGAATTGAAGTGATTCAAACCGTTATTTGGATAAAAGTTAATCGTTGATTAAACATTGACTCGCATGGCTTAGAGTTTTTTTCGAAATTTGTATGAATCTGAATTATTTCAGGTATGTTACAACAAATAAAAAACCAATTGGACAATCAAAAAGCAATTTTTTAAGTGGAGCTCGTCGACGTGAATTTTTTCCAATTTGACATTCACTGGAGGGAAGCAAATGTACAGTTCTTATATTTTATTTATCGTAACAACTCTACACCGCTGGGTGAATTGCAGTCGAAATTAGAAACCGTGTCAGATGTGAGACTTAAAATTTGAAAAGTAATAGAATCGCGCCAAGAATTCCGCTGTAAGCAAATAGCGGAACAATTTGGCATTGGAGAAAGAACTCACGCACAGCCGGACGCGTTTCAAACTCATAACAAAGAAAAGTTTTGCTTATTGGCAAAATTTTGCTCCAGCTTGATAACCTAATGAAACAAATTAAATATGAAGAATCTTAAAGAATGCATTTTTTATCCATCATCCTGTGTGCTCCGGCTGATTGATAATTTTGTATTGCATGGATGTTAGTGGAGGGTACATCACAGGAGAGATTGGTTGCGACATAAAATTTTGATCTTTCGCTAATTATCTTGTTGTTCCGCTGTTTCATTTTGTGTTGTGTTACGTTTTCTAATTTATTATTCATTTAATTCTTAATTCAAGCTCCAATCCAAGCAAGAGAAAATTTTAGGTTGAATATAAATGTAACGAATTTTTTTTGATTACGAGTCCGGAATATTTCCGAATAACTCTGGTGGCCTCTTGAAAGGCTGTAGAACTGTCGCAGGTCAACGTAGATAAACGGAAGAGATTTCGTCGTCTGCCTATTCAAAGGACTGCGTCATTTACTTGAGAATTAATTAAACTGTCTGAGAGTAAATGAAACTACGTAGCAAGTCAATATAAATATTTCTGGGAATAAATATCAGTTGCATTATCGCTTTTAGGTGTAAAGTAGTAAATAGTTATAAACTCAAATTTATTGGGTATACATTTATGAATAACAGTGCTTTGTTTTTACTTCAAATTCTAAAACATTTGGCTGCCACGTGAAATTTGAACAAAAACCACGTATGCTAAACCTTGAGAACAATTGATTGAGTCCAGTGTAACTTTTAGGAGTACAGATGAAGTGCTTTGTACCCGGAATAAAGCGGTTTAATAGTTTCATTTCACATTTATATATATTTTAGGATATTCAAATCCTTGCAATATTATATAGTGTTGTTTAGATTAGTATTGTTATTTTCTAAAGCTTCTTGTATTAATATTGCCATGTAGTTATGTGTTTTTTGGTTGAAATGGTGCTCAATTTTTTGTTTGTTGCATGTGTTGTAAGTTAATTCATTTGTGCGATGGGTAGTCTGTTTATTTTTATTTGGTCTCTTCTGTCGGTTATGTTTACTCCTCTTTCGGTATCCTGCTTCATTTTCCTCAAACCATTGTTTGAAATTCTCGTCCATGTGCTGTTCCAAAGTTGTCTGATTTGGCTTTTATGTTTTTTTTTTATCCAAGATTGTGATGGATTTGTTTTTTATATTCTCTAAAATGGTTTGTTTTGCTGCTGTTTGCTGCCTTCCGCACTAGTAGGGGAAGAAAATTACATAAGTGTTACGATTTTATTTAAGTTCATTTGGTGTATTACTTCTTGGAGTCGTTCAATGTATATTTTCTCTATGATTTTTATGGCACTAAGCTAATCGTTTAAGATGCAATGGTTTGGGTTTAGTTTTTCTCTATTTCATTGTTGAAGCCTATATAGTGAAGTAACAGCAAACAGCAGAAAAAAATTGAAAAACGTGAATTACACTTGGAAATCAAACAAATCTTGGCACGAAAGGCGAAAAAACTTTTATCATTATCATGAATAATGTATATTTGTTGGGAATGTCATAAAGATTGTCGTGAAGTGAGACAGTTTGTTGTCTGGTTCCAAATCAAGTTATGAGAGTCACAGTGAGTTATATTACATCAATATCTATGATATATAAGACCCGTTTTGGAAACTTTAAATTGCATGACATGTACTTTATGCTACAACTCATTTAAACTTATTTTATCATGAGTTTTATGACTCCTTGAAAATATTGCAGTAAATTATATTTATTTGGAGATAAATCTACGTACTCCATGCTCGAAATAACCCAAATATAAATTACAGGTAAATAATCCTTGTGATTCATATATTTCCAAGAAATGGGAATTAAGTATATAAGTCTTGCTTATTGTCAACTTTGCGTAAGGGTTCTTTACTCAGTCGACCATTCAAAATGTAATTAGAGGACATTTTAGTAGGGATATGAAGACCATTATAGTAATAGTGATGTCAGCAGAATAGCATATTCACGAAAAAAGTTGAATTGGTCCTTCTTTGGGTTCGCATCTTTTTTATTATTGTAAATAGTTTGAAGTTTATTAAAATTCAGTTCACCTGTCTATGAGCGTAAACGACAGAACCCAGCAGTTTCCAAGTGCCTCCACGTCGGTCCATTCGGACCATGCGAAGAATCTGGAAGAAACGGAGTCCACGCAAGGCACTCGCTGAGAATACTTGGGCACTGGGACCCATTCCTAACACCACTAAGGACGCCAGAATTGTTACTACATCTGAAACAAAAAAGAAACTTTATGATCAGTGGAGCTCTCATTTAGAATGATGCTTATTTACACGGGTGTTGCACATATTTCTACAGTTATTGAGAAAATTCACCCAGTGATTGAATCTAAGTATTCTATGCAGTACTATAAACACGAAAATTCAACTTGAGCTACTGAAAAAAATATATCAATAACGCCTTTTACTCGCTACAGGCGTGGCAAACACTTGAAGTGCACTCGGTAAATTGATTGACATTTCTTCAGCCGAAGGGTGCGGCTACCAGTCGTCAAGCTACGTCTTAGTTTTTGTGGAGAATATGCCATAAAGAATATTATAATTCAGTAAATATCTTTCTGAATTCTTGCCCGTAGTTGAGAATTGACCCTGCGATCTCCATATTACTATGGACGTTATATTTTAATGCATTACATCCTTTTTTTATTAGCTCATGATAATAGATTCGTCCCTCAGGGACTCGTTGAGTTGAATTTTTCAATAAAAATATTAGATTTCCTTGTTTTGATGAGTAATTAAGTTTTCCCATAAGTGAAATCTTCATTAAATTTTTATAGGTTTCTCAGTGGAAAATTTATTCGAGAGTTACGCTATATTTATTGAGAATGAAAGGATCTGATATGCAAGGGAAGCAAAAGTAACGCTATAATTTTATTAAGCTAATCAATAAATATCTATCCATTGATTATTGAGTATCGTTGTTACTCGAAATATGTATTTGTCAAAATAACATTCTCGAATCATTGTTATATGTAATTTTGAAAAGGATTTGACTACGTATTTAATTAGAGCAACATTTATTTCAGCAGGATTTGGTACTTGAGTTTAACTGCCACTTGCCCAATATTCCATAATTTGTTTGTAAAGGCATGAATAAATGCGCGGAGCAGTATAATTGTTTCTCTATAATCAGATTCCCTTCCACTTCCCATCCGAATAAGGGACTCCAGCATATATATTTTTTCCTGCCGAGAATGAATAGTAATGAATTAAAAAGCAATCATATTTTGTTTCAATACAAGGAAATAGTAAAAGCTAATTATGTACTAACTACAAGTAATCAATAATAAATTATTATTGATCATTCTGTGAGCTCAATACGTCATTAAAAATTCACCACAGGTACACTATAATTCAAACCAATGTATTGTTTGATGTTAATATTGAATAAATATTGGCTGGACACCTACACAATATTTGTTAATTGAAATTACTTCAGTGATTACACGCAATCCGGTGAATATTCACGCCTTCTGATAATACCGGATGTTTCAAAATATAGTTATAAGATAAAGATGCAGTATAGAGATCAAAAAGCTTGAGAGATGTATTTGTCCTAATTTTCAGGATTTGACAACCTTTTAGATCAGTTATTATCACTAAATACAACCAGTGACAGAGTCAAGTTTAACAATATTTCTTGATAACTTCGTAAATCTTTTGTTCAAAAATTTTTCCTATAGTCCAAAAAATCTGGCAAACATTTAAAATACTAGAAACTCAACAAAACAAATAAATTATTTTTATATGAGTCTCATCCCACTCTGGTATACAAAGATATGAAAAAACTGATGTTTATACCAAAGAAGCATGAGAAACCCTTATCGATATCTCTATTTCAATAGTTGCATGGAGCAACAACATACAAGGAACAAATGATTTAAAGAATGCTCTCAAATATCAGCAATAATCCCCGCGAAATAAAATACGAAATAATACCATAGAAGACATTAGACAACACAAAAAAACAGTTCATTATTAAAAAACTGAGAATGAGCATTACAAGTCTAACATACAGTTATATACTCAGTGCAACGATGCACCTAATGCCAAGTGAACATCAGCATGAAACATATTATTGATATTACTGACAAACATAAAGGAAGCGGTAGAAAATTGACAATATCGAACCTATAATGTCTATAATCACTTCACATGATACAAAACTCTTAACAGCATCATGAAATATACTATTCTATCGAGATTCAGACAATCTTGGAGTTAAAGATTGATTGTTGCATCAGTGTAGCAATATTTTATATAACAATTGTTTTCTTATATCTTCTGTAGTTATCAATATTATTTTCTATAAATTTGATGTTTTTGTATACAATCTCATATTTTAATATTATGAAGACAAATGTATATCTGCAGTGAGGTAAATGTTAACAATGCTGCAATAACGGAAAACCTTTAAACAAAGAACTGAAGTTACTGCATAGCGTGACTGCAGGAGTCGTGTACCGTTCAGTACGTTTATTGTACGTCAGTACAACCGGAACTTATTTTACCATGAAATATATTAATTAACGGGTGCTACAATATTCTCGAGGAATCAGAAGCTTCCGGTAGAGTGGAGTTATTGCTAGATAAACTGTTATTTGAGATTATGCGGATATAACGATTACTAAATTATTTTAGACTTTCTACCTTACCGCATGATGAGCTATATCAATATTATAGGCTGATATGCAGAGTGTGCATTTTGGTACCATCCACATTGGGTGAAAAGTAATCACCATATTTTGTAGTGAAGTAAAATTCGGTGAGTTGTTACTCAAATAAATCGTGGATAGAAAATAACAGCCAATTTTACATGTATGTACGGATTTTGTACGGAGCATCATTCGTATTGTTCTCGCAATAGTTTCCCATTGATCTAAACTATAATAACCCTATCTAAATTTTGTGAAACCATTTCATCGGCAACATTTCATGACTTTGTCAAAGTAAACTGCAGAGTTTGTTGTAAAATTTTAATATGTCATTACCAATAACTGCATGGCTACAAGTGATGTTAGAAGTATACTGGATTTGATAGTTTTGGCTTTGGGATTGCATAAAATTCATCTCCATTCCTAAAAGTTCAGTCGAAGAACGTCACACAATAATACTACAATTTTATTTAGGGAATTATTTAACGAGAATGGTAGATCTTTTCAGTGACTATCAGAGGTACACAAGGTGGCGTTTGTCCACTTATAAATAAGTAGAAAACTTTTAAAGCACATTCAATGTTCTCATTTCCTTCGGTTATATCCGAGAGTTATTTGCATTCATCGGGTTTCGTTACGCACAATCACTTGATAAAATAGTTGTAAATTAATAAATTTAGACATAATCTACTTCATTTACAAATAAAACACGATCTTTATTCATGAATAAGGAAATGCTCCAATTATGAAGCGAAATTTCAATACAAATGCAAACATCCAACTGCCATAAATTTCTGTATAATTTGACAAGTGTTATTGCATAGATATAGAACAAAGGTAATGCAGAAAGTCGATAAATTCAAAGACAGAAATAGAAGATGTAACGTATAATTTCTAAGAAATCGTTCAAGACCGATTTCAGACAGAGGGAGTTATTTGGAAAATGACTGAAAACTATAATCTGTTTATTCCACAGAAGACATTCTCGAAAAGCTTTTTGTTTGAGAGAGTACAACTTTCATGAAGTATGAATGTGAATTTAGACAACGAGATAATTTTTGAGCAATTTAAGATTACCCCCAAAATATTCTGGAAAGTATGAAATTATTGTACACCCGCACTATTATTTGAACAAAGACTGCTTTTTCGTAATCGACGACCTTTAAAATACAAAGCTATAGAAATTGTTCAATCAAATATGTTTTTAATGTTTCAATTATTTTCATCCTCTGGTTTTCTCTTATAAATGATTAATAAAAACAGTTTGAATATTATTTCTTATCCTACTGGAATCATAAGATATTTCTTTCAAATAAGTTAAATAATATACCACTAGCAATTCTATGACAAAATTTCATGCTGTTTGACATTTAGTTTCGACTATTGCGTCAAAAATGAGATATGGTTCACATTCAGATATAAAACGTGAAATTAATATAGGTTAGCACGCGAACCAAATCATGGAAGTTATTTTAATATCGTTAAGAATTCGGAAAGAACATGAATATTTCGAATGTGCACTTTTTTGCTCGAAAAATTCCGTGCAGATTTACTTATTTGCGGTGAAATGTAGCGCACGATATTGGTTAGTTTGGCATCCAGGTACAATTGTTAAATTACAAATCTAGTGTGCAATATAAGTATGTGTTGAGGGAAAACATGCGATTTCTGACGTCTACATTGAATGTTTTAGTAGTAGTAAAAATGATTTTTAAAACCAACAAACCATATTCGTGCAACAGCTACAGATTTAAATATGATAATATGAAAAGAACTTTCAAATTACTTATTACTCCACAAGGAGATATACACGGATACATCGAAGTTTTTCGGTGAACTTTATCTCCTAGCGCCTAAAGTATCAGATTTTTGAGTTAAACTTTTCGGTACAAAAATTATAGTTGGGATCAGAAGATTTTTAAAATCGTACAAGGTCTCAATTTTTGTAGTAAAAGGGCAAGTTTCGGGCTAGATATCTCAAAAACCAAACGAGATACCGAAATTTTGTTTCATACAAAAGATTTGCCGTATCTATAACTATGCTAGAAATTTAATTTTGTTTTCATAATACGGAAATTTTAATTGAAATCAGCACGTTTCCAAAAAAGTACAATTTCAGCAGTAAAAGGTCAAGTTTCAGGCCAAAAATCTCGAAAACTAAACAAAATATCAAAATTTTATTTAAAACATCTGATTTTCCGTATCTTAAACTATAAAATAATATATTGTCGTCTTTGTAATCCAGAAACTATAGTTGAGAGCAGCAGGTTTTTGAAAACATACAAAGTATTGTCATTTGTTCTAATTTCTGCAGTAAAGGCATGGGTTTCAGGCCAAAAATCTTGAAAACTAGATAAAATATCAAAATTTGGTGCAAATCATCAGATTTGCCTTAGTTTTAAGTACAAAATGAGATAATTTCGTTTTTGTGGCACAAAAATTATAGTTGGGATCAGAAGGTTTTCAAAAACATACAAGGTTTCAATTTTTGTAGTAAAATGGCAAGTTTTAGGTTGAATATCTTAAAAACCTAACGAGATTCCAAAATTTTGTTTCATACATGAGATTTGTCGTAGTTTCAACTATAACAGAAAATAGTTTTGTTTATATAATACAAAGAATTCAGTTGGAAGCAGCAAGTTTCCAAAAACGTACAATTTCAGTAGTAAAAGGGCTAGTTTCAGGCAAAAAATCTCGAAAACTAAATAAAATATCAAAATTTTATTTGAAATATCTGATTTTCCGTATCTTAAACTATAAAATAGTATATTGTTGTCGTTGTAATCCAGAAACTATAGTTGAGAGCAGCAGGTTTTTGAAAACATACAAAGTATTGTCATTTGTTCTAATTTCTGCAGTAAAGGCATAGGTTTCAGGCCAAGAATCTTGAAAACTAGATAAAATATCAAAATTTGGTTCAAATCATCAGATTTGCCTTAGTTTTAAGTACAAAATGAGATAATTTCGTTTTTGTGGCACAAAAATTATAGTTGGGATCAGAAGGTTCTCAAAAACATACAAGGTTTCAATTTTTGTAGTAAAATGGCAAGTTTTAGGCTGAATATCTTAAAAACCTAACGAGATTCCAAAATTTTGTTTCATACATGAGATTTGTCGTATCTTCAACTATAACAGAAAATAGTTTTGTTTATATAATACAAATAATTCAGTTGGAAGCAGCAAGTTTCCAAAAACGTACAATTTCAGTAGTAAAAGGGCTAGTTTCAGGCAAAAAATCTCGAAAACTAAACAAAATATCAAAATTTGGTTCAAAAAATCTGATTTGTCGTACTTTAAGCTATAGAACAAAATAATTTTGTCCTTGTTATCCAGGAACTATAGTTGAGGACAGCAGGTTTCTAAAAACATACAAAGTATAGTTATTTGTTCTAATTTCTGCAGTAAAGGCATGGGTTTCAGGCCAAAAATCTTGAAAACTAGATAAAATATCAAAATTTGGTTCAAATCATCAGATTTGCCTTAGTTTTAAGTACAAAATGAGATAATTTCGTTTTTGTGGCACAAAAATTATAGTTGGGATCAGAAGGTTCTCAAAAACATACAAGGTTTCAATTTTTGTAGTAAAATGGCAAGTTTTAGGCTGAATATCTTAAAAACCTAACGAGATTCCAAAATTTTGTTTCATACATGAGATTTGTCATATCTTCAACTATAACAGAAAATAGTTTTGTTTATATAATACAAAGAATTCAGTTGGAAACAGCAAGTTTCCAAAAACGTACAATTTCAGTTGTAAAAGGGCTAGTTTCAGGCAAAAAATTTCGAAAACTAAACAAAATATCAAAATTTGGTTCAAAAAATCTGATTTGTCGTACTTTAAGCTATAGAACAAAATAATTTTGTCCTTGTTATCCAGGAACTATAGTTGAGGACAGCAGGTTTCTAAAAACATATAAAAGTATAGTTTTTTGTTCTAATTTCTGCAGTAAAGGCATGGGTTTCAGGCCAAAAATCTTGAAAACTAGATAAAATATCAAAATTTGGTTCAAATCATCAGATTTGCCTCAGTTTTAAGTACAAAATGAGATAATTTCGTTTTTATGGCACAAAAATTATAGTTGGGAACAGAAGGTTTCCAAAAACATACAAGGTTTCAATTTCTGTAGTAAAATGGCAAGTTTCAGGTTGGATATCTCAAAAATCAAATGAGATACAGAAATGTTGTTTAGTACATGAGATTTGCCGTGTCTTCAACTATAATAGAGAATTAGTTTGTTTTTATAATACAAAAAATTCAATTGGGAGCAGCAGGTTTCCAAAGACGTACAATTTCAGCAGTAAAGGGATTAGTTTCAGGCCAAAAATCTCGAAGATTGAACATGATATCAAAATTTGGTTTGAAACATTTGATTTGACGTATCTTGAGCTACTGAAGAAAATAATTTTGTCCTTGTAATCCAGAAACTATAGTTGAGAGCAGCAGGTTTTTAAAAACATACAAAGTATTGTTATTTGTTCTAATTTCAGCAGTAAAAGGGCTAGTTTCAAGCCAAAAATCTTGAAAACTAGACCAAATATCAAAAATTGGTTCAAACCATCAGATTTTCCGTACTTTTAACTACAAAATGAGCATAAAATAAAAGAAAGACAATCCTTTTACTTCATTACGGAGTTAGTTCACATTGTAGGACCAGATACCTCTCTTATAATCATCACTTAAGATGTCCACATCCAAGAAATAAATTCCCTAGGATTAAGAATTCCATCTGCAAGCATTGTTCGAGTGTACATAGGTTAGACTTCATTGTTTTTATGCTGATATTCCAGAGAAGTCTTCAGATAATTCTACAGTTAATTTCAAAGTATAATATAGTATTAATCTTGGTGTAGTACATGAAAGTTTTCGATATTTTGATATCTCCTAGATCCTCAAATATATGAATGGAGGATGAATACATTCGATAATTCCCAAAATGATAACTCACCTATTATACAAAAGGGTCTTCTTAGGAATTTCAGTCTTCCAATAGTGCCTTGATAACGTGATCTGCATCCTGATGACCATAATCTGTAAAGACAAAAAATTAACTTTTAAAACAATTTCACTACGTACAGAGACTTTTCTCTTCACTTCATGAATAGGTATCATAATATTCGGCAAAAATTGAGGAAGCAAGGAGAGCATAAGCATATTTTACAATAAGTCGATCAGATCTTTTTATCTATTCACCTAAATTTTCGCTCACTTACACTTAAAACAACTGTTCCAGTCTAACGCATAGGATGTCGCCTCATAAGGACTTGGCAAATGGTCACAACAGGGGACAAAAAAAAATATTGAGTACAACCTTAAGGTCCAATATTGCGAATTCTTTGAACCTCAAGATAAAATTCCTAGATTGCAGCTTGGGACAAAATCCTTCATTGAATGGTGGACAAACAGATGCATAATGATGTAGATGAAATAATGGAAGAAATTTCGAACAGACGCAGAGACTATTAAAATAAGCGAGTGATCAGATATCCAAAATCATTATTGGAATAAAAAATTATTCTGCTATACTACGTCCTCCTATCATCTGGATAACTTCATCATCATTTCTTAATTCATCTGACTATACCAACCCTTCCAAGCATCCAAATAAGAGTAATATATCCATGAAATCATTTAGCACAAAATAATCAAATACAATGACCTGAAAATTGTATGACATTTTTGTAATTTGAAAGCAAATATCATAGGTCAAGTTTGAATTTAATGAACGCTTTGCAATTATGGTCTTAATTATTCAAATATCATTCTGTGTAATGCGCGCACTTTTTAATGATGAACAGCTATACTTCTGGTGTGTTTAAATTTCACATGACCGCAGCTTCCATTATTTACGACTGGTCCATTAAAATTGTTCAATACACGATTTCAATTGCGATTGGGAATACATTTGCGGAATCATGAATTTGAATTTCGGGGGAAAAATTAGTATACAAAGTGTGGCAAATATGCGATACTTCCAAGAATATACTAGCACGAATTTTTGTTGTGAAGTTGATTTCTGATAGCTACAGCAAAAATAATCATAATCAATAAGATCAGAAAAAAATCTCCAGGAATTGAAGTTTTGATGATGTGCTATGCAAACATCGACCAATTGTCATAAAATGTTAATCTATTTTTTGTCGTATAGAATGTAAGTCAAAAATTATCAACAAATATTCGAAATTTCATTATATTGCTTTGTAGTTATGAGAGTTATCATTTGTTTGGAGCATCCTGAAGAAGGTTATAAAAAGCTGAAAGCTTGACATTATTTTACAAGAGAACTCTTTTATTTTGACGCTCACAATTCTGTTTTCTCATATATAGAATTTTCTGATTCGAAAGTTTTAATGCTGTTTTAATCCCATTCGTACCTAGATATAAAAAATTACATAGTGGGGAGTGAAATTTAGCTTACCTGAGGATGAATTCGACAGCAAACCAGACAACAACCACTGTTTCCATATAAAAAAGAACGATAACTGCCTTGGCTTCATAATCATCTATTGTTGAAAAGACGCTTAGGGCCAAGCACATGAACACCATACAAAATCTGAAAAAAAAAAAGGAAATCAGTGAAGATAAGAAGAAATTATATTAACAGTCTAGATATAGAGCTAAGTGTTTCAACTAAGCGTTAAAAGATTTCAGAGCTCTCTACTTTTTAAGTTAAGGATACATTTTTTTGCTTCTATACTTTAATAGGGAAAAGGAAGGGAAATAAAATTTAAATTTATCAGGTGTAGTTAAATTAAGAATTATTCAAGAATACTGGATTTTGTTTCATACTCTTGAAGATACAAGCAAGTATTGAAACTGTGCCTCCTAGCTCTGAAGTTTGCAAATATATTGTACTATTGGAAAACCTATACAGATGATAGGAAAATTATACTGGTCCTCAGATGACAAACAAAAATTCATCATATCGAAGTATTAATATGTTAGGACGAATTTTCAATTTTTCTGTACTAAGGTTTAATTGTCAAAATACAGGAAAAAAAACGTGTACTTGTTTATTTAACAAACTGTTTTGAAGATTAAATCTATGAGGTCAATGACCGTGTTTCCAAAATCTACCAACTTGACAATTATGTTGTGCAGGTTGTAGGCACATCAGAAATATTTGTTAAAAGATTGAGCTCAAGATAATTCATAATTCAAATTCGTAATTAGGATCCCGTATAAAAACTGAAGAAGTTGTATATTTCATTCCATTGAAGTTAATCAACAGATTTGCATGATAATGAAACATCTCTTTTCAAGAATAAAATAAATTAGGAACTGTCAAGCTAATAATTGTTAGAAAGAATATAAGGAAGAAGTTCAACTATTTTAAATTATACTAACAAATTGGAAATATGGATCAATAGTAACTGGAATAATTGGATATACATATATTATATGAGTGAATTTCCAACAGCCAAATATATATATACATAAAACTAAAATATCTGCAATCCTAATATCTATCGAAGATAATAGAATTATAGGAAGAAAAAAATATATATGTATATATATACAAAATTCCACACTTTTGTCAAGGTTTGTGGGGTTACTCGCAATTTCTTTCTTATTTCTACCGCTATAAGATAATGTGAACTTGCGCGCATGCTCTTGATCTTTAAGACTATCCCACTTCTGATAGATAAGCTCAAGTTGGTTGGAAGCCTTGATCTTCGCACTGATGTGCTGTCACTTTTAGCCGATACAACTTTTAGAGTCTGAATCATGTGCACAACGGCTCATTACCTCGTCGCAATAGTAGAATAATATTTTTAACGAAATATCAGCAGTTTATCTGTGATACTAGTATGTATATGCTCTCTAAACGTGTTAAACGGTACTGTGGAGAAGAAACATTGTGAAGTCACGCGTGTAATTTTAGACAATACAGTATTTTGTTGCATTGTCTATATTAAGTTTCAAATTTGTATATATTTTTTTCTTCATTGTTTCAGGAAGCAAACAAGAATGCATACTCTTATTATATTTACTTGAACTGAACCAAAAAAAATATCGGCTTTCTTGTAATACGCTTGCTAGTCAATTATTGAGAGACAGATATAGTTAGCTTTGTTTTTGATTGAAATTGACACTTGGATATATTCCCTTGGCTTTACTAGTTGGACACCTTTTGAAATCTTATAATACCTTGAGAATTCAAACTGTAAATGCAGAATTTCGGTCGATATACTGCAGTGTGATATCCATCTATATTTGTTATCTAGATGTGCAGATACCAGCTGAAATTTTGTGGGATGTTTCGGATAGAGTTACGTATAAATAGAATGTAGCAGAGCCCACAAGATATTCAATAATTTATACGAGTATTCCACAGGATTTGAATAACAGCTTTGAATTCTAACAGGATTAAAAATTAATTTCAAACGGATGGAGTACATACTGATGTAGAGGATTTTTTGTTTGATATTGTGGAATTGTTCGCGGTGTCCACATGACATTTTTCATCGGTCGTATGCAAGATTCAATTTGCTACATCAAAAGAGAAAAACGAATTGAGTAACACAAATGTACGCCTCAAATAATTTTTATCTAACGTACTTTTCATATAATCTTCCGCAAGGAGATATTTGAATCCAACTACAGATATTGAGATTCACTTACGTTTTCAGGATCGACTTTTCAAGAGCGGTAAAGCTATAATATCAAAAAAAGGAAAATCAGATAGACCATGGACACAAAATTGTTAATCATTTAATTTAATCATTGATCCGTCATTTGAAGTTTTGCTTGAGAAGTTGAGTCGAATAAATTTCAGCTTATTGATCAGTCTATCAGCGAATACTTTCAATCATGATTTTGACATGACAACGTCTCCACTTCTCAAGTCTGCATGAATAAAAATTTTCTGGTTTTTTTCGGCTGTTTCTAGCAAACTATGGTGACACATGTAGCATCTTTTTAACAGTATATAACTTCAAAACTCAGCTAACTATTTTGTTTTATTTCATGTCTGTGTTAAACTATGCCCAGCCAGAGAAAAATAAGTAAACAATATCTTTGGAACCGACGAATGTCTAATAATGAATCTTTGTGTGCAACTGAATAACATATTAATATAGGACCCCTAAGCATGCAGAAGTATCATAATAGTATGTAATATCACATCCCAAACTAGTATTAAACGATAAAGTTAGGTATACACTTACACTAGCATATGATAGAGGATGGGAATAACGCCTCTGGGCCGCTCCAGGAAATTGTAGACGCGGCTCTGTAGTCGTCGGTATTTAGCATCACGTCGTGAGGGTCGGTAATTCAGTGGCTTTCCAAGCAGACTCATCCGTGGTTGCGTGAGACGGCCGCGTTTATGCCGTCGTTCATGTAGACTTAGACTGAAACAAAAAATAAAACACTTGTCAGAAACATGATGTTTGAGATATTTAGTGTACAGGACATCCTTTTATGATATACAAATGTGCCACTTCAAGATTGTTGTTCATGCATGAGGTCATATCCTTGAACCTATTAGGTTTGCATTCTCCCATGTAGACATTATTGTTGACAAAATAGTACCCTAGTAGTGCAATTCGAATTCACACTTGTCCTATTCTTTATTTTAAGATTTCCTTTAGGCTCCCATACCACACAAAAGGTTTATTTGTCCGTCTGCATGTCACAGTCTCTTTCCAGGAAGTACTGAGGCTAACAACATGGAACTGTTTCGAAAATACTATTGTGGACCTATTTCAGAGAATAAAATATACTTTTCTGATTGTCACCTCAGAGCCTGACTGCTCACATATCGCAAATGATATGTAAATGTTTTGGGTAATTCTTTGCACCCGTGTTGAATTTCAAGTAGCTACGCCATTGGTTCTTAACTAGATTGAACCCCATTCCGCCCCTTGAATGAGTTGTCTTTCTGTCAAAATTAATTAGCTTCATTGAATTATCTTGTCGATTAATTCTTCATTTTCACACTTAAACCACTTTCATTCCACCCTTTGTTGAATTAGTGAAAATAATCAAAAATATTGAGGCACTTTCTTTGTAATTTTCTCTATTGAAGTTCAGGTCGTGTTAACGTGAGTGTTGCAACATTCTACCACTCGAATTGCTTTATGGTTCAGCCAACCTTCAGGTTGAACTCTATATTCCAGACTTTAACTAAACTTTAGAAAGGTCTACGGAGTTTTCACTGGCTTTTTTATTCAAGACTTTTGAAAGTTCAGCTCTCACACGGTAATTGATTAGAAGATCTGCTTTTCCTGGCAATGGATTCCAGGAAGACATAATGTTACATGAAACCTGAGAATTGCACCAATTTGATGTTGAACTAAATTAGAAACGTTGGAAACTGTCTGCATTAATATGACTCTCATTCAATCTGCTAGTCCTTTTAATGATATGATTAATAATGCGTGGAAAATACTTTTTTGAAGAATTGAAAATAATCAGTAGAGCACCTCTGCTAACCTATTTTCTCGATCTTTTGCATGTAGGATAAGCGTGAAAAAAGGTGTGCTTTATTCCATGTTAGAAGATACTTGTATTTCAAGCACGAATGAACATTCCAGACACTATTCCGTACACTAACTAAAATATTTACGTCATGTCCTGGTAATTGTAACTGCAGAACAATCACTTACTGTATCCCTAAATGCAACGAGCAATGCATCTGCAATTTTGTTTACGTTTCGGTATCTTCGTGGAGTTTAAATTTACACTAAAAAGACAGGCAAGTAAGCAGAAGCGTATTTCTTGATAAATTTATCGTCCTGAATAAATTAATCACTTTTCTAAGATAGATTAGTACCATCAAGAAAATGTTCCATTAAGACTTGAAAACCTTCTAGGGAAACTCCAAAAAATTCTTATATGAATAGAAAGCAAGAAGAATAAACCAATCAACTCCATCTTGAGACTCCGCTGATATGCAAAGCACTTTTATGTGTATGGATGCAAACGATAATAAAAAAATATTGATCGTGCTTTGTTCTAGTGCTCATGACATGTGTTTTATTTGAAGCTTCTGTTCGGGAGAGACCTACTCAATGATGTGAAAGAAAGTGCAACAAACATGAAAAACATAGTGACTTAAAAAATCTTGAGAAATTTGCAGGATTTTAAGCTCAATTATGTGATTTGATTGGACAATCAGAACTGTTTCATATATCAAATCTCAAGTCAATTGTTGTTATTGGGAAGTCACTCTCAGCTTGGTAGTATGCTTCTGAAAACATTTGATAAGATGATTGAAAAGTATTGGTTTTCAACAAAATTTGGATTGTAACTTGCCTATTCTAGAAGATCTAATTGACTATTAAGGTCAACATCCCAATCTTTTTATACTTTTATATCCAATAAAAAGACTGGAGCTGGATGACTGTAACGAAGTATCCTATAGTCCTACTCTTTTTATAATGGAATGCATGAATATCATTATTTGAATTAAAGTTCAACAGATAGCACACACCTATAAAAATTTTCTAATCTAATGCGAAATTGGAAACACCTTTTTTCTCGGAAGTTATTATAGATACCAAAAAATTGTTCCAATAATTTTTTTGTACTTTTAATAAGCTAACTAAATCTGTGTGAATTTGGTGTAAGAAAAATAATTCTCGTAGATATTGCCATATTTGTACTTTCTTCAAATGGAATCTCCTGTATATTATTGCACTAATGAATAGAAAATAATTTTTGCTTTGAAAAAGTTCAATGGTTCTTATCTGCTGAACTTGATAGTTTTTGAGATATTAACGAAAATATCTAAATGTTGCTTCACAAAATCAAGTGTGCGTTTAGAACTGAATTTTTTGACAGTTGAGTTATTTTGTGTTGTATTTGCGTTAAGAAAAATTGTGTTGTATACACATCATTGATACTTTTGTGTCAATAATATTACTGTTAAGTACGCGGGGAATTACAATGTTTATATTTTTTAAATTTAAATATTTTTGCGCGCTCAGACATTTGCACATCATCAAGAACGAAATGCATAGTTCAATTACTATTAAAAACAATGTACAAAATAAACAATTTCATTATCATAGTAGAACATAAAGAAGTACGGAATAAATGTTATCGAACTACACAAAATGTTCAAAATTTCCACCGTTTTCTCGGACACATAAATAAAGTCTTTTCAATAAATTTTGTTTTATATTAATTGTATTCAATTCAACAACAGCTTGTCTTATTCGGTCCTTCAGTTCATCAAGTGTGGCAATGGACATTTCATAAATTTTGTTTTCTATAGCTCCCCATAGAAAAAAATCTAAAGGCGATAGATCCGGAGATCTTGCGGGCCACGATGTAGGGCCTCTATTACCAATCCAGGAATTTGGAAATTGTTGATTCAAATACGCAGTTACATCCAATGAATTATGCGGAGGTGCACCATCTTGCTGGAATATCATTCTGCGTCTAACTGCCAATGGTATATCATCCAGATAATCTTGAAATTCATTTTGCAGAAAATCCAAGTATCTCTGTGATGTCAAAATGCCCTCATAAAAATATGGACCCAAAATAGTGTTGCTTATCATACCGCACCATACGTTAATTGAAAAGCGTATTTGAAAATTTGAAATAAATGTTTGACGTGGATTCGTTTCTACTGATTGCCAATAATGTGAATTATGTCTATTTAGTATTCCATTGTTAGAGAAATTTGTTTCATCTGACCATAAAATTGTATCTAAAAAATTAGGCTCTGCAATATTTTCCAGTATTAAGTAATTACAAAATTGTAATCTTCTCACATCATCGCCAGGATGAAGATTATGAATTTTGTAGATTTTATAGGCTTTGTACTTATGCTTTTTCAGAATCTCAAGAACCTTTGTATGTGTGGTATTTATTTCCAATGCAGCTTCTCTTATTGAATTTTTAGGGTATACATTGAAATATGCCAATACATCAACTTCTAAATTTTCATCTACCATCTCACGTGTTTTGTAATTTCTTGAAACTGACACAGTCCTACGCAGCTTCCTCTCTAATTTAAATAAATACGAATGGTTTGGATAAAAGCGTTCCGAATACTGTTGTCTGTATAATTGCAGAGCTTGTCTCGAATTATTATTTGATAGATAAAAACATTCTATCATATCTAACTTCTCATTGATTGAATAATCTGCCATTATTAACACCAAATAATGATAGTATGTATGCAACACATTTTTTTGTAGCGCAAATACAATACAAAATAACTCAACTGTCAACAAATTTTGTTCTCAAGGCACACTTATTTTGAGAACAGCATTTGGATATTTTCGTTAATATCTCAAAAACTATCAAGTTTAGCAGGTATGAACCCAGAAACTTTTTTACAGCAAAAAATATTTTCTATTCATTAGTGCAATAATATACAGGCTATTCCATTTGAAGAAAGTAAAAATATGGCAATATAAACGAGAATTATATTTTTTTTCTAAATTCACACAGATTCAGTTAGCTTATTGGAAGATCTAGAAACTTTATTTGAACAATTTTTCGGTATCTATAATAACTTCCGAGAAAAAAAGTGTGCCCAATTTCGCATTTCATCCTGTATAAGACAGGTTACCATAGCATCACTCACAAGACACATGAGGCTTTCGTGAGCAAGTAATGTGACTCTGATGCAAATAAAATATATATATGAGAAATGGTTCCTGTACAAGAACTTAAAACAGTCTTGTACATATTCTATTCATCGACCAGGCTCAAAATTCATCAAAAATGTATGTATAAAAGATGATGCACCACTTAATGTCTACTACTGGAGGAGTCTACAAAAAAGTGAATCAGTCTGACCGGCGAAAGAGATATCCACAAAATTTAATTGATTTTGTTATCAAAGTTAATAAACTGGCTCTTCCAAATGTTCTTCCCAAAATATTGCTTCCAAAGTTAGTGCAGCAGACCACCCTTGTTATATAAACTCCTCAGAAGAATTTCATATCAATTTGTGATTTTATTGAGTTTCACACAATTGGCAAGTTTATTATTGATATAAATCAAATGAGCGATGCGAGCGTTACATGCATAGGACAAGAGTTTGGAGGAAGTTCTTACACAACCTATCCACGTACGAATGTAGCAAACTACCCTAGCCTCACTTTCCGAAAATTCCCACATGATTACTTCATAAACGTGACAAGCTCCCGATAAATAAAGAACAGTTTAATTTCCTATTTAAAGTACAATACATCTCTGCTTCAAGTAGAATTTGAAACCATAGCATTGTACACCGGGTATATCACCAAATATTTCCTTTTATGCACATCTGCAAACATAGAATCAAGTTTATATAAACGTTGTTTCAAGAATCATGAAATGAAGGACAAAAATATAATCCATAAACATTGTGAACAACGGCGTTGGTTGCTTCGGAGCTAACATTGATGATGCGACATTATGACAATCCAAAACTAAACTATTGCTATTAGATGTCACGTCAGATAAAAATACACACGATTTTGTTGATGTTTGTCACTTTAAACATACACCTGCAGTCCCAGAAATCGGAAATGCCGGACGCTTCCGAATTTTGTTGTGCGCGTTCGTAGTAAGCCTCCTCTAGGAGCTTTCTTGTTTATTTGATTTCTGTGATTTCTTCTTTGCTTGACGTCTCTGCTATCTTTCTGTGTCCATAAAGTGGAGTCCATTCTTGAAAAAATCGCTCCGAACGCTGCTTCGAAAGTCTTTCAATGCTTCTGAAATGGTATGTCACTCGTTGTAGTATCACTTATAGTTATTGAGATATTAATTCAGCAAAAGACACATTTAGCATGGCCGAACATCAAACCAGTACTACCATATATCTTATCGAAACATTCGATATTTAGTGCAGCACCTATTATTATATGTTTATTTTGGTGAAAATTATAATATACCTCAAGCTCTTGAATATCTCATCATGAAAGCTTTCAGAACTTGCATTTATTTACATTAACCTCGAATGTAGGAAAAAAAGATTACAAGAGAATAATAAACGTTCAGGTCGAACAGCGAGTAATAAATCGTTTTGGAGCAATGTCTCAAGGAATTAATGCAACATCTATTTCCTCCCTAGCTCCACATAACATTCGTATTACATCGATGTAGTGAAATGTCTCTGTGAACTCAACATCTTTGTTAATAAGAATATAATGATGTAGATTGTAGAACATCAGACAGTTTCTGTGTAATCACTCTGTTTGATCAGTTTGTGAGCCTCATTGTGATCTAACTATAGAATGAACAGGAACAAAGATAAAACGAGCATTACTACAATTATATAAAATAAAACTAGTTGGATTGTTGGAACAAGAGAGAAGCCAGCATTTCAAAGACGTAGTTTTTGGATAGCCTGGAGTCCTCACAAGCAGTGAGCTCTGTAGTATTTATATTTGAACCAGCTAGAGGATTAGCTGACTCAAACTTCAAATCTGCATTCATTTGATCCACTGATACATATTATAAACATAGATTTCATAAATCCACGACTCCTTCAACCGTCGTATTATGTCATTATCGCGAAGCCAATAAACATCCTAACGATCAGACATAAATTAAGTGTTCATACGATAAATGAGTCCCAGCAATTTGTCCGTAACTCTAAGTTCGGAATTTTGAGCAATCAAGAGTTGAGGCTGACGCATACACAGAGGGTGCTACATATTACACTGCGTGAATTCGGACAGACAAACACGGGAAGCTAATTAACGTATCGACAGGTTCAGAGTCCTAGTGACGATAGAGAATGACAGAATGTCTATCACCTCCGACTAAACGCCCAAATGCGGTCCAAATGTTAGCTGGATTTCACAATAGGAGAATCGACAAACTGTTGAATCGGATCAACTATTTTGGCAATCGGAAGTTAATTGAATATTTGGCATTGTGAAACGATTAAACTTGAGTTGATTTATGGTTGAGTGGTCAACATTGATTATGACGACACAAAATATATGTTTCTGTAACGCAATAGCTTACCAATATTTCTCAGCAGGTCGAAAGTCCTCCAAAAGTAGGTATTTCAATAATATTCCAAAATTCCTTTGAACGAGCAACAAATGAGAATCAATTTCTGAACGAATAACTCCTCAAGAGCATGCTGCTCAATTACAGCCAATTGAATGAATTCTTTCCATAAGAAGATAAATATTTTAATAAGAAATAATCTTAAATTATCAACCATTTTCTGAATATTGGAAATATCCAATCAATTTCTCTTTTACATACTTTTAAAGTCTAATTGCCCCTTGGGGAATCAAGAGAATTCAAATAACTAGCTCGAGTTCCGACTAATCACAAATGATTAAAAATGTTGCCTCAGCTGGAAAGCAGAACAGACATTGATTGATTCTATCGGGGGGTTACAGAAATATAAGTTGATAAAACATTGATTTTCCGATTTCACTATACAAAATTGAATGAACATAATTTTTAGCTTATGTTCCATATACTATTAGGTCATTTTTGCGACTTTGCCACTTTGTTTGAGATTTTCCATAATTCGATTATTATCAATCGTACAATTCAAGCCACCCCTAACAATTTTATTCAAGAACAGACAATAATAGTAGCGCAACCCCTGACGTAGCTTATGAGGAAAGATCGGTTTAGTCTCAAATCTCAAACTCTATAAGCTCGGCAATCAGCAGAATATCACACAAAACAGAATCGTAAGGAAGAATAGTCATTACGTCAGAAATAATCTAGGATGTAGAATTGAAGTCCTGAGCTTTTCTCTCTTTTCGTTTCATTCTGCGACCGGTTTCGGCAATTTGAAAAAATTCATCAGGCTGAGAGATGACACGTAACTCAGTAAATGAAAAAATATTAAGGTTGATCAAACCATGTTTAAATCGAAATAATTTCAGCGGATGACATCTGGAACTGAACTTTCTTTCGCAGATTCTACGATAGAAAGTTGATTGGTGAATCTTTACATCTTTTGATTCACTGAACTCTCTCGTAATTGAGTACTTTTGGCCCGATGGGATGAATTGAATTGTTGAAGCTGGCCGTCAAATAGTTACATCTAAATCAAAATACTTTACTAGGTACAAAATTTCGATGAAATACTTAAGGTACCTGAACGTTACAACCATTTCCCTTTGTTATTCATTCTTCCATGTGGTTTTGTGTGTTTTTGTGCTAGTTGGCGGGCTTATGAAGTCAAAAGTAAAATGACACTGTCAAACATTACCTAATTTTAGTGATAAATTTCTTGGATCTATTGGAATCGGGTGTTGTAGATCTCGATAAAATTCGATACGGCTAGGGAGCATTTGTTTCCGTTTATCCAACTCCATCTGGAATCCAAGTCACTGCGATGTCATGATGTAATAGATATGAAACATGATTGGTGTCTTCGAGGCAATTTGATGAAATTGCGGCTTATTATATTCCGCTGTGCGGAATTCAAAAGGCGGACAACTGAAAGCGATTCGATTATTATGATTTGTTGGTTCCGGTCCAAGTGACTATTTCCGCTTGATATTTTCCATTTTCTGAGAATAATAAACGCGTTATCGTTTCAGAGACGGAACCATTAAAGTTAGAGTCCTTAATGTAGGCTTGTACATTTAGTGCTCCGTATCAATCGCAAAATAAGCCATTATTAAGTTTTATCAACTTCGATTTCTTCTAACGACTTTTTAATTCATCAGTGGAAATTATATAATCATGAATCTATGAATGTTACACATTGAGGGTGAGTCACTGAATGTTATACGAGAAATGAAACATACTCGTAGACGTTTAATATGGCAAATCAGTTTCTCCGTCCGTATTGCTTCCCTAATTATTTTAGATTGAAAAGTTTCAAATAAATGTTGTGAAGCATACAATTCTTCATCCAAATCAATGAACAAAGCTCTTGTCCTGAATGCTTTATAATTGATTAAAAAATTCATGCAATTACAATTGAATAGTACTAGCCAAAGAATTGAAAACAAGAGATAAATAAATGTAAAATGTTTCATACGTCCAATTATTAGAATCATTTGTATGTTTTAGGGGGGAAGTTCTACTTATTGCTTTTATTTCAATCCAATTCTGTTCTCATATTAATTTTTATTAGTGATACACTATCATTGTCATTAGTATATTGACTATTGTGGATTTGTTTGTGTACTAACAGAAAAATTGAGAGATTATCAGTATATTAGCAATGACTAGCACAACAATACATGAAACCTCAGACGGAAAAATGACTATTGTAAAGGAAAATAGTTCCAACTTACAGAAACCTCAAAGAAAGTAGGGAGTAGTTGACTTGTGTAGCTGAGAATTTGTGTTTCAATTATAGAATTGTATACATTTATTGATTTGTCAGTGACATTATAAGCTAGATTAAAACCAAGGTACTATATGTATTGAACTTCTAAATATGAGAGATAAGAATCGATTCATAATAATATGACCTTTTCATACTGAAACAATTTCAAATTACCTCATCAATATGTAGATCTAACGGAACAGAAATGACTGATGAAACATAATTATTATTTAAATTATATTGTAACGAACGTGAACAAAGTATTGAGTCATTTTCTCTATACTTGTACATAAAGTAGGATCTCACTTTGACAAAAATAATACTTTTCTTTAAATGAAAATTGCAGGGAGTAAAGAAACAAAACTTTGTATCAAGATGACAGCGTAACAGGATTCTGTATCAGACAATTGGAATTTCGTACGATGATGGCAATATTGCATAATATCGTAGCAAGTCCTATGCAGGCTCCGTATCAGGATGATAGCACACAGGGCTCCAAATTAAAAATTAGGGTTTCATACAAGAACGATAACAGCTGTCCGATGGATGTTTTTCCAGATATTATAAAATCAATGCTACTGTTCTGAAAGTTCGTATTTCACAAATTTCTGGGACTATTGAAATGCTTACGATTAGTCTAGGTATGAATCAAACAACTATCCGGAAATCTCACGATACCGGAAATCGGAAGAAACGTGGAGAAGTCTCCTGAGACAGCGGAAAAACATATGCCGCTGTCGTTATGTCTTTGTACCGTGTTTTCTATCCGTAACCAGAACTGCGAAGTGAAATGCATGTCACATGTCGCCGATTCGTACAGTCTCAACGTTTCAACCCATTCCATTTCACGATTTGTATCCAGAAGTTGGAGCTTTCGTAACAATCATATCGCTTGAAACAAAAATTAGAGTTGAAGTGTCATCATAAAGGATGTAATCTTAATCAAAAAAGATCTATAAATATTTTATTAGCTATTTGAACTATATTGACAGATAGAAACAAGACGAACCTACGAGAATATTTTGATAAATAGTTGATCCAGATAATTTTTAATTGGCAAGAACAAATGTGAATCACAAAGTTTGATAGTATCGGGTTTTATTGTGATACACGACCAACTGAAATTTCGAGTATTTCAAGGTCGTGTATTGATTGGTGATGGATCATCACTGTCCATAAAAAATATTCATGCCAACATGCCTAATACATTGGAGGAATAGAAAGTATTTAAAAATATCCTAAATGAATCTTTAGCTTTTATGCCCTTCAAAAAATTATTTGGACGAACAAAGTAAGGTAGTCAACTAATAGATGTGTACTACAGTTGCATCAAATATCTAAAGTCTAAAATTATCCAACTTCAGCTGGACTTCAAATTAAACTAATGATTGACATTTACATTTAAGCAAGCAAACAATCGACATGTTCTTCATTTTATTCTTCATGACTACACGACAGCACTACTAGTGTTTCATCTAGAATATGTCAATATATTATCATCTTTCACATCAGATGTATAGTCCATGTTGCGCTTGGATCCTCTATAGCAAAATTTTCTCAGAGCAGAAATATTGAATTTGAGCTCATCTCCGGCAGACGCAGAAACCTACAAGAACCGTGACGTCACTGGAAGAGACGATAAAATATCTGGAAAATGTCAGAATTATTGGCAAATCGGTAAACATGATGTAGATCTCACAGCACCGGGTAAAGTCGTTTACCACTCTTCATGCTTCTAGGTCAAACTAAAAATTTCTCACTGTATTTGAAATTATTGATGTTGGGATGAAATAAGTCATCAAGAAGCTGGCAACAATAAGAAAAACTATAACTTGAGCATCCAGTTAATAGTCTAAGAGTTTGCTGATATTTTCTTAGTTAGTGCATCAATCTGTCTGTTGGCTTCTTTTACTTAGAACTAATAAAACTATTGGCTATCGAGGATAACTCATAAAAGCAACGCTGAAGGGAAGTCTTATGGGATGATTATTGATATTATAGTAGATGAGGAATGTCTCATTTTATCACGAAAATGTGGTACGCGAATGATAAAATTTCGCAGCACGACATCGAAGTTGAAAATATTTCTATCATCTCTGAGATATTGAGAATTCTGGAATTACAAACTAAATTATCCAAACTTATTTTGAAATATGTGACCTAATAGAGGTTGATGATGGTTTATGTTAGCGAGAGTCCTATTCGCAATCTATATTTAAGAAATGAATGTGGAAAACTGAATGACTCCAGATAGAGTTATTCATGTAGTAGAATACATCAAAAGCAAAAACCTACTGTGAGTTGAGTTCAGGAAGATTCTGAAATAAGCAAGGTACAAGACAGAAGCCACTGTGAAAAAATAATCACTGAGATAATTTGGAGCAAATCAATTATTATTTTATAATAATGCATGTGTTTTATATTTTTGAACTCAAACATAATTTTGGTGTATGATTATGACAGCTCCACTAGCTTCCGTACTCTAGTTTCCTAATCAGAATTAGATCAATCGCCTTTCTGAATATTCATGGACAGCGAATAGTACTACATAATTTGGTTAATATGCACTTAATTTTGCTCTTCATCAGGTTCTTTTGTCAATCCGTTCCATCTCCAACACAATGTCACCTTTCTCCACATAAAATATAAAATACGACTAATAATTGGGAAATACAAATTTTCATTATTTCTGAAACTCAATCTAAAGACAAAGTAAGAAATACTGCTACAAAATATGAATCTAAGTCTTATTACTACCTCGTCCTCTAGTACAATTGAAAAAAAAAATTGTGTTCATTTAGTTTTTTTTTTCTATAAATGACGCATATATCCCGTTTGAGGTTTCCTAGGACAATCAAAACGACAAGAGTGAAATCGTGTGTGAGTAGAGTTTGCAAGATCACGCCTCACTCATACACTGACGTAGATACATCAACGAGACATACGTTATGATCCTCCTAACAAGATATTCAGACGATTACTTGACATTCTTCAGCGAACGAAGTATAGTGGAATATGGCAGAAAACATTTGCAGTACTTTGAAGATCTAATCAGAATAATTAGTCCCTCGTTAAATATAAACACAAGAAGTATTTTCAAAGTTCTATTATTATGTCTTTTGTAGAAGATTAGAATCTTCATTACCATACCTGGAATGAGAGAGCAATGTCTCCTCAACTTCTTAAATATGAGTGCTATTTTTGTGATAAATACTCATGAATAGTAGTCATGAACAAACAAAGAACTCTAATTTATGCATGGAATAAATACTAGAGATAATGTGTTCACGTACACAAGCCCTTTATATGGAATTATAGTCCACTCAGTTGAATGTCCAACATAAATTCGAAATTCTATCGCCCGTATTCAAAATGAGTACATTTCAATCAACTATCGCTCCAAATTTTTTGATTCTTTGGTTATCGGTATTGGGTTATTTTGCTTACGCAGTATATGCTTCTACTAGGATAAAGCTGCTGGTTTCTCCAGAAAAAAATCAGCTAAGGTAACAACGTCCATTTGACCACGGTAAAGTGGAAACTACAGCATAACCTGAATATACTTAACGATAAAATCACCTGCAAAAGAACGTTGGGAAGGAAAAAACGTCAAACACAGGCTTTGAGCTGCAAGTTGAAGGTAAGAGATGCTATTAACCGTATCTAACCTCCATGTCCAATTGGTAAAGCAGAGGACAAAAAATTATTAATAAAAATACATACGGGCTCTGAATCTGTAATCCATTCTTTGAATTGGTCCAATTTGTTTACTACACTAACGTAGTTCATTCATATTCAATGTTATGATAATTACTTCCAGTGACGAAGATCACAATCTATGAAATTTGATCTTAGCACTTCGTGGCGCAGATATTGCATTGCAATTAGTACTGAAATGGCTGTAAGCTCCACAAGAGTAAACAAACAACTTATGATATCGTGAGTTGAATTTCAGCTCCGGTGTGAGCCAATTTCGTTTGATCAACATCCATTCAAAGCAGTTGTCGAGGAGAGTGCTATGTAATTGCAATCCACCAAATATTTGTCAACATGGTAATTAGTTATCTGTTTGACAGTTATTGTTGACAAAAATTGTATTTGTAATTCATACATCATTTCACAGTTTATGGCATTGTGAACTATTTATATGAAAAGCCAAGTCAAGCACTTGCACAAAGGGTTCAATATCAATTGAGAAATAAGCTGGTCATTTGTTAGACCTTAGCGTAGGTAGTATTGTGATAATGGTACCATAACTAACTAATTCAAATTTACTCGCGAACTTTCGTCTTGATTAAGTAGTCCCCCTTCTTTCCAGAAGACGGTAAATTAATTACAATTAAATTTAATTATTGTCTGAAATTTTTAATTTCACGTGATATAAATATAAATTGATTTTCCAATTTATGAACAAAACGTTATAAGTTTTATGTTCCCGTCCGGAACTGAATGGCCGATAATTTTTACCAACAAGATGGTCGCATGATCAAATATTTGAAAGAATAAATTGAAGAGGATGATGAGATCTATATCATTAAAGAGAATACTTTTCATGTGTTAAGCGTAATCAATAATTTCGTATTCAACCTGAATTTATAGCTTCCCCCTCTAACCGTGAAAGAATATTTAAATGAATCTGTATTACTTGAGATCTTTCACTATAATGGTTCTGTCGCAATGGATAATCATCATAACCATAAATCTATAAATAACAATCTTCCAGTCATTTCTCGAAGTAACTTAACCGGAATGTTTTTTAAAGTTCATCTCTTGTGGAATAAAATGTCAAATTCAATTAAGTAATGAATATATACAAGTTAATTAGTGTGATATTAATAATGCAGAGTACTGCAATGCGGTACAGCTGACATTTTTTGTACGCAAATCCTCACCACAAGACAAATGATGTATTTCATTAAAATATTCCTATCTCCCATCAGCTAAATGTATTAGCAACTGAAATTGATTCTCGAATGGGTGCATAGAGGTAACTTGGATGAATTTCCGCACCGTGCCGTAGATGAAAATCGATTTATCATCCTGTATTCTAAGCTATTGGTACTGATTGGATTGGCAGATATTTAAAGATTGCGTATTATAACATAAAGTTTCGTGAATTGAATATACTATACCAGAAAATAAGTACATCGGAATTGTTCAGAGATATTTTTTTACATGTTTCTCCCGCATCAATCTTCAAGGATTGGACCAAGAGACAATGCTTTTATGACCAGATTTTGGGACAGAACATTGAAGATCAGACTTTTAGAGTGACCTGCTATTTATTTTTCTCTCGGAAACTTTTGTACGTCACAGTACATTCTCCAGATGTAATATGTTGGGTGTTGTTTGAAAGAACTGGATTGAATACTAATTAAAGCAGAATATTATGTTGTATTGTGAAAGATGATGACAAGAGGAAGTAATAATACGATAGAGTTTATTCGACACAGTAATACATATACATATATCGCGGAATACGCACAAAAATTACATCAAGCCGCGGAAAACTTATTCAACATTAATTGATCAATTTTCCCTCCAAAATGAGGGCTCTCCCATGGCTTAATCACTCTCCACGTTGCTTGCTGAATTATTTACGGAGATCTCTTTGACAATCAACGTATGAAAAATGATAATTTCTGGTATCGCTACGTGGATGATGTCTTGTGCCTGTTAAGAATCTAGATTTCTTGGCAACGAATATAGAAAATAGGGAATAGTGGGTATAACAAAAACGTTGTTCATAATTGAAAGAACAAAAAAAGATCTTCCATGGACAATTTAAGAACAACACAAATGATAACTAATCTCCAGACGATAGTCCACACGAAACTCAAATACATCAAAAAACGCAAGCAATGATCTATCTTTCGAATTTCAAGATTTTTTATACTTTGAAAAATTGTTAAAAATAAATATGTCCGCAAAAATTTTCTCGATAAATTAGAGATCTATCTAATAAATTGTGTGATTCTCTATATATAAATTAGCCCGACAGGCCTTGAAGGCCCTGGGCTTGGTAAACTACTTTCCTCCACTCTTCTCTGTTATTTGCTTTTGCTTTCCAATTCTTCTGTCCCATTGTGATAAAATCCTTCTCTACTTCTTTTATCCACCTTCTCTTTGGTCTGCCTGTCTTTTTTTTCCCGTCTTGCATCCTTCCTATGATCCGTTTTGGATTTCTTTCTTCTGGCATTCTTTCCACATGTCCCAAGCATCTTATTCTCTGCATCCTGATTCTTGTTGTAATATTTGGTTCCATGTACACTTCTTCTACTTCTTTGTTTGTTCTTCTTCTCCAGAAACCTTCATCCCCCTTAATTCCTCCATAAATTTTCCTCAGCACCTTACGTTCCCATATTTGTAATTTTTGCTCATCTAGTTTAATCAAAATCCAAGTTTCGCTACTGTATAGCACTGTTGGTCTTATAACCGTTTTATATATATATGTACCTTGGCTTTTTGAGATACATCTTTGTTCATTAGTAATTTGTTCATCATTCCTACCGCTCTACTTCCTTTCATCAGTCTTGCTTTTATTTCCTCTTCAGTTTTCCTTTTAGATGTGATTTTCACTCCTAGGTATGTGAAGCCCTCCACCTTCTCAAATCTATATTCTTTCCCTCTTTCTGTGTTCACTTTTAATTTTTTTTCAGGGTTATTTTCACTGTTGCTCATCACCATGTACTTGGTTTTTCCGGTGCTCACCTTCAATCCCATTTTTTCTGCTTCTTGTATTAAACGTTTCACTGTGTACTGCAACTCCTTTTTTGATTTTGTAATTATTGTGATATCATCAGCGAATGCGAGGCATTGGTGCTTCTTGTCATATATTAAGCCTTTTGTGTTCAATCCGCTTCTACGCATTATCACTTCGAGGATAAGGTTGAATAGTGTTGAAGATAAAGGGTCCCCTTGTCTTAGACCTACTTCGACCTCAAACGTGCTTGACTACCAGATCGTAGGCTTGTTTAAAGTCTATGAATAGCACATGCAAATCCTGACCCTTCTCATAATGTGTAGCTTGTATCTCTTTTAAAACAAAACTTTGATCTATGGTAAATCTATTTCTCCGAAATCCTGCCTGATATTCCCCTGCTATATTTTCCATTTTTTCTTTCAGTTTGCCATTCATCCATGTCGCTTGTATTTTATATACCATATCCAACAGGGTGATTCCTCGGTAATTCTCGCATTTGGTGCTGTCTCCTTTTTTAAGTATAGGGCAGAGGATCGCTTCTCTCCATGCTTCTGGTAACTGCTCCTCTTCCCAGCATGCTGCTACTAATTCGAATATTTCTTTCTTTATATTTTCTGCTCCATGCTTAATCAACTCTGCCGGGATATCGTTATCGCCAGGGCTTTTATTGTTCTTCAAATTATCTATTATTTTCTTTATCTCATTCTCATCTGGGCCCGGTATATCTTTTTGTTCTGTTTCTTCCTCTTCATAATGTTCTATCCTCTGTACCTCCCCCTTATTATTGAATAAGTCTTTGAAATAGTTTGCCCATATTTCCATTTTGGTTTTTTCATCTCCTACCATATTTTCTTCCTTATCTCGGCAGAAAAGTGCTTTCTGGGTGAAACCTCTTTTTTCACTTTTAATCTTTTGGTAGGAATTTCTTAATTCTTTCTTGTTATAACTTTCTTCTATAGATGCTATATTTCCTCTAAGGTGATGTCTTTTTTTGGTTTGACACATCTTTTTAAATATTCTTCTTTGGTTTTGGTATGCTATTTTATCTAATTCGGTGCCCGTCTTCAGATACTTTATCCTTGCCTCTCTTCCTTCATTGATAGCTCGCTGACATTTCTCATCAAACCAGCTATTTCTAGCATTATTTGCTTCCTTCAACCCTATCACTTCTTCGGCTGTTTCCTTTATTTTGACTTGTATTGCTGTCCACCTTTCTTCTATCGTATTTTGTATTTTATTATATTATTTCATTTATATATATATATATATATATATATATATATATATATATATATATATATATATATATATATATTATATATATATAAATATATATATATATATATATATATATATATATATATATATATATATATATATATATATATATATATATATATATATATATATATATATATATATATATATATATATATATATATATATATTGGTCAAAGAGGACGAACTTTTAAAATTAGATTGAAGTAGCACATGTCTTGTTTAAAGAATAACAGATCAATTCGAACATCGCAGAATATGTTCTAGACAGCAACCACACCTGTGATGTTGAGGATTTAGAATTTCTACAATATGAATGACGAACCCAGAGATTAACATTTCTAGAAGCTTTGCTTTTAAGAGCAAACAAGTAGATCTTGAAGATACAATGCTGTTGAGCACTTTAATCTTTGAATTTCTTCAATAACGCCCCCTATTCTTATGACCAAACTGTGAATCTCCTGATCATAGTTCAGTTGACAAAATTGGAATTCCTGGATCCTCCATCAAGTTTTATGAAGTAGGTTTCTCATACTGCATATAGACCAGTATATAAAAAAAGTGTTTTGATTCTTCCGGGAGATCTTCGCAATAACTACAAGTAGTGAAAAATCAAAATAGATTTCTCTGCGGAACAAGGCATAAAACTTCACAATAAGACAGCTGTACGAATTTTATGGACAAAATAACAACTGAATAGAGAGCTAATTGAATCAATAAAAAGCTAATAACAAAGATTGTTGATACAAATCTAAATTTAGATTTTATTGTGCCACATTTCTTATTCATTGTATCATATACAGTCACTGAAAATCGTTTTATGTATTCCTATATCGCCATAGATGATTACTGAAAAGTGTTTTTCCAATTCCATGACTAAGAGGGTGTATTGAGACAGCTAAATATTTTTAAGAGTTTTTTTTATGTTTTATTTAGGGTGTAATCAAATGTTTCTTAGAATGAAGTAACGGATTAGAAAAATGTCTCATAGATGCTGAGTGAGTCAAACTATATCATATTTGTTCTATATATTTCATAATATCGAAGATATCTTTCTTAAATGCTTTTGGTTGCCTGAAGATCGACAATATTTATACAGTTAGTAAAAGTTGTGAATCGCTGACATCTTTGGGTTTCGTATTTCAAGCCTCTCAGCTTTCTAATGGCGAACAAACTGACAGAGAACTATCCATCATAACTGTAGACAAGTATTGCTTCACATGCCATATTTTACTTGTGTTCATAAATAAATCTTAAATCATAAATTTATACATTGTAAATATGTGGCATCACAAAATCTATTTATTGGCGTTTAATGTTGATTATAAAATAATATTTGATATTTGTAGTGGATTATTTAGCAGTAAACTGGAAATCATTGCTCTTACAAAGTTTCAAGTTGAATTTGATGTACCCATTAAATTTACATTTTGTCATTGATACATGGGAATTATACTATGTCTAATTAATAGCTTACAAGTGATGAGAAAATAATTCATACCTTTTCATATTGAGATCACGAAGTATAGTAAAAAATAAGTGGAATGCGTGAGGGATTTATACCAATCACGAAAAAAGCTGGTATAAGCAAAACTCATTTTCATGTTATGAGAAATATTAGGGACTTGTTCTCAGCAAGAAATGTGATCACGGTTCGGTTTTTGACTGATACACGAAATCGTATATGGAAGAATGAATATCAAACGAAAATTATCCCAACTTACAAGCAACTTAAGTATAAAATTGCTCACACTCACTCACCTAAAACCTAGTAAATATCCATGCAGTGAATTTTATTTAAGAAAATGCATTATAAATATGACTAATCCAAATTTTGAATCAATCCAGAAAAATTTGGATGGCACAGGAAAGAGTTATGATCTTTTTTTAGTTGATCCATAGCCGGTCAGGCTAATTGGACGTTGATAGACTTCTCGCCTGGCCACTACTAAGCGTGCAGTAATAGTATAGTAGTTTTTGACCGTAGTAAATTGAGTATCATCTATAGGAACGGACAGTCTTAAAATAATATATGAAGCTAGAGTAATCCTAACATTAATCGGAGGTGTTCATTTGAAAGTTCTTCTCCTATAGATAAGTCATTTGTTCCTCAGGAAAGTAGTACATCCGAAATAATTTTATATTTCATCCATGACGATAGGAAGAGAATGTTGTTTTGTTTTATTTGAATATTTTCTGGCAAGTAACTAAAGCACAGCACAAAATAAACAAGAGGCAAGGTTGTCAAAATATTTCCATCCCAAAACTAACTCATGTCGTCATAGCATCCAGCAATAGATCCTGCGATTATGATTTATTCCCGTTGTTCAATTCTTTTTCTGGAAAATCGAAAGAGATCATATAAGTATGAATATGAAGAGAATGCAAATCACAGAGCCGGTTTGATCAATAGTGTGAGGCCAAGTGTTTGAAGTTTAAATGCCTGTTGCATACAGAATCTTTTCTACGACCCTTAACCCCCCTATTTTGACAACTATCAAACCTAGAACAGAAGAGCATAGGGTATGAATTGAAATGCTGATTTCACGATAACCTATTGCTGTTAAGTACTATCTTCTCCTCGTCTTATATAATTTTTTCATATATCAATACCCTGGATAGCACCCAATTCGATTATAATTATTATTATCATCATATTTTCCGATTAATTAATTGACTGAATGTCCTTCCGTATGAAGGTTCCCTCCATCTTTTTAGACCTCTGGATATTTCTCATGCTTATTTTATTCTTCGTTATGATGCTCAGCAACATTAGTTAATCTTGTGGGAGTGACTGTTCAATCCTAGAAGAACCCACAATTCCGACTTGACCATGACAACTTTGTGGATCTCTTCACAAATTTAGCTTTGTTATTAGTGTCCAATTGAAATCGATATCAGAATCCAAAAATTTATAGTTTTTTGAGGCTTTGGTGTCCAGTTTCTTTTGACTGACAGACAAAATCAGAATCCAAAATTGGAAAATTTCTATGGTCATAACAATAAAAGATATATAAGGAAGAAATAACAAAAAGATTGGAAAATCCTGGCAATTTTGATACCATAACGGAGCAATGGGGACATATTGAAAATGCAATAAAAAACGCAACCATAAAGACACTGCCAAAAAAGAAATCAAACAAAGAGAAGAGCTGGTACGATGAAGAGTGCAAGCAAGTGGTGGAAGATAGAAAGAAAGCAAGAGAAAAATTGTTAAAAAACAACACAAATACAAACAGAAGAATATATAGTGAAAAAAGAAGAGAAGCAAAGCAGCTTTGTCGACGTAAAAAAAGAGCAGCAAACGAAAACCGCCTGAGAATAATAGAAGAGAAATACATAAACAAAGAAATTAAGAATTTTTATCAAGATATAAAAAAAGAGAGACTCGGATATCAAGCAAACGCCTTATATTGTAGAAACAAAAATGGGGAGTTAATAGGAGATGAGAGGGAAAGAGCTAGCAGATGGAAGGAATACTTTGAGGAATTATTAAACTAGGGAAACGAAGAAGAGACTCCGTTACAGGAAGCCCAAGCAAGCTTTGAAGAGAACCAATCGGAGCTTCAAGTGAAACCTCCAACAAGTGAAGAAGTGGAAAAAATAATAAGACAAATGAAAAACAATAAATGCCCAGAGTGAATGGAATCAGGGCTGGAACAATTAAATACGCAGGGGAAAAACTACACACAGATATATTCAAACTAATTACAAGAATCTGGCTAGAAGAAAGAATGCCAGCAAACTGGAACATAGCGATGATAAATCCAATTCACAAAAAAGGTGACAAAACTGAATGCGACAACTTCAAAGGGATAGCATTATTAGACACAACGTATAAGATATTAGCAACTCTCATAAAAGAAAAACTTAGCGCGTATGCAGAAGAAATCATTGGCGACTATCAGTGCGGTTTTAGGAGTAATAGATTTGTAACAGACCAAATATTTGTTATCAAACAAGCACAAGCAAATTTCTATGAACATAAAAAATCACTGTACGTCGCCTTTATAGATTTCAAGCAGGCTTATGATTCTATCAACAGGGATAAATTATTTAACGCATTAAGAGAGCTTGAGGTGCCTAATAAAATAGTAAGCATGATAAAAATGTCCCTCCAGAAAACCGTAAATGTAATAAGAGTTCAAAACATCACAACAGACGTATTTGAAGTAGTGAGGGGCTTAAGACAGGGGGATCCTCTATCAGCATTACTCTTCAATCTGGCGCTAGAATACATTATAAGAAAAAGCGGAATCTGTACAAATGGAAGCATATATAACAGGAACCATCAATGTGTAGCTAATGCTGACGATGTAGCAATAATCGCCAAAACTGAAAAAGAATTACAAAAAGTTATAAAGAAATTACATCAAGAAGCGAGTAAAATGGGCCTAAGAATTAACGAAGAGAAATCTAAATTTATGGAAATGGGCGAAAGCAGATAAAAAACAGAAGATAATAAATACCTTGAAGTAGAAATCGAGCAAACAAAAGCTATAAAATTTGAAAAAGTTGAAAATTTTGTGTACCTAGGAGCTGCATTAACACAAATTCAAGATATCAACGAAGAAATGGATGCCAGAATTGTAAGAGGAAACAAAACAGCAGGAAGTCTGATCAGCGTACTCAGGGCAAAGCAAGTGTCTCGTAGAACAAAGGTGAGGATATACAAGACTGTCATACGACCAGCGGTGATCTATTCTTGTGAAACCTGGATATTAAATAAACGAGAACAAGAAAAAATCGAGAGATGGGAGAGAAAAATTTTGCGAAGAATATACGGAAGACGCAAAGTCGAGGAAAGATGGGAAAGGAGAAGCAATGAAGAATTAATGAGTCTGTTTGGTGAACCGAACATAACACAAATTATAAAGGCACAAAGAATCCGATGGTTAGGACACATTCAGAGATTACCGCAACAGAGAGTAACGAAAACTATGCTACGGGCAAGCCTGATAGGTCCAAAGAGAAGAGGCAGGCCAAGACGAAAATGGTTGAACGCAGTGGAAGAAGATCTAAAGGAATTAGGTGTAAAAACTGGACTATAATAGCTAAAGACAGGAAGAAGTGGAGTGGAATTGTGACTCAAGCCCTAGGCCTAAATGGCCTGTAGTGCTAATATATATATATATATATATATATATATATATATATATATATATATATATATATATATATATATATATATATATATATATATATATATATATATATATATATATATATATATATATATATATATATATATATATATATATATATATTTTATTCTTCGTTATGATGCTCAGCATACTATGGAACATTCAACATTAGTTAATCCTGTGGGAGTGACTGTTCAATCCTAGGAGAACCCACAATTCCGATATGACCATGACAACTTTGTGGATCTCTTCACAAATTTAGCTTTGTTATTAGTGTCCAATTGAAATCCATATCAGAATCCAAAAATATATAGTTTTTTGAGGCTTTGGTGTCCAGTTTCTTTCGACTGACAGACAAAATGAGAATCCAAAATTGGAAAATTTCTATGGTCATAACAATAAAAGATAATTGTAACTTTCGATCAGATACTATTTATAACAAATTCTAAATAGTCCTTCGCTGTAATACCTCCTTTATAATTACCGCAAGTCAGCTCTAATATGAGTACCAACAAATGAACGCAATTTACATATGAATCTCAACTATACTACATTCAAGTGTGCTCTCAGATTAACCTGTATAATGGAAGATAATATTAAAGTTTAATATTTCTCCGAGATTTATGGAGTCCCCAGTAGTATTTAGAATTTATATGAAGTTGTTTACTGCAAAATATACTCGCGGTGCAAGTTAACCTTTAGTGCAATTGTTCCATTTGAAGAACTTGATAATGGAAAGAAACAAACTCATTCGACCATTTAATGTTCTTATTCCAATTTATTTGTTTATTCCACCCAGACGAACTCGAGATTTGTTGTTTATTGTACTAATAAATTCGATCAGTGTAAATAAATTCAATTGATTTTATTTTATCGTACGAGATAAATAAGACTGTTGCAATTTGCAGGATTCAAAATGTTAATTGTAATGTACTAGAATCTTCGAAACTATGATTGATGCATTATGAGAGGACTGGGCATGTAGGTGACTCGAATATTATGAGTACTATCCATCAATTACTAATATTATATGCTAACGATAACCTTCAAGGGTACTGGAGAATAAGTCATATATGATAGGAGCTACAAAAAAAAGCATCAATGACCGTCGCAGAACAGATAACAAAATTTGTCAGACAGACATAGATAATTTTTATTGAATTGGTTTAGGTCATATCATAGGATGAATGACAAAAAATAGACATATAGAGGAACAGGATTAGAGGGAGGCCGAAAAAAGAGAATATGTGATATACCACGTGTGATACAAATCAAGCATTGTAAAATTTGAATATTACAGTGATAAACAATTCATTGACCCAAATAAAATGCATCTCGGTGATACAATCGCCCTCTGTTACACTGGTTACATCAAAAATTAATTATCAAAATTGGGGTATAAAAGACACCAGTCTGGCATTTCCATGTTGAGTGTCCATTAACCCAAAATGTAACCGCACCAAGGTAATAAAAGGTACTAGTAATTGTTCTGCACTTTTCATAATTTCATGAACTGGGAGCTCACAAAAAGAAACCCTGATGAACAAAGGCTATGTCATAAAATGACTCAGGAGTTTCCAGTTTTCAAAATTTCTGCTAATGAATTTTTTTTTATATGGTTTGCAGTTTCAGGCAGACTGAATTAACGGTAATATTGATGAGAATTTGAATGCTTATACAGGAGAGCATCATCAATCAACGAACGACAAGTAGTGATAATACTAAATTATCAGTGTTATCATCTAAATCTTCGAATATGAAACGGTTATAGGTACTTATCGGAGATGTGGTGTTGAGAATGTGATTGGTACAATATTTTACCGCACCATTTGAAGTTACAAGTCTATTACCCTGTAGTATGTGGGATTAATAAAAATGACCATAAAATGGTATCATACCACAGTACAGTAAGGAACATCAAAGGCTGAATTAGAATCAGTTGCTGTTCAAATACACATTTAAAATTGCTCTGACATGACCCTGATGAGTCCTGAACTACTTCCAAAATGTTAAATTGATTTTGGCGTGAGTACTTTGCGCCCTGTCACTGTCAAATTTGCATTAAAACGTCAAAGATGAACTGCATCAGCTATTCTTATACTTCGCCAATCTCTTATGCAATTTGTGATGCTCATATTAGCAAAGTAAACGTCAAGTTGAACAATCTCTCACATAGAGACACCCAATAAAATATGGTCAACCAATTCCGATCGACAAAATGAGATTGTGTTGATAGAACTGGAACAATCGGTGCTATTTTGTAACTTGATCATTTTCAATAATTGTTAATACCTCAAATTGGCATTCTGTGAATTACTTAATTTTGAAATAAATAAATCAAAAACTAGAAGTGATACTGCAATAAGTGAAATATCATTTGGAAGATGTTTAAATCCGATGACAAGTCAAGAATAAAATTCGAGAATAAAAGTAATGAACCGCATAAGAACAATCCACCACCACTAACAAACGCAAAAAAGCAGCAGAGATATCAATTATAAAAGAAATAACAGAAATCGAAAGAAACAGAGAAATGCCCAGTAGATTTCAATAACGAGCGCGCGCAGCAAAATACGGAAACGTGCGGCATCGCCGACTATTGAATTTGCAAACAGCTATGGTATCAATTGTAATGCCTAACAAGTTCATTGATAGTTTTAGCTCATCGGAAGTCGCATTATATTGACTTTGAGGCAACCAGTGCCGTTGTTCGCAATGTTGTTCCATAAAATTAAAAAAAAAAATATTTCATGAATTTGATTCTGTATTTGGAAGATGTTCTGTTTAAGAAGTCCAGATATAATATTCTGACGAATTCCTTGATTCAACAGCTCCGTTTTCAATATCCTAGTTTTATTAAAAATAATATGTAGTACAAATAAAAAATATGAGTTCATGATCTGATACCCATTTTCCACGACAATATAGAAATCTAGTATTAAATATACATAATTACTATTCTCTTATAACAGATGAAGTTGACTTTATCCACATCTCCAAAACTGTGCTTTTGGATTTTTTCCTGGAAGCACGTAGATATAAATATTCATTTAATTCCTTTGGAACAAATACATTTCAGAAAGTAAGAAGTTTGGAAATTGTAAATAGTTCGAATACTCTGTGACAGGTTATTTATATTCAAATTTTTTTTTTAACCCAGAATATACAATTCCATTTGCTACCGATTGAGTGGATTTCGCATCGACTCAATAGGCACAATAGTAGCTTAAAAATGCTAAGGCAGAATCATCTTTGAAAATACTTGATTCAGAGATTTGACATCGTATCGCAGATATTTCTCACAATCACCTCAACCACCCCATACCATCAAAGAATCCAGTAATCTTTGTAATGAAAAAACGATGAATAAAACAAACACCACAATTTGATGTATATGAAATAATTATTCAAAAATTCAGTTTATTTAATATTGAGCAAATGGAGATGAATTCTTTTTGAGCCTAAAGATTAATTTGGTTATTGAGATTGATTTTCAGCGATAAATTAAATATTTGCAGAATCAATCAATCATATTCGAGAAGTGAAACAATGATTGAAAATTCACAAATCAAAAAAAAGATTTTCTTCAATTTCAAGTGCACATTTGAAAAAAAAACATGTGTGTTACATTTTATGGTATAATGTGTGCAGTTACTCGACAAAAATAATCATCTGTAAATTGAAAGAAAAAAGTTTACTCCTAATTTATTGCTTTGGGCTTTACGAAAGCAGAGTCGTAGGAAATGAAGAACAATACTTTTAAAAAAATTGTTGAACTTGATACCAAACGTAATATTTGTTCTTCTTACTGTGTAGCCTGTTTTTTTGTTTGCATGCTTCGATATTGGAGATCAATTTATTCAGTTAACAATATTCAAGTACATCTTTCGTTTCGCAAAAGTGTAGGATGATGTATTGTCTTAATATAAATTTTATAAAGCTCAATCTCAGACCTCGTTTTATTCTAGTCACGAATTTTGTTTACATAAAAATTTCATATTCCTCCTCAATATGTATGATCTATTTGCATTTCAATTTATAATAAAACTTGTAAAGCTCCACTTTGATTTATAAATAATAAATTTACTGATGTAAATAATACATCGCGAATTCAGCTTCAATATGTTACACTAAACATTTGAATTGATTCAGCAGATTTTAAATTGAATAGAATTTTTTTTGAAGATTCTTCAAGATTTTCTGATACAGTTGTGTTTCGAATCTGTGGTATAAGATTTATTGCTTTATATTTTGTTACTGAACTCACATCATACTCAGTTTCGTATAAGTTAAGCTTAGTGGTCCTTGATGTAGATTCCGATTGTGTCAACATTCAATATTGGGAGTAAGATCATGGAACATTGAGCCAAAAGCTCTACCTAAAAATAGAAATGAAGGCAATTGTTGTTCGGGATCCATTTCATAAAGCTCTCAAGGAGGAAATACAATTTTTAACACTTCTGTTCAAAGATGGAATCTCCAGATATCAAACAGAGAGATCTTGCTCCAATAAAATCGGAGACGAAACTTGTACTTTCTCTGTTAGATAAAATAGAGTCAGTTTACTGGTATTCTCCTAGATTTCCTGTCAAAGGGAAAAAGCCTAGATATCGCAGACCAAAAATTATCAAAGTATTGAGAGTTCTGAATGACGTGACGTAAAAAAGTATTTATCTCATTTTATTTTTTCAATTAGGAGCGGGTAAGCATGATCCATAACAACGTCAAATTCTAGTACGATCGCTTCAGTACTTTTAGAAAAAAAATTACTGTGATACCGACAGACAAGTAACAAAGCCTCAGCATGAGAACGCATAGAGCGAAACCATAATAATTGAGCTTGTATGAATGAAATAATGTACGTGAATTTATTTGAAGAGATAACAATGCTGGACTGTAGTTCGTTCGAAACCCATTTCAAAAAATGATACGTTTATGTTCTTCCAATGGAATAAAGTGGAAAAATATTTTTTTTTAAAGTGTGGAAATATCTGACAAGTATACAAATCAAGGGAAAAGAGTTCTAATCCTACCATGATAATGATAGAAAAGATATTAAGTCGACTTACATTTCCAGAGATGTTGAAGCAGTAAGGAAGAAGCCTAGCTTGATTGGAGGATACTTTTCTTACCTGGAACAAACGAATTATGTTCATAACTTCAGGTTTACATGTACAAAAATACATCTTTTATCTCACAAGAACAGAGAATAAAATTCAAGTAACAATAACCAACGATCCAGGTATACGAAGATTGGAATAGTAATTTATGCAACAAGTGTATAAAATAGACTTTATGACGTAAGGTCAAGATTTCACGATTCTTAACTTTCATATTCTGACAACTATTGATTTGAGAATGTTGATTGTGGATTGGAAATAGTGGGTTGTGGATTAGAATTGTGAATTGGTAATTGGAATAATGGATTGTGGACAGAGATTGTAGATTACGATTGAGGATTAGAACTGTGGATTGTGGATTGGAATTGTGGATTGTAGATTGAAATTGTGGATTTGAATTGTGGATTAGAATTGTGGATTAGAATTGTGGATTAGAATTGTGGATTAGAATTGTGGATTATAATTGTGGATAAGAATTGTGGATTAGAATTGTGGTTTGGAATTGTAGATTGTTGATTCGAATTGTGTATTTGAATTTTGAAGTAGTATTGTTAATTGTGGGTTGAGATTGTGGATTGTGAATAAGAATTGTGGATTTGGATTGTGGATTGGAATTGTGGATTTGAATTGTGGAGTGTAGATTGGAACTGTGGATTAAAATTGTGGATAAGAATTGTGGTTTGGAATTGTGAATTGTGGATAGGGATTGTAGTTCAGAATTGTGGATTGTATATTGGAAATTGTTGATTGTAGATTGGAATTATAGATTGTGGATAGGGATCGTGGATTACAATCAAGGATTAGAATTGTGGATTGTGGGATGGAATTGTGGATTGGAATTGTAAATTGTAGATTAGAATTATGAAGTGTGGACTGTAAGATGGAATTGTGGATTAAAATTGTGGGTAAGAATTGTGGTTTGGAATTGTGAATTGTGGATTTGAATAATTGTTGATTAGAATTGTGGATAAGAATTTTGATTTGGAATTGTGGATTGTGAATGAGAATTGTAGATTTAGATTGTGGATTGGAATTGTGGATTTATATTGTGGAGTGTAGATTGGAACTGTGGATAAGAATTGTGGTTCAGAATTGTAGATTGTAAATTGGAGATTGAGGATTGAAGATTGTTCATTGTGAATTGGAAATTGTTGATTGTGGATTAAAATTGTTGCTTGGAATTGTGGATTTGAATAATTGTGGATAAGAATTGTGATTTGCAATTGTGGATAAGAATTGTGGTTTGGAATTGTGGTTTGGAATTGTGGATTGTGGATAAGAATTGTGGTTCAGAATTGTGGATTGTAAATTAGAGATTGAGGATTGAAGATTGTTCATTGTGGATTGTGAGATGGAATTGTGGATTAGAATTGTAGATTAGAATCATGGAGTGTGGATAGGTATTGTGGATTACCATTGAGGATTAGAATTGTGGCCTGTGAGATGGAATTGTGGATTAAAATTGTGGATAAGAATTGTGGTTTGGAATTGTGGATTGTGGATTTGAATAATTGTGGATTAGAATTGTGGATAAGAATTGTGGTTTAGAATTGTGGATTGTGGATTACAATTGAGGATTAGAATTGTGGGTTGTGATTTGGAATTGTGGATTAGAATTGTGGATAAGAATTGTGGATAAGAATTGTGGTTTGGAATTGTGGATTGTGAATTACAATTGTGGATTGTTGATTAGAATTGTGGATTGTGAATTGAAATTTTGGACTTTATGACGTGAGATCAAGATTTCACAATTCCTTACTTTCATATTCTGACAACTATTGAACAAATAGCAACGGTACACGAAGAGCCAGCTCACATTTAAACTTTCCAAATAGCCTCACAAATGGATTGGTGATTGATGTTGTGCACAAGCCGTTACTGAAGTTTCATATGGTGGTCGTACTGGATTTGAATGCTTATATCACGCATTGCCTGCGTTGTGTGGACAAGCTCAAAGATGTATGAAAAATAATATGTTACGGGGTTACTATTCACACACTCAGACAAGAAGCATCTGTTGGTGATTACTATTTCCGAATGGACAGGCTCCATGTTTCAGAATGTATCCTCTGAAAAACGACATTATTTCAGATATGGAACTTAAGCTTAATACTCGTCAGGAGCTTTATTGTAATTAAATATCCAGCTCTAATGATGGTTAACGCTAACATCGGATGCTGGACATATTACGAGTTAAATATCACTTCCATCGACGATCTGTAGCTCAAAGTACATTGTGAATGCATCAGATTACAATGTTGTACATCTCTAGCAAAGATGTAAATTTTCCTTGTAATGATTCTGCACGATAATGACATTGTTATACATAGCATCAGGAATTGTGAATTGTGGATTGAAATTGTGAATTGTAATTTGAAATTATGGATTGTGGATGAGGATTGTGGATTGTGAATTACAATTAAGAATTAGAATTGTGGATTGTGAGATGAAATTGTAGATTGGAATTGTGAATTGTAGATTGAAATTGTGGATTAGAATTGTGGATTGTGCATTGTGGATGAGAATTGTAGATTAGATTTGTGGATTGTAGATAAGAATTTTGGATTGTGAACTGGAGATTAAAGATTGGAGAATGTTGATTGTGGATTGGAAATTGTAAATTGTGGATTAGAATTGTGGATTATAATTGTGGATATAAATTGTAGATTGTGGATTGGAATTGTGGATTTAAATTGTGGAGTATAGATTGGAACTGTGGATAAGAATTGTGGTTTGGAATTGTGGATTGTGGATAGGAATTGTAGTTCAGAATTGTGGATTGTAAATTGGAGATTGAGGATTGGAGATTGTTGATTGTGGATTGGAAATTGTTGATTGTAGATTGGAATAATACACTTGAGGATTAGAATTGTGGATTGTCAGATGGAATTGTGGATTGGAATTGTGGTTTAGAATTGTAGATTGTGGATTACAATTGTGGATTGCGTATTAGAATTTAGGATTGAGGATTGTGGATTTGAATTGTGGATAAGAATTGTGGATTGTGAGATGAAATTGTGGATTAGAATTGTGGATTGTAGATTGAAATTGTGGATTTGAATTGTGGATTATAATTCTGGATAAGAATTGTGGATTGGAACTGTGTATTTCAATTGTAGATTAGTATTGTAAATTGTGGATTGGGATTGTGGATTGTGAATAAGAATTGTGGATTTGGATTGTGGATTGGAATTGTGGTTCGGAATTGTGGATTGTAGATAGGAATTGTGGTTCAGAATTGTGGATTGTAAATTAGAGATTGAGGATTGGAGATTGTTGATTGTAGATTGGAATTATAGATTGTGGATAGGGATTGTGGATTACACTCGAGGATTAGAATTGTGGATTGTGAGATGGAATTGTGGATTGGAATTGTAAATTGTAGTTTAGAATTATGAAGTATGGATAGGTATTGTGGATTATTATTGAGGATTAGAATTGTAGACTTTGAGATGAAATTGTGGGTAAGAATTGTGGTTCGGAATTGTGGATTGTGGATCACAATTGAGGAATAGAATTGTGGTTTGTGAGATGGAATTGTGGATTACAATTGTGGTTTGGAATTGTGGATTGTGAATTTGAATTGTGGATTAAAATTGTGGATAAGAATTGTGGATTGTGAGATGGAATCGTGGATTAGAATTGTGGATTGTAGATTGAAATTGTGGATTTGAATTGTGGATTATAATTGTGGATAAGAATTGTAGATAAGAATTGTGGATTGGAATTGTGTATTTCAATTGTAGATTAGTATTGTAAATTGTGGATTGGGATTGTGGATTATGAATAAGAATTGTGGATTTGGATTGTGGATAGGAATTGTGGAGTGTAGATTGGAACTGTGGATAAGAATTGTGGTTTGGAACTGTGGATAAGAATTGTGGTTTGGAATTGTGGATTGTAGATAAGAAATGTGGTTCAGAATTGTGGATTGTAAACTGGAGATTGAGGATTGGAGACTGTTCATTGTGGATTGGAAATTGTTGATTGTGGATTAAAATTATGGATTGTAGATTGGAATTATAGATTGTGGATAGAGATTGTGAATTGAGGATTAGAATTGTGGATTGTGAGATGGATCTGTAGCTCACAGTACATTGTGAATGCATCAGATTACAATGTTGTATATCTCTAGCAAAGATGTAAATTTTCCTTGTAATGATTCTGCACGATAATGACATTGTTATACATAGCATACGTTTACAGCCAGACTACAGGAGCAGTAGATAACATGTACAAATGTAACTGGAAGAAGATGCAGCAACGATCATCTGACAACATTAACAATCTGTGTCTCTTAGTTCTTCACATCTTTATATTCAATCAACATATTTTTGACGAATGAAAATGGAAGAAAAAGGTATTGTAGTCCTGAAAGTTATCCTCGATCGACTTACAAATGTTCCCCCTGGCAATTTTCTGTGCGCTCTAAAACTCTACTTCCTCTTTCCTACGTGAGGCAGATTCCAGTAATGTGTTGAAATAAAAAAGCCGCAGAATTTGCATTGCTACATTGTTTGTTCTCTGCACAATACGGTCTGGTAAGATTAATCTTTAGAAGTATTGTGCTCCTCCAGGCATATGGATTTGGAAACAACAATTGTGTTCATAAGGTTTCAGATAAATACGCTGTGTAATATCGTCTTTTGTAGGGGCAAAGAAGAAAGTAAAGAAGTAAGTTGTATTTCGCTCTGATCTCCGGTGAAATTACCATCACAATAAATGAGTTCACAATTCTGCAGAATATGTACGTAAAGAGCCAACCTTAAAGTAATGACGATATGTCTTCCAGAAAATACATATTTCAAGTGAAAAGTAAAGTAAGATGGCTCAATGATCCATATCTCCATTATATGAAAGATCTTGTCATTTCAGAGTTATTAATTTGTTTTGCAATGCTTTTGTTGAAGAATATTAATCATGGACGTTATTCCAGTTCAAAAATTCTCCAGATATATTCACATAAGAGTATATATATCAACAGTACTTTGTGTCCGTCTTTCATTTCGTCACAGTAAATCCTTGTGCTTCAAGGGATTCTGCGCTGCGCAGATACGTCACAGTATCCACAGAGCAGTGAAGAGTTCAACACAAATAAATAAAATGTTGAAACTAGAAGGGATTTTGTGATAAAATATTATTCTGCAACAACAGAACTTTCAAGAAGAATTAACTGCTCGAGATTCGATCAATAATATTGTATTTATCACCTGTTTTCATTCAACGGTTACAGCTTACTAAAACTTGAAACAAATGAGAATTATATGATTGCTGCACATTGGCTGACTTAAAAATTCAACTATGCAAAGCAATTCTAGAGTCAGGATATTTCTGTTTGCCTGTAGAGGGCCCTGTACTATCAAATAATGGACTGAACATGACGTTGTTATATTGAATTTGTTCGGACGGATTTTATCGCTCTGGCATTACCTACGGGTCAATATATTCAATTCACAAATTCGGTCGAATGGAAACAATGCCATGAATATTGCAATATTGAATCTATTAGTTCGACAATATATTCAATGACAATTCACAGAAGAACAAAACTATCATTAAACAAGCGTACATAGGTGCATATTTGATTTCACAGTATTTGGAGATACTCATTACAAATGCAAACGAACGTATTCAAAAAATTTAAATGAGAGTCCAAATTTGCATGTAACTAATTTTTAGTAATATTCATGATTGATTATAACATATACTCGAGTTGATTAATAATTTTGTTTAATTCAGGACACTGAATCAAATTCAGTATTCATAAGAGTTCCTATTATCAAAACTAGAATACATTGTACATTACTATACAATTTCTACAAGACAGAAAAGTGCCATCATCTTTCATTTGATCCATTTTAATGTACAAGTGGCAAATAATTTTTAAAATGCATAAACATTCGCGCACACTTCACAAACTATAGGACTGCACGTCGAGTCCCTCTGCAAAATGTTTTTTTTTTTCATATTACATTGTCCACAGAATTCTTCTTCTCTTCCTTTGATGTCAAAATCATAAATCCATTGTCCTCATTCAAAGCGAGCCATAAATCCCAAGATCTCTAAATGTTTAAATGCGTATTAGAGATGGATTCAAGGGTCGTAATCCATGAAAAAAATTGTTGTCATCAGCTCTTTGAAGGGTGATGAATCAGAGGAAGGTGGAATGTTTCCATAGCACAGCAAAGAAAGTTATTGAAATATCAGAGAAGATATTACGAGAAATTTATTATATTTTAGCAGAAAGTTATTTGAGGATTCCCCTAATAACTTTCGTTTGTCACAGCCATTTATATCTCGTACAGGTAAGGCCAAAAAGGTAACCATTCTTAAAAAAAAGTATACCATGATCTTTTACATGAAATACCTCGAGAGAAGAGCTTCTTCATAATTCCAGAATTATACAACCATTAAAAATTGGAGTGATTCCTGCCCAAAAATATAAAATTTCACAGATTATTTTCAAAATCAACTTTTAGATATTATAAAATGGGAGAAATAGCAGGTCCTGGACGTTTCGTCGTAAAAAGATTATTTACTAACAAGAAAGATCGTTAGCTACATCTGATGTTCGAAATAATGCTCAACAATAATTGTTCATCTCGAACTGCAATCTATAATGGAAGAAATACAGTGAATACGAGCTAAGTACGTAATCAGAGATCAGCTTTGTGCAACACATAGTGCTAATCACACTACACATCAATTGTAAGTTCTACAAAACGATAATTCCATGTCATTAGATTGACAAAGCAACTATTTTGTCGAATGTTAGACGCTAGGAAGTTTTAGACGTTTAGCAAATTGATTTTGGATCGATAGAAATGTATGTATACGTATGCACTACAATGCAAATTAAGGTGAACTATAACTTGTTTTTTTATGTATTGATTGTAATTTAATACTTCCCACAATTCAAACTACCCATGAATCTTTGACCACAACTCAATTTTCGGTAGAAGAAAGAGGAGATTCAGTCCAGTCACATTTTTAACCTTTCTTGCCTCAACAGTGCATTATTGGTAGAATTTTTTAATTAACCAAAGTGTTAACGACTTCCAATGTGACACTCTCCATGAGAATAAAGAATATATAGAAAGCTTATACAATATGAAGAATTCATAGAGCTGAGCAAATATTTAGGAATTGAGAAAATTCAAAAGAATTTACAGAATATGGAGAATATAGAGAACTTAGAGAGTATAGAGAATTTGGGGAAAAAATATAGAGAATCGAAGGAATAAGAGAATATTGCGAATTCAGAGGACAAAGAGAATTCAGAGAATAAACAGAATTTGGAGAGCTCACCGAATATGATGAATATAGAGAATTAAGAGAGCTCAGAAAGGGTAGAGAATCTGGAGAATGAAGAGAATATATGAGGTTTGAAGAATGTGAAGAGCTCAGAGAGCTCGCAAAGTATGGACAATTCAGAGAATAAAAAGAATATAGAGAATATAGAACATATGAAGAATTCAAAGAATAAGATAAATAAAGAGAATTTAGAGGATGAGAATAATAGAGAATTCAGAAAATGAACAGCATTCAGGGAATAGCGAGAATTTAGAGAGCTTAGTGAATATGGAGGGTATGAGGAATCTAGAGCATAATAAGGATTCAGAGAATGAAGTGAATTTAAAATGCTTGAGATATATAACGAATTCAGATAGAATATAGAGAATTCGAAGAATGAACAGAATACACAGAATCCAAATAATTTAGAGAGTATAGAGAATTTGGAGAATGAAGAGAATTTAAAGAATTTAGAGTGTATAGAGAGAATTCAGAGAATAAAGAAAATACGTCAACTGTATCATTGCAATAAGAAATTATTGATCAAATGAACAACAATAAAAATATAAAAAGTAGGTATGCAAATTTTTGTTATAAAAGAGAATTATTTTCATTTCACTTTTATGCAAAACTCTTATCTAGCAATTGCAAGTGTGAATGATAAACGTTTAATTTATAAAAGAAACTGGAGAGCTCAACTATATTTTTCCGCTTTGATATGTATTTGCATTGAATATATTTTCAGCTTTCATGATACTAGTTTAAAATGTTTAGTCACGAAATAATTTTTAATTGGAATTTCTTGATGAAGCAAGAGAAATTCTAGCTTCGTTAAAAGCTCACAAATTCAACACAACTTGAACCAAATGAAAATCCACTTTAACAAGGAATATTTCGGAATCCATTTTAAGGAAGATATTCAAAGATAAAACAAAGTAAAGGATATACAGTAAAGATCCAGATGTTGAAAGAGAGCCCTTAACTCTGCTCTCTTAAGACTTTTGACAAGAATATGGGAGTTTGAAGAGGCGTAAAAGATACACCTTGTAAACACAAAACAGTAATATGCAAGCAAACGATATAATGCTGACTAATGAATTTGGGAAATACTCCCATATTTCACAGACCATCCCTCGAAAAAACTCATTCAGCAGAAATACAATATGTAGAGAGCTGTGTGTATTTTCTGAGTTGAATGTGGATATTACATCTTTTCAAAATTAAAGGTTTTTTTCTGGAAATGCCATTTGTAACACTGATAACAGAATAAACATTGGATATGATGTCACATTCAATTTGAATGTGCAGAGTTATCTGCAATATCTACCTTCGCACGTATACTCTATAAATATTGCAGTTCTTAATGAAAAAAAAAAAGCTAATTTGGGCGAAGTAGCAGTTAATGCTATCAGTTACAGATCTCCAAGGCATTTACAAACAGAGCAAAGCGCTTACAAATCCTGGTCGTAATATTTCACAGCAAGAATTGGATGTGGGTAATAATTTTAGAGAGCTAGAGACATAGCAGGTATCAATAATAGAACAATATATGGACAATCCATCAAAACCGTGTAATATTGTGATAAACTATCCAGATCTTCCGACTATATTTTATCAGGTCTGAATTTAGTGCCCAATGAATCTATCATAGAGCTTTTATCACTGGATCTAAATGGCACTGATGACAATAATCGGGATGTAATTGTTAATAAATTTTCCGTGCTTGACTAATCAGAAGAGATTCCTAAAAACCGTTCGCATTTTTCATCGTTTTACTTTCGAGTCGTTTTTCAATCGATGCTTATATCTTGATATAATGCAACGTGAAAGTAAGGGCGAGATTGAATGAGAACGAAAATCCAGTAATCAATTTTTCTGGCAACTGTCCAGATGTGAACGCAAGGAGAAAAAGAAGCCATATAGCTTAGAATCGAGAGATGAGGATTCTGGACTTAGATCCAACAAGGAATATGGAAAATAGTTTTATATGCTATACCGGAACCAAACCATTCTGGGATAATGAAGTATTGCATGTATGTTATATGATCGTTTTATACAGAGCTTGTCTACTATACTGCAATATTGAGTTAAGGAATATTTGGTTTATATTGTCACTTGGAATTACGTACATAGTGCTTATCTCAGACTAAAATGAAATAGATGCGATTTTACTGCTACCTTGAAACTGCGTACGTCATACTTAGTGGGAGTGAATCATTTCATTCGATATCTTCCGATTCAGTCGTTGTAAGAATGAAATAAAAGTTAGTAGATTTATAATTTCAGTTTATCTTCCAAATGAAGTGAGAAGAAAATTGGACTCATTGGACTCATTACAATGCTCACTTCCAAGAAAATCTTTCAACCTAATTGAATTAATTACCTTCTACTAATATCAAATGAATAAATAGACTTCTACTAGTAATTTTGATCTTGCTAGAAGTACTTTGTTCCCAAAAGCATGCCACCCCACTTTTCACTACATCCAAAAAATGGACAATCTCAGTGGTAACGTCAACCTTGCTGGGAGTATTTCAACTTTGTAAATCCACTCAATTCCACTTCTGCTACATAAGAGAAACAATGAGTTCTTTCAATGGTAGCTTTGACCTTGGAGAAGAACCCGCTTTACTCTCATTATTTCCCAAAATGTTCAATTCTCTTCCGGGAGCATTGAACAACGTATTCTAAATTAATGTATAACTTTTTTCGGTAAATGTTCGATTAAAATCGATCTTAGACAGAAGTTTATTGGTGTCGAGGGTTTTTCTATGGTCATCCCAACTTTTTGACATTATTTTCATATAAAAAACGAGTCAAGAGCTAGTTTGTAATAATAACTTGAACTTTCTGTCTCTATTGATACAAATTTTATCTAAGTGATATCGAATCAAAGCTAGATACCATCCCAAATCTTCTGAAGATTATTTCGCCGTATTGACTATTTTCAGTTAAAATTATAACGCATGTAATTTTTTCTGGCTAAAAATTCATAACAAGCTGAAAATTAAAACCTAAATGCTGTAATTAAAATGTTAGTTTTAATTAATTTTCAGTAGTTTTTCATAAACAGGCCGAATTAAAAACTCATTATGATGTTTTTTTTATTGCATACAAGATGGGGAAGTTACACTAGAATAATGTAAAGATGTTTTGAACAAAAGTTAAAAATTTTATACACGGTGCAGAAAGCGAGAGAATATTTTTACGGCGAAAGTTTTAACTACGAGACATGTAAGTACTTTTGTCATGAATAAAAGTGTCGCAAACTTGGAAATCTAGGAAAATGTATTTTGCTCAACAATGTATGGAAGCGACTGACAATGCTTTATACCATCCTGTCTTACATAGCTAAGATGTTAATTTGATTGAGTAAATCAAAAGCATTATTAGAACGTAACGTGTCCCAAGTTAATATATCATCCTTACAATTTTGTTCAGTGCAGGCCGTTGACAAAAGGCTACTTGGTGTTGGGGAAGACATTTGATAAATACCTCTCTACTTGCTTTTTTTTTAAATTTTTGTCTAAATACACTAATTTAGAATACGTTGTTCGGTTGTTCACTGTTCTACGGAAGAGAATTGAATATTATGAAGGATAATAGGAGCAAGGCGGGTTTTTGATAATGCAACACTCTGTACAAAGTCGGAATCAAAACCAATAAATGAACTTATTGTTTCTTTCCTGTAGAGGGAAGTGGAATTGGGCAGTTTACCAAGAAGAAACACTTCCAGCAAGGTTGTTGTTATCATTGTATATTATTTCAACAGTTATGTTATCAATTACTAGACACATTCTCAACTCACCTACTAAAGTGTAAAATTTATGGATGGTATATCACACTACTTCTCCTGAAAATAAACAACTTCCAATTTTAATATTGAAACAATATTAATTCAGAAGGAAAACTAATTTCCTTGTTAGCAATAAATCTACTGATACTTGCAAAATAATCTGCTCGTTCTGCAGTTGTTGAAATATTAATTATGTTTAATTATCTTCTTTGCATGGAAAGAAAAATTTGCACAGTACAGCAACTGCAACTTCCGTTTCCTTTTCTCGTAATTCTATCAGTCTTGTATGACTTTTCATTGTGGAAAACTTGACAAATATTTTATGTTTCTACTAAGAAAATTTGCATGCTTATATGAGACTGCATGAGAACTTCAAGTATCTGGCGGTGTTTTTTTTTATTTCCACCATAATTGTAGTGAGTATACTTAAGTCCTTTTTCTCTCCCCATTAATTTTGCTGTTTGACGAGAAGTTGTGTCTTGTGGAATAAATGAGATACTGGCTTGAAACTGCAAGGTAGAATAATACAAAAATGTAATTTGAGCCATTAAGAGAATTTTGAATTTTATCACAGCCGAGTGCTCGAGTTTCTCAGATAGCTCACGTCGAGTGCATAATATTGTCTTGTTGATAGAATCCAACTGCTCCACCTAGGAAGTGATATTATTGCTGAACGACCTTATAGGCACTCAGTGATTTTCGTGATACCCTCATACGAGCAACTGAAAACAGCAAACTAATTCCAAGTAAGTACTCTCCCTTTGGAAGGCACTAGTTTGCTATTTTCAGTTGCTTGGATATCTCGAAAACATCTAGTGATTTCAAGTCCGTTCGCACATATGACAATTCAAGGAACATGCAACAAAAATATGTTGTAGTTTTTGTTCGCTGGAGCAGTGTAAGTTCTGGACAGGAGACATAACACTAGACGCGCAACTAGTTCACGTCGATGCGCTGTAACGACTTAACCAGCTTAGTAGTCTCAGTACTCAGTACTCTTATCCAACGTTGTCTAGTTTAAGACACCAGCGGCTGTGTCAAAGATACTATCAACCCTATTTTTTTTAGTATAGACCATCTACTATTTGGAAGTTGAAACTGGAGAAATTACCCAGAATTACTTGCAGCATAATCGTCATCAGTGTACAATTGAGGAGGATAGTATTGGAAGAGAAATCAATCATTTTCCAAAAAATTGTTGTCAGAAAATCTTAGCGAGGGCTCTTGTAGAGCACATCTATCTATAAACGGAGTTTTATTAATTGGGACAAATTGATGGACCAAAATGAATGAATAATAAGGAATAAGCACAAAGTTTGACCTCCACGCGGCGAAGCTGCAAGCACATTTCTAACCTCTGAACATGTTTCAAACTCCGTCGCAGACAACGAGCTTTCTGTGCACCATCTAGGTGCGGTTATAACATTCCTGCGATCCAAATTTAATATCTTTTGAGAGGCAATAAAAATTTTAAAACCTATTTTAGTATGTAGACATTCACCAGTTTATTGAAAAATGTGATTTAGCTCTGAATACCCTGCAGTACGTGTTCTTTCGTCGTGACATTTACAAAACATTGTCGTGTGTTATTTTATTTTATTTTTGCCTCATACAAGGGTCTCGATATTTACTGATATAATTCATAGATATTGGTTTACTGAATGAACATTCTATTGAATGAAAATCATTTTGTATACCCACTGCTAACTTGGAAGGGGGAATATAAAGACACTAATATTGCAAGAGGTATGTATAATATGGTAAGAATATCAAGTATTAAAGAATAAAATATATAGTGCGCTTAGATGAAATTGAGCTATAAGTCTTCAGGAACCCAAGAAGTGGATAGAACATGTAATACTATTCGTGGGAGGAAAGTGGACGTTCTACACTCATCTGCAAATATGAAGTGAAATTAGGATGTTTCTCATGGCAGTAAGTGGGAATGTCATCTATTATCATTAGGTAGCGCAACACTTATCCTTGAATAGATATCATAGCTGAAGCATAGACTCTCGTTATCGTATCGAAAGGAGCAACATTATTGCACTGATTTCACTGTTCTTAGTTACTTATAAGTTCCTCAATTTATTTAGATTTACTACATTTGTAGCAATATATGAATTAAGATTCTGTTCTAGTTTGTTTGAATCCAGATACAAATTTACCATGGGAATATAGCAGGACATGACGCCATGAACACTATTTGATGACGTGCATCGCTTCCTTGAAAAATTCTGGTCAAATTCATTTCCAGGAAAACTGTAATAGCAGCGATAAATATTTATTAATAATTAATGACCCGTCACAGGACTCACACAAAGCTTCAATTTGATGTCTATACTTTTCAATAAGCTATCGACTTTCTTTCCAACGTTCAAATGTGATGTCTTCCGCTGTTGAAAGCATCTTAATTAAATGAACTTTAATTAAAAATACAGAGTACATTTGATTCTTGTGCTTTGTCTTGCAATTCACAATTAATTTTTAAATTAAAACGTATTTACAAAGGGTTTTCTTTTGGAACCTTACTCCAAAAAATCTTCATAATTAAGAATCTGCTGACAAGGTCAGCTTGAGTTCCCAAGGTTGGATTCTTTTACTGTATTAAATAACAAAATTGATACTAGGAAGGGCTTACAGACTTGATAACAGGGTACACATTGGTTAAAAAGTGAGATTTTTTTGGAGCAATACAGCAAAATTTAGCGGCGGAGTGGTGTGATATCTACCAGAAGCGACACTTGTGGCGGCATCGTTGATCTACAAACTAATTTCAATCGATGCACGCTTGCCGGTCATAGAGCAAATTTCAATCATATTGAAAAACTTATATTTTTCCGTGGAATTTTGCATGCCTTTGTAATGTGAAATAATTGAGAGTGACTTAAAGTCTAGTACATAAAGGCATGCAATTCGCAACAGAACTAAAGGTTCGAACGATTATGCGAGCTTGTGGAAAAAAAATGTGACGCTCAATCAATTATGATCATTCTGTGTAATACGAATAACATGAAAAAAGAAATGAATGAAAGAATTAATTGGAAACGATTGCGTGAAAAGCAAACTAGAAAGGTGGAATAAAAAAGTGATAAAGTGATACAAAATGTGAATTCTATGAAACTCATGCAATTGGAGGCATATGTAAATAAGCTGCATGTTGACATTTGATTTCATGAATTTTATAGTTCATAAAATTCTCTTTCACATTCTAATTAAATTTTGTGCTCAGTTCACTACTCACACAGTCATTTTCCTCATTATTGCTCGTATGATATACAGTTGAGTATAATAATCTATTTTGGGCTCAGATACTTTATTCTGAATCAAATTTCAGTTGTTTTTTCCAAAAAGTTAACGTAAATTGTAGATAAACGACAACATAATTGATGAAAACAACTGACTGTAACAATTCGTTAAAAATAATGGAGCATCAATAAATGTTATATGACGTTATTCCATGTGGAAAATTCTATATCAGTCAACACTGTTTTTTATGTGATTTTTATTAGATCAACCTTCCATCTATCTCAACTACTATTTGCGTTGTCTTTATCAGTAAAGTGAAATTAAAATCTAATTGTATGAAGTAAGAAATAAATCAATATACAATAAATTCATCATCAATTCGAATAAGACATTAAAGCTTTAAAGTTCAAATAAATATACATAATTGTCTACTGAGCAAAATATATTTGAGACTGATTGATAAATGAGGTGTATACAAGTCAGAGTTTGGGTTACTGTTATTTTAAAATACTTTGAGTTTGAAGTATTTCAGAACACAAATCGACAAGGAAACAAAAAAGTCGGTCAAGTGCGGAGTCGACCTGCGTGCACAATTTACAAAAACTATTCATCGTTTGAAATTCACAACATGATGCATATTTGAGATATTTCTTGCCTTCTCTATTTAGGATAACAATAAATGAAAGATTTTCTTCTCGAAATTTAGCCAAGTTTCCGGCTATATTTTCAAGCCTTCATCGGGACGCAGAAAAAATTATATTAACAAATCAAAATTGTAATCATGAATTGATAAGTATGGAGTAAATTTGTGAATATAACTTTTTCTAGTATCTTAATGGAAGCTTGAAAACAAAAAATTCATGTACATTAATATACGAAGCAACCAAAAATTAATTTCGAATTATACGCAGGATCTCTTTAAAAGTATCCTCCATATCTATTTTCATCACGTGAAATATATTTTTATCGATGAATTTATTTCTAGATCACTGAATAAACTTCTTTGTGGATATTCTAAAAATATTCTTCTGTTTCCACATGATCTTTCCGAGCTATATATTATTCTAGTACTACTTACTATCTCGAGACTTTTTATTAACCTTCGTATGTAGTAAGACGTCGAAGAATTAGATTCAGATTTATGTCTTATCGAAGTGTTTAAATTTCCAGCAAGATTTATTATCCTCAACAAAGTTCGAAACATTCTTAAAATATAAATACCTGGAGCACGGAAGTAAACCAAGTTAAAATAATACTTTCCGATAGCTTTGCTCTCGACAAAACTTGGATGAAAAAATGCTTCGTTTTGGAAAGTTGGATGACATTATGTGGCCATTAATTCAGCGACTTTAAAAATTAATAATTATGGTTAAAGATATTCCAGAACCCATCTTTGAAAATAGGGAAATTTTTTATAAAATTTTTCACATTTAAATTCGAGAGATTTCTTATATTTTTCATCAAGTGGAATTAACGGTATTTTCAACTCAGCAACTTCTTCACATCGTAATTTTGAGGTGAATCAGATAAATTTCTTTCTACCTACAAGCTCCTAACGACGACGCCTTTTATTATTGCTGAGTAGAGACAAAATCGATATACGAGCTCTGCTATCGACTATAAACTATAGCAATTTATTTATGTACACTATTGTCAACAAAAAGTACTCACAGTGAAGAGGAAAACTTCGCGAATATTTGTTGTGTGATCATCGTATCTCGTGTATGCCAAATTTTAGAATGAGGGAAGCATTGAGCAAAGAGTCTGCATCTTGCTGGGAAATCTATTTACAAAGTATTGCTACCCTTAAAAAAAGTGTGAATCATCGGGAATGCGAACAACAAGCCAAAAGAGCGCACCAGAGTTAAGGAAACATTGAAGTAATGCTCATTGTTTTTTTTTCTAATCGGATTGTATTTTTTGTCACAACAGCCAGTTAACAAAGAAGGTTATTCCAGAGTTTTTGAGTGATTACATAACGCACCTGTTCATTCATCACAATTTTTTGGCAATTTCGACTATGTCAGCTGCCCTGCTACTTTGAGACATTTCCTAAATTGTAAGATACTTTGAAGGGAGAAGATTTGAAGACCTGAAGGAGATGAAAAAGCTACAAAGCAGCTGTTAGCAATTGCGTTAAGTGGATTTAAGAAGTGCTCCCGAAACTGGAAGAATTGCTGGAAGGAGGTTATGAAGAAATGAGATCGACATTGACCTTCTGCTACACGTAGGACCTGAATATATATATATATATATATATATATATATATATATATATATATATATATATATATATATATATATATATATATATATATATATATATATATATATATATATATTTCAGAATAGCTGCAATCAGCAATTCCACTTCTCCAAACTAAATTGTTCCTGTGAAATTGAATTATCGAGGTTAGCTCAGATATACAGAAGATCATGTTTTCGACATGCCGTCAGTCAATACATCTATATGTCTGATTGTGGGTTTGTCTGGCTTGAATGGTTACTGTGAGAACTAAAAATAAAATGTCGGTCGATGCCAGAAAATGCGTTATTTAATGTAGCAGATAATTATAAATGTTTTATGTTTTGGGCGCATGTGATGGAAAACACTCTTTCAAGTGTTGAAATCAATAACTTGGAATTCACGAACCGATGGGCTTCCCTACTACATTTTTTTATTCTTTCATATAGAACTCCTTTGAGGAATTGAAGATAAAAACTTGGTGGTGTCCGGTCATGTATTCCAGCTCCACCACTTTATTAATGCCATGTTGGTAGCTTTGCGCACAACACCTGACACTGAAATATTCGTTATTTGTAAAATAAATGTTAACTAATGCTACGTTTTCCATAATTACTCAAATATGGAAGTCAAGAGCCGCCAAAAATATACTTATATGCAAACCTGGCCACCAGCGGAATATTCATTGTCTGGTACAAGAAATTATGATTTGGATGAACTTCATTGACACGATATTGGATTTAGACTTGTCATATTTTATGATTCTCATTACTTTTCTTGGAGGAAAAACAAAGGAGCTATCAAAATACGAAAAGAAAAAGCTTTGAATTAATAATGTGTATCTATAGCGTGCAGAAAAGTACGATTCAGTGCATGCAATATGATATTGTAACGTTCGAAAGGTTTTCCAATTAATTTATCTCATTATGTATGTATGTTTACTTTACTATTATTTTATCAATAATAGATAAAGTTGACGGGTCTTAATCTCAAAAATTGAAATAGTGTAGCGTGTTTAGAAATCTGTGATTATTGAGGACCATCTGAGTCACCTGCCAATAACATAGAATTATTAAGGAATTATGAAGTAGAGTATTACAAGGGTGTATTCACGAATTTATTATTCTATTTCGATGGGCTGTTCACATTTTGTAATTTTCAACAAATCTAGCTTATTGAAAGTTATATAAATCCCGCAGTTAATTTTCAGTACATCATCTCTTTCGACTCATTTTCCACTTTTGATATGCCTCGCAGGGCCCGCGCCGGGCGCCACCGTCACCTGCTGAGAATATTTTTTTAAGCAACAGGGCAGAATATTCTCACAGTGCTAAAATTGAAGCTAACTATCCTGAAATAAAACTGTCAATTATTCATTTGAATTCTAATTTGTTGCTTTTTGACAAGAAAGATATCATGTCAACATCGATCTATCGAAAGAAGCCCAAGCAAACGTAACCTGAATCTATACCACTTGCTCGATGGTTTACGCAGATTAAAACTGAATAATATCAATTGTAGTAGCTCAAAAAGACATCAGGTCAATGTCGATCCACAAAAAAAAAAACGGAAAATATAACCTAAGCCTTCACTACATCTCCTGATTTCTTCTTAACATAATGCTGCTTGCTAGAAAAAATCATGTCGATCCCCAAACGTAAGCTCAACCTCCATTAGCTGATTCATCATTTCCGTGAGCAGAACTAATCTATTCGAATTCCCAGCTTTTATCACAGATAGGACCTAGGATTTTCTATGCTTGGATCCGTACAGCATATTTGTCAAGTTATAAAGTTTTGATACCATATTCTAGCTTCTGTATCCAAAATAACAATCAATTCTAATTGAAACTTACAGTTTACCGGAGTACCTATGTAGTCGTACTAAATGTGTTAAGGATCCGTACCCACCTGAAACAGAAAAAAAATGTCATACATGAAATATTTCCGTTACAAACTTGAATACAATTTTTTTATTCTAATTGTGTTCAAAAAATAGAATTCTAGTTTGAAGTGTCTATCTTGTTCAGTCCACTTCAACCCTTCGAATTCCTGTACAATTGTGGTAGAACAATAAACTGAACTATAATTTTCTATTATTATTACAAGGTACTGCATTTTAGCAGACAGACAGACATTTTAGCGATTCTAGAAGCGTTCTGCTTTGAACCCTTTGGGTATGAAATCTCACAAAAGTAAAACATCAGATTTTAGGAAGTTGTAGAAAATTGTAGGCAATAAACTGATGTGGTATGATCGATTTTAGAATGATGTTGAATTGATTGATAACAAAGGTATGTGATAATTTTTTTTTATCCACAAGAAACTGTGCATCACTGCGAACACAAATCTCTGTGATTGTAGAGACAATAACTGTGTACAAGTGGTACGATCGATTTTGAATCGATGTGGAATGTTTTTTCCTGACAATATACATGTCAGGCGATATTACTGTAATTATTATAAATTATATCGGAGCTCAAATCTTTGGCAGAGCTATGTGTATCGAACGGAACCACATAGAAAAATAATGTTGAATCGATTGGCGACAAAGGTCTATAACATTAAACTGAGTTTTCTTGCTCAAATTTATCACTGTGAATATTAAAAGCTGGACAAGGTTTATGTACAATTAGTAGAATCGATTTGAATCAATGTGCCCTCATTGACATCAAGATGAATTAATTCATGTCTTGTTATCATAACAAGGCCAAATAGTCTCGTTCTTCATAAGAATATTCCACAAAGAAGTTTAACAACCCTGAAAATTTATATTCAAGTGATGGTCAGTCGATGTGAACACTTGAACTTATATGATTTCGGAAATATGGATTATGTACCAATGATACAATCTATTAAGAATCGATGTGGCTTGATTGTCACAAAGAAATCAACTGGGAGGCCTGCTGATAAATGCATATTATGTGGTACTACTGTAAGCACTAGAAATAAAGACGAAGTTTGAGTGTATCCAGCGAGACCATATAATTTGATTCTGCATCAAAATGTTTGACACAGAAGTTCAGTAATGCTTAAGAGCTATGTACAAAAACTATTAAATCGATTGAAGATAAAGGTCTGAAATTTTCTATATTCCAATGTGAGCTGTACTTGAAGTACTAGAAATTATTACATTATCTCGAAAACATGAATTATGTACAAGTGGCACGATCGATTTTTAATCGATGTGTACCGTTTGATGAAGAGGGAATAACTGGAAAGCGATAATGATTGTCTTCCTTCAGTCAGAACAAGCTGTAATAGTGGAATACTTGTTTTGAGGCTCAACTATAATCACTACAACTTATATTAGAGTTTTTAAACGTTGTAGCAAAAGAACAGTGGAATAAGCCTAGTTGTGCATTAGAATAACGTTCCAAATTTGCTTTGTAGTCAACTATCCACATATTCTTGGCATAGTATGATTTTGAGAAGAAGAAACAGCCATAAAATTATAACGATTGATTCAGTAGAATAAAAATTTGCAGCTACGACATGAAAATCCGAGATGCTCCCTCCCAGTTATTCAAAGCAATTACAAATCATATTCCAGAGATAGTTCCTAATTTTTCCATTTGTCATCACTTTATAAAACAGTTTGAATAAAATGGAGAAAAAAATTACCGGCTTTACATGACACAGTAAATAATAGAGTTTGTTTCGTCTACAAAAAACAGCATTTGTAATATTAATGATAATTACAAAATAATTACTATGATCCACCCCTCCCCTTCCCATTAATTATCATATTTTATCATATCAAGTGAAAAAAGCGGTGAAATACATTATATTTACCTTTCATGATTGCTAGAGCGAAAAGTGTTTAAAAATTCAGTTTGCCTACACCCTTACAGTCCACGTCAGATTCGTTATATCGCTTTTCCGTTTCGTTTACCGCTAGGCTAACCACTACCGGTTACAGATCGATAAGAGAACGTCATAATTGGCTTCACATTATATGCTAGTGAATATTTCAAATTTTGAAATACAGAATGTGGCAGTTGCATTGTTATTGACATTGTTATTTCTACATTATGATTTGCAGAAAAGAATTTTTGACATCGTGAAGTTTAATGAATTTAGTTTTTTTTATATAAAAACTAGTTAGTCGCATAATAAGTACACTGGCCTTGTTAGGAACGGCATTTTGTATACGGTGGCGATTTTAATGTGTGTGTCATGTAATTAATTTACTTAAAAGGATCATGTGGTGCAAAATGTACCAAACTTGCGTGTCATGTTTCTACATGTAATGAGGGTTCTTAAAGTAAATTCACAAGTCACTCTTGAATTCTAATATATTGACCCAATTTCAGTCATATTCCTGAAGATTTTCAAGTTTTATTCGAAACTTCTTTTACTGAAGTTTCAAGTTAAAGGAATACTGTTTATATTTTGTTCTGAAAGTTATGTAACAGGTAGGCAATGAAAACTTTTCCGTTCTTATGTGTCCTCAGGACTTTTTCGGTAAATAACTTTTGCCCTATATATTCAATCCCTGGAAATATTCAAGAGTCTTCAACACAATGTTGAGAGCTTTTATCGAATGCGCTATGGTAGGAATTAGTAACGACAAATTTCAAATCTTTTTGTAGGGTCAATTTTGCCTTCCGTATAATCCAGTTATTTTAAAAGGGTCGTGATATAACCCTTGAAACATACTTCATCTGTGATTAAATCAAAACACAGGCGGATAAACTGGAAAACGACAGTCAAATTAAGAGCTGCACTTCGTTCGTTAGAAGCATTTCCAACTTTTTGGTCAGATTTGACTCTAGAGAAATGGTGAGAACAATCACGACAAACTAGCTTAAAATGCATAAAATGTGGAATGTATCTCACAGACTTGTTATAATCACCAAAATAGCTAGTACTGATCCATAATCGATTCTGAATCGATTAACGACAGGAAAACGACTGGAAAGTGTTATTGCTCATTCTCCTGGACTTGCATGAAATTATGCTGATAGAAATCGTATCTAAAAGTACTACTATGAACAATAGAAGTTAATAAATAGACTTTTTTGATTTTAATTCTGTATATTTTATTTTATTTTTGACGTTTCGACTCTCTAACCGAGCGTCTTCATCAGAAAAAATGATACAAAAATAAACAAGGCAAGAAGGTATCTGGATAATTATAATTATCCAGATACCTTCTTGCCTTGTTTATTTTTGTATCATTTTTTCTGATGAAGATGCTCGGTTAGAGAGTCGAAACGTCAAAAATAAAATAAAATATACAGAATTAAAATCAAAAAAGTCTATTTATTATGATATAATTCTGAAAGAATGTATAGATCATTAATAGAAGTTAAATTGGTTTATAAAACAGTTGCAAAACAATGTGTTCAGTGTAAGACCGTCGAAATAAGGAAAAAGTTATGTTATGGATTATGATAATACACGAGCCTTAAGTTGTTCTATGTTCAACAGTATATATTGACAAAAATTATTGATTACGTACCCTCAACTAAATTATATACCCATTTTGGTATCCTGCAATTTCTGGTTGCTGGTAAAGATGACTTTAAAATATGAACGATTTGACTCTACCACAGAGGCTTAAGCAGCCACGATCAAGCAGTCAAAAGCGCTTGTGAATTGGCAAACCGCTAAGTAGCCCCAATGACAAAGTAGAAGTGGTAGGGTCGATTCCGAATCGTTGTTAAATCAACAAGAAATTATTTGGAAAGCGATCTCGATTGTTCCCTCGATTTGGAAAAAATTCGTGCGTAATGGGGCTCGTGGTAATTATATGGGACCTCTGAAAGGAAGTTCCACAAGAAGAAAGAAGTGGTATTAATGTTGTAAATGATACATCTGAATTCCTGCTGTTGAAGGGGTACTCCAATTTCAGATTAAGATACGTTTACTGACCATTAGACACATTTAAATAAATGAATTTGAAGATCTCCTAAAATGTACCTCGTATGAGCACATCATCAATAGAGTACCAAATTATCCAGCGATTGAAGCAGCACATCTGTTGTGTTCTACATAGGGTGAGGGACCTTCAGTCACCCTTATCCCAGCCCTCCAAGCTTTATTTTTCATTCTCTCAACTTAGATTCTCTCTGTTCTCGATTCGCTCTTATCCATGTCCGTTGTGGAGAGGCAGGAAAGAGAGATAGATTGCAATGAAGAGAAGCAGGAAATGCCAAACTTTCAATAATAAATCGATTCTTATATATTTAATGCATGAAACTATCTATTCAATTCATATTTGCAAATTACTTTATGATTTATTCTTTACGAGGGATTGGGGAAAGCATTAAAATTGTCTTAGAATGACACTTCACTGTTTTATTGGTATACATCAATTCACTATCACTAGATATTAATATGAATATGTTGCTTGATCCAGCTTCTAAAATCCAAGATGCCCATATCTATTTTTTTATTACTCATGCGGGATAAGTACTACTTTGCGCACGTTTTTCCGGGTGGTAAATAGCTCTTTGCTTTTTGAGTGCGCCAAGTATAATTTGAGTGCGACAAGTAAACTTGTCGCACGCAAATCATTTACCGCCCGGAAAAACAAACACAAAATAATATTCATCCCACATTCGTAATAAGAAATAGTATCTGCAATTCGTGCAGTGTTGTCAATTGCCCACTTCGCTCTCGTGGGCAATCGACAACTTATCGCACTTGTTACACAATATACTATTATTGCACGCTAAAATAAATGTAGGGTACTTTTAAGTGGGAGAAAAAAAGGAAAAAACTCAGGACTCGACATATAGGGGTAGGTCAAAATTTTGACCTAGTTTATACAACTTTTTGACTGCTGTTTTATCCACAATAGCATTCAAAATAGCTCTTGTATCTGTTTCAACAATAACAACAGGGAAATTTCTCATCCGAAACTCCTGCATTAAAAAATCATTCATATGTTGATTAAATACATATTTCCATTAAAATTTTCAACCCTCAAATACCAGTTTTATCTGAATAAGAAATTCAGCTTGTCTTCACGATATATTATATTATAATGTGATAAGAGCCAAGCAACGTTTTTGCTGCTCCTCGATGAAATAAAGTCTTTGTGAAAGATTATGACACCAGCCATTGTGAAGAAAATGTGAATTCCTATGCTGATCGATTTTAGACAAACACTGAGGTAAAATGAAAAAAAAATTATGGATTCTCAGCTCTCATAAAAGTTTGGTATCCCCTCTAAAGGATGATGTTACTAGGCAACGGACAACGAGCATCAACACGTCGAGCGCATTCTGAGTCTGACCTTTCATACTATCATTGTTAGCATCTGAGCAACCCTCGGTACGTCGCGTCGGTAGCAGGAACAGTGTTATGCAAGGGCGCGTGTTTCTTGACGAGTCGTGACGGCCAACATGCGTACACGCACTCTGACAACGATAGCACAAAAGGACTTCCAAATGCTCTCAAAAGCCACCTAGATGAGATAATAATCTGTCAGAAATTGTTGATTATTTCGAGTTTGCACACCAGTTCTTTGTTTCGACCACTTTGCTCCAACAGCAGTTGATTCGAATAATAAGAAAACTCTTTTTGATCTCTGATTTGTATAAAAAATTGGAGCAAAGCAAAATTATGGATGGAAGATCTATTCTATCTATTTTTTATTCTTATTTTAATATGCAAGTGGTAACTAAATTCTTCAAAACAATTTTTTTTTATTGGAACAAGGAACGGAATTATAATTTGTACATTGTTGGAATATCGTAGAATCATAAGAAGCGGAATACAAGTGGATATCTCAATATATCTTGGATATACTCTTATACTGAGCTGCCAGTGTCTAAAATCGATTTAGCATATTTTTAAGAACTGTAGCACTCCTAACGAACTGTTGAAATTAGTTTACGTTCTCACGGTGGAACAATTACACTTAAAGTAGTTAATTCACAATGAACGGAAGGTTGTGATTCCTAAATTTCATTGGAATACTGTTAGATGACTCTCTCTAAAATATCCCTATTGGATAATTGAGTTCAAAGGCTGTTTTCGAAGTCTACTGAACAATAATTCTATTTGTACGCGAGTATAAGTGATCATATAATATTTTCAAGTGGTAAAAATTATGGAATTACCTTCCTTATCCACTATGAGATGTTTCAGAAGGAATAGTTAGTGGTCGCATAAATTATTCCAACTGGAAGATTTTATCCAAGATATATCAAATTCATATCAGTAGTTCAATCGACTTTATATCGATGTGAGATCGATTGAAAACAAAAAACAAAATTAAATTGGAATGAATGTAGACGTAAGAAACTCGAAGCGACCACTAAGAAATATTGGGTTGCAGATTTGAAGAGAGAAAGAACCGACTACGACATTGATTAACACCTTTTTGAAAGTGTGTCGATATCATGAAATAGTTATGAAAGATCGACAAATTGAGCTGCAATATATAGCACCGACACTGAATATCACATACGAACATTTTTTTTAACATTATCTATTCTTAATCAGGCATGAATTTCTAAATATCCAAATATCGACCAAAATAACTGATGGTCTATATCCATAAAACCTGCTAGGGTTATTTATTAATGTTCAAGCCCTTTTTTATATTGTAAACCAGGCTGTGTGGAGCCGTTGTGGTTGATCCGGATTTTTTATTGGCAAATTGGTACCTATGAAGCTGTATCTGCGAAACATTGAAATTGTGAATTGTAGATTGAAATTGTGGATTGGAATTGAGGATTAGAATTGTGGATTATAATTGTAGATAAGAATTGTGGATTGTGGATTGAAATTATGGATTGTGAATTGAAATTGTGGATAAGAATTGTGGTTTGGAATTGTGAATTGTGGATTAGAATTGTGGTTTAGAATTGTGGATTGAGAATAAGAATTGTGGATAGGGATTGTGGATCGCAATTGTGGACTGTGGATCGCAATTGTGGACTGTGGATCGCAATTGTGGATTTAAATTGTGGATTGTGAATTAAAATTGTGGATAAGAATTGTGGTTTGGAATTGTGGATTGTGGATAAGAATTGTGGATTGAGGATAAGAATTGTGGTTTGTAGATTGGAATTGTGGAGTAGAATTGTGGAGTGGAATTTAGAATTGTGGATTACAATTGTAGATAGTGGATTGAAACTGTGCATTGAGACTTGTGGTCTGTAGATTGGAATTGTGGAGTAGAATTGTGGATTATAATTGTGGATAGGAATTGTAGATTGTGGATTGAGTTGTGGAATCGTGGATAAGAATTGTGGTTTGGTATAATGGATTGTGGATAAGAATTGTGGTTTGGGATTGTGGATAAGAATTTGAATTGTGGATTGAGGATCGCAATTGTGGATTGTGAATCGCAATTGTGGGTTGGAATTGTAGATTAGAATTGTGGATAAGAATTGTGGTTCGGAATTGTGGTTTGGAATTGTAGATTAGAATTGTGGATTAGAATTAGATCTGAATTGTGGATTGGAATTGTAGATTAGAATTGTGGATAAGAATTGTGGATAAGAATTGTGTTTTGGAATGGTGTTTTGGAATTTTGGATTAGAATTGCGGATTTGAATTGTGGACTAGAATTGTGGATAATAATTGTGGTTTGGAATTGTGGATTGTTGATCATAAATTGTGGATTGGAGATTGTGAATTGGAGATTGTAGATATAGAGTTGAAAGAGCAATTTTGTTTTGCAGATTTGCTTGCTTTTTATATCAGGTCAGAGACTTATGAATATTTTTAGGTATAATTCATAGCACGTGAGAGGGAAAAATAATTCATTGAGAAAGAGAGGAATATGTTATGTCCGAATTAATTCTTTTCGTTAACTGATAAATGAATGATGCCTATCGAGGTTTCATTACCATGTAGATCATATTGTTTAAGGAAAATTGTATTATCAGAATACTTTCGTCAACCTGTGAGAGTACAGATAATCAAATAATCATTTAATCGATAAGAGGTTGATTTAAAATTCAATGACTACAGCACGACAGTCAAATGCACAAATGAGATATGTACCTTTTAATTTAATCGTACACTATCGATTCTCTATAGACAATGAAGAATCAAACCAACATATAATAAACATGCTGAAATTTGCTCGGAAATTCAAAGCTTTAATAGTGCAAGAGAACCTCTTCAACCCCAATGCTATCTCAACGTATGTCTCTCAATCAGGGCAATGTGAGTCATAATCCAAGTAAGATACGAACCAATCGTATTTATTAAAAACTGTAAATTTATTCACAAGGTGTGATCAGCTTGCTCCACCAATTGGATCTTCTAAAATGTAAAAAGCTACAAGGTACCTAGGTATTCTGAATTACGGAGCTCCCTTCATATCCTTCATGAAATTCAAATTTAAAGCTTCGACCACAAAATATAAATTAAAAACAGAAGATCGATATTTAGGAAATAGCGTGAACTTTTTTGTATGAACAATGATTTTTGTACCTTGTAAACGGGGATATTGGGTAAATTTTATTTGAAGAAAAATTTAATGTCTCTAAAGATACTTGGATTATGGATAAAACTACAAATGATTTCGTACGTTTCTAAAGCGAAATATAATTTCGCTCATATTCAGTCAGTGTGGTAGTATTCTCAACCTCAAGAACATAACTACTTTGACCTGCGCTTTATCATAACGTCAGCAAGCAGAACTAATTTGCTAATCCCTGCTGTTTGTTTAAACGCGAAATACGAACCAGAAGAGGATCCAGATGATGTATCCGGAAATTGACCCCTCCCATGATTTCAACAAGGTTATCTGTCAATAATGAATGATAATATTTGTTTGAGTTTGATTACAAACAAAATCAACAGCAGTTTTTGGTTAGAATGGTAAAGAAAATCTGACCTTCAAAGTACTAGTCTAGAAGAAACTATTGATGATAGAGAATGTCAAATTGAAGCCAATAAAATCAACGTTGATTTTTTCCTTATCAACTTCGATATGTTACAGTATTTGAAATATCACTGGAAAAAAAACCCTCATTTTTTCATCAATAAAAGGAGTATACTTAATTGTTCATGTCATTTTTGTGAGATATTTGAAATCGATAAACGATGAGACCTACTGCAATTAATAGAGCAAAGAATTTCCTATTGACGTGCGTATTGATTTTTTTTTATGATTACAGCTCATGTTATACAAATAAAACGAAATCAACTTTTTTTTGGCTGCAATTGTGTCATACGAGTTTTTAATATTCCAATTCTCTTTGAAAAATATCCACTATGCGACAGCAATGGGAACTGCAGTTTCCAAAACTGCATGCCATGAGGAAAACATTATTACAGAATAATCCTTTTTTCCTAAATGTGATCTTTTCTACATTATTCCCTTATAACTCAACCAATTTCAAACTAAGAGTTCATCCTAACCCTCATTTCAAACAATAATTGATCGAAGGTGCTGTTTGAAATTTATTTGCGAGAGGCAAACCAGTTCCGATTGAATTATAATTAGAAAATATTATTTTTTTAGCATCTCAATAAACGGAAAGGTGTACATGAAAATATTTTATGTCCATTTTCCAAAAAGAATAAGGGTGAATTTATTCAGCTGAAAATACAAGAAATAGAATCCATCGATTAGAATTAGAATAGGATTGTGGATTGGAATTGTGGATTAGAATTGTGGATTGTGGATTGGAATTGTGGATTGTGGATTGGAATTGTGGCTTTGAATTGTGGAGTAGAATTGGTGGAATTTGGATTGGAATTGTTGACTGGAATTGTGGATTAGAATTGTGGTTCGGAATTGTGGATTGTGGATTGGAATTGTGGATTTTGGATTAGAATTGTGGATTGTGGATTAGAATTGTGGATTGAGGATTGGAATAGTGGTTTGTGAATTAGAATTGTTGATCAGAACTGTGGACTGTGGATTAGAATTGTGGACTGTGGATTAGAATTGTGGATTGGAATTGTGGATTTGAATTGTGGATTAGAATTGTGAATAAGAATTGTGGATAAGAATTGTGGATTTGGATTGAAATTGTGGATTGGAGTTGTGGATTAGAATTGTGGATAAGAATTGTAGTTTGGAATTGTGGATTGTGGATTATAACTGTGAATTTGAATTTTGGATTAGAATTGTGGATTTGAATTGTGGAGTAGAATTGGTGGAATTTGGATTGGAATTGTGGACTGAAATTGTGGATTAGAATTGTGGATAAGAATTGTGGTTCGGAATTGTGGATTGTGGATTGGAATTGTGGATTGTGGATTAGAATTGTGGAGTAGAATTGGTGGAATTGTGGACTGGAATTGTGGATTAGAATTGTGGATAAGAATTGTGGTTTGGAATTGTGGATTGAGAATTAGAATAGTGGTTTGTGAATTAGAATTGTGGACTGTGGATTAGAATTGTGGATTGGAATTGTGGATTGAGGATTAGAATAGTGGACTGTGGATTAAAATTGTGGACTGTGGATTAGAATTGTGGATTGGAATTGTGGATTAGAATTGTGGATTTGAATTGTGTATAAGAATTGTAGTTTGGAATTGTGGATTGAGGATTATAATTGTGGATTTGGATTGTGGATTTGAATTTTGGATTAGAATTGTGGATTGTGGATTATAATTGTGGATTTGGACTGTGGATTCGAATTTGTGAGTTCATCCTAACCCTCATTTTAAACATTAATTGATCGAATTCGCTGTTTGAAATTCATTTGCGAGAAGCAAGCCAGTCTCGATTGAATTATAATTAGAAAATATTATTCCTTCAGCATCTTAATAAATAGTTCCGACGGAAAGGTGTACATGAAAATATTCCATGACCATTTTTTTTCAAAAATTCATCCTTTTCCTAATTTTTGTACAGTCACAATATTCAACAAAAAAAAATGGGGGTGAATTTAGCTGAAAATACAAGAAATAGAGTCCATCGATTTATCAAATTATGCACCTGTACCTCTGAAAACATTAAATAATAAATAAGAATTGGAAATTTATGTATCATCTAATTTTTATCAAGCCAGTTAATGTTCATATTTTAATAATCATGAAATATTACGCACAACTTATTATGATTCATCAACAAATGAACTCAAATAGGCAGAATAATTTTTTTATTGGAATGACTTGTATTTGAAAGAACAAATTCCATAGTAACATGTTTACCTTAATATCACGGCATCATATACTCCATTGTTTACGATCAGATTCTAGCAGTAAAGTCCAAAATTATACACTTAATAACACTATAAACATACAAACTAATCTTTGCAGTACATTATTTCACTAGAAACACAATTAACGTCTCAAAATTATAGCCAAAATGTCGAGTGTGACACTTCAACAACAAACAGTAGCCATAACTATTTATAACATTATGCTAGAGAGTATTCGGAACCACGCTGCTCTATCGAAATTAATATGACGCAATCAAACTTCATTTTAATATTTTGATTTTGGAATTTTCTGTATAAAAATAATTATTAGAAATACAATGTCTCAACAGCAAAGTGCTGCCTTTTTCTCGATCACCTCCACTTTTTCAAATGTAATAATCCAATTTTTTCATCTTCATTTTATTTGACATCTTTCTTATCTGGGAAGAGTTTTGCCAAATTTCTTATCTCTTGAAATTTGCAATAGTAATTTGAGTAAGATACGAATGTCTATAAAATAGAATTAAAATGTATTGTAGAACAAATGTTCCTGCATACTTAATCAATCACTATCAGCATTTACCGAGGTCAAATGATGTGCAGACTCCGAATCGCGCAACCTGCACGTGATGCACTTTGAATATCACAGTTTTTACAAGATGTTAAATAAAAAATTTGGTAGAAGACATTTCGAATGAAAAAAATATTATTTCGTCTGTAACATCAAATAACATTAAAAAATTGGCGTATTCTATTCGAAAAAGTTAGGTGACCATAAAAAAGTCCATAAAAAATCGATTAATGATCAAGAAAAGTGTATCATCTTGACTCCAAGTAATTTTTGTCTGAATTCGATTTCAACCCAATGCCCATCGAAAATAATAAAAGGGGTAATACATTGATTTAGGACACGCTGTATATACAAGGAGTAACAAATCATCTATTTAAATTTTTTGGGGCCTAGTATGAGGCTTTCTTAAAGAGAGGAACTGATAATATTAGAAATCCTCTGTTATTAAACCCAATATAAAATAATCAAGTCACAAATGAGAAAGCTCCTAACATTTAAGTTTCCGGGTGTCCTACAGATTTTTCGTCTTGAAAAACATTGCGGAATGTCCCAACATAGAATATAATTCACTTTTTACAATTTACTTGTTTAATCAAACTTTCAATATGTGACTATTTTCATTTTATATTATGTGAACGAATTTTACTTTAATTTATTGATATTTTACATTTATTATACTTTGTTAACTATTTATTGACTATTTATATTTCTGAGATGACTAACGCCTGTGATCTGTATTTTTCGTATAATTTATATTCATTGTTGTTTGTAGTTTTCTTTACCGGTCCTGATGATGGATATTTCAATATCCGAAACCGGTCGACGCTATTAATTAAATAAAATGTGGAGAAAGACGTTACACAGAGAAATTTTTCTTGTTTGTGATTTACCTCCTAATAGAATATAAATATTTGTTGCAAAATACAATGAATTTTAAATGTTTATATTAAGATTCGAAAAAATAATAATATTGTAATGTTTTCAAATATTGTTATTCTCGCGAGTCAAAGTACAGAAACACATTCTGAAGCTAAAATAATATGCTCACAAAACGCATCGGTAGAATGCATCATAAAATGTAACTAGCATATATCTAGGAAGTAAATAATGTCACTGATAATATTTTATGCCTCCAGATGTGCGAATTTACGTTCGCAAAGTTCAATTTTGCACCTCGTGCGATTTTTCTGATTTTATTGACATGAATGACTCATTCGTTGACATTATTTTTATAGCTGTTTATATATAATAAAATTGGCTTGATTCCAGTGTGCATATTTTGTGCCTTATCTCATATTTTAGGAATTGAACACTGAAATATTTTATAGAAATATGGCAACATGCACAGATCATTCGATTTGAAGTATCTTTTTACCTTTATTCATATAAATATTTATGGTGATTGTGTACAAACTATTCACATCTGTTGTACAATTTTTTATTTTTTGTAATTCACATCGTAACGGAATAATTTTACTATTTTCCAAATGATGTTATAAAAAATGTATTACGACCAATTTTACGTATATGGATATGAGAATTATTCTGTAATATTTTTATGGAGCAGTGGTACCGTCATTGACGAATTGGATACTTTAGAAGACCCAGCTATGAGCAACGAATAGAAATTGCTCGCTCGTCAAGGAATTATCGGATTCCATATTTCGACAATTATTATGTACGCAGCAACAAAACACACATCACAGGAATACACCTGAGACTCTAAATTTGAAGTGTCTTCCACATAATAATTAAAATATAGTACCGTCTCATTATCTTGGTATTACTCTCAAATACGACAATTTTATACAAATTATACCATTACACGGTCAAGTTCCACATAATTACATCTGTGTTGGGTAGTTGGTGCTACGTCTGCTAATTTACTACCATATTCGCCCAAACAAATATTCAGGTCCTATTTTAGAAAGTGCGTCCTGCTGATTCTCCCTTCCAAATAAGTATTGATACAAATGATCAGAAGAAGATCAAAACTCAAGTTCACACCACCTTGGTTTGAGTTCATTCGACGGACGATGGTCAAAGAAATTTATTTTCGTTCTTTGTCATCAAATAAGCAGACAGGGCCAGTAATATGACACCAGAATATTCAAAGTCAATCTTCCAAACATCGGACAGAGTACAGAAACACTTGAAAGAGAATATTGGAAGCTTCTGGAGGATCTAATTACAGGAAACTTCTACTCACTGTTGATAATGACTGATTCTTCATTCTGAATAGTCTTTAGAATTGCGAATTTATTTATGTGGGCACATCAGCATAAAGTATTCAAGAGTTTATCTCGCGAAGTATAGTCATCGGAATTCATATCCATTTTTGGTAATCAAATAAACACTTCGACATTATACACCAACTCTACAAAATTTGTGACTCGCAAAGTGATCTCAAGATCATGAAATATAGGTTTGGAAGCTTCAAAATCATGAGTAGATCAGTATTTAGGCTATTGTGAAGCTTTTAATAGTGATTTTCTTATTCCCTAAGTCTGACTATTATATCAGTCATTCCTAAGCCTAAAATAACGTAAAATATAATCACGAAATATTCGCATCCTTATGTCACAAATAATTTAATAGACTACACTCGCTATGCATCAGAGATGTTCTCCACTTTTAAAATTAGATTCAATTTATCCTTCCAGTTGTAAAACTCAACATAATAAGCTTCTTGGGACACATTCAACGTTTTATTTGAAAAATCTGAGCTACTTTTTCCTTTTTACATGTAGGTGGACAAATCCTAATGGATATAAACTCACAAACACTTGAATCCTCATACTCAGAGGCAGAACTTTCCTTTTGTTATGTGACACATTAAACAGCATTTAATTAATGTGTGAAAAAGCAGACACAAGCCCTACAGAGTAAAACAACAGCATGTCAGAGGACTCTGTAGTCTACAACAGAAGTCTTCAATCTTTCAGTGCAATGAACCCTTTTTTAAATACTACTTTATTTACATTTTTCTCTCATATGACCCTTATATGGGGACTTAATTTCATTGAAAGTATTGTTTTTAGTGTACTCATAGTCGACAACTGAGGTTGTTAAACATTCAGTGAAATAGATGTATAAGATCTGTCATGAAGATAGAGATACTTGATATTCTTAGAAACTGATACTTTCATTCACTACCACTACTATTCCCTTATATGCATCATCTATTTCTAAATACTTGGTAGCTACCACATCACATTTTATGTCCTTCCTTCCAAAAATCAGAATTCACATGTATTCACATCAGTGCTTTCATTTGTAGACTCTTAAATAATGTGGGATGATCGAACATGTATATTTTTGTGCTATAACAATCAGCGTTCCATAGCCAATAAAGTCTCTCAATTTCGAAGAAGCTTCCCTATTTTAAAAAGGTCAGAAAATGTTCACTTCCAACAACCACTTTAAAGATAGTAACGGAACCCAAATATAGGATATGTACTAGAAAATGGTTGTCAGCATCTTCCCTGCAGAGAATTTGAACCACAATATGGAAAAATCAACTCTTGTTAATTGAATTAAGATATTTTAGAGTTGGGTGAATATCAATATTGTCCTGATATTCAAGTTTCCTGTTAATTTTTCTTGTAACCTGATAGCATTTTACTGCTCAGACATCCAAAATAAAGAATCAATGAGAATAAAACAAAAGTGCTCCTCCGTTAAACCAACAAAGCATTCAGCAAGACATCTGGAGTAAAGCTATTTCTGTTTTTCAACCAATTGAAGCACAGAAGTTCAGAGGCACATAGTTTATAAAGTTTAATACCTAGTTTTCAAATAAATCATTTTTCTTTTGTTTGAATGTAACATGGAACAATATTGAATCTTTAACAGTCAATAATTAGGCAGAAACTATTAGAAGTTAATACCAAAGATGACTTTATTTTGATCCTTGATTCAGAATAGTGTACTTTATACATCACAGAAAAGGAAAACTTGAAGCCCTCACTATGTGATTCGTACTGCTGTATACCACACAAAACTCAACTTTCGGATTTCCGTAGTGCAAAAGATATAAGGGAAACTTCTCGTTGTGCTTCCGTTCGTCCTGCCTTCATTTGTAGAAAATAAATTGGGATATCGAACTTTATAACAATATTCAATAATCTTTTGTTGATGTAAGTCAAAAAAGGCCTCAAAATAATGCTGTTAAGAATCAAAAGATACATTTTGGTTTCGTATATTGACTCTGATTCTTGTTCTATTCCCATTGATATATCATCTTAGGAAAACTTCAGTTGCAGTTCAGTTTTAGTTCAAATTGTTCCGCCATATTGATTTTCATGATGTTCTAGTGACAATCATAGAAATTATTCACTCAAAATAATTAATAAATCCGAGTAAATACAGTTTGAAATGGATATAGATTCAGATTCCATTAACATATATTAAAATGGAAGGCATTTCGACAACACGAATAATAAAAATCATGTTAGTTTGATTCATGATAACAACGAGGATAATACTGCTACATTTCTGATAAATATCACGAGCTACATTATCGGAAAAGTACTTTGCCTACCATACATGCGAGGTTTATTTTATACACCTATTTCAGGTTATATTGTAGCCCAAATAAATTCAGATATTTATAAAAGGTCGCCACAATATCAATGTTTGAGGAGTCTTAACATTTTCGATCCACTTTTTTGTAGTAGGATAGTCTGAATAGTCTAATCTGGGAGTTCCTCCAATTTGTCGAATGTATGATAACATTTATATTGTCGTCTTGTGGCGTCTGGTGGATGAATCCGCCTGCCGAGTCTCACAAAATATCAAATATCATTGGTTTACTAAATTACAATCCACAATTTCAGTCCACAATTCTCAACCACAATCCTTATCCACAATTCTAGTCCCCAATCCAAATCCACAATTCTAATTCACAATCCACAATTCCAATCCACAATTCTAAACCACAATTCTTATCCACAATTCCAGTCCACATTCCAAATCCACAATTCTAATTCACAATCCACAATTCCAATGCACAATTCTAAACCACAATTCTTATCCACAATTCCAGTCCACAATCCAAATCCACAATTCTAATTCACAATCCACAATCCAAATCCACAATTCTAATTCACAATCCACAATTCCAATTACAAATCACAATTCCAATCTGCAATCTACCATTCTAATCCACAATTCCAATCCACAATTCTACTATCCACAATCCACAATTCCAAACCACAATTCTAAGCTACAATTCTAATCCACAATTACTCAAATCCACAATCCATAACTCCAATCCACAATTCTACACCACAATTCTTATCCACAATTCCAGTCCACAATCCAAATCCACAATTCCAATCTGCAATCCACAATTTCTATCCACAATTCCAATCCACAATTTTACTCCACAATCCACAATTCCAATCCACAATTCTAAGCCTCAATTCTAATCCACAATCCACAGTTCTAATCTACAATCCACAATTCCAATCCACAATCCATATCCACAAGTCTAGTCTACAATCTACAATTCCAATCAACAATTCTAGACCACAATTCTTATCCACAATTCCAATCCACAATCCAAATCCACAATTCTAATACACAATTCCAATCCACAATTCTACTATCCACAATCTACAATTCTAAACCACAATCCTTATCCACAATTCCAGTCCACATTCCAAATCCACAATTCTATTTCACAATCCACAATTCCAATCAACAATTCTAAACCACAATTCTTAAAGCAATAACTCAACCACAAGATAGAATTTCATTCGAAAGTTCTGATCTTTAGCTTTACTAAGCGATTACTGCTCTTCGTGGTGCCTTTTGGGAGAGCCTGGAAGATGTCATGATGCCAGAGTATCTAGACCAGACTGTTTGTGCTAAGTTAGTGCAAATAGTTTCCTAGATACATAGACGGTAACGTAGACGAGATGGCAAAAAGACAAGAAGGGAAAGGTGGATATCTCCATACTTTGTCGTCTGTCCTACAGTGCTGAGCCAAAGCATAAAACTCAGGATCTGGACGCTAGACATCCTCCAATACCAGGATGTGCATTTCCAAGCTTAAAGGAAAATTTATATTCTCATACGAAAATATCAGAGCAAAACTAGAGCAGAATATTATTCAATATCCGCACACCAGATGATCCAGAGGTTGAGTATTATTGCAGTATTAGGAAAAAATAATTTTACTTGTAATAAATCCCTGAAGCTTTATTCATAAATTTGGCGTCATCTTGTAAATGTTGATGATCTGTGACTCTACATATTACTTTGACAGACCGATTGAAGTTTAGAATTTCTTGTTCCACAATTTTTACTCTATATTCCATTCTGCAGAGTTCATGGAATTTTCAATATAAGTAGTAATACATTCCAAAAAGTTTGTCTATATTTGAATATTTTTGAATAAAGGAGTCATAAATCAAGTTCTGATCTACATATTGCAGACAGGTGGAATTTTTAGTTACAGATTATGTAATAGCTTGATAGTATTACCAAAATTTATAAACATTATTTGTGCAGAGCAAAAATCGACTTGACTTCAATTTACGCCAACAACCAATAGGAGCAATAAGAATCACAGGATATTCAAATGATCCTCATCTATAATAATGCACATATAATTTTAAGTTGTGTGGTTCTGAAAGACAATTTTGTTCACGACAACTCGTGACATGTCCAAAATATTTTTGAATTATCACGGATCTTAAGGATGATTGACAATCTCACTGAATCAAATTAATAGCCTGTACAATTTTGGTCCAAGACGAAAAACGCTACAGTAATTGCAGCGAAACTATAAGAGCCAAACATTGAACCGTCAACTCGCCAAGTACTGTAGAAATCCACAATTCTAATCCTCAATTACTCGAATCCACAATCCATAATTCCAAACCACAATTCTAGTCCACAATCTGAATCCAAAATTCTAATTCACAATCCACAATTCCAATCCACAATTCTAAACCACAATCCCTATCCACAATTCTAGTTCACAATCCAAATCCACAATTCTAATTCACAATCCACAATTCCAATCAACAATTCTAAACCACAATTCTTATCCACAATTCTTATCCACAATTCCAGTTCACATTCCAAATCCACAATTCTAATTCACAATCCACAATTCTAATCTACAATTCTAGACCACAATTCTTATCCACAATTCCAGTCCACATTCCAAATCCACAATTTCAATCCACAATTCTAAACCACAATCCCTATCCACAATTCTAGTCCACAATCCAAATCCACAATTCTAATTCACAATCCACAATTCCAATCCACAATTCTAAACCACAATTCTTATCGTGGATAATTCCAGTCCACATTCCAAATCCACAATTCTATTTCACAATCCACAATTCCAATCAACAATTCTAGACCACAATTCTTATCAACAATTCCAGTCCACAATCCAAATCCACAATTCTAATACACAATCCACAATCCAAATCCACAATTCTAATTCACAATCCACAATTCTAATTCCAAATCACAATTCCAATCTGCAATCCACAATTCTAATCCACAATTCCAATCCACAATTCCAAACCACAATTCTAAACCACAATAGGAGCAATAAGAATCACAGGATATTCAAATGATCCTCATCTATAATAATGCACATATAATTTTTTGTTGTGTGGTTCTGAAAGACAATTTTGTTCACGATAACTCGTAACATGTCCAAAATATATTTGAATTATCACGGATCTCAAGGATGATTGACAATCTCACTGAATCAAATTAATAGCTTGTACAATTTTAATCCAAGACGAAAAATGCTACAGTAATTGCAGCGAAACTATAAGAGCTAAATATTGAACCCCCAACTCGCCAAGTACTGTAGAAATCCACAATTCTAATCCACAATTCCAAACCACAATTCTAATCCACAATTCCAATCTACAATCCACAATTTCAATCCACAATTCTAAACCACAATCCCTATCCACAATTTTAGTTCACAATCCAAATCCACAATTCTAATTCACAATCCACAATTTCAATCCACAATTCTAAACCACAATTCTTATCCACAATTCCAGTCCACATTCCAAATCCACAATTCTAATTCACAATCCACAATTCCAATCTACAATTCTAGACCACAATTCTTATCCACAATTCCAGTCCACATTCCAAATCCACAATTTCAATCCACAATTCTAAACCACAATCCCTATCCACAATTCTAGTCCACAATCCAAATCCACAATTCTAATTCACAATCCACAATTCCAATCCACAATTCTAAACCACAATTCTTATCGTGGATAATTCCAGTCCACATTCCAAATCCACAATTCTATTTCACAATCCACAATTCCAATCAACAATTCTAGACCACAATTCTTATCAACAATTCCAGTCCACAATCCAAATCCACAATTCTAATACACAATCCACAATCCAAATCCACAATTCTAATTCACAATCCACAATTCTAATTCCAAATCACAATTCCAATCTGCAATCCACAATTCTAATCCACAATTCCAATCCACAATTCTAAACCACAATTCTAAACCACAATAGGAGCAATAAGAATCACAGGATATTCAAATGATCCTCATCTATAATAATGCACATATAATTTTTTGTTGTGTGGTTCTGAAAGACAATTTTGTTCACGATAACTCGTAACATGTCCAAAATATATTTGAATTATCACGGATCTCAAGGATGATTGACAATCTCACTGAATCAAATTAATAGCTTGTACAATTTTAATCCAAGACGAAAAATGCTACAGTAATTGCAGCGAAACTATAAGAGCTAAATATTGAACCCCCAACTCGCCAAGTACTGTAGAAATCCACAATTCTAATCCACAATTACTCGAATCCACAATCCACAATTCCAAAGCACAATTCTAATTCACAATCCACAATTCCAAACCACAATTCTAATCCACAATCCACAATTCCAATCTACAATCCACAATTTCAATCCACAATTCTAAACCACAATCTCTATCCACAATTCTAGTCCACAATCCAAATCCACAATTCTAATTCACAATTCTAAACCACAATCCCTATCCACAATTCTAGTCCACAATCCAAATCCACAATTCTATTTCACAATCCACAATTCCAATCAACAATTCTAGACCACAATTCTTATCAACAATTCCAGTCCACAATCCAAATCCACAATTCTATTTCACAATCCACAATTCCAATCAACAATTCTAGACCACAATTCTCATCAACAATTCCAGTCCACAATCCAAATCCACAATTCTAATTCACAATCCACAATTCTAATTCCAAATCACAATTCCAATCTGCAATCCACAATTCTAATCCACAATTCCAATCCACAATTCCAATTCACAATTCCAAACCACAATCCTTATCCACAATTCTATCCACAAGAATTGTGGATTTGGATTGTGGATTGCGGATTGAAATTGTAGATCGAAATTGTAGATAAGAATTGCTGATTGTAAATTGGAGGTTGACGATTGGAGATTGTTGAATCCACAATTTTAAGCCACAATTCTAATCCACAATTACTCAAATCCACAATCCAAAATTCCAAACCACAATTCTAAACCACAATTCTAATCCACAATTCTAATTCACAATCCACAATTCCAATCCACAATTCCAATCCACAATTCTAAACCACAATTCTTACCCACAATTCCAGTCCACAATCCACAATTCCAAACCACAATTCTAAACCACAATTCTTATCCACAATTCTATCCACAATTACTCGAATCCACAACCCACAATTCAAATCCACAATTCCATCTCACAATCCACAATTTTAATCCTCATTTTCAATCCACAAACCACAATTCTAATCCTCAATTCACAATTCCAATCCACAATTCTAAACCACAATTCTTATCGACAATTCTTGTCTACAATTCTATCACCTAATTTACAATTTCAATCCACAATTTCCAATCCACAATCCACAATTTCCAATCCACAATCCACAATTTCCAATCCACAATCAACAATTTCCAATCCTCAATCTCCAATTTACAATTCACAATTCTTATCTACAATCCACAAATCTAATCTACAATTCTTATCCACAATCCACAACCCACAATTCTTATCCACAATTTTAATCTACAATCCATAATTCCAATCACAATTCTATCTCACAATCCACAATTCTAGTCCTCAATTGTAATCCACAATCCACAATCCACAATTCTAATCTACAATTCACAATCCTAATCAACAATCCACAATTCCTATTCCACAATCCACAATCACTAATGTACAATCTCCAATCCACAATCTACAATTTCTAATCCACAATTTCCAATTCACAATCCACAATCTTCAATCCACAATCCACAATTTTTAATCCACAACTAACAGTCTCCAATTTCTATTCCACATACCACAATCTCATCGAGATTAACAACGTATTATTCTTAACATAATATGTACGAAGTCCTAAAAGAATTAACTGATTCTGAACATCTAAACGATATAAGCTCTGTTATATTGAACAGATACATCGGCAATTTGTCAAAAGTATTTTCTGAAAATGCTGTTACATAACATGTAAGCTTATAAGAGAAGATCAAATAAATGAGTCCATTATGGCTAGTGATGCAAACAAACTCACACATCAAACGTGGTTATTGCACTCGCACTGAGAACATCAGATACTGAAATAAACCTCGTAAATAAATACAATACAAATAGCTGATCTTGCAAGAAAAGCCAATATTACACTGGACAACTTTAGATGAAGGAAGCGACAAGTTTCTTTCTGGAACCAATAATGAAACAAGTTGCCAATTGATAGGACACTGGTCATCTAGTTGTCAACTTCGGAAAAAGTCTTGGAGTTCATCAGATGTTCGGGATGATTTTTATCTGGACCATTATTTGTGACCTACTTGTTGGAGGAAATACAAGAGATGAAAAAACTTTATGAACTCATTTTCAATTACGATTGGATCCATTTGTTTGATGATTTTAGATTTATTATAGACCAAGTGCTCATTCGAATAGTTACTTGGCTATTTGCAATAAAATTTCTGAAGTAAATTTCTAATATTTGCATCTAGAAACGTCACAAAAATTACTTTTCAGGATGACATTGACGAGATTTCGAAGCTAATCAAATCCTTCCTATGTGTTTCGATGAAATGATTTGTCTTCGTGAAGTGAAAACGAATGAGATAATTATTTTTCTATTGTTACTCTTAGGAGGTAAACGCTTGGATAATCAATTCTCATAATTATAAATTGTATGAGTAACTAGAGATGTTATTCTATTTTCCGTTAATAGGACGATTTCGAACTGAAATGTCCACCTACTAAAATACTTACTGATAATTGAATGAATATTCAAAAATAACGCGCTTATAAATAACTTCTAGTAAGAATCAATTATTAAACCCGAACGTCTGTTTTGTGTTTCTATGTCCTTGATGTTCCAACATTCTTTTGAACATATTTCAGGGTATTTGGAACATTTCAGAGCGAGATACGATTAGGATGGAAACTATTATTGAGAAAAATGTCGATTTTAATTGACCTGAAACGAAATCTCAAGACATGAATCTCAAGTATCAACTGAAGCTTTTTACGCTAGTCTTTCTTTCTTGTATCTTTTAAACACATAACAACGCGATACGTATCAATCTTTCAATAATATAAATCGATTTTTTAAGACAATGACATCTTTTATCCATATTTTAGGATACTATTTCTATACGTAGTCCTAGTATTTGAGCAACAAATGTGGTGTTTATTTACTTCCATTCTGTTTATTTTCGGTGAATCATATGGCGACATTTTGAATAGTCTGAATCTCTAATCGTTAGCAAGTGTTAACACTTAATAACTATTAGAAATTCATGTTCTTATGATAATCACGAATCAATTTATTTTTTGCTATATTATTCAAAGTAAAAAATGATAATTTCTAGGAACCGAGCCCCTAATTTGTATGCTGTACGTAGGTGAGCTACTTCTTCAAATTTCCACATTATTTATCCTACAAATCACTTCTTGATCAAATTTTGTTGTGGTAGTGCCTGCGATTTGATATGAATCTGTCTCAAATAAAAAATATAGAAATTCGACTTTTTCCACATAGAAAATAGAAACATTAGTGAATTGATTTCCACTGAGCGTTATTGCCTGGTGTGAAACTGTCTTCAGCTATACAAACAACCATCTACTAAACATAAATATATTTGACGTTGTAAGTATTAGTGGCACACTCGCAGCACGCAATGTCAGTGTTAGAACGACCTTGCTCACTTTTTCTTTCTTCAACGTTTAAGAAGAGATTAAATAGACATAAACGGATATACAGTATGCATACATTATATCATAACGTATGATCCTGGCGAAAACCCAAACTAGGAAGATAACAAGCTCGACCATTAGGTTTGCCAGAAAATCACTGTGGCGTTTCATCATCGTTCCACGCAAAATGACTTGGATGAGGTTCTGCGCTGAGAGATTGAGTCAGTGAATGCGTACACTGTTCAACATATGCTCCAATCTTCATACAGAGCTATAAATTTACTGCCAGGAAGCTTCATATCGTTATTTCAAAGTAATATTTATATTCTGTTCGTTGAGAGCAAGCTATAATGCATGAAAAAATTATAAAATTATAGGAGTTTCATGACTGGTTGAAATTAATTTTGATTGCAGATAATTCCACATTGTGGATTTCTCTAATCGCTAATCACATTCTTATAAACAATAAAGTCTTGTTACTTTCGTAGGGCTGTAAGATTGAAGCAATCATTCAAAATTCCCAAGATAACCAAGTGAAAGGTAATATAGATAACGTGGCCACCTTTCATGCTCCATTTCTGTCATTCAAAAAGTATTATATTAGGTTCTAACTTCGATCAATTCCAAAGAAACATTCATAAATATAAATTTCAACCCTCTTCATTTTTAATGTGATCTCTGCATGAATGTTGGCATGTCCTCGATGAAAAATGTACAGAGGAAATTGATTCACTTGTACTCAAAAATGAATAACTTGACAAAGACTAATCGATAACAAATCTACCATACAATACAATCCCGTTATAGTCTCCTTCTCACTAACTGCTCCCGTTGTCGGGAAAGGATTTGAGAATTGCTACTTTAATCGGACAACAAAGCAGTTTAGGTGTGGGCTTTGGGTTTTGGGTCCTCGTAAACAGTATCAAACTGGGCAATAGCATTCATAACAGCTCAACAAAACTTTTAATCAAAATTTATTATTCCCAAACACATCAGGATGGAAAAAAGAGAATCAGAAACTTTAAAACCTAACAATAGATGTGTTTCAGTGATACAATAATAGTTCATGCGGCCAGTGTGTAAACTTAAGCATTATGAAATGAGGCTAAATATTCACGTTATCTAAATGTCACAATGCTAATTAGCATTCGGAAGTTCTTCTCCACATGTAGTTTCGTCTATCTTTGTGCTAATCGACGTGTTTATTTGAGATTATACCAATAGATATTCACATTACGTTCAAGTTCCTCGAGAAATAAGCATCACAGTACAATTACCTCAGTATTAAAGTCTCAGCAGAATCATGTTTAAAAGCATGTCTGGTTTCCGGAGGAACACTATATTTGAACCAAATATCAAACCTCGAATAAATCAGTCACATCCACAATAAATAACTATTATCTTGAATTGAGAACGTGTCAATAACTTTGTTGATAGATTTAATACAATAATTTCAACGATACTATTTCTTGGAACGATAAAGTGAAGTATATCAGTTAACAAGCTTCAATATCAATCAAATGTAACTCGGATATGGACACATTTATATTTGATCTAAAATAAGATATTTTAGTATAATATAACATAACAAATATTGTTTATTCACAGTGGTGTAGCGTGACGGGGGCAGGGGGAGCGGTCCGCCCCGGGCGGCACACTTAGGGGGCGGCAAAATTATACAATAAATAATAATAATATCCTGTAAATATTTTAATCATTTCATATTTTCAAAATAGATTCTAAAATCAGCAAGAATTTCTAAGGAACGAAAACAGGTCATAAATTATTCTTCAATAAAAATATGAATATGAACAGTATCGTTATATTTCTGATTGGAAGTCGATTTGCAACAATTCGCTGATAACTTGATCTTGTCTTTTGTCGATCGACAAGGTGTAGTAATAAGTGTTCTATATCTGTTATATCAAGTGGCATACGTGTAATACGTATAAGAGTTTTTGTAACGAATGTGATTATTATATTTTACAACATATACAGGATGTGGAACGAAACGCGGAACATAGGAGTTTAACATGGGATTTTTTAAATGTGCGGATATTGGTGCTCCTATATATTTTAGAGCAAAAGTACAAGAATGGAAAGTTGTTGAAAATCAATTTTTGCTTATGAAAAGTCCTCATATAATGCAGTAGAATATCTGTAGCATTAGATCTTTAGAGAATAGTATATGGCATTTTCGTCAAAAATCAGATTGTCATGAGAATAAAAAACGAATGGAACAAGTTTTCATTCTGAAATTTCATTCTGTGTTATTATTGCTGATTTTCATTAGATTCTATAGATCTTTCACTGTATTGAATGAAGACTTTTCATGAGTAAAAATTGATTTTGAACAACTCTTCATTATTGATATTGATTGTTGTAATAACACTAAATTGGACTGTCAGAATGGAGGTTTGTTTCATTCGTTCTTTATTTCCATGGTTATCTAATTTTTGACGGAAATTTCATATCTTATTCTCCAAATATCTGATGCTACAGATATTCTTCTGCATTGAATGGAAGCTATTCATGTATAAAAATTGATTTAAACAACTTTTCATTCCTGTACTTTTGCTTTAAAATATACAAGAGAGCCAATATCCACACATTTTGAAAATCGCATGTTGAACTCCTATATTCCGCATTTCGTTGCACACCTTGTATATTACTTTTCATTTGTAACCTTCACAATACACAATAATTTGACTGTTCTTGCCAAAAAAAATTTCAGAATTACTGTATATCAAGGTCTTAAATTGGAATACCTAAATAAGAGGGCGGCAAAATTTTCTTCCGCCCCGGGCGGCTAATACTCACGCTACGCCACTGTTTATTCATGCTCTATATCAGTTCAAAGCAAAGATAATCTCCATTTAGTGTTCTATGAGGAGAATATCTTTCAGAATGTTTGAGATATCAAAATAGCTTTTTTTTCTTTTCCAGGATAAGTTGGCATATATTATTTAGGATTTTTCAGACCGTATCTGACATTACCTACAAGGTACAGTACTGTTACAGAACAGAACATTTTTTTAAAATTAATTTTGGTACAGGTTGCGCAAAACAAATGATAATATAGATTTACAAATTTATAGTAACTTCTGAACTGAACTTTTTCGGATCCTGGCGACCATTGAGATACTTGACATGTGTTTCATCTCAGAAATATGTTTTTGGGAAAAAAATTGTAGTCTTCGCTTTGCACTATTGCAAGATGAAGAAATCGACGAAAATATTTGGACAATTATTTTCCATGAATAAATTATTTTACAGAAGAAGTCTTTTATAGTGCCTTAAAGAAAGGGCCACCTACTATTTATTAATCATTTTCCTACCACATAATTAGTCTCCCTGATTAATTACAAGTATTTTACGTCAGTTTTCCGATTGAGATTTCTTATCGTGACTTGGAAAATGAGTGTAATGGAGTTTGAACGAAAATAAATAATGATTTTCATGGAATCACACACGAAAAGAATTATTATGAACACAATAGCCTTTGGTGTGAACAGTGATTAGCAGGCGACTAATTAAGCCTTGAGTTACTTTATTCTGTCATTGTTCCTATTTCTATTTTTATCAACATATGATAAATATTTCATGAAATAAATGGTCAGCTCATGAATATATCAAAGTATGGATAATCACCAAAGTTCTACAATTAAACAGCATTTTGTTCACTTTTATTTTGTTAATAAGCCAGTGAGTTATTCAAGTCGAATTTTTTTGTGTTTCCTACTGTACTGATGTATAAATGAAATTCCCCGGGCTATGATTATGATAGTTTGAGCTGTCACTGATCATCAACGCATTGATACCGTTTATATGCATTATACAGTATAGATCGGTTCAACTTCAAATTCCCAACTTTATAAACCCAACAAACACCACATTACAGAAAACTACCGATGGAAGAACGAATAGCAAAGGAAAAAAGTCCTAGCTTACAGGCACCAATCGTTGCAATTTTGTGAATAGAAATTGATTGAAAAACCCCAAGTCTTGATCACACTGTCCTGAAAATATTATTTTATTAGGTTCATGGTTTCTACTACATTTTCAGACAAGTGGAACTCAAAAAGAGAACAAATCATAGTAGAAAATGTGATAAAATAAAGTAAAATATCTACAGGAACCGGAAGATAACATTTCAAAATAGTTTACTAACTAAATTTCGAAGAAACATATTTAGAAACTTCAATAATCCTAATAATTTGTAGAATCTATAATATTCAAACATTGTTGGTAAACTATTTAGTTCCTGTTTACGTCTCCTGGCAATTCATTGTGTACTCCACTTTCTTCTACATACTTTATATTTTGATTTGTTCCACTATTTTATTCCGTAGTTTATCCAGTTATCTGAAGATAACCATTAAATGGTCGAAACAGGTACCTTGAGAAAATAATATTATAAGAACATTGCTATTTTTTTGAATACTGTGTAATTCTGTTCTTTTATAATACGTAGTAATATTCGGTCATTCAAGGTTCTTATCAATAAGTTAGCTAAGTCTCAATATCAAGTCACATGATAAAACCGATTTTTAGAGTGTCAGTGCGTGATTACGCTTTCTAATTTTCATCATACTGTCTAATAATTTTCTTCAATTCCTTTCTGAATTTTATAGATTGCAATAATCAATCAGTTCTTGATATTCAATTTTGTAGCTATTATATTGCACACCCCTCTTGGCGCTCTGTGTTTCATTGTTGACTGCAGTGCCAGCCTCAAGTTTTAACAAAATAATTAACTATAACACAGATAATCCCATAAGCAGTAAACTTGATTATACACATCTCCGTTATTTGGAGGACCGCTATAGGTCGCAATCCTTGACTGATTCTGGTCATTTTTTCCACGTCGATTGAACAGCTATTAGAATGGGAATCTATTAATTTTTATATGCCATTTGAAAATGACATGCATCTCTGTCCCTTGGTCTGTACGTATAAGATACGCTACAGGTCGCAATTCTTGTCCGATTTCAGTGATTGAATCTCTGTCAGTTGATCAACTTACTGATTTTCATGATGATTTGTGAGATGATACACTTTTTGCAGATAAATGAATATTGCATGATGTAATTAACTAATGTGAACTTTCACTTTAGTTTTACAACTGATATTTCATCTGAAAACTAAGCGATTTTTCAGAATACTAATCGAAATTTTCCTAAAAGTAGTACAATTAATAACAGTCGAACGTTCCAATAAATCTATAATCAAATAATCCTCAGACATTCATATTTCATTTGTGAATGTCACTAAATAAAGTTCAATAATTTACTTTATATTTATCTTCATTTTCAAGGTGCTTTGGACATTTCTAGGTGAGAGGATTTCAGAGATTGATGTGCGAATGTAGTTTAAGCGAATTGATTTGTGTATTTGGCTCCTGCAGCGAAACTGGAACTTTTGGTGGAAGCGCCAGCAACAGGCTAGTTGGGATAGCCGGCAAAAAATGCGGAAACTCTCCACACAGCGAACTAACGAAACTAATACTTGACATTAAAATGCCATTACTCACCGTTCTGTCTTATCGACACTAGCATGATCAGTTGATCAATCTCTGCGAACTGCTGGATCGATCACGATCAATGCACATCCACTAAGTCATGGTTTTTCACAAATGAATTTAATCACTGTGAGTTACTCACACGTGGGCTTAAGATTAGGTGGTGAAGCAGTTTTTATGGTAGTGCCCTGGTAATTGTATTTACTACCCGTTGCGTACACCACATTATTAGAAAGATCGCGGAAATTCAAGAGTGTAGCTCCCACGAGCTGCTCGCACAGAGGCAAAGCAGTAGTGTGAATGTAATATTACAGGAACACTTTCGACCGCGGCGGGCTCACCACCGCGCATGTGTGGCCAGCAGGAATACGCGGCACTGTGTATTTACGAAGCAATCGACGACTTTTGTACCTATCCACCTGAACGTTCGACGCCAGGTGTGTATTTGGTTCACGCCGCATGAAACTTTCTACTATGCGCAGGGCTACAGCAGGAAATTCACTCCAGTTTTATCTCCTGTCTAAATCTAAAAGCATTGGATAGCGTCTAAAGCTGACTCCACATTGTACTTTTTGGTTAAACTTCAACGCAAGTTTCCAGAAACTACTTTCAGCTAGAATCATACAAATTGCAGACCGCAGGAACTAATCTTCATCACTCTTATCTGAAAGTATTGAATCTTTTTGATAGATAGTTCTTTGTTGTGCTTTTTGTATGAATTGCAGTTGAAATAATTCGAATTTATCACTGATTATCAGGACTCCAATCTGAAAGTTATTTTTAGATAGAAAACGTCCAAGGTCCAAATTTTAGACCAAGATCAGTTCCTCTGGTGTTACATTTCTGAATCTGGAAGTTTGGGATAACTTTAAAAGTACTTTGTACTTTTGTGGTTGAATTTTATCATAAGTTAAAAATATCGACATTCAGTTTCTGAACTGAAACTCTAATTCAACTTCACTGAAGTCTAAGGAGTTCTAAAGAATTGAAGTACAAATTTTTTGTTTCTAAATTCGTAGGTGTATCCAGAAATAAGTTTCCGTCATCAGCCTGACTTACACTTCAAATTATGCTCCATGACACCAGTAGTCGAAGACATCGCCTGAAAATCCATAAGCAAAGCAAGAATTGCACCCAATATGAACAATACCAGTGGTCAAAGACAATATTCAGGAATACTCAACGCCAGTGCTCAAAGAAAAGCCCTGAAAATCAGTGAGTAATAAAAAAATCGTATGAAAAAAATGGTTAAAGACAATTCTTGAAAGCTTACGAGAAAAACTAAAACTCCACATCACAATTCTCTATATCTATATAATCATAACGCCAGTAGTCGAAGACAACACCTAAACATCCATGACTTAAGCGAGTATTGTACAGCATATGAACCATACCGGGATCAGACACTTCCTGAGTGACTATGAGTAGAGCCGAGATTACATTAACCGTATCAGTGGTGTAAAAACCATGTGAGAGAAGCTGGGATTACATAACATGTTTATCGAATAATCCCTAAAAATTTTAAAAGGGGCTTCCATACCACAAACAGAACATATCAACAATACCATAATCAGAGATAATTTCTGAGAACCTGTGAGAAGAACTGAGACTGCATGAATCGTGTCAGTGATTGAAAACAATTATTACCAAAAACTTTATGAGAGATACAACAATACCAATGATAAAGATAATTCCTGGAAGCCTAGGGCAAAAACTGAAATTGAATGAACCATGTCAGTAGTCGAAGACTATTTCTTAAAGTCGTATGAGAGAAGCTAGTGGTCTGAAATATTCCCTGAAAATTTTGAGGAAAATCTTTATGTAACGAACGAAATTAAACAGCGTATGAACATTAGGTCAAATATATAAAAAACTGAGCTTGCATGGACAATTTCTGAAAACCGTATAGAGGAGCTAGGATAACATACCATACATATACTACAATACACGCAAACCATTTCATTAGTTGGAGACGATTATTACTATGGAAAATCTTATTAGTAACAGAGTATCTACATTTTAAGATGTGTGATATACACAAATCGTACAACAGAAATCGTCCACCCATTTTTAATGACAAACATAAAGAAAATCCGGAGAAAAGGACATTATTTGAAGATAAATATTTGCTGATGAAAAGTAAATGAAATTTCTGTACGAAGAACAAATACGGAAATTAGAAAGACGTGCGAAGAATCAAGAAAAGTGGCAGTAAAGACTGAGATGTTGGAATAGGAGGATCACGTAGGCGATTGCCTTAAAGAAGACCAATAAAACCCACAAATAAATGTCTAGATGGTTGCTATATAGATTCAAGTTAAGGGAATTTACTCGATTACTAGTCTCAATAATATATCCAAATAAAATGAAGCTTTAACGGTTAAATGTAAAACTATATGCGAAAGGCGTTTTAACACTATTTATGTTGTTCTTCGAAAAGAGCTGAACTAAAACGATGACCAATTTTACATTAGATCTTAAAAAATTGAAATTTTTCCTCAGTGCCATAAATATTGTTAAGTAATATCGAATAGTAAAGAAATTAACTTATCATCACTCACACTTGAGATAAGTTTACAACAGGTGAAATTATCAGGTAAATTCACAGTTCCTCTCACATCCACAATTTGACAAGAAGTGAAGAGCTCCTGGAACTGTGCCTGCAAATTTATGTTACCATTTGGAATATATAAATTGGACGGATAAAGATACTAAGAGGTTCTATGAGACCCATGACATATTAGATTCAAAGGAGTGGATATGAAACCGAGAAACCCCAAATAAATCGCTAAGTAAGATTATGAGACAATATATTAAAATAGAAGATCAATCACACTTCTAAACGTTGTAGTTTGATCAAAGCTCATTTATAGCAATGATCTTGACCGAAATTTTAAATTCACAGGGAGAGAGTTCAGAGAATCGATGTTTTCTCGTCAAAGGATTTTTCAAGTAAACAACTGTTTCCATAGATATATGCATGAGTTACTCGACTATATCCTTCAATTCAAAATCATCATTTAAATTTACTCCATTGAGGCATTCAAATTATACTTCAATGTTTGTTTATTTGAAAAACTACTGTTTGAAATCATCTATTTGTTTTATAGCTGCTTTTCTTTTAAACAACTATCTCGTTATATACTCAAAATACATCTAAATTTTCCCTGTCAGAATTCCAATTGTTATAAAATAAACAAAATTCATGAGTTTAGTTTTATTTGATTTGTATTTTATGAGTTGTAAAATCTTCTTTTAAACATGAAAATTATTGCCCACAAATTTCTGTGCTTCATTTAAATAGCAGAATGTTAGCTATAAATCTTGATGAAATTGTCAATAAAAATTATCATCAGATACATTATAATCAATTTGATTACTTTGAATGGATAGTTAAACCACTTCAATTTTTATATGAACCCATCTTGAATCAACTCAAATAAAAATACTTATCAAGATCCAGGAATGGACAAAAATTTTAATCATGCTTCGCCGCGGTTTGGTGGTCATTAAGTCTGGCGGTAACATTAGGATCATGGAAACGAGGACGGCTATCAATGTCTGCGAGTAAAATTTGGCAATTGATGGTATCATGTGGCCTCGCCTGCTGTAGTACTTGAAATCGCGCATGACTAACGCTCTTTATCTTCTCTAAGTTTCTTCTTTGTAGTACCATTTAACGCTTTACACTTTGCAATTGTTCATTTCAAAATTGTTATGTCTTGTAATGAAGGTACTTGAATTCCCTCATATCATATTCGTAAAAGATTCTATCATTCGTTTCAATAGCTGCATAAAATAGTCTTTTAACAACTTAAATTAGAGAATCATCGTCTATAATTAGAGCTCACTATTCACTTCCTTGCTAAAGTCAGGGTTTTCAGAATTATCACACACTTGAATATGCTAAAAGGAGAAATTATGAACATATGTTCTTGTTTGAGATCATTTTTGATTGCTTTGCTTTCTTTTCAGGATGTACTGTACTATACTCTGTTCTGGAAGTATTTGCAGCTTCAGCTAAGATGCACGCTGGTGACTGGTAAAAAATTTGAACAGAGTACACTAGCGACTGAACCAACACCACAAAATAATAATTTGTAGTTCATTGTCATTTTATTATTGAATCATAGCTTGGAGCGACGTGAATCTTACAATCTGGATGTTAAAAATAAGAAAGCTGGCAATATCTAATTCGCTTCAAATTCCAAACAATCTGACAACGACAGAAACCATTGTAACTTGGGCAATTTAACAAATAATCAACGTTTGATATGATATTTTTGGGAGAAGAAATCCTCTTTCATAAGATGATACTATTGTTATTTTTTTTTTAATATTTATAATGACCAAAATTTGCTTTCGAAAAATGACATTTGTCCGTTTATTGGTCTGTTTGTATGGACTTTTATTTCTATTGATCGAGTAAGTATCAGAATAGAGCCTTTTGATTTCGATAATGATATGCTGGATAGTTCTTCTTTTTATGGATGAATTTCTACAAAAATTTCCTCTTTCCATAGACAAGCGTAAAATGCTGCAAGCATAATTCATTTGTTATAGTTATAAAATTGAATATCATTGCAAATGATGACGTAGAGCGATAAGCAAATACTCCGATCCTCACTTTGCTGACTCGGGCGCACGCCCGAGTACCAAAATATTTTTTGAATTTTGAACTCTTTCAGTGTCACCCAATTTGATTTCACTCAATCTCTTGGATTAAAAAGATCTGAACTTATTCAGATTATTCCAATTATTGGATAATTTCTATCTGCTTCGAGTACTTCGAGGAATAAATAAAATGTAGTTACAATTTATTCACCTCTGACATTTTGTAGTGTAGCAATCGAATGCAACGTTTCAAATTGAACGAATTAAAATTTTAATTAATGTTGTTAAACTGTGTCTCTACTTGAAAAGCTTCAATAATGCTAAAGTTAGATGCTGGAGTGGTTTAGAACATATTCATAGGGCGACCCACGCAGCAATAAAATGTTGGTTCGTGAATTCGTATGGTCTACTGCCACGGAGAATTAACTACGTAATGAAGCTTTCTCAATAAATGAAGTTTATTTACAGAGACATCTTGTGACATTGAAAGAGTATTATGAGCCAAGTTGAACATCTAATTTTTACTAACATTATAAACTAAATATATTTTGTCGTACGAAAAGTTTCATAAATAATACTGGCAGGGGAAAAATTATCTGATCTTGCCTGATGCCAACATTGGGAGAGAATAGCAGACAACGTGATCACGCTGCACAGCAAATCTTGCTTGCTCCCAAATATTTCAACCGTATCGTACAGAAATCAGGCATGCGCACAATTTTTGCCCAACAGAAATGAGCATGAACGGTATATGGATAGTATATATGATTATAGAGAATAATGCTTTCTTCAAGGTATACAAGATTTGGAGATTAAAAATTCACGAATCAAACGGGAAGATCACAAAAACAACAATATAAAAATATTTTTTAAAAAGCAGCTCCCTGAATATGGCTTCAGGAACTCCACAACAAAATCTTGAAAAAAATTATTCTTCTGTAGGTCCATCAAATATGTTAATAAAAAATTCTTAATTTAATTCCTTTCTCTTTCATTACAAAAGACACTTAACTACTCACAACTCAGCTTGTACTCAAAGCAATGTATCCGGAAGTCTAGATGCCGGAGCCCGGACAGACTGACTCACTCCGGGCCACACGTTGAGACGCCGGAATCGGATTAAAGTTGCGTAGTGAGTAAAATGCAGGATATATGGCCAAGGAGATGTTCCACGCGTCTACGTACGATACTTTAGAATATTTTATGAGCTTGTAAGGGATTACTTTGTAATTCATTGTCTGTAATGCGATATATAGGATGATAGTAAGAGGAGGCACAAGCTCTATCCTCTTTTGTTCCACTCTAATTTCCAAGCTCATGGCTAATACTATTCAATTTTATTCCTGCAGTTATGAAATAGCCAAAATAAGAATTTTCGATTCACAATATTCCTTTGAAACTTTTTGGTTAAAATAATTAGGGGATTAATGTGTACAGAAAAACTGATTCAACATGTTAAACCTCTATGTTTTTCTAGGATTCAGTTAAGAAAAATCTGGTGTTCAAGGAATAGAATTATGATCTCAATTCTTAATTTTTAATTAAACTTTGTTCAAGTTACACAGTTTAAACTTCGAGATAGAATATTACGTGATGAGTAATCTCCCTCAACACTGAACAAAGCATCAAATTTTATTTAATTCTCTTCATCTTCCCCTAATGATAATTTTCTAATTTTCCTCAAATCGACATCATTCAAATTGAAGAAAAAAATAGTGAGGGATCCCAGCATAACTTTTTTCTGACTGTTTCTCATTATTTTATTATTTGATAGAATTTTCAGCTGGATGCATGTCGCTGACTGACCAAAATCAGATTTTTATTGAAAGAGATTATTACCAGCTTATTGTATAGAATAGAAGAATGGGAAAATAAAAAAGAAATTGTTTGTACGGATTACGTCTTTCAGAGCTCAAATTCTTTGGAGCGTGAATGTGCTAACGACCAATTATATCACAGAAAAATAAACGTAATAATTTCTGCATCGCAGAAGTAGAAAATATCTAATTCATATCTTCACGAATTTATGATAAAATTACATAATTAGCCACAGAATATTGAAACAGGAAGAGTAAACTGTTCAAAGGGTGATAGTAAAGGGTGCTTTTCATTTTGCAACGTAATATCCTTTCAGGCTTATATATTTCGTTCGACGCTGCTTCAGTTTGTTGATCCCATCTGGATAATAGGGATGGCCCAGCTTCACAAAATAGGCAGTCACATCCTCGTTTGAGGAAATCTCTTTTCCAACATTCATTTATTTCATATTAGGCGGCAGGTAGTTTATAAGAAAAAAAATTGTATGCCACATGACATTATAACATTCTCCAAAAAAAAAAAAAAATGATACAATTTTCCCTACCGTAGATTATTTTAGATTTCGTTTAGTTTTTGTTCCATCACAAACGTGATAAAATCTGTTGGATTTGAGCTTTCAAAGTTCATGACAGAACTAGATCGGATCTTTGATCAAATAAGTTCGTACTTAGAATCCCAAGGGAGAAAGCAGCAATATTGTTACTCTGTCGAAACGAGAACAGAAGTAATCTGCTTTGCTTGTTTGTTTATTTACTTATTTATATGTTTACCTTCATGTAACTTTATAGATTTGGATTGGTTATTCCTGAAAGAAACAGTTTAGATTAAGTTTTGCTGATATATTCCGTATTTTGTTATTGTTCGCCGTGTATAACCATTTCCCAACGAATCAAAAAATGTTGCACAAAACTTCAGTTCAATGGTAATGTCAATTATTACTAGAATGCTTCGAAATTCATAATAACTTATAATAATATATAAAAAATGTATTCTATGAAATATATTTTGATATTGACAGACTATTTATCATCCAGATAAAGAATATGTCAAAAGTGCATTCAACTGAAAATATATCATACACACAATATTTGACCTGACTGCGGTACAAAAAGGACAAATTCAACCGAAAATAAATAACAGGTCATGAATATTTCAACACTATCATCGGTCATCCGTAATGTGGAGCTCCACCGTCTTTCGGACACGTCAAATAGAATAATCGGCGCTCGAAACTCAACTAGCAATTGTAATGTGCATCCTATTCAGTGACATCCTGATAAATAGAAAATCCTACTCTCGAATATTGCGATAAACCAATCCTGATAAGTTATCGTAGTATATCAAGTATGATGCATTAACAATCTGTTGAAAAGCAGATCTTTTGACCCACTAATTTACCGGTAAAACATCATTTTCCACTGTTCATTCGGTATCTTCAATAGTATATTACAAGTTTGATAACTCAGACATTAAAACTAGAATTGCTGCCCGAATGTTGTAACGCTTTTTTACAAACGGCATAACAGATCTTTGGTTCTCATCTTCTATTTTCTAACTATTATTAAACACACAGGATTATTTCTTCTGTTGATTTGCGTCAATTGATCGTGACATAATTGGACTTCTATTTCACGTGTAATACAAGTTCAAATGTCCTGGTACCTACTTTGTACTGAATACAAACGAATTGATTTAAAATATTGCATTGTACAAGTTTTAAAATAGATTAGTTTGCTGTCAGCCCTTACATAAAGTTTTAGATGTAATGACAAGTATTCTGACATGACAACTGCAAATCTGCTTTAATTGGAATGTCAAACTGACAAATGGCTATCAAAATTGTATAACATCGCAGTAAATCGTTATAGATTCAATGCAGTGGCAAGCAATAAAGAAAGTTTGGAAACTATTTGGGCTCGTGCCAAAAATACACATTTCAATTTTGATATCTGCTGTCTGCTGGCTCGTTTATTAGATGAGAGATTTTAATTACATGATCTAGTTAGAGCAAATGATAATTTGATTCTCTGAAAAACAAGTGTCAAAATTGTATACGGCTATAATTGTTCTAGTTTCTTTTTTAAAAGTTTGAAGTAAAGTTATCATACTGAATCCTAAAAGCACGCGATATTTCTTGCTGACATTCAAAAAGTATGTCAAATAAAAATGCAGTAACAGCAAATTATTCTATTCATGGTTCAACTTTAAATATTTAAGTATCCATTTAGACTGCAGCGAAAATCGATTTTACTTGGATCCTGTTGAATTTTGGTGCGGATAAAAAAATTATACGTATTATTGAATGTCAGGTCCAAATATTCCAAGCTTTTTTGTATCAAAAATTGACAATGAGGCCATCCGCACACGGGACACGGAGAAGCACCGGAGCAATTAAACAGCGATATGTTACCCCTGTCACTTCCTAGGTAAATCAGCAATCCTCACGACGACCATGAAGTATGCAACCCAGAGAAACTGCAGCTCATATTGCCTATTAAAATGAATGCGCTCTAATTCAATTCTCTGGGAGCTGTCGAAACCATTTTTCGAACAATTCTTGTCGCAGTATTCCCAACAAAGATAATGTGTATTCATTTGAATACCCTAATACTCCCTGCAGCTTCTCCTGCGCCGAGATCTCAAGTACCAGTACAGGTACAGCATTTCTTCCTCACTTATCTCACCCGATATTTAGAACCTTTGAAGCTTCTTTGAAGAAAATAACTTCACTTGAGTATTCTTTTCTTGAAAAGCTCTAATTGCCTATCTAAAGTTGCTCGTGTGCAGCAGTCCTGTTGCTCAGATCATCGATATCTCCTATACGAAACGATACAATTTTTCCCAAATCTACCTCAAGATTTTTCTTAAGCACATCTTTTTTATAAAAAAGTTTGAATTAGGTTATAACTTGATGATAAATATACTTAATCTTATGTGAAACTGATAGGTATTCGAATAAGAAATTTTAAATGTTTTAATTCATGACTTTTTCACTTGATTCAAATCATGATTTAAATCAAGTGATTTAAATAAGGTGATTCAAATCAAGTGATTCAAATCAAGTGATTTAAATCAAGTGATTTAAATCAAGTGATTCAAATCAAGTGATTTAAATCATGATAATCCTAGTCTAAACTGTTAGCCGCAATATAAGCGTAGCTCATAGCACCCTGAAGATAAATTGTGGTAAACTCCGAGTTGTTGAAACGCGCTAATTTTTCTTCTCTTGTCGAAGATAATGTGTTTGGTATAGCTGAGATAATCAGTCCGAAAATTAAAATCTGTTCTTCAACTCATTGTTTTGTGTTAAAGTCGATATTTTAGCTTGAATCTAGTAACCTATGGATTTTCATGGAAAAACAAAAGCATATCTAAGTTGGTCTCCTGGTGAGATGGCTTTCAATCAGATAAAGCAAAGTCGTTTCTTCGGTTTGCAAATCCTGGTGCATTACATTCTTATCCCAAATACTCTGCATATGTTACATTTATTCATCAAGAGCTTTTCCATTCCTATATACTCATATTAAGTCTTCTTCCTATACTTTTAGGTATAAGAGTTTTATCTTATGAACTTCTAAAAATAATTTACACGTTCCCTATACCAGATTCTTAGTAATAATTCACTTAGTTCGCTAACAAGAAAATTACGGATGAACTATTTCATACCCTTTGTTATTACATAAATTATAACTTTCCTTATTAATCATAATATTCATGAAGTAAAACAATGATGAGATAAAAACATAACAAAAGCCTGTCGCTTCGTAATCCTACGGTGAATCAGTCGATCCATCGTTCAGCAGAAATGTCACGGTGAAGAGCTCATAGGCAAATCATTACCATTAGTGTCTGGTCGAACAAGTAGAATTCGTGTTCACAGAACATTGAATCTGATGTTTCTTGTGCATTTGGTATTTAAGTGACGTTAAAGATAATTTACGATTGTGATTGTTCAATTCCGGTGAGATTAATGAGAACAATAAAATGGAACTCAGCGATTCAATAACAAATAAAAATGTGATGCTCAAAAAAATGTCTTAGGGAATATTCAGAGATAGAATTAGCAACCTTGGAGAATATAATATGCATCGAAGATGAAAACTGCTTACCTTTCTGGTCCTTCGTTCTTAGCCTCGTCATTTAATCCCCGTCCCCTAGAATCCATGGCATTAGAAGTCACAAACTCCACATTTTTCTTCCGTTCATTTTTGTGCGCCATTCCTCCAGCAGGAGTCAAAGCCATCGGTTTGACTTCCTGCAGCTGGGCGCCATCCTGCTGCTGCAAAGAGCTCAAGGACTGCTGAAACGGTTGCTGACATACAAGAACGCTAGATAAAAGAGGACGTTGGGCCAATGAGGGGCTGTCAGTGGGGGTTGGAGATGGTGTTTCGGAAGTCATTACGAGGGCGGTTACGGGCTAGTTGAGATCATATCTGGAAAGAAAAGATATGTTAGCATGTTCTTCGCAAAATTAATAATCAATAGATTCAATACAAGAGTAAAATTTCTAAAATATCATATTCAAAAGTAATCATAAATTTATTATTAGTTTGTTTATCTATTAGGGATAAATTGTGAAATAAATTAAACGATATAGCTGTAGGCACTTGATGAGACAAAGTAAAAAAATTGATACAAAAAATTACACTAAATTTATTTTCACTTTCTTCATCGATTTCAGTTTGTTAAGCCATCAACATAAGAACTATAGTTCTTTATAATTGAAATTCCATCCATGATATTTCAAATTCTGATATTTAAAGAGCACACACGTCAAAATTCACTTCCTATAGTAGACAAATGACATGCCTCAGCTCAACCTTCAACAATAAACCAATCTCATAGCATCTTCTACAAAGCTCAAGATACTCCAATGGCAGCATTAACTCTACACACCGGTATTCATATTATAACACTTGGCCCATTGTTAACAGCTTTGTCTCACTCGATAGGCTCTTTGAGACTAGGGATTCCGTTCGTCTAGCTTCTAGTGCTCCGGGAATACAGAAAATCCATGGGAGAAGTGTTTATTGAGGGACATAATTCCAGATAGAAATCCTTATCAAGGCTAGGTGTGGAGATTAAATTATAACATAAATAGATGTTCTATTAGAAACTTACATAATCATGTTCAGTTTTATTTTCCACAAACTGTCAACGCGTCTGCATTTTCCACACTCAAAGTCTCAAATAAGTTTTTGTCATACTGTCATATCCAAAGTCCGAAATCACACCCAAATAATCCAATAAATGGATTGATTACAGGTGTTATGAGCTACCTACATTTGACGTCTCGAATTTGGTCTACATTCAAAGTTTTGAATCAGTCTTTAACAAGCTCTCACCAAATAAGCATTGTTCATTTTTTTGCCCAAGTGGTTATTTCTTCACTAGTGAGATGAAGAAATTGAAACAACATTTCAACAGAAATTTTGGCACTACGAAAATTATGTATATATATATATGGGGGGCCTCGAGATTTCAATTGCTCAGAGCCCCGAAAGTTGTTAATCAGTCCCTGAATGGAGGATACACGAGAGGAGTGATCTTCGAGCCTAATTTCAAATTTTGAGCCCTCCCAGGACTCCTCCTGATCCTCCCGCTCATTTTGGCATTGATAATAGAACTGTTGCATCAAAAAAAAAACTTTCATTTATTTATGTAGTTCTACTAAAAATTCATTGAGATATGTCAATTCTGATTCAACAATTATATTTAATTTTCCTATATCTGCCGTGCCAAGGTAAAAAATACTTATATCGGCTACATTTTGAACTTTCGGCCACGCGAAAAATTTTCTCCTCATGCTACTACCACCTATGAACGGTTTTTGGAAGCACGCCCACTATTTTCTCCTTTGATCATATGCGTACTAGAGCAAACAACTAAAGACTAAAGTGAGCTCAATATTCCAAGTGAAAAGGCAAAAATATAATTCTCAATTTGATCGGACTAAACTCCAAGTTGTTACACAACTTCTAAATAGAAATAAATGGTAGTACTACATGATGTACAATATTAAAAGAATACTCAAAAATTCGCAAAAATTCATAGCATAGCCAAACTAAAATGGATTGTATTATAGTAGTTCCAAGAATTTTCTATATTTCTCAATGATATCCTGCAATCAAATTCAAGCTGATCCTCACTTTGCTTTTCAGTGATGTGAGGTCTATAAAGTATAAGGTCAAAGTTTCCCAACAATTCTCATCCAAGCCAATATATTGATCCCTGGAAAACTCCTTCCATCTAGCGGGAAATTGAGAAAGCTTCACATCTCACCTAGCGGGAAATCTCCCAAGTTCACGATAAGAGGCATATTCAAAACTGAAAAGATAATAAAAATTTTACCGTCCTGCAATAAAATACTGAAGTATGTATTTCATATTTCTGCAGTTCTACTGAAATTCACTTGGGAGAATAGCAAAGAATATATTATCTCGGACTGTTCTGACGATCTCTACTTTATTTGTAATTTTCTTTTGTCGACCGAAATATTAGCAACTCAATTCTTTTGTCTTACTTAATTTCCGAAGTTCCAGGTCCCCAAGCCCCTGCAGAATCTCTGATTTATTTTCTATATCCAATTTTGCTACTTGTGCTATGTTTATTCTTTTCCACGTCAAATTTTTTCCATTTTTCATTCTCTGAATTCTTCTTATTCCACAAATTCTCGAAATTTTCTCTATTCTTCAAATTATCTATATTGTCTTTATGTCCTAATTTCTCTAAATTTTCTTTATTCTCTGTGTTTCTTTCATTGTCTGCATTTCCTAAATTCTCTATATTCTCTTTATTCCAAAAATTCTCCATATTTTCTACGCTTTCTTAATATTTCATATCCTCCAAGCTCTTCATATTCTCTTTATTCTCCAAATTCTCTTTATTCCCTGCATTCTCTAAATTCATTTTATTCTGTATATTCTTCTAATGCCCTAAGTTCTCTAAATTTTCTTCATTCTTCAAATACTCTATATTCTCTAAATTCTCTATATTATCTACGCTCTCTAAATCCTTTATATTCTCTAAGCTTTTTATATTCTTTTTATTCTTTGAATTCTCTTCATGCTCTAATTTCTCCAAGTTCTTTTTATTTTCTAAATTCTCTTTGCTCTCTAAAAACTCTAAATTCTCTTCAATCCCTAATTTTATGTTCATTCCCTAAATTCTTTAAGTTCTCTTCATTCTCTGGATTCTTCACATTTTTCAAGCTCTCTAAATCCTTTATATTCTTTAAGCTTCCCATATTCTCTTTACTGTCTGAGTTTTTTTTATTCTCCAAATTAATTGGAAAAAAATCCACTCTACGTGTATGACTTAGAGCATATTATTCAAATTAAACTGTAGGTATTAAAAAGAATATGGGAAGGAAGGATAACGAATTTCATCTTTCCGATGAAGGCCGGTCATCAGAGTTTTCTATTCTCAAAGTCGCAAAGTTTGAAAACCAATAAAAAAAAATTCTTTGAGCAAGAGTTGCACGAATTTGAAAAGCCTTATTTCAGAATTCTGAGAAGGCATTCGTTTGAAACTATATTTACCTCATTATGAATGAATGAAAATTTGCAAGTAATCGAAAAAGTACCCAAAAAGATTTTTCCTTTCCGCATCTGCAAATATTCATCTCTCTTCACTGTATATCAAAATTTATTATGATCTAGCAGAAATCGAGCGATTGATATGAATAGTTTAGCTCCCGCCATTTTTCATTTTCAGCTGAAATATGATTCCCTGTCAATATTTGAATATATTTGAATCTCAAAATTCAATTTAGTTTCTTTATATTACCACTTGAAGTTTCTGTAAATATGTATTGAATTTCTGCCTGGAAATTCAAACCTTATATTGAGTTCAAGTCTCAGAATTCATCTTATTACCAATTATAGAATAAAATCAAATTTATATCTGTTGAAGGTTGAAGTTGCAGTTCTATGGATCAATTGGAACATTTTTTTTTTCTCGTGTATTCTTCACCTTACACATCCAAACAATGCGTAACAAAGCACCACTAATCTTAATTAACGTCTGGAATAGTTCAAGATAATTTTAGTAGCCTCTCAAAAGATAGTAAAACTTTTGTTTGTTATTTCGAACCCAACAGTATCGTATTCTCAATTTAGTTACTCTGTGAATTTATGGTTGTAGCACTATGCATAACACCTGTAATCAATCCATTTATTGGATTATTTGTGCCAGCATCAAAACATTCTGGTTTTTCAAGTCACTATCATAGTAATGGTCGAAAAATTACGACCCTCATAGCACGATCACCCAACAATAAAAAGATCGAATGTAAGTGAGATAAAAGTGGGCGTAAAACTCCAGATAACAGTGACTATAGAATATTACCTATTTGCATGCTATCCACATGTCCTGAACCAGCAAAATTTCTGTCAATAGGACTGTGAAATACGTTTTTATCAGAACATCCGACAACCTTTCGAAAATAAGTAAACCATATAAAAAAACTATAAAAATAAAAAGTTATTCGAGCCAAAAACAGTTTGATTAGTTATTAAATCCACCAACTTTCTCACTTCGCGTCATAAATCAGAGGTTTGACCATCAAAAAGAGCTCACGGCTCGTGCTTCGATCTATAGCAATGATATATGTTCCGGACCACACTAGAATTTTTATAACTGTTTATATGCTGAAGAAAACACATCTGCAGATCTGAAAACACTGTATTCGTCGTGATTTCTATCTGATTGTCAACTGAATCTTCCTTCTCCCTTTAGACATTCAAAAAAATGGAAAGCTGGAGGCTACTGTTCTTATTGAATTGAATTTCTTCATGCTCTGTCCAATAACAACCTCAATTTGTATTCATCTTCCTCATATTATTCATATACATTCTACAAGTTGAGATTTAATGCATAAAGATTGCCAGAATCTACAACAAATAGCAAATAATAGCAAAAATTTATTCTGCTTAAATTTAAACTACTTATACATTTTTTTTTATCTTGCAAGATAATTTGATTCATTGAATTTTTATGATTCAATTAAAATTATGTACATAATGGAAATTCAGAACTATTATTATCTTGCAACATAATTTTAATGCGTTGCATTTTTATGATTGACTTAAAATTATGTACATAATGGAAATTCAGAATTATTATTATCTTGCAGGTTAATTTCAATTCATTGAATTTTTATGATTGAATAAAAATTAGGTACATAATAAGAATTCAGAATTATTATTATCTTGCAAGATAATTTCAATGCATTGAATTTTTATGATTGAATTAAAATTATGTACATAATGGAAATTAGGAATTCTTATCATCTTGCAGGATAATTTTAATTCATCGAATTTTTTTGATCAAATCAAAATTATGTACCTACATAATGGAAATTCAGAATTATTATTATCTTGCGAGATAATTTTGATTCATTGAATTTTATGATTGAATTAAAATTATGTACATAATTGGAATCTGGAATTCTTATTATCTTGCAGGATAATTTTGATTCATTGAATATGAAGTGAATCAAAATTATGTACATAATTTTAATTCAGTCATAGAAATTCAATTGATAGAAATTATCTTGCAGGATAATAAGAGTTCTTCATTTCTAATATATACATAATTTTGAATCAATCATAGAAACTCAATGAATTAAAATTATACTGCAAGCTAATAGAATTCCGAATTTCCATCATGTACATAATTTCAATTCAATCATAAAAATCAATCAATTAAAATTATCCTGCAAGATAATAAGAATACTGAATTTCTATTATTTACATAATTTTAATTCAATCATAAAAATTCAATGCATTTAAATTATCTTGCAAGATAATAATTCTGAATTTTCATTATGTACATAATTTTATTTCAATCATAAAAATTCAACGGTTCCGTATAATTTTGCTAGATAGTCTCTATGCTGAATTATCATTATGTACATAATTTTAATTCAATCATAAAAATTCAATGTATTGAAATTAACCTCCAAGATAATGATAATTCTGAATTTCCATTATGTAAATAATTTTATTCAATCAAAATAATTCAATGAATTAAAATTATCCTGCAAGATAATGAGAATTCCGAATTTGTATAATGTACATAATTTGAATTCAATCATAAAAATTCAATGCATTGAAATTATCTTGCAAGATAATAATAATTCTGAATCTCCATTATGTACATAATTTTAATTCAATCATAAAAATTCAACGAATTAAAATTATCTTGCAAGATAAAAAATTTCCTGCACGACCGTACGTCTCAGTGATGCATTTGCTCAGAAAGTTGCAGGGTGTGAAAAATTATTTTTTTTAAACTATCAAAAATCTCGATTTTTATTAAAAAATCATGATTTTCATGAATTTTTCCTTTTTTTTAGTTATGATCTTTGAAATACTATTCAAATATTATTTGCAATAATTTTAGTGATAATTTGAATCGTTTCGTTGCACAACTGCCTCAAATATTAATTTATTCTTATAATGAGATGGAAAATGCGTCAAGAGTTTCAGGGATTTCAGATCAAAACATCTCTATAAAATTTTTTGTTCACTTTTAATCCTAATATATAATTTTTATGCCATAATTTGATTTATTTTTTATTTTCTAGTTTAATTTTTAATTTTTGATTAAATATGTATGTTTCTTGTATTTAATTTTCTTATAATAAGTAGCTCAGTCCATTTTCTACTGTGGTATTTACCTTGAAAAAAAAATTATTTTGATTAAAATCAATGATTTTTTTAAAAAAATCACTTGATTAAAATCATGATTTAAATCAGATGATTTTAATCATCCACACCATGGTAATTTGTTACATTCAAATATCAACTTGCTGTGTGTTCAATGTAATTAAAATATAGAAGTTGAGGGCCGTAGAATAAATCATATATGCAGCACGAGTGTAAATTAGCATACTAATTATTGGAAAAACTCACATGAATTCGGAGAAAATAAATTGATTGACAGCTGGTGACAAATGGAAATAAATCTGTCAACCCGGTACCTGTCAATCATAGAGTTCTGAGAACTACCATTGTTATGGAAGCGGCTTAGAATCTCCTCAACCAATCAGCAACTAGTTCAAAAGCGCGCCAAAAAATATTGACAGCTTGATTTTCAATGAGCTCCTCTGGAATATCTGACTTCATTTCATAATATTGAGGTTATAGCAAATTGGCCTGTGTTTCAAGCTAGTTTTCCTGTTCGTGTGGACGCCACATTGCCGATCATATTGGAGTAAAGGGGACGCCAGATTGCCGGTCATATTGGAATAAAGAGTAAGTTTGATTTTTTTTCTATAACATTTTCACATTATGTTGCACATAAATGTTTCCCGTATTAAAATTATTCTATATACTTTTCCCTGTGGAATGATAGTCAAATCAGGTTCGTAAGTAATGTCGACCAGTCCAGAATAACATTTCGCAAACATTAATCTCTCCTATTGATAATATTTTTGAAGTTTTGGTTTTTTTTTTGTAGAAATAAGTAATAATTTGAATGATTATCCACCATATTTCTACCCGATATAGTCTAGTTGACATGTACCATTTTTCCAAATTTTCGTCTGCCTTTACCGAAAATTATGATCAAAGTGTGTCATTCAATTCGGAATAGTATCAAAAAGCTCTATTTGGGATTTTCATGTGAAGGATTTTATTTTCTCACAATAATTATTTGCCACGTGAAGGAAAATCAGGGTACAATTTTCTGACAACAGATGGCACCACTATCGCAAAGAGAGGCAACGCTGTTGGTTAGTAACCAACAGCGTTGCCAAGTATATTAGAGAGTGACAAAGGATACTATTGTTGACTCTTTGTGCGATAGTGGTGCCATCTGTTGTCAGAAAATTGTGTCCTAATTCTCCTTCACGTGGCATATTTTATATTTCATCACGTGGCAAATAATGATTGTGAATAAATAAAATTTTTCATGTACTCAAAAATACATGTTGATCGACTAAATTATATGTTGTGTACAGTAAATAATATTTTTCACAGCAAAATTAAATATGATAATGTCGATTTTTATAGATATTTGAGAGCATAATTTTTGCCGAAACGGCGTGCCATATCGTAGATTGCTAATAAAAAATTGATAAATCAAATTTTCCTAATTTTACCAACGGGAATCATTTCTTAGGCCTTTGAAGTATGGATCCAATTCAAGGAGTGATAAGAGTCTCAGGTTTTCAGTTTGATAATTATCATGGATTTTTTGTGAGATTTTCAACATGTATAAATTACTTAACAAAAGCATAAACAATTGAAAAATTCTGGAAAAAATTTAGTTCCAACGGATTATTGTTTTTTGATGTTTCTTAACATTTTTTTAATTTTTTGGTTCTTCAATAATAATATTGATTGAGTCAAATTTTTTTATGAGGGAGTGAGCCTCTATATTGGAATTATAAATATTGGTGGTAGAGCTCTGAGAGGTAGTGCTTTGTTTTCAGCAAACTGCTTGCTCTTTGAGAATATTTTTTTAGACTCAGATATCTGCAGTGGTTTTTGAGATATTCGCAGAAAATCGAATCCTTGTTTTTTCACTTAATTGTTTATAACTTCTGCAATTTTTTCAAGTTGCTACTCGGATCATAATTTTTGGTGGAGGCGGAGGAGATTCTAAAAAATGGTTCATGTCGACTAGATTAATATACGAGTAGCAGACACTATGTAAGTGCACATTGTAGATTGATTGATATTTCCTAAGCCGTTAGATGCGGTTAACAGTCGTCAAACCACAGACTTTCTTAGCTTTTGTGGAGAATATGTCACAAAGTATATCATAATTCAGTGAAAATCATACTGACTTTTTGTCGGACCTTCAAATAAAATTGAAAAATAAAAAAATTATAATACATACCATAATAAATTAGGTGTTTTTATAATTTACAATATCTCGTCATCAGAAAATGTGTAATAATTAATTATTAATTATGAAATACAAATCTGAAGGGTCGTGTTATCACCTTGAATAAAACAGTGATACATGTATGATAGCAGAGTTCATCAAAATGACACGTGACTTGTGGCACTATTTGCAGTCACGTGCTGTAACCTCATGCAAGCTAAAAGGGTTGAGGATGAGATATATCCTCTGGATAATATTCATGACATGTTTTATTTGACGGAAATGATGTAGTGGAGCTTCCAATAGATTTTTGATTTGAACATGATTTTAGGATTAGCCGATAAAGACCGATAGACTTCCTGAATTATAGACTCAAGAATATCATTTTATAATGTGTTGGTGACAGATATAATTTACATTGCTACCAACAAGAATTCCCTTCTCCTCCAAATTACCATATACCTTTTTGCACTTTGCCATGAACGCACCCAGAGTCGTATAAGTTGTTTACCAAGCTGCATAGTATATTACAGTCTCCCATTTTAGCAAAACCGCTTTTTACGAATCCATATATTAATCATTACACATTATCCTAAATCTCAAAAGTACACAACGTTGATAAAACGACCCGTTTATTCTTCTGATGTGAATGATTACAGTTTTCCTTCCAAAAAGTTAGTTACGAAAACCTTTTTGACAGTTCTAGAAACTTTGTGACCTGTAATTCTTCAATCTTTATGTTTTGGAACAAACATTTGTTAGAGATATATTTTATTGTCAAAAATGACATTAAGTATTAATTAAGTTCGATTTATGCAGGTGACACTTTTATCAAATAAAGACGTGGTAAGATTATATAAGATTTTTATTTCGTGTGGAATTGTCGTTGCAAGGTTAAAATTATCCGTTACTCTCTAATTTTGAATTTCAGTCAGCTGTGTTCTGATTGGCTAGTTCAAATCACTTATCGTCCAATCAGTGGCCTTTAAGCATCTAACTGCGCAGACAGTCTCTGCGCAGTATATCATAGAGACATACGCTTCTTGTACGGTGTGAAGTGAGTCGCACAGTTATTTGCTATGCAATCATTTGTGTAAGTCCAGCTTACTTAAGTAATCTACCAAACAAGTTTCACAGTTATATACGAATTAGTGCCAGATTATTAATATTATTCAGCATTAGAGAGAGTTATCATTTTCATTCATCGACACAGGTATTTATTTTGAATTTAATCTCGAAGATACAATTAGTACAAGTGTGCGATGACATTTTGTAAGAAGGTGTCAATATCTGGAACCTTTTCAATATATCAGATTTTTTAAAATTAATAATCAATTGATTTGAACCTTCGTACGTACGAAAAAGAGGAGTAATCAAGTTTTGCCTTTCGTATATTTATCTATGATCTAAGCAAATTCAACCTAACAAGTTTTACAGTTCAATAATTATTATTGATAAAGTGCTTAGACCGATTTATGACTGATTTTTGCTTCATACGTAATTGTTTTTCAATTGTGTTAATCAAAGCTACCTGATAGTTGATTAAAACAATGGAATTGATCCACTGGATTGTATTCAAGATCCAATTTTTGATAATCTATAAATCAAGGGATGTTTTTAGAATGAGAAATACTCTGATACAGTTCAGTAGTGCACATGGGATAATAGGGCTCCGTATCAAACAAGATACATAAGAAATCTTTTATATACATGTCGATGTCAGTCTGTATGTCACAAATAAATTATTTATATTTTCATAAGTATGAGATATTTTAACGCATTTAATTGTTTATATCCATAATTGTTGCTATTCGTTTTAATTATAATCTAAAGTTCGTATTCGCGAACAATCTAGAAAATAATCTGTAAGTAATTTTGCTCTCATAATCAAATTTCAAATAAATGGCTTTCTTCATTCAAATTCTGTATATTTATTAATTTACGACGTTTCGATTCTTTCACTAAGAGTCTTCATCAGAAAAACAATGATATACAAAAATAAACAAAGCAAATATTTAGATGATTCAATTGTCCGACATTTGAAAGCTAGTATTGCTAGTATTGTTGCAAAAGTCATTGTTACTGGCTGACTGACGGCATTCTGATTGATTAGAATATCCGGGAATATTGGAAAAGGGTATATAAGTCCACATGGTGTGGTAGAATAATCAATCAATAAAATGACGAGTTCCAACGTAACCTGTATTATTATTAAATTACAATGAAATGTATGAGTATTCATAGCCGGCTTTGTAAGTCGGAGGTCGCGGGGTCGAGTCCCACCGACGGTCAAAAAGTCAGTAAGTTTTTCACTGAATTATAATGTATTTTGGGGCGTACTCTCCGGACTCCAAAAGAGTACATGTAGTTTGACGACTGGTAACCGCACCCTACGGCTGAAGAAATATTAATCAATGTACCGAGTGCACCATGCATGTCTGCCATACCCGTAGCGGGTAAAAGGCGTGATTAATTTATTAATTTTTATTTTACTATGAAATTTGTGACAATATGTCATTTGAGAGAGTTTCTCTGTTACAAATGATTGGAAAAAAACTAAGTAGACTGTTATTATTCCGTGTTACACTGAAACCTGAAACTAACTAGTTCATCTCATAGTAGACATTTTAGAGATGGTACCCGCATGCGACATATATTTTTATCAGAGCTCTTAAAAGTACAGTAATTGATCCGCAAATTTGAGTGTTTTTCAAAAAATGAAGGCATACCCATGGAGAACCCATTCGGGGACTCATCGGGGAACTATCAGGGGTTTCATCGGGCATCAAACGGGGTCCAACCGGGAATCAATCGGGGTCTCATCGAAGGATCGATCAAGGAGATTGGAGCTCTGTCAGGGGACTGATTGGAGGACCCAAAAGTTTGTTACGCATCATCTCACTTAAAATTGATTAGCAGAAAATAAAACCTTTTATTTGTTCTTAAAGCTTTACAACTTCAGCTAATTTTTATTCTATTTCATACGAATACCTCAAATTAACACCGCTCGCGCTACTTAGACTTTTTTAAAGGCGGTCACCCCTCTTTGAAACAACCTTAAAAGTAGCTGCGAAAGACTGAATTAGGTTGACCCACGAAAGCGGCGATCTGTGGATAGATTGTACCAATTATGCAGTCTATCATTTTTTATTGCGTTATCAAAGATTTGGAAAATTATTCTGTTGGATGTTTAGTCTTGAAAGTTACTCTTAAAGAAAGTGTAGCTGTCCGTATTTACTATACAAGTAACCATGAATTCGTTTTAGGTGCATCATGGCTTCAAAGTCTCATTTTAGAATCCAAGAAAACCAGAAAAAAACAATTGAGAAAGAAGACCTGAAAAAGACGTCAAAGAGACAACGTGTACCTAGAGGATCCTCAGCTATAAAGACGCAAAGAAAAAAGAGTAAACATGTTAAATATGAGCATGTGCAAAGTGGGAAGGATGAAGAGACTACGTTAGCGCAGTTTTTTTCTATTTATTCTCCTGAACAATACTCGAATGGTTTATGCAATTCCTCATACGATGAAAACTTCAATGCATTGACTCCAGAACAATACTCAGAATCACCAGCTTCGGCGAAAAATGCTTCCATCGATACTTTTGAACATCTATATCAAGAAGTGAGCCAATTCAAGAATGAGAATTTGCCAATTGATATTTTTGACGACAAATTCTCGATTCAGAATCAAATCATAGAGGAGAATTCTACAAACTACATTCCGAACGATATTCCGAAAAAAGATACTCCAATTGTGAATATGAATATCCAATACCAAAATGGGGACTTCAAAATCGCACCTATCGTAATGCCTTCCAAACGACAGCGACAGAAAAGAAAAGCAGAACCGCTAAATGACGTCAATAAAAAATCTTTAAAACAGAAGCGAACTATCAAGCAAAAACAACCGAGCCAAACGTTGAAGAAACAAAGTGGGGAGGATGAAGAGACAATTTCACCTACGTTAGCGCAATTTTTTTCTTTTTATTCTCCTGAACCATCATACTCGAATGGTTCATGCAATTCCTCATACGATGGAAACATCAATGCATTGGCTGCAGAAGAATACTCAGAATCACCAGCTTCGGAGAATAATGCTTGCATCTATACTTTTGAACATTTGTCTCAAGAAGCGAGCCAAATCGAGTATGAGAATTTTCCAATCGATATTATTAACGACAAATTTCCGATTCAGAATCAAATTATAAAGGATAATACTACAAACTATATTCCAAACGATATGCCGAATGGAGATATTCCAATTATAAATATCCAATACCAAAATGAGGGTTTCAACATCGCACCTATCGTTATGCCTTCGAAACGACAGCGACAGAAAAAAAAACCAAAACCGCTAACTGACATCAATAAAAAATCTAACAAATCTTCACATCTGGATATAATCAATAAGGAAAATTCTACAAAACAAAAAGATTCGACCTTCATCCCTGTGGGTAGAGATATGCCAATTCTAGATATGGAAGAAACACCAGACTTAATATGTCCTGTGCCAGAAAAAAAGAACCAAAGTTCACATTGTCCTGATTCATTGTTCAATAACTTGTCTTCAAAACAACAGCAGAAAAAGATAAAAACTTATAAATCGCCTTTTGCTCGTAAGGTCATATCACCTTTAGAAGATTACCAGAAAAAGAAATCCAAAGATACACCAGTCTGTAAGGTCTCCTTGCCGTTGAAGAAGCAACAGGAAAAAATTTCAGCAGAAAACATATCTGGTAATTTGTCTTCAAAACAAAAGCATCAAAATGAAAAAATGCTTCCCACAGTTTGTATTTCTGAAGTGCAACAAAATAATAAAGATGGAAAGACTGGAGTACAATCAGAAGAGGTACTTCCAATACCGAATGACAAAGGAAAATTGGGCGAAGACAAGTGCCCACCCAAAAGATCAGATATTAAAAATGTAAACAAAATGATTGGAGAAAATATTGCAAACAATACTCATGCCAGGAAATTCAAAAGTAAGTTACATTACATCAAAAACATATTCATTCACATTACAGTGTGTCTTATTATCAAAATTTCAATCATATACATATAATTTTTCATGATTTCAGTTCACATGGGAAAAGTTATAGAAGTAATTGATGATAACACATCTGGTGTTTTGTCTCCAAAACAAAATCATCAAAATGAAGGAATGCTCCCCACAGTTTGTATTTCCGAAGTGCAACAAAATAATAAAGATGAAAAGACTGGAGTACAATCAGAAGAGGTACTTCCAGTACCGAATGACAAAGGAAAATTGGGCGAAGACAAGTGCCCACCCAAAAGATCAGATATTAAAAATGTAAACAAAATGATTGGAGAAAGTATTGCAAACAATACTCATGCCAGGAAATTCAAAAGTAAGTTCCATTACATCAAAAACATATTCGTTCACATTACAGTGTATCTTATTATCAAAATTTCAATCATATACATATATACCTATAATTTTTTATGATTTCAGTTCACATGGGAAAAGTTATAGTAGTAATTGATGGTGACACATCTGGTGTTTTGCCTCCAAAACAAAATCATCAAAATGAAGAAATGCTCCCCACAGTTTGTATTTCCGAAGTGCAACAAAATAATAAAGATGAAAAGACTGGAGTACAATCAGAAGAGGTACTTCCAGTACCGAATGACAAAGGAAAATTGGGCGAAGACAAGTGCCCACCCAAAAGATCAGATATTAAAAATGTAAACAAAATGATTGGAGAAAGTATTGCAAACAATACTCATGCCAGGAAATTCAAAAGTAAGTTTCATTACATCAAAAACATATTCGTTCACATTACAGTGTATCTTATTATCAAAATTTCAATCATATACATATATACCTATAATTTTTTATGATTTCAGTTCACATGGGAAAAGTTATAGAAGTAATTGATGATAACACATCTGGTGTATTGCCTCTAAAACAAAATCATCAAAATGAAGAAATGCTCCCCACAGTTTGTATTTCCGAATTGCAACAAAATAATAAAGATGAAAAGACTGGAGTACAATCAGAAGAGGTACTTCCAGTACCGAATGACAAAGGAAAATTGGGCGAAGACAAGTGCCCACCCAAAAGATCAGATATTAAAAATGTAAACAAAATGATTGGAGAAAGTTTCGCAAATAATACTCATGCCAGGAAATTCAAAAGTAAGTTCCATTACATCAAAAACATATTCGTTCACATTACAGTGTTTCTTATTATCAAAATTTCAATCATATACATATATACCTATGATTTTTTATGATTTCAGTTCACATGGGAAAAGTTATAGTAGTAATTGATGGTGACACATCTGGTGTTTTGCCTCCAAAACAAAATCATCAAAATGAAGAAATGCTCCCCACAGTTTGTATTTCCGAAGTGCAACAACATAATAAAGATGAAAAGACTGGAGTACAATCAAAAGAGGTACTTCCAGTACCGAATGACAAAGGAAAATTGGGCAAAGACAAGTGCCCACCCAAAAGATCAGATATTAAAAATGTGAACAAAATGATTGAAGAAAGTATTGCAAACAATACTCATGCCAGGAAATTCAAAAGTAAGTTCCATTACATCAAAAACATATTCGTTCACATTACAGTGTTTCTTATTATCAAAATTTCAATCATATACGTATATATACCTATATTTTTTCATGATTTCAGTTCACATGGGTAAAGTTATAGAAGTAATTGATGATAACACATCTGGTGTTTTGCCTCCAAAACAAAATCATCAAAATGAAGAAATGCTTCCCACAGTTTGTATTTCCGAAGTGCAAAAAAATAATAAAGATGAAAAGACTGGAATACAATCAGAAGAGGTACTTCCAAAACAGCATCGTAGTAGTAATTATATTTATATACCGAATGATGAAGAAAAATTGGACGAAGACAAGTGCTCGTCCGGAAGATCAGATATTAAAAATGATGGAAACAAAATGATTGGAAAAAGTACTGCAAACAAAGCTCCTGTCAGGAAATTCATACGTAAGTTCCATTAAATCAAAAGCATATTCGCTCACATTGCGGTGTTTCTTATTATCAAAATTTCAATCATTATTATTATTATTATTATATATAAGTTTACAAATAATTTAGAGAAAAAAATTATAAATTCGAGTTCCGCGAAACTCATCAAGTAATAAGTTTTTGCAAAATTTAAATTCAAAACAAATTTTCGCAGGTTTTTTATAAGCTCATTTCAGTGTCCTGAGGAAGGATTAAATTAAATCCGAAAGCTTGATAAAACTTAAAAGAGTCAACAACATTTTTTCGAGGCCTCAATTCCGCAGCCGACTACACCCACTATTACTGCTTCCTTATTTATTTATTTATTTATTTATCTATTTATATACATATATATATACCTATAATTTTTTATGATTTCAGTTCACAATGGAAAATACGTAGAAATAAATGCTGATAATACCAATATCTCAGATGCCGAGAGATTTAGAAGTAAGTAAGTGTCAATAAATCAAAAAATACTCGTTTACATTCCAGCGTTTCTTTCAAATTAACAAAATTTAAATTCATGATTATGAGAAAGTAATATCAATAACAAGTTCAATTTTTTTTTAATAATTTACAAATATTGCAGATATAGCTCCTGAAAATATTACTACGAGGCCCGTTGTCTCTGATTTGAACCCCCACGAAGAAACTATATTTGTGACTAGCATCAAATTTCTAGTTAAAACCTATGCTGAAGATAAAAGTGACTATCATTATAAAAATATAACATATGAGGAAATAGTTTCATTATACTCATCATACCTGCGGGATGTCCTCAAAGATAAGATGGATGAGACAACAATCCCGGCTAGCAGAGACGGAAGAGTTATAAAAGGAAGTGACATGAAATCTTTCGGAGATACTGTACTTGATAGCTCATTCAACCTGGAAACGGGCTCAGAATATTATTTTACTTCATTTGTCCAATTTTACAAGTTGGATTATGATTCGGATGGAAATAGGGTATTCAAAATGCTTCAATAAAAATTAACTTTTCCGTCGGTTGGGGACTTATTCTCAGAAAATTGTCAAAGATATTTTTCTATCGACTGGACTATATAAGAATCTCACTAGTTTAAGTTTTATTTTAATTTGTTTTTTATTGTCCAAAGACTGTTATATTTTTAAATTAGTTATTTACTCGTATTTGTTTATTTTAATGTTACTAGAGGTCATCACAAAAATAGCATTCTATTAATATTTTTGAGAAAACCAATTTAGCTAGATGCTTTATTTTTCGTTATAATGTTCCATTCATTTGAAGTGTTTAATTTAATATAATATCCATTCGTTTTATATTCAAATTTTGTTCCTATTTCTGGTTTATCAATTTATTTTTACTTTATTTTATTGATAGCTTTATTGTACTACGTTTTCAAAATATTATTTAGGGTCTGTTTGAAAGACTGTCATTTTTTCTACACTTGTTATTGTTACACTTTTGATTATTGTCGATGACTCTAGAGGACAAATAATAATTTATAAAAATATGAACTAGGTTAGACGCTAGATGTTCCAAATATATTTTTTAAGATGTTCGATTTATGGACTTTTGTTGTGTTAAAGTCAATAATATATAATATATTCTCGTTTTCATGTTGTATATAAGAGAAACAGTCAAATTTTCTAGTCACAAATTTTATTTTCCTCATATTGTTGTTCAATTTAATATATAAGATGCAATATTGTTGATACTTTTTGATAAATATAATAAAGGAATCAAAACTGAATTTGTCTACCATTTCTTCTATCTTTCCTTGAGATTCTGATTAATGGTTGAAAAAAAAGGCTTCTTACGCTAGCTGTATAAATGTTTAATGGCCAGTGTTATAACTTCGTCTCTCTTTTTCTAATTTTCCATCCAAATAAAACAAAATATGGAATAAATTTGAAATAATAAATATAATATCACAAATCTATGTTAATAAATTTATCATATATTTCAGATATAACGAGCACGATAATAAGACCTGCAAATTGAATAAAATATTACTTTTGTGAACGTGTGCATATAAATGCATCAATTCTCTAACAAAGCGCATGCGCACATTTCGTATCGTCACATTTATACTTGCAACCTACGAGAATATAGATATACCTAGTCGTATCAATGTGCCTATGCTTGCTATGCTGACTCCCTAATTTCAGAGCCTTGCTCTCAATAAAATTCATTTACTAATAAATTTTTCCTAGTACAAACTGCAACAGTTTTGGGAAGATCATTTCCAATATTTTGCTGTTCAATTTTTTGTACCATGCGTAATAAAAAAGTTTTCGTTATGGGGGAATCAAAATTGTCCAACTCTCAACAGAAAAGTTATTAATTTTCGAGGGAGAATTCAATTCCATTGACGCTCTTTCGCAGAATACCACCAAACTTCGATCTCCACAAAAACTACACACGTATAATCTTTTGACAGTCCAATCATTTTCACGTATTCCGCCTTCAGACTCAAAACTGTGCTTCTGAAAAGTTTTTATTGTGTGCTTTTTACTGTAACACACAAGAAGGGGTTGAAACACTTTTTTTATAGGCATGTAACTCATGTTAGCTAACTTTGGAAAGAGCATATATTGAGTATTAAGTAGAATGAAGCTGTACCCTCTCAAAACTTATACACTCAAAAACAACCCCTTTGGACTCTGCTCCATTTGCACTCGAAGTTTAAATTACACAGGGTTGAAATTTGTAGCATTCACAATATAACTTACATGACTGATTTTATTGATTGATATTACATTATGTTTTCCACATTCTCAAAAATACCAACGGCATCCATGATCCACAATTATTATTTTTTGCCTCTTCGCAGGGAACTGAGAACTTTCGAAGCAAAATTCAATTCAGTAATAGGGTACTTTCAGTGCACGTGTTACAAAAATGGTATTTAATAATTATTATATCTACTAATGTTTTTATAATGATTATTGCACTCATTGGGAAACATGCAGTGAAATTTCTTTCACACAGTTTGGCTACAGTTGCAGCGTTTGTGAGTTTATAGTGTGATATAATACATGAATTTGATGGTTCAGAGCTGTAAGGAAATTAAAGTTATTCTGCTTTTGATCACAAAAAGTTCCAGTGCATGTATGGTTGGTCTCGTAAAAAGTCTATTTCCTTGAAGTCCTTCCTTTTGTTTTCACTTTGAGAACCTCTGATCTAATCCTCTATCTTTTACGGCAACAGCGAAGGAAGATCTACAATATTTACCGATTCAGTTTGCCAATAGCTTCATTACTTGAGTGCGTGCGCATTTTCTTCAAGCACGTTCTACGATCAGCATCTTCGCCACGTGGGATTTCGCGGGTTACATCGCTAAGCGCCTCTTGCTTCTGACAGCCAAAGCGCCTGCCAAATCGATTACATACTGCTGACGTCATTATTTTTACTATGTACGTCACCAGCAGTAAGCATGACGTTTTAGTGGTACACATGACTACGTCAATATATTTGTGAGCGGCGCAGGAAAATTTATTTGAACTTGAAACATACAAGATGAATGCAATTTGGAAGCTGCGGAGTATAATGAAGCTATTTATCCCATAAAGCCTCAGTGTTCAGTTGTTTTACATCACAAATGTTGCTATTCAAACCATGCGAAAGGTATAAAGCCATTATACTTTTATATTGAATTACATATTTTAATATAAATACACTTTTGAAGCTGAAATTAGGGTTTACTGAAATTCTCCAAACTTGTCATACGACCATGGACCAAAAATACTACCGAGAAAGTACTTGGGAAAAAAATACCGTCGTTTTTTCATTCATTTTTTTCACAATTATTAAACGACACACCAAAAAAGTCATAATATGCGATTCTACATGATACATTTCTCTTTAAAATTATTTATATCTGATCAAATTATCTGGAACAGTATAAGAAAATCTTTATTTTATTAATATATGTTTGTTATAATATGTTGATGAGTATTCATAGCTCAGTGCAAATATGCTGGCTTTTGAATCCGGAGATCACGGAGTCGAATCCCGCATCGACGGACAAAAAGTCAGTGAGATTTTCAATGAATTATAGTATATAGACTGGGAGATGGTGACAATTGGGGTGCAAACTCCAATTATATTATTTTTCAAATTGAGTTGCCTTTGTAACGTGGAATAGTTGAAATTGATTTAAAGTCTAGTACTGAAAGGCATGCAATTCGCAACAGACCAAAAAGCTGGAACGGTCGCGTGAACTTGTAAAAAACAAATTGTGGAATTCCGTATTCAAATTGCATGCCAATGGAAAGAATTGAAGTTTCAACCATAAAACCTTTGTAAAAAAATTGCCATGCATTCCTTGTTGGCATACTAGGGTGGGAAATTTCGAGAAATCTTGCACAAATGTGAAATCATCAGCCTGAATCTCTCTTATTATATAATTACGGGTTGCAGTTTGATTTTTTGTCGACTTTAAGTAGAGCGACAAATTTATGAAAAAATGCAGTACGTATGCTGCAGTTTACTCAAAAAGAGTTTGTGATTTCTTCCACTCGCTCCAAGGGAAGAAAAGATTTTGTTTTTATTTTATTTCCAGAGAAATCGTGAACGCAGTGATATTTTCACATCAAAGGTAATGATGCAAGAAATGATGTACTTTGGGAATGTGGACTCATCAATCAACTATGAATATTTTAGAGTAGGCATTCATCCAGAAATAGATTACAAATATTTCAATCAAATGATTCCAACATAATGTATCTGGCAGCATATGAGCATATGTATTATCAAAAAATTGGTCCAGATTCAAGAATAAGATTTTTTTTAAGTAAGAATCAACTATAATAAGATGCTTCAAAATATTTGGACGACATGATCGATTACCAATGTAATAAAATACACATGATCGACTTATTATCGTTGAATAATACCATCATATTAATAACTGATACATGCAAAATTGCATCTCATCTTTGGATAAATATTTAGAAAAACGCTAAGCTTATATTATCAAAGTTGGTGATTATCATCTCTAATAAAATCGTCCAACATTCCCAATATTACATTCGTCATATACAATTCAACTCGAATATGATCCTTTCTTGTATATAAAGACATGGTAGTAGGGGCTGTTTCCAGTGTTTTTTTTTTTTTAAACGTGCAAACAGAAAATGGATTGGTTAAGTCTTTAGAGTTGGCTCACAGTGCTGAATATGCTGACATGATATTTCTACAGTTATTAATCGTGTCTTTTTGATGAATTAGCTATTGATTTTAAATACCTTGATCAAAGCTATTATATTTATTTATTTATTATTATCATTTTAAATCGGTTAGTACCCTTTCGGGTGTCCGCGATTAGTTCATAACTTTATTTAATATTGTTGATCAGTTCTTTCCAGTCTTTTCTGTTCCTTGCTTTTGTTCTTGCTTCTTGCGTACTGATGTTATTTTTGTTTAATATCTCTTCTATGCTGTCTTCCCATGTCTTTATTGGTCTGCCTCTTTTTTTCTTCTTAATTATTCTTGCGTTCCATACTTGTTTAGTCTGTCTTTCTTCAGGCATTCTTACTAGGTGTCCGTACCATGCAAGCTGCTTTTTTTCTATAGTTGTCTGGATACTTTCCATTTGTAGACTGTTTCTTATTGTTTCGTTTCTTATCCTATTTCTTCTTGTAACCCCTTCCACTCTTCTAAGAAATCTCATTTCTATTGCCTGTATTTTGCTTTTATTTCTCTTATTCATTACCCATGATTCACTACCGTATATTAATGTAGGTCTGTAGATTGTTTTGTATAAAGTCATTTTTGTATTCTTCGAAATTTGTTTATTGTTGAGTATTACTTTGTTTATTGCATGATAACTTCTATTCGTGGCTTGTATTCTCTTGTTTATTTCATGTTCCATGCTTCCTTTATTATTTAGGGTTGCTCCGAGGTACGAGTACGTTTCCACTTGTTCTATTGTTTTTCCGTTTATTACAATGTTAGTAGCTATGTCTTCCTTAGATATGACCATTGTTTTTGTTTTTTCTACGTTTATTGTCATCTTATGTTTCTTTAATTCATCATCCCATACGTTCAGGTTATTTTGCATATCTTCTTCGCTTTTCGCTATTATTGCTAAATCATCTGCAAATGCGCACTCTGATATCGTTGTTCTCCTTAAGTTATAGTATCCTATTTCTAGTTTTTTAGTTTTATTTTTTATATTTTTCAATATATCATCCAAAAATATTATGAATAGCAATGGGCTAAGGGCTCCTCCTTGTCTTAAGCCTTGTGTGGTGGTGAATTCTTCTGAAATGTGATCTCCAGTTCTTATGTAATTTGATGTATATCTGTAAATACTTTTATTTCCTTCTACAAGTTGTTCGCTGATTTTATTTCTCTGCAGTATATTCCACAACTGATTTCTTGTTACCCTATCGAATGCCTTTTCCAAATCCACAAACGTGATGAAAAGTTTGCTGTCTTGCCTTTTCGTTTTCTCAATTAGTTTTCTAATGGTGAATATATGATCCTGAGTTGAGTGTCCTCTTCGAAAGCCGCTTTGAGCATTCTCCATTGTTCTTTCCACTTCCTTTCTAAGTCTGCTTTCCAATATCATCTCGTAAATTTTGGCCCCTGTGCATAAAAGTGATATTCCTCTGTAGTAGATACAGTTTCTATTATCACCTTTTTTGTATACAGGGAATATCACTGCCCTTTCCCAATCTTGAGGTATTTTTCTCATTTTCCATATACTGTTCAGCATTTCATGTAATATTTGTTCTCCAGCCTCACCCATATACTTCAGTTGTTCCGGTTTTATCATGTCGTGCCCTGGAGCTTCTCCATTTTTAAGTTTTTTAAGTGCTATTTTTATTTCTTCCTCTGTTATATCCTCCGATTCTTCAATGACTTTATTATTCTTTGATTGTTGGTTCTCTTCTTCCTTGTTTTTATCTGTATTCTGGTTTCCTTCTAATAATTTTTCGAAATGTTCTTTCCATCTTCTCATTATCTCATTATCATCTTTTATTGTTTTTCCTTGGCCATCGTATAATTGTTTTAAGAGCACTTGCTTTTCCTTTCTACAATTTTTGAGTGTTCTGTAGAACAGTTTTTGGTTTTTCCTGAAGTTTTCCTCTAGCTTATTCCCAAATTCTTCCCATGTTTTAGACTTCGATCTTCTTATAGTTTCTTTCGCTTTTTTCCTTTGGATTCTATAGTCTTCATGGTCTTGTAAATTTTTCGTATTCAAATATTTCTTCCATTTCTGCTTTTTCTTTTTTACTTCGTCATTCCACCAGTGGGTTTATTTTTATATATATTTATTTATATATGTGGGAATATCCAGTGATACGCCCATGGAGACGATATAAAAAATAAATAAACATTCCGCTTTGAATTTCCCTTTGCCCTTTATACGAGTCAGTATGTGATGCGCGCGTGAATGTGACGGATTAAAGAATTAGATTGTGCCCTAATTAAAGACGCGTAAACTATTATTTCACTTATTTTGTTTGTATCGTAATAATTTTATCATATATAACATCTTATTAATATTATTTGTATCATTAATTGAATAAACATTTAATTAATAACCACATATATATATATTGGTTAAGTCTTTAGAGTTGGCTCACAGTGCTGAATATGCTGACATGATATTTCTACAGTTATGAATCGTGTCTTTTTGATGAATTAGCTATTGATTTTAAATACCTTGATCAAAGCTATTATATTTATTTATTTATATATATATATATATATATATATGCCACAACGTGAACGTATCATCGGAACGAAAACTGACAGCCCGGAAATGAAATAAATATTTAAAAAAAACGGGTTACTACGGGATTATAGTTGTGATGAATGGATGACAGGACTAGGGTACTCTGAAAATATTACAATTAGACCTAGTCAATTAATGTTCAATTCAAAATACGTGAATTCACGTTGAAGGACTGCTGGATTAGTGACAAATAATGAGCCAGCTTCTGTAAGTAACATTAATGAATATTTTGATCAATGATGTTTCCGGTCATTTACAACGTTTTTGACTAATTATTTACATATTCCTTTATTTTTGAGGAGTGAATAATGATGCTAATGAATCAGAAGATAAAATGGTTTTCCAGCCTTCAGCCTGAAATTTTCGTGGAAAGTATACCACAGACCTACAGAAATCACAAAAGTTAATTAGAATAAAACCCACCTTGGTGTCGAATACTCATCTTTAAAAAAAAAAAATATTGCTATATAAGTTTGATTATTCATTACTCTTATCCAGTTCAGATAATGTTTTTGTGAGAAAAGTACTCATTATAGAAGACTGATCACAGGCATATCAATGCGACTGTGTATACTTATACTCTCGTAGGCTGCGTGTATAAACGTGTTGATATGGAATGCGCGCATGCCCTCTGTTATGCCGTACAGTAGGTAAACACCGTACACTCATTTTTTTCTCAATTTATTCCTGATGGAATCTTTTTCTCAAATAACCTAGAATCACACATAAATTTAATAAAATATCAGTCGATTCCAATATTTGCCGTAGTTTAATTAAATTCTAGAATTTCAATCAAGAAACGGTTTTCATTAAGTTCTGATATTGTGCTAAGAGTATTGACTATTTTTGAGAGCAAAATTAAGATATATTGGCTGACAATCGTTAAAGTCTGACAAAAAGCTCCTGCTATCAAGCGCAACATAAATATTTTAGGTTTGCTTTTATCTTTTGCTATGCATATTTCAGCGGTACTCAACTAGTAGACTTGATCGCTGGAAAACCGAAAACGAAAGGCACATAAATACATAATACTATCTTAAGAAGATCATACTTTATATTTTCTGGACAATAAGACCAGGATCATTAATGATCTATTTGAGAAAAATTCGAATCTTTTCGGATTTCATCAAATTTTCCATCTGATAGAATTGATGAAAATACAAATAGTTATATTTACTGAGAAGTTTGTATATTTATTTTATTGTCCTATCTCTTTCACCCACGACTGATTCTATAATAAATGATTGATTATAGAATTTGCAAATGAAATGTCTGTTTTTATAATTGAGTAATCGAGGTAGAAGCCAATTTTTGGGACTCCATTCAGCAAAACAGAAAGGATATAAATATGGGTACAAAAAACGCGTGCTTTTTGTTGGGTAATGACGTCATGGCGGCGAATGGAGCAATAAAACCGGAATGGTGCACGATTTTTCTACTTCTTTTGGTTGTGAGAATCCCTTAAAGGCTTTGTGTCTTCTCCAGACTGTCATTTTACTTACACTCCGTATCGACCACAAGTCTATAAGATTTTGCATGGATTGCAGGCCACAGAGGAGTCTTCGTGCGTGACATAGAAGCGCACAAAGGTCTTCAAAGAAACCCTTTTGAATTCAATAAATTTTTTTGTCGGAATAAGTTCAGTGAATAACTGTGGAACGAGGTCGAATCTAAACACACTATTTTCCTCACCTAAATCAACTTAAACTCATCTCAGATAAAATAATGGAATTTTGCTCAAATTTACATGATAATGTTATGCAGAAAATCATTCGAAAAGTTATCCAACATTTTTGCAGTATCATTTTGAACGATGCTTGGTTGCAGAAGTTTGCAAGCATCTTCCAGCTACTCTAGGTAGCGCAAATCAGGAGTACCTTACTGCTACTTGAGACAGCGCGAAGCTGAAAATTTATAGGTTGTTTTGAATTTTCCTTGGGACTTTAGTCGACGGTAGCATGATTTTCTGTCAGTCTTGTTCTTTTCACCAGAATAATCGAAACGCGAGCGCACTTGACTCCATGAATTTTCCTGGCCCAGTTATTTACGTTATTTACATAGAAATTCAAATTTGAGCTTCCTAATAACTTTTAACAGCATACTGCAATTTGTTCGAGTATAAAATTTGAATTATTTAATAATTCAAGTGTTGGAAATGTATTTTAAACTTGAGTTCATAAAATACTATGGTTTGTTTTGAGCACTTTTATGGATAATGAAGAAAATTAATTGATCTAAAAAAATTACTCTGATGCAATATTCCACTCGTGCGTGAATCATACTTGCACTATAAAAATATAAATGATTAAGTGGATAGTTCTCTAAATACAACTCTTATCGACCAGCGACGTCACAAAAAATCAGGCAGGCAGATAAATTATTGTAAAGGCATAAATTAATGTACAGTACCGATTTGCATGTTCGCTTCTTCTGCAAAAAGACACCGCATTGCAGATTGACCTTCACATATGCTACTTAGTACTTATTCGAAATGTTGCATTCACATCAATTTTATCTGCAGATTTTACTACACAACCATAAAAAAGATTCAAATTTTTGGTATAATTCATAACCGGTACTACGTCCCAATAAAGTTTATATTCGATATAAAAAGAAGTATTTGAGATGACTACCTGCGACTAAAAAAAAACGAATTATGATATAAATTTTTCCAATCAATGTCAGTTTTTGTGAGGGGATGCTTTCTGGGCGTCAAATAAAAACCTTATCTGGTTGTCTTTCAAAGTGTTGTAGCTCTCAGTTTCAATGACATAAACTCTTGATATTCCCAAGTTATATCGAGGAATCTAGTAGGCTTATAGTCCACACAGCAGCAAATATTTTATGTAACTAGGAGATAAGAATCAGTCCTTGACGTATATTTTTTTGATTGTGTGTATCCAGAGATTTATTGCTAATTTCACTAAAGATAGTTTATGGAAATAACTGGAATGCACTGACGGCGACAAACATCCATTGCTTATAAATCCGAACTTAATTACCAGCAAGACTTACAGTTTATGCATAATATTTTTTCAAATGATAATACTTTTAGAAATGATGTCTAAAGCAAATTGCTTCTCTTTAGTATAACATCTCTCAATCATTCCGAATTAATTTTAATTAATTCTGTGTAAACCCTAGCAAAACAATCTAATTAAAGTGTGTTTGGATGTAAACGGTTTTCTTTCACAATAAACAGCCTAATTTTGTCATGCCATGAAACGTAACGCCTGGAAAGACTAAAATAAAACTTCTGATAGAATGAACTCAAATCAAATAATTTAAAGACGATATTCGATTCCAGGGTGAGATTTGTTTGTAGAGAATTTTCCGTGTGGTTTGTTCACTTCCCTTTCTTGAGGTCAGCTTCCCAGTTGCAGAGCTGGATTTGAAGCGTATTTACCCAACGAGACTATTATAACAAATCAATTTTTGACGGAAAACTTTTTCTTCGAGGTAGGCTCAGAGCTAGGGGTGTCCCAAAATTGCACGAAATTTAAAATGCTTGGCTATAAAGAAATTATGAGAACTACGATATTGTTCATCAAAAAAAAGATGCATTCCTTCCATTTCTTTATCTACTTTATCATATTTGGTTTTCATGCGTATTTCCTTGCAATCGTCTTTCCCTTTTTTTTTCATCTTTTTTAATCTAATATGTCTTCTATAACCTCACCCCATTCCATTCTCACTCTTTTAGTTTTTCTTTTATCCGTTATTTGTGTTTGCCATATCTTCTTCACTTGTTTTTCATCATTTATTGAATGACGCTACTTTTGCAATTGTTTGTTTTCTCTTGTTTATTATTCAGAATTCTCAGCTATGTACTAATGTTCATGGAAAGATTGTTTTCTATGTTGTCATCTTAGTTTTTTGCGATGTTTTTATTGTTGAGTACTTCTTCGTTTAGAGCAAATTATAATTGTTGGGTTATTTGATTCATGTTGTTTATTCGTATTTCGATTTTTTTTTCTTTTATACGAGCTCATTTATTGTTTCCATTCGAAGTTTTCCCTTGTACAACAAACCATTCATCATATTAGTCTATTAAAAGTAGGATATCAATGTAATTTTCACTCGTACATTTCAATTCACTCCACATTTGATTTCTTCTGGTGTACACCACGCAGAAAACTTATTCACGCAGCAATCATTTTATTTGGACAACAATTATCGTGACTTGCCAAGCCCTAGATCAAAATACTTAAGTTCATATACTTGTTGCATAAATTACTACTCTAAGTTCGAAATTTGAACGACATCGCATTTGTATCAATACATGAACCTTCCATATAAAATAAAGTTGCTCTAGAGATATTGAAGATCCTCTTATTTCAAGTAGTGTTGCCACGAGACGAGACGAGACGAGACTTTAGTGAGTCTCGTCTCGGTCTCGTGGTGGTCTCGCCTAGCTCAGTCTCGTCTCGGTCTCGCCTTGGTCTCGAGTAGGTCAGTCTCGTCTCGGTCTCGAGTCTCGACGAGAGTCTCGCCATGATTTTTCAAAATTACATATTCTTACATGTGGGAATCAATTCGTTCTACCTGATTATTATTTGCTATGAATTCTACCGGAAAAATGTATTTGCGTGTTTGGTGCGCAAAATTATGTTTCATAGCTGGGTCATAAATCTCCAGACGTGAGTTTCTGGCTCACTTTACAATCGCTAAGAACCACAAAAACACTACTCTACAAATAATGTGTCTTTTGAATTTCTTGCATTACACAATTATTCCTATATTGCTAAGCAGCTCTGGAAATTGTGATCATGTGATCACGTACAACGCGCTTGCGTATTGGATAATCTCAGCCTACGTCGAATTTGCAATTAGAGATGTGATTTTATGTCATCATCGTTGAAGACAGTCTTCTAAAAGTAAGAGACAGGGTCATGTCATTTTCCTTAGTTCGATGACAGATTTGACATTCGTACGTTATATAATAGTATCAATAGAATAAAATTTCACCATTATAATTAATAATAAATCTGGAGAATGATTAAAAATAGATTGAACCTGATTTCAAACATACAGTTCTTAGCTAAATGACAGCATAAAGCTATCGATCATATTGTTTGCACCAACATACAATATTCAAGTTCCTATAAATGTAACTAGGACATATCAACATTGACATATAGAGACTGCGATCTGTCTCCAAGCAGTCTCTATGAATTAGAATGGAACCACTGGAGCCACACGGATTCGAGATAATAAAGAGGCAATAGTTTTATGCAACAAATGTGTAAACTAAAGCATTATGACAAGGTTGAGGCTACATATTTCTAGTCAAGAATTGCTGAGTTATAAAACATATTCTCCGAATTTCTCAAAGCTAGTTCGCCACACGATATTTCTTCTATGATTTTCAAGATAAATTCATATAAACTAAATATAGGCTACGAAAGCGTTCATTTGAATTGATGATAGATCTAAGATGCCTATATGCTCAGTTAACGCATTATTTGCGACGTGTGAACCATCAAATTCGGAAGTAGATAAGGAAAAACCAAATTTTCAAATGAGATTATGTTATTGTTTGTGAATAACGGGCTATATGGTTCAAATTACTGTGATTTATGGAAGAATAGTATTGATTTTCTCTTCCTATGGCCCAGTCCAGCCTAATCTGATTCAATTTTGTATGAAATTAGATGAGACACAGGAATATAACCAGGAATCTTATAGGAGTCGATTTATGTAACGTATTTCCAGTCAAAATCAGTTATAGTATGATAATATATTCTTCCATTATGTCGATAATTCTTTGTGCAATTAAAAGTGTTGTGCTAGTATTGGGGCTCGTCCTGTTGTACAATCTTATCATATAAAATCTGCTGCGGCCACACAGTACTTCCCTAACCAAAAGTTTCATGGCCGGTTTCATCGCTGTTTCATAGATTTAGAGTGTCGCATCAATGAGTATGTTTATATCGAGGACCTAAATCGGATTTAATTGGATTTAGGATTATAAATCTGATTCATGAAAAGGATGTAAACGGTCTGAATTAGATTTAAAATCGGATTCTAAATCGACTTTATGAACAAGATTTTTTCATAAATCCGATTTACTTTATATCGAGATAAACAGCGATTAAATGAAAAACTTAATAGTAGGTACTGAAACAAAATTATGCAAATAATTTGTTTCATCTGACAGATGTTGGTTTGTTCAGTTCAGTCATCTAAATAGTAATTTGAGGTTGTAGAAATAAGCCTAGGTGTTTCTTGGACTTCCAAAGTAACTGAATACTTTCTAAAATGAATTTAAGAGAGGAGAATTATGAGTTTTCTAGATGGAGAAATGACACGAGGGAGTCAAATATTCAAAGAATGATCCCAAAATACAAGAATTTTGATGTTATGATTATATTTCTATGGTACTAGTAATAAATAAATAAATCCAGTCTTATCCGATAGCACTAAATCGATTTATAAATTTTCCGATGTAAACAGTCGAAATTTAAAATCTAATTAAATCCGCTTTAGAATAAATCCGATTTAGATCTTTGATATAAACTTACTCAATCAATTGCATATTTCAAAATGACAGCTATCAGTCAAAGTGACAGATGTTATTGTCAAAGTGACGGCTGTCATTGTTAAAGTGACGGATGGCGGTTATATTTAAGTCCCTACATAAAATAGGTATTTTTGAATATCAAGAGTTCTTTTCTAAATTTTCAGGGTCTTAAATTTGGAACATACAGTTTTGACATTTGGTCACCGGAAGTATAATTTTATAACGTGGATTTCACTTACTATCTTTTTTATATACCTGCTAAGCCTATCTCCCCAAATGCTTGAGATTGATACTAAAATAGACATCATTCAAATAAAAATTAACAATCGTTTGAATATCCTTTTTCAGACTTCTACTAGAATTATTCCTGCAGAAGTTTTAGGTAATCTGATACCCAACATGATAGAACCAAATGACACTTTAATAAAACAATCGACAAAAAAATATTGTCATGTAGGCTAAATATGAAGTGAATATTCTGAAAGAGCGGTAGAAAAAATGATTGTCTCAATCAAAAACTTATCCATCAGTAACCATCGTAAATCAATTATTATTACTATAGTTTGCCGGTATTAACCTACTTGCTCTATAAAATTGCTTTCAGAAGAAATAAAAATGAATTTTAAGTGATTATGATACAAGTCTCGTCGAGAGTCTCGCGAGACTCTCGCCGAGACTCGACTCTGGTCTCGTCTCGGTCTCGACTTTTGAATCGAGACCCATTCTATGGTCTCGTCTCGACTTTTTGAAGCGAGACGAGACGAGACCGAGACTGGTCTCGAGTCTCGTGGCAACACTAATTTCAAGAATAGGGAGTAATATTTGGCATTGCTCGCTCTGTTCTTTTTTCCACCTGGCCCTTTACTCTTGTAAAACCTCAGATGGTCAGTGGTTGTAAGAGTAATCTTAAAATCTTGAAGCTATGTTTTGACTGTTTTTTTGGAAACATCGAGTTGAAGTGGCAATTTTTCAACTTTTCCACGGATTGTTACTATCTCGGCTTCAGGATGTTTGTAACGCACACTTCTTGGCTATCATTTAACTAATAATATTGTCATTTCATCTCCCATTACTTATAGAAATAATAATTTCATCTAGTTATTTTTGAAGATAAAGAATGCCCATTTCGTTTTACTGTAAATATTCATACCTACTTGAATGTTTTGTCTTTCGCAATTGATCGATACCAGATAGATCGAAGAGATCTGATATCTGGAATACTCCAGTCTTGTAAACACGGAAGAATTTTTAATAACATCCGTGAACGGTCACGATAGCAACTGTCAAGAGCCTCTTCCTATCAGGACCGTCCTTATTCCGATGGTTATTTGACGTCAAGTGTCGAATTAAGATATTGAAGTTTTCAGATTTTTCTCCAAACTTTTCAGAAAAGATTCTACAAGAAATGCTGTTGAAGAAAAGTTTTGAATTCGTTTTATTGATCCCACAATTTCTATGAAATATTTAGATTCTAAAGAGCAAATGTAATATTAAGAAGTGGATGAAGCTCTTGCTCGAAATTCAAACATTGATATACATTAAGAAATCTATTCAATATTCATCTATTAGTATTTAAATTTAAAGGTAGTCGCCAACCATAATTTATAGCACATTTCATATAATTTCAATAAGATATATAATTATATATAGTAATATAGTCAATAACCAATCTATTGGTGTCAGTAGTGGGTAATGATGAAAATGATGCTGAATCGTAACGCCTGAATAATTTCTCCGAATATACTACCTGTTATTAGTATTGCAACAGTTTGTCATAGCTGCCACATTTTTCATTTTCTCTTCCTTTCCATCCACATCCTTCCCAATCGTTTGCCAATTCCCATTCCAGTTCAACCAATAATCGCATATTCTGCTTTGTTTTGTTTGCTATCAACATAAAGTGATTTTCCTGCCACACTTGAATGAATGACCAATTTTGGTTGAAGTCGTATTTCCTGCCCTGAGTTACAGCTTCTGCTGTAAATGTTTCCGCAGGCTTGCAGGTTCGTAATCGGTAATACTAAACATGTCACATTATGTGCCCCCAGAGGCTGCTCAGAACGGGGGCTCTCAACCAACACTGCAGGAACGATGATGTTGGAATATGATGCGGTTAAATTTGAATTAATTCACAGACAATTCAATTTGAAACCATTATGATTGCGTTACTGCTTTTAAATACAGAATATCAATTTTTCCTAGGCTTCACTGGATGTTATCGCCATATGGAGCATGAATATATACTAGGCTTCCTAGAAGGTATAAAGAATTATTTAGTGGATGATACTCAGTAATACTGTATAAGTTGAAATATTCATACCGACAGGCATCTAATTTTAAGTATTTGTGAAGATCGAGGTATTTAATGTTGAAAGAAGAATATATAACTACAAACGAATAAGTTTATAAGCTCAAAGTGAATAATCATTACATGAGATCTAACATACAGATGAGCAAACGAGCAAAAGGACTGCGTTGTTTAGACGAGAGGTCACAAAGTAAATCGGACGATCGGTGAGTTGCAATATTATTATCAAGCGTACATTAATAAATACTTATAGTGTATTATTGGTGCTTGGTTATTTTAAAATAATAGTGTTTGTGCTCTAACTCGAACCTTAAGAACATTACAATATTTTCTCCATCTTCAGATTCTGTATAATCCGTAAATTGCCTTATTTTTGTTTCAAGTTCGTCAATCCAAAAACACTCTGATAATTTGATGTATTTCACATTATATATTCAATCACCGTGCGAAAGGAGCGTAAGCTCAGGTACATAGTTTAATAGATTAGAGCCAAAATATCGATTGTAATTAACGACATCACCAGCATAAAACATATTGGTGAATAGCTTATCCAACGAAGCAATAATTCACCGGCATCGTTATTTCGCATCGATACAGCTGAATGAATTTATATCTGTATGGAAATTTAGGATCAAAATTTGATATTTATCTTTTGTGGCTAACAGAGCTAGAGATGGAGGGAGAATTTCTCGGGAGGTGATATAGGTCATTTTGGAATAAAATCTCCTGTACTACAATCAGCTCGTAAGAAATAAACCGCGAGGTAATTAGAGCATTTTTCATTTGTTTATTTTATCCCACTCCTGGTTAATTTCCAAACTATTTCCAAATTTTATTCATATTCATTGAGTCATATAACGTTTTAATCCTCAACAATGAATGTAACATTTTCATTTGAACTTGCAGAATGGTTTTTCGGAAGGAAAATTAAAAGAACAAGCAGGAAGACCCTGGCGATCTTCCAACAACAATTTATTAGTCTGAAATCTAATCAACTTTTCAACTAAAGTACCTACAAGTCTACGTCGTTTCTTGAAGTACCACAATCTGTCATTTTCGCTATCTTAACTAGTAACCCTTGCAAACGAACGAGATTTCTGATGTAAATGTGCTGCTAAGCTGGATACATCACGTGAAATTACAACAGAATATCTTATAAAGCTTTTTTGCCCTTTAAAAACTAAATGTCACCGAATAATTTACAACAGCTATATATTTGGAAATGTCTTCTGAATAACATTACATCTGATTTCCGTGGCTTGCAGAGCTATAATTCTCAGGAAATCTACTCGTAAGAATTATCAGCTGTATAACATTTGTCGCATTCTGAAGGAACTGTAAATTTGAAAATAAATTTCCTATTCCCATTTTAAAGTGACAGCTTTCATTGTCAAACTGACAGATTATATGAAATTAATTTCATTTCACAATGGTCATAAGATTTATATCCAGTTGCTTCAGTTAGTCCCAAACTTGGCAGAATCTGGTTAAGTTTAAAAAAACAGTTAACAATCGATAGAAGTATTTATTTCACATTTCTACTAAGTTTATCTTCCCGAAAGCTTCGAATTAATACCAAACACGATAAAACCAAATTATTTATTTTTGAAAAAACAACTGCTCAACGTTTTCAGGTGATGTCCAAGTAAAAATATACAGAATTTAAAATCAAAAGTAATTTATTGAATATTTAAATGTTTCAGCCAATAAAAATATTGGATAGACTCTTCTATTCATCAACTTGACATAAATTATTACTCAATATACCAAAACTCATTGGCTAATCTCGTCATGAATATAAGTGCAAATCATCAATATACATCACGTAGTCGTAGAGCATCTAATATCCAGTAAATATGGAACAAAATATCATTTGAACAATTCATTCACTTCTGCGGTCCCACAACTATGTTATTCCAACCATCTAATGGGTAATTGAGTCTCTTCTCGCCGGAAACGAGCAGCGAAACTTGAAACCAGATCTCTGACGGATGTAGCCAACGGACATCTTCCTTATCTCGACCATTTATATACCATTTATACCATCTACCCAATCTACTACTCGACCGCGACGTCTTTGATCGAATGATGACAAATGAACCTAGTACATTAAAGTACTATCTTAAAACGCAGCGATTTTATTCCGGAATCTCTGCTTTAAAAGTTTTAAAGGATTTCTACTGCAAGATATGAACATGTTGAGATTTTTATGATAAATATAAAAATGTCGAAAGAGAAGCTTTGTATTCTATTGTTTGCTCCCAGTTTTAGTAGAGTGGAAATAAATTTTTATTATATATTATGAAAACTAGACTAAAAAAAGTTAAATAGTCACTTGTATCATTCGAATCAAGAAAGTTTTCACTCAAACTACTTATTCTTATGAAAAAATTAATAAGGCATCAGCATGAACGACAAATTTCCAGTAGCAATTTTGCACCTCCAATTCTTTCCAAAAGCCTTTGATTCCAGTATTTTTAGATCAATCTGTTTATCTGAGCTTTTAAGTATTGCTGACATAATCTGTAATTCCCTCTCAGTAGTCAGACAATAATCCTCTTTGGCTTAATTCTTGTCGCATTTTCAGTCGAGCAAAAGCACATACTCCGTCAGTTGAAAGCAAAATACTTGTAGATACCTACATTATAACAGCTGTTGCAAAATCTCTACCAAGGGCTATGGGCCTTATACTGCCAACCGATGTCGCAGTGGAGAAAGGCCACGTCATAAATTCACACATTCATTGCCCAACTTCGCTCATGGAGAAGTTTACAACTTTCAACACAAATGGTTCCTCCAATATGTAATAAGAATTGGTCTACTTGAAAGCATCAATTATAAATCAACTTTCACTACAAGAAAAAGTTTTTCTTGTAGGGCAACTTCTCTGTCATCAAACCTCCCAATTTTACAGTCAATAAATTCAATTAAATAATATTTAGAAGTGGGATACTTGGGCAATTTTTGGAATTAATTGGTGAGTATTTCGGGTGCTATTTATAATTTCAAATATGAGAAAAATCTAATGTATGAAGTATGGTAAAATACACATAGATACAATTTTTTTGAATTTTTTTCATATTCACCTCCATGAAAATACAGTATAATACCAGACATCAGACGCCATAGGACAAATGAGCTTACTTTAAAGAACAAATGAGTTCACTTTCAGCACTTTCTAGGTCATGTTCATTGCATCTCTATCTTCCTTGCTGTCCGAAGATTAATAGATTTTTATAGTGTCTAGAATTGTATTCAAACTGCCACGAATAAAATAAAAATTTGTTTTCAAAGTACATATCTATATTCAGATACAATTTTGGGGTTCGAAGACTTATTTTATTCGAAGATATGGTAAGTAAGCATTTGGTAGTCTCCAAACACCAATTTGCTGTTCCTTCCTGCATCCATTAGTGAGATAAATTCCAAGCTGCCAAGTTTGAAGATGAATATCTGAACTATAAGACTAAATGAAAGCTAGGTAAATAAAGTTGAACTCTAGAACTAAACAAACTGAATAAATAAAGCGTGACACAAGATAAGATCCTACAATTTTGCAAATAGATGAAAGGCAGTGTGGACCACCCGCGTGGATAAATATTCCTTCACTGAGAAAAAGTTGAAGATAAGATGATACACAGGAGTCTAGATGCATCTATAATGCCAGTACTTGCCTTTTGAATTAAACATGGCGTATGAATAATGCATTAAAAAAGAAAATATTATATGTAGTTCATGTTAGTCATTAGGTGAATTTCGTTGTATCCTGCTCCATTCTCAAGGCAAAAAACGACAAAAGTCAAATTTCAAACTACAATCTCAAATATTTTAAACCATTAGGAATAATCGGCTTGTTAATACCAATCAAGTTGTCTAGTCGAGAAGTGAGTATTCTGTGAAAAAATATTCTAGAACTGAGAACTTTCTTATTTAATCGACGATATTCCATTTCAGTTCGTGGTTAAATTCCTGAATACTGTCAATTGTTTGTCAATCCCAGTTTTATTCTGTGGCAATTTCCTAGAAGCTTCTCACCATCACTCTGTGGGAATTCATCACTTTCCCGTCATTTCCTGTGTATTCCCAATGCAGCTTCGTATTCTAGTTCGTCGTAAAAATACCCATGTCTACCAGCTAAATTCATGTTGCAGCTAAATTCCTCGCATAGCCTAGGAAAAGGCAAGAAGCATGGGAAGTATATCGGCTGATGCTGGCTGCTCGTCTGTGATCGACCATTTAAAGCAGACCTACTATTAAACAATCCTGATCGATGGCGCAGGAAACGTCATAAAGGAAGAGAGCGATGTTTGATGTTTGGTTCAATGATTAGGTACTGAATGATCATGAGAAATGCTGAAAGGACAAATGTATCAACAATTGTTAGCATTACTCAGCAAATTATATCAAGTGATATCATTCGAAGTGATAAATTTAATGAGTGATTATAATAGGAAATGTAAATGAAATTTAAATATACTTATACGACGTTTCGAACAACAATATGCTCATCATCAGCTTTTACAGTGGTTACTCACAGTGATGTAACTCCAAGCTCATAGGGGCCTCCGGCCTCCGGCCATATAACATATTTTCCTAGTGTATTGATTGGAAAGGGCAAAAAATTGATATGAAACGAACGAAACTTCATTTCAAAATAGTTGCAGGGGATTCTCCAATGACGTTTTTTAGTATTCATCATTAGTACAGACGTAGACACTTCGAAAACACAGTCTAGAATTTGAGTCTAAAGAAGAAGTATATTTTGAGTCTTCAAAGTGCCTTGTAAAACCTGTCTTTAATAATTGCTGATTTAAAAGATGAAATTGTGAATAATCCAAAAATAAAGAGACGGCGTTGAAAGATAAAAGATATTAGGGTAAAGAGAGTCTATATTTACTACAAAAGAACACGACTTAGAAGTTTAGATAGATGCTCCCATGCTTTCAGCTGACCAATTACCAGACGAAAAAGAATTTTAAATTACAGAAATATCAAGTAGCACAGACTTTTTATTCGAAACTAGTTTTGTTATTCAGGCTCTACAATTACAAATACCTTTATAAGATTTACCGTCCTGTAATCTGAATTTCCGAATAATCAAATTTCCAATCAACACAGATTATGGTCTAATTATGCTTTAATCATTGGAGGTTTTCCTTTATAAATTGTTTTCTCTCTAGCACACAATAAAAACGGTAAAAACATGCAATAAAACTTTTTCAAGTACACGTTTCGAGACCGGACATTTCACTTTAATTTAGATTAAAATTGAAAATATTAACATATAGATTAAATTAGGATTCCATGTCCTCATACGATGATAGGAATGTGGGATAAATTCTTCACATTCATGTCGTGTTCTATTAAATATCCAAGAACTTGACTATAATTTCCTGTTGGAAAAACCGTTTAGAATAATAAATAAAAAATAAAGATCGAATGTCTTATATTATGTCCATTGGGAACCACTGGTATAGTACAGGACAAATTATTTTAGCATGGTTCTAGGAAATCCTCACAGTTAGGGGGCTATAAGCAGCTAGTAAATTTTCTTTTTTCTGGACTGTACTAAAATTATTTTGACTTTTATTTTAATATTAGCTTGAATTTAAAAAAAAGTTACAGTTTAAGTATTAATTCAAATTTTAAAATTGAAATGTATATAGAATAATTACCAAATACTTTTTTCTTACATCTAAATATTATGTTCTAGGAAAAATACAGAAATTTACTTAAAAGAAAAATATTCTTGATACCACCCTTTTTCACAGGTAAACAGACTTCATGCTGTGCCGCGGTTCACCATGCTATTAGCGAAGTAAACTCATGCTAAAATAAATTGACCTGTACTATAACATATTTTATCTAAGCCTGTTACAGTATTCATCATGATTCACCCAGTGAGAGATTAATAGAGGAGTCACAGAAAACACAGTAAGCACCATAACGCCACGAGTACATCATAATTTTATAACTCTCAATTATTATAGCACAAAGCTCGTATTGTAAGGCACAAAATATTTGCTGAAAATATGAAAAAGAATCATTGTGGAATAAAAACTTACTAATAGATGAACTGCAGCTAGTCTCGAAGCTTGATCTTTTCAAAAGTTCATAAACATCATACCTATCTTTATTGCACTAGCTAAAATAATTTTAGGGCACTTATGTCCAGCCTCACTTCAACAAAATATTAGTAATATGTCAAGCATCAGAATCTCAAATACTTGAGTTATAAAAAGTTTAATTTGTAAAAATTCCACTCCAAAAATTGGTCACTGTATCAATCTCCATGCATTTTGGGCTAAATTTTAATCACAGAAATGTCTCAAAAACCGTAGAACTCACAACACTTAAATGACTGAAATGTTCTCAATTGTTAGTCTGAACGCCAGGCGATTCAAATGGTTGAGACTTGTTCAAAGTAAAATAATGTTATTACCAAACTCATTGATTCAGGATTCTGGTTCTAAACATATATTACTAGTATTTTGTTGAAGTAAGGCTGGAAATTAGTGACTTAACATTATTTTAATCAGTGCAATAAAAATAGGTGTAATGTTTATGAACTTTTGAAGAGATCAAGTTTTATAAATTTTTCTTTGTGCCAAGCTGCAGTTCTGCCACTGGTTAGCTCTTATTCCATCTTTCCAACGAATATTTTACACTTTACAATACAAGCTTGTTGCTATAATAATTGAGATCTGGAAGCGGGGCTCATATTTTCAGGATATTCTTCAAATATAAAATTATAATTCACTCTGTGGCGTACTTTTCAAAAAAACTAAGAGTACCCGTAGCTTGACGATTGGTAACTGGGTAACTGCACCCCTGCCACACCCCCAGCGGGTAAAAGGCGTCATTGAGATTTAATTAAAACTGTCCATACATTCATTTTTTAATAATTTTTTTCAAAATCACTACAATTATTGATTTAAAAATATTATGTGGTTTGACTGATAACAATAATTTGAAAAATTGATAAACCAGACTCTGATGAACTTCAAATGTCAGATAAATAAATGCACTAATCTGCAATTTCCTAATTATGGCGTTACCCTTTCATGAGTCAACTTCAGTTGAATTGTTTGAGGAATGTTGAATTTTTTTCCCCAAAATAAAATTGAAAATGCATGAGCAGCTCCAACTCGATCTACTGCATCAATATTAGGGCATTAGACCCGATATTCAATCCATTTCAGTCAACAAAACCAGTTCAAATACTAAACGTAAATATTTATTATTGGCATAAAAGCTTTCCTGATATTTCATATTTGATTCCAAGGAAAATATCAGATTAAAGAGAAAATGCATTCATTCACTGATAAATTCATTTCTAGAGTTGAAATTAAATATTTTGATGAAATCCAACCCACCCGAGCTCATTAAACCATTTTGTTGGATAATCCCAGAAGTTTACGAGAAACTGTAATGAAATAATTCGTGACGGAGAATGGTCACAATTAAGTATTGAAACTAATGTTATGTAGACCAAAATATTCATACATGATATGAAACTCACTCATAGATATTTTTTTGTCAATTTTAAGATCAAAACAAGATTTTATAGGATCTCAGGATTGTACCCTTTGTGTAAGTAATCCATTCTCCATCTCTAATTAGAACGTTCCTCTAGATAAAGACATGATTTTTTTTCATGAAAATATTTCCGTCAGTTATTAGACACTCGAATAATAGTACATTGTCGCAAAATGTAATTGTTACGTAGTAAGGGAAAAGTTGCCTGATTGATCAAAATGTTCTGAAACATTAAACGATGGTTTATAAAAAGCGATTTTGGGGCGAAATTACATTGTGCGACAATCTACCATGTGAAAATTGTACTGCAATCTGTGTTAAAGTTATTAAGTCATATTAAATCTGTGACAGTAAATATATAAAATCTAAAGTCGAAATTTTCAACTCATGTAGGAATCGTGTCATCACTTATTTTTTCCAAAAGTAATATCCATGTCTATTCGTTCATATTCAGTCATATGTTTGTCAGTCGATCAAAACATTCTCTTGAAATTTCCTCTCAAGACAAAAAAGTTCATCAATTATTTGAGCTTTCCTATACTTAATGAGTTGATTTTCTTCCCTTGGTGTGTTAGAAACCCTTGTCGTTCGTTTGTTAGGAATGATTGAACAGTGATTTATAGATGGGTCAATTTACTGGATTGTTCATCATATCGCAGGGGAGGAAACCAGCGGTCCTAAAACTGTTCCACAATATTTTATCAAACTGAATGCACACACAGGATTTATTATTCACTCATAAATATTTTTGCCAAATGATCGTTCTTCCTGAATTCTAATAGAATCTCTTATTTTAGTTGACATCAAAAACCTAACTTGTTAATTACTGGAAGGATCATAATTTCCTGATATTATCATACCAAATACCAAAAATATGGAATGGAATATTTCTTGCAAAGCTATTGCAAGATTTCTCAAAGTATTTCAAAGGAAACCATTCAAAAATATATAATTTGATTCGATTTCATGCTTTATTGAGCACGCAAAACATGTAGCATCAAATATTTGATCAGCATGTTAACTTCTTTCGTGGCTACGCTTTGCGTTAAAATTCAGGTTGCATTTAACTAGTCATAAATAAAAAGACAACAATCTGTAATACACTTTGAAATAGCTTTTCTGAGCGCTGAGCTGAGAAGTCCATATAATTTGATTTATAATCGTCGAAATGAGTTTTCAACCGGAAAATCAAGCCATAAAGAACACAGAAGAAAACAGTATTTGAAAGTACTTTTGGGGACTTCATTCTCATTACTTCGTGACAGTTTGGATTACCAATATTACCATGATGAAGTTGAACATATATATAGCGAACGCTACAATCCATTCAATTTTGGGAGTTTATAAGACAAAATATTTTACGATACAAAGTAATGAATATGCAACATTAAATCAGAAATCCTTCCTGTAAAATTTTTAATGAAGGTGTAATAAATCGGAATAAGTCTTTATTTTTGAGCAGTTCACGAATCCATTCATTTCGTTTCTGCATAAAATGCATCCAATGTATTTCTGAAGACTTCAACGACTCCAGCGTCCTCTTAAGTCTTTCACTCAAATTATATTAGCTCGATTTTCTCAATCAGTGAATTTAACAACGAATCCACGGATTCTTGTAGTTAGTTTGGAGTACCAATTAACTTAAAAACATCTTAGAATCCTCAACTATACTCCTCGCTCTTTCGCAATATTGTAGAAGATATTCAAATGCATTGTAGCAGCAGATGTTCTTTAATAATAGCCTGACTGATTCCGATGGACGCATGGGTCGTATAATTCCAGAGAAGAAATCAGTTGTGGCGTTTCAACGACGCTAATCCAAAAAAGAATAAAAAGGAAGGAGCGACCAGAAAATTAGATTTGAGAATGTTCTGCTTCCATAGAATGCACGTTGACTTGAATTAAGTCAAGAGGAAGCTAAATGCCATGAATGAGTTCTAGCACTTACAATTAAAAATGGACTATTTCAGCCAACCTTTGGGGAATTATCTACAAACCCTTCCATATTATTTACAAACAAGATATATTTGACTAGCGCTAAAATAACTGTCCCACAAACTATTAGAATATCAGAATGATTGCATTTCATTTCATCCACAAAGCCTGGGTCATATTTATTACTCTCTCGCTTCCCTGAATTCTCATGTAGGTTGTTACAAAATTTCGTCTGACGTCTTTTTTTTGTACAATTGTTTTCCCATTGCATACCCATGTCGCCATCTATGTAGCAGATTCGCACTAATTTGTAAAATAGTACGTTCGTCCGACACTTGATTGAAGCGCTCTCTTGGGTAGTCGACGCGTCTGCTTCTTCCTCGCTCTCTTGCTTCCGAGCTGTTGTTGCAGACGTTTGTTTTTGAGTAGTCTTGTGATTTTTCTTGTTGTTCTAAATTTGGTGATTATTTTATTTAATTAAAATCAGTGTTATGATTTTGTAAGTATTTCGTTTATTATTTCGTTTATTATTTCACGTTATTCCAAATTTAGTATTATTTTTCTAGTGATTTCGTTTGAGGCGACCCGCGTGGTTAACCTTTTGTTTTCCAAATTTATTTCTTTCATCCTTTATTATTTGTTAGTTTTTTGTGTTCAGCACCTTTTTACTATCTTGAAATTTTTTTACAAAATTAATATTTTTGTTCTAAATTTATTTTTTTCTAAATTTCATATGTACACTCGAAGTAATAAAACCTACGAGATTTGTGGCTATCTTCGTTCCTCCCTTTACCTTTCCTCACCTAAGTATGTGTGCTGTATGAATGATTAGTGAAAGTGGTTGATAATACATAATTTAACTATATTTTGGATCCAACGCGTTGCGGATTTGTCATTCAACAACTCGTAGTTTAGTTTCTTACGTTGTTTTAGTAGTTTTTTGTTTCCAAAGCTTAAAATATTTTGTTGTGGGCTTTAGTTCCCGTTTTTAAGCTGGAAAATCCTACGAGTTTGTGAAGATTGATCCAATTTTTTAGTAACGAACCACGTTCGTAAATTTATCGACTCGTCGCTAATAAATCCTTTTTCTTGTCCTGCTAGACTTTGTATTTTCTGTGTTTTTTCTTCTCTTTAATGCTCAGCGTAGTTTTTTTACTTTGCAAATTTTTAGTGCACTATTTCAAATCAGACAAATAAATAGCTTACTGATTATTTTATTTAACTTTTACTAAATTTACAGTTTATTCGTTTTTTATTTGAATCTAAATTTATTCATTCAAGTTTAACGCTTCACGTTTGAAGAGAGCTCTCGAATTTTTTTTATAGGAACCTCCTGTTTCAGTTGAATTGGATACTGGTTGGGTTGTTTGTTTTCAGTGTAAACTGCTAGGAATCTTAGGGACCAGTGGCCACTTGAGACTAGTTTTTGACCAACTTCAAGTTAAGAAAAAACACCAACACGTCTACGACTTAAAGAAGAACATTAATATCTCCCGAAGTTGACGACCAAGCGCACGGCCAACCTTAACACCTTCAAGGACCGTTGGGTATTTATCAAAGCCCTATAAGACGCAAGATCAACTTTACTTAATTCAGGGAACGTTCTTGTCTGACGTTGTTTTTGTGGCTACCAATTCGACATCTATCTCCTCTGCCGATACTAGTCTTGAGTTCCGCCTGAAGAGGATATTTAGCTAGTTTTTGGTAACGTAATTTTGAACGTCTGTGACGTGCTCTCCAGTTCCCTTTTGGCTGTTGCAGTGAGATTTTGTTTTTGTATAATAGCTTCAACCATTTTCGTAAGTTACAAATTTTTGAATTATAATTTTTTGGATTTCTTTGCTTTAATTTAATAATAATTTCATTTATAATTGATTTCGACGTTTGTGCTTTATTTCTTTTTTGCTGTCGCTATTGTCTCCCAGAATAGTACCTTTTTCTCCTTTGATCATTTCCTGGGAGTGGCGCCCATTTCCTATTTTTCAGGTAAAATATTTCTGGTGCCCTTATTAATAGCTAGCCTGGGTCTTCACTTTCAAGGTAGGATATTCCATTACTTAAATTTAGTGTCAATCAGCAGTACATTAAGTTTTTGCCACCAAATAGTGAAGAAACATTACCTTTTTTAATTTCCTACTGCCACCTTGGAAATAGGAAAAGGTACACTGGCGCCCAACGTGGGGCCCTTAATTTTGTTCAGCCTTGAATTTTGTTGCAATTCAAATAAATACTTTTTTGCTTCTCCAATTGGTTGCACAAACTTTGACATCGAAAAGAAAACTGGAAATATTCATCCTGAAATCCTTCTACTCTTTTCTTTCTATCATTATTATTTTTCCTCTAGCATATGCAAGATACCTCTACAACTCCTTTTTGTGCAATTACTAATCAAATAAACTTTTCTGAGGTACATACCAAGATGAAGCCCGAATGCATCGAATACCTATCAGAGGATGAGTTGTTATATGAACTAGGAAACCGAGGTGTTGAAATCAATAATTTGTCGGTGGATTTAAAACCTATATTGAGAGGATTGCTGCAAGTTGAAGGAATAAATGGGAATCCATCTCCTATACCACACAATTATATACCAGCCACTGAAAACGCGACATGTCAACAGAAGCTACTGGATTTACGCGGTAAGATAGCCCAAATCAATAATGATAATTCTCGTGCTATTTCGTTGCGATTAGATTACCTTTACAATCGCGTTTTACGTTTAAATTCAGTTCAACCTTGTCCAAACCTATTAGCTCTTATAGCTGATTTGAGAACACAGCTCGACAACTTTTCGCGATTACAAGCTCCTTTGGCTGAAGCCGATCTTATTTCTTTCAATAATCAATACGTATCCTTACCAAATTCTACACCACCGACCCCAGTAGAACATCCAACTTTGATTGACACCCCCAATTATTCTTCTTACGGTTTTTCACAACCTTTAAATGCACCACCACAACGCCTATCTCTACGACAACCTATTTTTGATTTGACTGTTCCATCTCCAGTCGTTTCACCGTTAACAAATAATTTACAACCTACTTATTCTTTAGTTCCTGACGTCCATAAATGGAATTTAAAATTCGATGGTACCGGCAGTGTCAACTCTTTTTTAGAACGTGTAACTGAACTAGCTACTTCTCGAGGTGTTTCTTTAGCTAATTTGCCTAAACATGCTAGCGAACTATTTACTGGACCTGCTTTAATTTGGTTTCGTGCAATTCGAGATGATATTCAATCATGGGATGATTTATGTTATCGCTTAAAACAAGCTTTTCTTCCATCAGATTATGAATTCGAACTTTGGCAAGAAATACAATCTCGTACTCAGGGTATTGATGAAAAAACCGAACTTTTTGTTGCTGTTTTGAAATCGTTGTGTAGCCGCTTACAAATTAAACCAGATGCAAAATCTTTTCTAACTTTGGTTTTACGAAATTTACAGCCTCGCTTTCAGCAGGATATCGCCGTTTTGCAATCTCCTACCATCGAACATCTTATTAGTGTTTGTAAACTCAAAGAAAACACAGATCATAGGGTTGAAAAGTTTAAACCACCACCTTCTCGTACAAATAAATTACTAGAGCCCGAGTTAGCTTACCAACGTTCCGTTGCATCTTCTTCTCGTGTGAATACTGTGCACACGACGCCTTCTAAAAATCAAAATACTCGTAAGTGTTTTAATTGTGATGATCCAAATCATTTAGCGCCTCAGTGCCCAAAGCCTCATAATAAGCATTGTTATAGTTGCGGTTATAAAAATGTCACTCGTTTTACATGCCCACATTGTTCAAAAAACGAATAGGATCGCGTTGTTTCAGTCGCCGACGCACACGATCTTTTATTAAGACTGACCGTTCAGCTTGGAATGACTGGCTGAAAACTGTAGCTAAATTCTGTAAAAGTCCTACCATTTCACCTATTATTCATCATCCTAATTTAGACTCGCGACCTTTTGTTAAAATTCTTTTCGGAAAAACTCCTGTTGTCGCTCTATTAGATTCGGGTGCTAACGTTTCTGTACTAGGAAATAAAGGCATTTCTTTACTTTCTGCTAATAATATACCCCTTTTACCTTCTAAAGAACCTACTGTAACTACTGCAGATGGTGCTTCTCAACAAGTCAATGGAAAAGTTACCGTTCCTATCACTGCAGATTCAGTCACTCATTATATAAACTTTTTAATAGTTCCTGCTCTTGAACAATCTGTCATATTAGGTACCGATTTCTGGCAAACTTTCAATATTCATGTCAATTTCAAAGATAATTTATGGAATTCTAGGCCGACTATTAATGCTTTTAGTTCACTACATGATTCTACCGAATTAACTACTTCTCAAACTGCTGCTCTACAAGTAGTCATAGATTCTTTCAAAGAACTTGGCTCAAAACCTCTTGGACGCACTCATTGTCTTACGTATTCAATTGATACTGGCGATGCCACTCCTATTAAACAACGATATCATTCTGTCTCTCCAGCTATGTTGTCCATCTTGCATCAAGAATTAGATAAAATGCTTGCACTCGGTGTAGTACGTCCTTCAAAAAGTGCTTGGTCGTCCCCCGTTCTAATCGTAAAGAAAAAATCCGGAGAGCCCCGTTTTTGTTTTGATGGCCGTAAACTTAATTCAGTTACCAAAAAGGATGCTTATCCTTTACCTTTAGTCAATGACATCTTGGATCGATTACGCGATGCTAACTATTTGTCTTCAATTGATTTAAAAAGCGCTTTCTGGCAAATTCCACTTGATGACGCTTCTTGTGAAAAAACCGCCTTCACCGTGCCAAATCGAGGTTTATTTGAGTTCACGCGAACCGCTTTCGGTCTTACAAATGCTCCTCAAGCCTTGCAAAGATTAATGGATGCCGTTCTTGGTCCACTTTTACATAAGTCTGTTTTCGTTTACTTGGACGACATTATAATTTGTACTTCCACCTTCGAAGAACACTTGTCAGTGCTCTTTGATATTCTTAATCGACTTAAAAATGCAGGTCTTACTATCAACTTTGGAAAATGTGAATTTTGTAAACCCTCTTTAAATTATCTTGGCTTCGTAGTTGACAAACAAGGATTACGTACCGACCCAGACAAGGTTGCCGCCATTAATAACTACCCTTTACCACGAACAGTTACGGAAATTAAACGATTTTTAGGTTTAGCTTCCTGGTATCGGCGTTTTGTACCTCAATTTTCATGTCTTTCAGCCCCTATCACTGCTTTAACTAAAGGAAAACGCAAATCTAATATTGTTACTTGGGATCAAGAAGCTCTTCAAGCTTTTGATAAATTAAAATCTTCACTCACTTCTTCACCTGTTTTGGCTAGTCCAGATTTTACAAAACCATTTACCATTCAAACAGATGCTTCAAATTACGGCATAGCCGCTGTATTATCTCAAGATTCCTCTGGCGAAGAACATGCCATTGCTTATGCAAGTCGTACTCTTACGCGCACTGAACGTAATTACTCAGTTACTGAACGCGAATGTTTAGCCGTTCTTTTCGCTATTACCAAATTTCGTCCTTATGTCGAAGGTACTTCTTTTACTGTTATTACTGACCATCATTCACTATTATGGCTTATGAGAATGCAGGATCCCACAGGTAAACTTGCTCGTTGGGCTGTTAAGCTTCAACAGTTTGATTTTCAACTTTTACATAGACCTGGAAAACTAAATACTGTCCCAGATGCTCTTTCACGTGCTCCATTAACAATTTCAACTTTATTTGTACCAGCCGATAACTCAGATCCATGGTATATAAATCTTCGTACTTCAATTCTTGCTTCTCCTTCTGATTATCCAGGATGGCGTGTAGAGGACCATACAATTTATAAACTTGTGCCGCAGAACCGTGCTGTTAATTTATCTCCATGGAAAATAGTCGTTCCCTCCGATCTAAGGGATGAAATTCTCAAAGAAGCTCACTCTGCTACTACTTCTGGTCATTTTGGCGTATTTAAAACCCTTCGTCGTCTTTCCGAAACATACTATTGGCCCGGTATGAGACGTTCCGTACACCGATTTGTAACGCAATGTAAAATTTGTTTATCTCAAAAACCTTCTCAATTACCTTCTTTAGGCCATATGGGAGAGCCTAAGAAAATTAACTATCCTTGGCAGGCCATCGCCATTGATTTAATGGGTCCTTTTCCTCGATCATCACATGGGAATATGCATTTATTAGTAGTATCAGATTGGTTTTCAAAATTTCCTTTATTATTTCCACTTCGTCAAGCTACTTCTAAAAGTATTACTACTATTCTAGAACGTGATGTCTTTCTTCTCTTTGGAGTCCCTCAAATTGTAATTTGTGATAATGGTACTCAGTTCAATTGTGACGAGTTTCGTCGTTTGCTGAAAAAATATCAAGTTCCAAAACTTTGGTACAATGCTAAATACCACCCGCAAGTAAATTTTGTAGAACGCACTAATAGAATCATTAAAACCGCTATTCGATCCTTTATTAAAGACAACCACCGCGCTTGGGATGTAAATTTACCCCAAATTGGTCAAGCAATACGTACTTCTGTTCACGAAGTTACTGGTTTTACTCCAGCATATCTTAACTTTGGCCGTCACGTACCCTTATCCGGAACTTTTTACTCCACTCCACCTGATACCATTTTATCTGATACTCCAGCTACTTATGCTAATTCATTTAAAGAATTGCATACTAATTTCCAACTAGTTCAGAAGAAAATTATATCTTCATATGACCGCTCCGCTAAACGTTATAACCTTCGTAGACGTTCTTTAGAATTCTTTGTAGGTGATTCAGTTTGGAAACGTAATTACGTACTTTCTGATGCTACCAAACATTTCTCTGCCTCTTTAGCTCCTAAATACATTCCTTGTGTAATACACAAGAAAATTTCTAAATTAGTTTATCAACTTCACGACCTAAATGGCCGCGACTTAGGACGTTGGCACATAAAAGACCTAAAGCCTCATCCTTCTGATGATGATAATTCTTCAAATCAATAGCTTTGTTACAAAATATTTTACATTTTTTAAAAAATTCTTTTTACACATATTTCGTTACGTCCCAAATCGACCCCTACTTATAATTTGCTACCTCCTATTTCGTCCCTATTCTTAGAAATTTTTCTTTTCAAGAAAAATTCCTTTTTCGTGGAGGGGCAGTGTTACAAAATTTCGTCTGACGTCTTTTTTTTGTACAATTGTTTTCCCATTGCATACCCATGTCGCCATCTATGTAGCAGATTCGCACTAATTTGTAAAATAGTACGTTCGTCCGACACTTGATTGAAGCGCTCTCTTGGGTAGTCGACGCGTCTGCTTCTTCCTCGCTCTCTTGCTTCCGAGCTGTTGTTGCAGACGTTTGTTTTTGAGTAGTCTTGTGATTTTTCTTGTTGTTCTAAATTTGGTGATTATTTTATTTAATTAAAATCAGTGTTATGATTTTGTAAGTATTTCGTTTATTATTTCGTTTATTATTTCACGTTATTCCAAATTTAGTATTATTTTTCTAGTGATTTCGTTTGAGGCGACCCGCGTGGTTAACCTTTTGTTTTCCAAATTTATTTCTTTCATCCTTTATTATTTGTTAGTTTTTTGTGTTCAGCACCTTTTTACTATCTTGAAATTTTTTTACAAAATTAATATTTTTGTTCTAAATTTATTTTTTTCTAAATTTCATATGTACACTCGAAGTAATAAAACCTACGAGATTTGTGGCTATCTTCGTTCCTCCCTTTACCTTTCCTCACCTAAGTATGTGTGCTGTATGAATGATTAGTGAAAGTGGTTGATAATACATAATTTAACTATATTTTGGATCCAACGCGTTGCGGATTTGTCATTCAACAACTCGTAGTTTAGTTTCTTACGTTGTTTTAGTAGTTTTTTGTTTCCAAAGCTTAAAATATTTTGTTGTGGGCTTTAGTTCCCGTTTTTAAGCTGGAAAATCCTACGAGTTTGTGAAGATTGATCCAATTTTTTAGTAACGAACCACGTTCGTAAATTTATCGACTCGTCGCTAATAAATCCTTTTTCTTGTCCTGCTAGACTTTGTATTTTCTGTGTTTTTTCTTCTCTTTAATGCTCAGCGTAGTTTTTTTACTTTGCAAATTTTTAGTGCACTATTTCAAATCAGACAAATAAATAGCTTACTGATTATTTTATTTAACTTTTACTAAATTTACAGTTTATTCGTTTTTTATTTGAATCTAAATTTATTCATTCAAGTTTAACGCTTCACGTTTGAAGAGAGCTCTCGAATTTTTTTTATAGGAACCTCCTGTTTCAGTTGAATTGGATACTGGTTGGGTTGTTTGTTTTCAGTGTAAACTGCTAGGAATCTTAGGGACCAGTGGCCACTTGAGACTAGTTTTTGACCAACTTCAAGTTAAGAAAAAACACCAACACGTCTACGACTTAAAGAAGAACATTAATATCTCCCGAAGTTGACGACCAAGCGCACGGCCAACCTTAACACCTTCAAGGACCGTTGGGTATTTATCAAAGCCCTATAAGACGCAAGATCAACTTTACTTAATTCAGGGAACGTTCTTGTCTGACGTTGTTTTTGTGGCTACCAATTCGACATCTATCTCCTCTGCCGATACTAGTCTTGAGTTCCGCCTGAAGAGGATATTTAGCTAGTTTTTGGTAACGTAATTTTGAACGTCTGTGACGTGCTCTCCAGTTCCCTTTTGGCTGTTGCAGTGAGATTTTGTTTTTGTATAATAGCTTCAACCATTTTCGTAAGTTACAAATTTTTGAATTATAATTTTTTGGATTTCTTTGCTTTAATTTAATAATAATTTCATTTATAATTGATTTCGACGTTTGTGCTTTATTTCTTTTTTGCTGTCGCTATTGTCTCCCAGAATAGTACCTTTTTCTCCTTTGATCATTTCCTGGGAGTGGCGCCCATTTCCTATTTTTCAGGTAAAATATTTCTGGTGCCCTTATTAATAGCTAGCCTGGGTCTTCACTTTCAAGGTAGGATATTCCATTACTTAAATTTAGTGTCAATCAGCAGTACATTAAGTTTTTGCCACCAAATAGTGAAGAAACATTACCTTTTTTAATTTCCTACTGCCACCTTGGAAATAGGAAAAGGTACAAGGTAATATGGTTGCAGGTGAAACTTAGATATTTTAACCTAATTTTTGTACACCTCACACGGCGGTGTGTATTCTGTTATCGACCAGCGCGTAATCCTCGAGCTTTTACGATAGAAAAAAAATTAATAAACAAAGAATCAATGATTTTCGATCCAATTCAACTTTCCAAATACATTTTATGAAGCTATAATTGTTCAAAATAATCAAGATACATCAAAATGTTCTCCATAAAAATTGTAGAAAATCTCAGTTTCTACAAAACTGCTGTCAAGCATTTTTATCGTAAGACCAACAGGAAATGAGAAAAAGCTTGATTTAGCCCCGTTTTCAAGATGGCAGAGTACGCACACCCCTATCAAGATAGAAAAATGTGCTCCATAATTAGGGTTGATCCTTTCTAAGTAGCTTAATTGAAAAAAACTCTGGTAATCATCTGGCGGATAAATTCCCTATTGTCTGGACTATTATTTGAGGACAGGAATTACGTTTATCTTGATTCTCATCAAACATTCTTCCAAACTCATATATGTCAATTAATTGAGTGAAAATAATGAAGTAATATCTAGTATCTCATATTTTAATCATAGTCACCATTTTGAAATTGTTTCGTTTAGTGTAAAATAATTTTACTCCGTTTTTGTTTGTGAATTTAATTATGTTTTATTTTTATGTTTATTCCTTTGAAGTATTTTTGTAGGACATGAAACAAAACATCAAGTGGAGTTACCCTTAGCATCTCATCATTCTCATCATCTCATCCTCCTTTCTTGAGGACCTGACCCGTGATTACTCACTCGAGACCGCTGTCGCAATATCAACGCCATTTTCGAATTCTTGCCGAACGGCTTGGACTCAGCAATCCTTTAATTAAATTAGAAACGTGGCTACTTGAAACTTCCTAGCTATTCGTGAAGACTTTAACTGGGCTCCAAATAAGTCATTTATCGCAGATTACCGCGAATAATTTTATTACGCATAAATCTTCTCTTTTGTTTCTTTCCAAAAGAGAGAAGAGAGATCCAGTCTTCAATGAAAATCTTACAGTAAACTCAAATCTGATAGCGAAATAAAAAGATGTGAATTATAACATGAACAGTAAAACATTAGTTAATTCTATGAAGACGACAAATCCGCGGAATTCTCTCATTGGTTTTGAGAAGATGAATAAGGTCGTGATAAATGACGGTAAAAGTTTTGAGGACGAATTCAACAAAAGCGCAAATTAAAATCTTTTCATATTTGATAACCACTAATGACGTGGCATTCAACTCAGATTGTAATATTCAGATTTAGATGTACGATAGAACACGTACAGTTTCTTTTCAAGACCTCCAATCTCTACTCATTAAGAAGTGCGTATTAAACTCGTGCATCAAGGGTTTCGTACATCTACCACGAAAACTGGTATAGGCAAAAGTTTCAGTAGTCTTTTTGGAGAAAACTATGAATCTACAAAATCAACTAATAACTATTTTACACTAAACAATAATTGCGAACCAATATTCATCTTTCCAGAATATTTTTGTCGCACCAAATGTTTTATTTTGACCTGCTTGTTTATACTCTGAGCGTTCGATTCACTCTGACCTCACTTAACGATTCGGTCGTTTATATGTAGGAGAAGTCTCCTCTTACTATTTGCGGTGATCTGGAAGTGCTCTACCGCACTACGAAAGACTGCTAGAATTATCTCGAATATTCCACACATCAAATTATATGACATTTTATTTCCATGGAAAACAAATAATCAGCAGATTATTCAAGAGGCTTTTTTCTGTAATATTTCCGAACAAAATATAATTTAGTTGATACAGATCACCCGGATAAAAGTGATAAGATGGACTCCCTCGCAGTTTCGTTCCAAATATTCTCATTCTTTTCCTTTCGCAGACTCGCACCCATATTTCAGCGTTTAATAAGCCTTTAGTTTGCGGAACGGAGGCAAAAAATGCTCCATTAGACTTCAGCCAGTGCCGACGATACAAAAGCTTCTTCGAGGGTAAACAATAACGCTTTCTAGCCAAAATGTGATATTCAAATTACCATCACTTTCGACTGGACTAATTTTCATCAGGATTATCACAGCCAATAAGATAAAAAAAACCCTCCCATCCCTTGTCACGAAATGTCACAATTCGTCGATTCCCTTTCTCCCTCCTAACGTGTGACGTAATTTTTGGATGGCCCATAGCTCTGCTAAAGGTCTTACCCTTGCTAGCTGGGAACAGCTACTTGCGACATACACCAATTCATAAAGTAAATTTTATGGCACATCGGTTGACTCTGATACTAACATCAAAAACCGAAATATTGAGATGAATCGTTTCTACGCTAAAGTAGGTATTAATTTATATCAGTTTGAAATTTGAGGTATAAATTCCAATTACTGACGGGTTGCTTATTCTGTGCAACAATTTTCAAATTTCATCTATGCATGGTTCAGCAATAATCATCTTTTGGATTTCTATTTAATTTTTAACCTAAGATTGGGTGTATAAATGGAAGAATCAAACAGTTTGTGCAAACTCACGAAGCATCAGCTTTTATTTAATATCAGTTTCAAATCTATAAGTGCTGTAGTTGCCGAGAACTCAGCGTCACTCCAGTCAGCCTGACCTTGACTATATATTTTGATCCAAAAAACATAAGAAATAAGGGGAAAAATATTTTAATGTTGAAAATTTTCATGAACGGGTATCCCTTGCCATCAATTTTCAGTTTTTCCAGTATAAAATTTTTATTTGTTGTTCAATTATCTTGAAATTTGGAAATCTCATAGCCTAATGTATGATCGATCGACTATAGTAATTTCCAATTGTTTATCTCCGATATTTTCTGAGATATTGAGAGAGAAATGGAAAACCATGGATTCTTAAGCAGAAAATTTCAATTTATTTCAAACGTCGATATCTCAAAAAATATTTATCAGAGAGCATTTTAAGATGATTCCCGTGATCTACGATTCCGAAACTATATACTTTGATCCAAAAGACATAAAAATGCAGAACAATTTTTTTTTCTAATTTCAAAATTTGTTAATCAATTCGTAGAACTCAAATATTTTCAGTTTTCCCTCAATTAAATTTGTATTTGTTGTTCAATTATTTTGAAATTTGGAATACTTTTAGCCTACTGTATGCCAATCGACTATAGTAATTGTCAATTGTGTATCTCTGATATTTTTTGAGGTATTGAGGGAGAAATGTAAAAAATGGAAAATCATGGATTTTTATCAATCGGACAGCATTTTTAAGGTGTTTCTCGTGATCTGCGGTTCCAAAACTATATATTTTGATCCAAAAAATATAAATATATAGAGAATAAAATCGAGTATTAAAACTATGCATAATTCAGGAAAACGACGAATGCCATTTGGAAGACTTCATTCCGAAGACTTGATATGTACATTGCTTCTTCTGTCTCAATCTAAATTTCTTCTTCTATCACCTCATAAAGATGCGTCACCAGTTGCTGGACTCTATATTAATAAATGCACCCTTCCTCATAAATTTCTAGATACGCTACTGGCTCGATATGAGCGAATTCCATCCCTTTTGAAACTGACTGTACTAAAACAGTTTGGAATGACTTATTTCCGCGCAAAAAGCTGTAAGAAAAAACGGCTACGCCTGAACACTTCCGCACAAGAAACGAAAATAATCCAATGTCATCGTTTAGCAGAACATGTAGCCCGTAAATGACCAATCTGTAGTATCCCAAAGGGAGTCGAAGAGCTTTCATGATCATGATTAACTGAATGTCTTTGAAATTTTAATTAGCCTATGCAGACAACATCCATCGAAAGCTTTCAAATGGAAAACCCGCAGTAAAAGTGACGGAGCGGATAACGAACAGGGCTTCCAAAAATAGGAGGCATTGTGACCAAACTTGACAGGGATGTTTTGTGGTGCTACACTAATTGCTTTCGATTTCAAAGAGCACAATGAGAATATATTCATGAGCCAATTTTCAGAAACAAAATTAATCCTCATCATTTTCAGTACCAGGAAGCAAATAATTATTTAAAAAACTAAATTGAAGATGATGAGGTTATAACTGCTCTCTGCAGAGCTGCCATTCATTCAAATTATCAAGTTGAAGCAATTCATAAATCGTAGTCACTATCATAACTATAAGGCAAAGAAAAAATAAATCCTTTTCGTCTAAAATAAGATCAGTTTTTTTCATGTGTTGCCAAGTACAATGTAAAGCAAGGTTTCTACATACATATATGTATAACTTTTTGGAACTCACAAAATCTGTTTTCAGCTACAAGCTCTTGCCTTCTCTGCTTGTTGAGTAACTCAAGAGGTGTTTGTGTATTTTTAGGGCTTTGTATGCTTAGATATAAGTGGGTAATATGAGACGTGGAGAACATTGAAGTAAAGGACTTGGACCCAAATGTAATATGTGCAAGGAACCGAGAAATTTGTTTTCGCTTATCACTTTCATAAGCACTCTTAATCCAAGACTACAGCGCTGCTTAATAAACTATCATTTTCTACTTGAGAAAGTTACACATAGTAACTAAAATGTAAGCCTATTATGAAATTTACGTGTACCTCACTACAAACTAGTTTAGTTATATGGAAATAGAATTTTATGTGACCGCTTAGAGCGTTAAAATAATGCTGCTAATTGAGAGCAAATCAACCACTGATTTTTTTGAAATAAATACTTATTATGCGACTTCGAACGCGTTAAACGCGAAGTGCAAATCGTTAAGCGGTACTGTGGGAAAGCAATGCAAAGCCAAATTTTTCCTTGTAGCATTTTCGTAAGATGCTACATCAGGTTTTATTATTTCAACAATAGGTGTTGAAAATCTGTACAATAAGATATTCTGATCTATTGTTCCCTTTGTATTCACTCCCGCACAATCTGTCATTTTTTATTGCTTGTCCGAATATCTTTCTTAACAACTTTCTTGTGTTTCTGTTAGGGTTCATGCCTCCCACGTGTATTTGTTTCTCTGATTATTTTATCAAAAAACCAGAAACTTTCCCGATACTTGAAGTGTAAAATATGATGGCTTTGAAATATTTTTGAATAAAAATTCAATGAGAAATATGGTCCTTATGACACTAAAAACTCTTTGTCCAGACTTCGTTCTAGCTATTCTGCCTAGTTTAGACAAATAATTATTCCTCATCACACTTCAACCCTTCTCAAAATTTCAAGAGAAATATTTGCTATACATTTCTGCTTTTAAATTAGGGGGCAAGCATGGTTCATAATTACATCAATTTTCATATTAATAGCGTGAACAATTATTGAGCTAATTCTTGTCATAAGGGATACAGGACAACCACAAAGACAACTATTAATTCCCCTTCAATTCATGTATTGAACATAACTTCGAACTAATTTCATGTTAAATGCGTAGATTATAACTACGTTAGGATATTCTTGATAATTCTGTATTTGTGCCAAAAGTTGCAATAATCTGGACATTAAAATCCATCGTAATATTACTTCTTTTTTTGATAGCATCCTCTTGAGAATATTAAATTTCATAATACAAATATTCAACTTAAGAAATATCTGCTGATAAACCCAAGAGCGGAAGCAACTGAATTCCCAACGCAAATTGTATTAATTCAATTAGAGAATTTTCAATTTCTTCGGTTAGTGCAGACAGACATCAAGTTTCTGTGGAATTATCGACAATTTTCTGATTGCAGTCTTTTGGAAAGAGAATGTAGGATCTAGTGATTGGCAGAATGCCATTTTATAGACATAAATCTTCATGTGTCTTTTCACATCTATATGACCGGTCTTCAGAAACTGTGTCACTTTTCAATAGATAGTTGGACACCGTCAGAAATGAATTTCAATACCCTTATCTTCTTGGATATTCTATGAAACCAGTGTATCCAAAATTCTATATTTCAGAGTTACTGGAGGAGTTAATGAAATCGAGCTCAAATCCGTTTTTCTGAAAATATATATGCTGCAATAATTTATTGAGGTGAAAAGCCAAGGAGTTATCGATTATTTGCGGCTGAATTCCTTTTGCTCAAAATATAAACTCATTCTCTTTATTTCTGTTTATAATTAAATGACCTGGTACTTGGAACAACATGGCAATTTGTTATGTATGTGTTTTCTCGCAATTTCAGTGACATCTAAAGTGGCTTAGTCTCAATGAAAATTCTTGAGTTCCATTCGCTCTTGAGATGTTCCAAAGATTCGGATGTGGAGATCCCCCGTCGTCCTGATGAGACTTAAATAATGAAATAGTAGCTGCAATTTAAATTGGAAGCAAGTGGAAAGGGCAAAAATGTGAAGAGATATTTAGTGTTATTGCGCGTAGGGTTACAGCGCACGCAATTGTATCGACGCTAGAGATGCTTTACAACGTTTTGTTCTCAAAAAATAATATAAAAAGATAATAGCGAATAATATCACTTCCAAGAACAATATTATTCAGTAACCTCAATAAAATAAATCCAAATAAAGTTCAAATTCACGCTGAGAACAAACAAATTTCATTTCAGGACAATCAAAAATAATCGAATATGAAGAAGGAAAAACGATTATAGGATGAACTAGACTTTTCAACGGGCTTTGGGGCTTTGGTGTCGATAATAATGCTAAACCTTCTAATGGGGTAAACAAAAAAGTACTGAATGGTACATCTAAAGAAGAGATCCTTCAATTTACAGTGTCTTGATACTGTCATTAAATTCTGAGAATGAATGAATGGATGTGACACACAGATCATATACCTTTAGATAATGGGGGAGAAGGGGCACGTAACAATTGAGATTTTGGACTATGAAAATTGATTGCTACTTGATGATCAGAAGTAGTTAAGTTTAAAGATTATGGAATGTACCAGAGCTTCTGATAGGAGTAATGATCATGTTGACTTCTCTGTTGGGGTATTTTTATAATAATATACAAAAGAGAATCTAATAGGAGTTGAAAGAACTGAAAAATTCCCAAAGAAGAACTACTCAGTACACGTTTAGTGAATGGACTCAAAATCACACCAAGTGCATATCGTCAGTCAAGCTTCAAGATGATCAAGAAAGGATAAAAAATAGCTGATAAAACAGTACAGATAACAAAAAGAGGTATTAGGAATACAATTTTAGAAGATCGCAAGGCAACGCACTTATAAGAGCACTAAAAATAAAGACGATAGTAGAACGATCATGTAACATATAAAATCCAATTTACAGGAAGATATATTACAAATAGAAGTACAACAGAAAATATTGGCACATGGAAAAGAGAAAGAGAATATCTGCATGTACCTGAAGTACAAATGAACTTGAAAATTTTTAATATAATAAAAATGAAAAACAAGTCAGTTGTTATGGATACTGTCATATACAGCACATATCCTAAGAAAATTCAACACATGTTCCATGAACATTTTTTTTTGAATAATTCATACTACCACCAACTAACAGAAATCTGTATTATTCATATTCCACTGAACTGATCAAAAATTCTACCGAATCATTGATCTACAACTGTTTAATCTTGAAAGCTTTTCAAGGCAAAGGCTTCACAAACTTGAATACCAAGTTCCGATTTTGAAATCCGCTGAAAGCATGAATCTGACTCCTTTCTGAAGTACGCTGCAAGGTAGACATGATTCTTTCTTTATTGTTTTTATAATTAATTACATAGATAGCTGATCGGTTCAAATAATCATAATTAAATGGAAACTGGATATCCAGTCACTTCATATTATATTGATGATGATTTACCTCTACGATAAAACTTGGTAAATAGAAACTGACACGATAAGAAAAACATTCGATAAATATATGTTTAAGTCCTTAATCGAAAGGTTGCATGTTTTTTAGGATCTAACTTTTCCCCAATCATAAGAACGTAGCCTAACATGAAAAAAATTACAAAATATTCACTACAATTTCAATCAACTAAACAAACATTTTGTAAGTCAACATATTGGACGATTTCTTTTAAAATCAGCTACATCCAAAATTCGGAGGAAGTAACTTTGCAAAAGTGAGGAGTTTGTCCTGCCAAGTATCGACCTTTTCTCCTGATGATGCAACGTATATCAATACTCCTCTCATTCAATGTTATGGACATGTCAATATGTGTTATATTTATTATAAAAATCAGATGAAACTGTAAATCTAGAACCAATTGGATTGTAACAAATATATTAGCATATAGATTAGTCAATTGTCCCCGAACTTCACCCATTTGTAATTCATCATTACTTGAACTACATTGAGATTCACGTCCCTTTCATCTAATAATTCCATGCACGTCCATAGTCGGAAATGTGAAGCACTAAAATAGAGTGAGGTACATCATAAATCTCTGCAAGTCGTAGAAGACGATCACTTTACTTATTACAGAGATTCGAACACTAAGAATTCTAATTCGTACTCGGTTATTAAGAGTATTAATGTAAAGCTACTTTTTGAGACAGATCTATTTGAATCATGAAAACTCGAAACTGTAATTTTATGTATGAATGAATCAAACTTGTATGCTATACACCATATACATTTATTCAATGTTTTTGTACAGAATATTGGGATTCAAGTGACAATTTACATTTGTTATTGGAACATAAGCTGAATATTTTAATCACCCGGTTGAATGAATACTGGTTTTAAACTCAAAAGTTAATATTGAGTGAATTTCGTTCCTTCTGCAAAAAATAAAATAAAATAGAAAAGAATTTTGTATCAATTTCATCATAAATCGATTAGTATTATTGTTTCGTTCCTAATAACATCGTTGGGATGCAAAAAATTATATATACACTAGATGAGATGATGATATCCCTCTTTCAGGGCATTATCACCCTCTGGCTTCAAATTGCATCTCCATAAAAACCATTTATCTCTTTCTCCAAATGTATAGTATACTAATTTGACGTATCTTTTCAAAATTATTCTTTTCTTCTGGCTAATCAACATTATTGTCGAAAATCGACCTTAGTCTGCTTGTCTGGATGCTAGAGCCAATATCCTAGTCACCAGCACGTTCCACGTAGGTTGATTTCCAGGGAGAATTGCTCAGAGAACTCGATTATCTAGCCGATCTTTCGGATGATGGACACAGCGTCTCAAATTACATATTGATAATTTCTAATCTCTTCTGCTTTTGCGATACCCGATAGTATCAGATGAGGAGGAATTGTGTACAATGATTGGACGGAGCAATAACAGGATATTAAGGATGAGGTCCAAAAGATACGTAAATATCCTTTATTAACATTGCTTTTGAAATCACTTTAAAATATATGAAATCAACGTAAAGATCACTAAACCCAACTATAAAAATAGTAGTTTATGCAACAAGTGGCCAAGTATACCATAACAAGGAGAGCCTCTACTTCCTTCAGCTTGAATGCTACGCACTCACTGAAATAAACTAAAACCAGGGTTCTTTTTTGAATCACTGTCACTATCATTTTAAAAAACAGCTCAATTTTCGAGTCATAAATTGCTGTTGAAGCCAGAAGATATATACTTATACTTACTATGCAACAAGTCCAGTAGATACTTCAAGAAAGTTAAACTTTTTGCTCCTTGTTTTTGGATCGTGTAGAACAAGAAGATTAAAACAAGTTCTTCTTGGACTATGGACTAATCTCCAAGCATTACAAAAGCAACTGAATTTTCTTGGCATATGCAAACTCGTTTTTATGAACTTTCCGTTGCCAAAATTTACGATATCAAAGGAATCCCATTGGGTTTTATTCCAGGAGATTTATATCCTTCTTACTTGGAATATAAATGAGCAGAAATAAAAACCAATTTGTCTTCAAGTGCCAGGTAAATAATGAGCCAATCCACCAACAAAAAAAATTTGTAATCAACCATAAAAAATATTGTCTTAATTTGTTTGTAATTTCAACAAAAAATACGTCCAAATTTGTTATTGCGATGTTCTTCATTTTGAAATACGAAATAAGTACTAGAAAAAATAATATTTGGCAGTGCACACTGTACTGCTACTCTGCTACCTACTTATTTACACTTGGGTGGTCAGTACATGCAAAAAATTCGTCGTAACGTTGTAAAAAAAAATATTTTGCAAGATATGATCGTTTCTATAGGTGCGAAGCTTCTTATATGCACAGATTAAGTTCAATTTCCATAGAACATTAAATACATCAAACGAAACGTTACTGTCCACAATTATTATCATTCGTTCCCAGAATATAGCTTTCAACATATTACAAAGCGATTTAAGATCAAACAATTCTTTGGAACACATGAAATTCTCAAACGTCTCTTGTAATTTCTTTTATAATATATTTTATCGCAACGTTGCACTAGTAAATGGTTCTTTGAAATATTTTTATTGGAAATATTGATGCCACAAAAGATACCCCACAGAAAAAGGAATATTTTTTTTCTAAAGGTGAACAAAAATGCTCCTATTGAATTGAATTCTTATTGAAGTTATGAAAGATGTCTCAAAGTAATTACACAAAAATATTATTGTAAGATTTCGAAAAGATGCTCATTCCTATTGCCTTATTCGGGAAGAAAAATGACGCAATAATTTTTGTTACGATGTATTTTTCACCCTAATCAGAAATGAGTTCAGAAAGTAAACAAAAAACATCGAAAAAGAGATGCAGAGTTATGACTCGCCCTGTTAACTTCCACGAAAATTACGTATAATGGAATTGATACAACACTGGGTGAGATTCTCGAACAGCTGGAACAGTCAACAGAGGAACCGTCTGAAATATTCTCATCTTGAAACCTCTTGTTATGTTTCAAAATACAATTAAAAAGTTTGCTTATTTAATTAAATCAACATCAAGTGGTACTCAGAAATCATTTGCATATTAGGCTCAAACAGAAAAGCTGCTGGGAATATCGGTAGCAGTATACCAGAGAGGGATTTGAATTGCCATACCATTATAGACATATTTTTACTGCACTGAACCCTCTGAAATAACGTATGATCATTTTTTCTACGAAATGTACCTACTTAAAAATACGTCTTTCTAGTAACGAAATCCAAAAAAAAATATATTCATCATTTCAAAACGGAGAGATGATTATATATTTTTCCTCGGCTTGGAAGTCCACATGGAGAAATTTGAGTCCTGTAGCTTTCAATGGCAATGACCAGTCACTGGATATGTTCTTTATCGTTTTCTTTCCAATCTGATGCTCGAGTATTCTTCTCAGCTTATTATTATCTACACTTTCTTGATATTCTTCAACAATTTTCATCATTGTTAATTCAATAGAGAGAAATATAAAATCATCTCTGGACGAGCTCCTGCCACCAAGACAACAAACACAATCCATCCTATGAGGTTAAGAACATCAGTGGGATTACTGTCAGAAACACGCCGTACTGACTTGCTAAGCCTAGTTCACACGCTAATAATCTCACTTGTGTCTAAATACAAATTCAGCGGGTTTTGTCTCCTCATCTCTATGTAGACGGCAGTATTGTCCGGATGGATACGCGCACAATAGCAAACTTGAATCATTATTTGTGCACTGAGGAATGCGGAAATGAATAGTTTCAAGTAGGTTAACGAAGAGGTGAAACTTTCCAAGGGTGATTCATGAATCACATAATTCAATACTGTGAAAGATCATAATGAGCATCTACCCTCCTCTATGGAGCATAAGAATAAAGTTTGATCATTAACTGTTATTTCTGCTTGTTGTATAGTCAAGAGACAAACAATTCATGATAACCTCCAAATCGATAACTTACCTCACTCCACGCAACTTTCCATACTCTAAGAGAACCATCTAGAAAAAGATGTCTTTGAGAAGTCTCATCCTATGTCAAACTTAGGATGATGATGTTCATTGCTCATCATCATTTGAAACTCACAGATTGCATATTGCCAAGCAATCGTGCAACAATATCTATTTATCGATTTGTACAGTTCAAAGCCCATTTACGTCATACACGTATCGCTGTTATTGTACTAATTGTTTATTGGGAATCTCGGCACATGCTGTATTATTATGTTCATGCTAGACGTGTCATCTATCTAAAGACCTCTAATACATTCAAAATTGTTTTAAGCTTCATATATGCCGCATATTTTTCCAAAATGTCAATGCTATAAACAAATATACTGACATTCAATCGCAAATATATGAACCAATAATTCAAATTGAAACCAAATAACATTCAAGCAAAATATGAACTGTTCGATTTTACTGGTCTACTTTAATTCTGCACTGAAATTTAAAGAAACCTAAAATAATTAACCTGAAACGTAGTTGATTAAAAAATGCATCAAGCTGGATAAAATCGCACCCTTTTTTGTGCATTATCCCTAATCAGATTGAAAATAATCGCGCCTGCAATTAGTTAAGAAAACGTGATTTGTGGGCGTAGTAGTCAACGACAGAACAAAAATTAAAGAGTTCTCTTTTGGAATAATATCCAGATTTCGATTTATTTATTAACAATCGTCAGAACACTAAAATAACAAGATTCTCTATATCAATAAAAATTTGTGAAAACTTATTATCTCTAGCGTCCTGATGAAGGCTATGAAAAGCTTGGCGTAATTTTCAAATAAAGAGAACTCTTTCATTTTTAGCCTTCATCATTGACCACAAATTACGACATACTGATTTCTACCGATAACTCGAAGTGACATAAACGGAAAAAAAATACCTTGGACCACTATTCGCAGGTATGACATAAGACAAACAAATATTTTTTAGCAGTCTTCCTCATGACACTGACGAATAATTTTCAAAATCGTGTATTTCAAGAAATCTATACACTGTTCAGTAATTGTTAGCAGCGTTAGTCGAGATAAGGAACAAAATGAGAGTTGCTGATTGAAACAGAAGCCGCAGAGAAAGTTCTAGCCACAGCCACATTTCAAAACCAAAGTTTCAGCTTCAATAGAACATCTGTGTGTGTTTGTGATAAAATTATTCTTGTTATTCATTACTTTGTGATTATTAAATCAATAACCTATATGAATTGAGTTAATTACGCTCTGAGTACTTCTGCAAACACTCACTGCATCCTCAGGCTTGAAATTTGATACTTAAACTCAAAAATGTATACTGGTTGCATTCAAGGTGAAATGAAATAATTCAAAATTGATATAGAAGCAAGCTGTGAATGAATAGTTGTTTTTAATTCCAAATCATGACAACATGAGCTTTTACAGCATGAATAATTTAAAAATATATTAATTACTCAACTCATAAAAAGTATAAAAAGTTAATTGTTAATTAACCCAAATTAGGTTTAAGGTACTGTGCATTGCAATTACAATTAAAATTACATCAAGAAAATTATATTACATTCATTACAAAGTGTTAATCACGCACTCATATGTAAAGCAACTCTAATCAAAACACAGAATGCGCAAAAAATAAACACTTCCAACATGAAACAAACAATTTATTGTGCTTTGTATCAGAAACTTCAGTTTTACATATCGTATCGTAACTAGGACCAGCAATTATGCCCGAAAATAGTATTTCTATTTCTCACCAATATCAATAAACTTCTGATGAAATCTGATTCAAAAACCAAATCAGAAACTAAAGAAATATAAAAAAGCACATAATAGAAGAAAATTCCATCGAGTCCAGTACTGCAGGAATATTAACCCACATAAATAACATTTTATTAATAAGAAAACTTCAATTCATTATGAACCTGATATACGAGTTGCGTCCCTCACGTATAAATCCCAATAATACCTACGTTGAAACTTCTAATGTAATAACTGGAATCAGGTTCAACACTTAATAATGAGAATGAGCAACTTTTGTAATTTAATAAATTTTATATCTTGTGTAACAAGGCGGATCACAAATCCCAGGCGAGCGGTAAAAAGTCCTGCCATCTAAGTTTCTGCAGTTTTATAGAATTATGAAATTGATATTTTCGAGAGCGTGAGCGCATTTAAAGTCTGCCTAAACTTTCCAAGGAATATCAAGTAAACATTCTTAGTCATGTTTCAGATAAACTTATCTATTTCACTCTTAGTTTATATTATGCATCAGTATTTCAGTATTGTTATATTTGCAATATCCGAAAGTTTCTAGAAACATAACTTCATGATTTAATTAGTAACTAGTGTTGCCGGAAATATTATCACTTCTTATTTAAAGTTGTTTTAGGAGCGATAGAACTGGCTCTTAATGAACATGTAACAATGCTAGAATAGTTCAGCACTGAAGCTCGTCGTTACTGAAGTTAACAGTGAGCTCAATGAATATTCGATTGTTAAAAAATTTTAATCAATTGACACTGAAACAATAAGACTCTTACGTGAACCTCACAAAAAAAAAACTAGGAGGAGATAGCTCTACAAATAGAATTAGACGAGGGAGCGATATACATAAGTAAAGGTAATTTTTGTCATCTAAGATCTCTGTCGACGTGCTAGAAATGTGTACAAGAAATAGTGGAGGCACTAGTATTACTAAAATTCCTCTTTATGCGTATGCTTTCTCTTGCTTGTGCACTTATAACTTTCTTGCAGGTCCGCATCGGTGAATATAATATTATATCAATAATAATATTACATTATGCTAAGGTTAACATATTTCCATGATTATAGTTTGATAATATTCATATTTCTAACAACTTTTACTGCGACAATATTCTCACTTGCGTGAGCACGTATAAAGTGTTCCAACCAACACGAATTCGTAAAAGATCTTTATCAAACGAGTGTAAGGACAAGTCAAAATGCACGGACGGATGTTTCAGACAACATTAAATATTACATATATTATTAATACTCAATTTGTTTGTAATCATAACGTCATTAGAATTAGGGCTGTTGGCGTCAGTTTGCAAATAACTTGACTTGATCATAGATAAATTGAAACTTACTCAAAACTTTATAATTGTGAAAACTGTCTTCCAATTATTAAATCTTATAAAATTGAAATTTAACGTCCTGGTGAGCTGGTAAGTCTCTTTCCGATAGAAGTTGACATTTTCAGAGCAATTCTGTTGAGCGAAAAAAAGATTTGTCTTTATCCAGGTCTTCAAATCGCTTAAAGCTTTATTTTAGACTGTCCTTGAAATTTTTTAGAGAAGCTTTTAAAAATGGCAGAGCTCTGTTTTCAAACTATCATTAATTGTAGATTGTAGCTACATTCAGTAAATTTACCGTGAAATGGACCAATTCACCTAGTATTGGAAAACTTGACATGGTTTTAGTTTTAGGTAGATAGTCTGTTTCCAATCGCAAAAAATTATTGAAACTCATCTCTATAATATCAATGTTAACAGGACTGTCCTTGTTAGGTACCAACACCTTTAAATTTTTTTGTAATGTTTTTGGTATCAAAATATATGGTTTCGAAAGTATAGATCATGGAAATAACTTTAACATCGCTGTCCGATAAGTATTTTTTGAGACATCGACGTCCCAAAAAAATTAGGATTTTTTGCTAAAAATCGTGATTTTCCATTTCTCCCCAATTATCTCTAAAAATATTAAAGATACGCAATTGGCAACTACTATAGCCGATCTACCATATATTTGGCTATATATATTCCAAATTTCAAGACGATTGAACTAAATATACAAATTTTATAGAGGAAAAACAGAAAATTGGTGACTTCTAGAAAATGATGGCAATGATCAAAATTTGAAAAGTTCAAAAAATTTTTTGCCCAATTCTAATGTTTTTGGTATCAAAATATATGGTTTCGAAAGTGCAGATCGCGAAAATAACTTTAAAATAGTTTTCCGATGAGTATCTTTCGAGTTATCGACGTTTTAAAAAGATTCGAATTTTTGCTAAAAATCATAATCTTCCATTCTCACATTATCTCTAAAAATATTGGAGATACGCAATTGGCAACTACTATAGTTGATCGACCATACATTTGGCTATATATATTCCAAATTTCAAGACGATAGAACTAAAAATAAAAGTTTTTTAGGAGAAAAACTGAAAATTGGTGACTTCTGGAAAATGATGGTAAGGAGTAGGTACCTAATTATTGTTCCTGTTATCATATGTAATACGTATGAAAATATTCTATAAATTTTTGAGGATCAACAAAGATAGATCTATAGTTTAAACATGCGCTGTAAAAAAATTAAAATCATTAAATATTAACTTTTCACGAGCTTCCAGTCGTCGTGCGTGACCATTATGTGGATCTAAGCTCATTTCTGGTAAGACCAGGTCACGCACACGACCACAGAAAATAAAATACAGTGGAAGCGGTATTAGACTAAGAACCCAAGAAAAAGAATGTCACCAGTCACTCTCATCAGTTAAAAGCTCATAAGCAGTGGACATATATGGAAAGCTCATAAACAATATTTATCGATCCTGAAATTGGATCAGATCTATCTAAAAACCTTCTATGAAATGCCATGAAAGGCTAACAGAATACCGCATCAAAATTGATTGAGTCGTTTTAGAGAAAAATGGTAACAAACAAATCCACCTCGAAGTCTCCGTAATTCCGCGAGGAATAAAAATATTCAAGTAAGTAAACATGAACATTTCAAATTCAATTTACACCTCATCAGATTATTAGAATAACGTGCATTTTTTTAAAATAAAATACGCTTGTGAAGATATTCTCATTTCCCAGCTAACAAATTCTCACAAAGAGAAGAAAACAAAATCCAACCCTTATTATGCAGAAACTGTCCAAACAAATTAGAATACATGAAACCTTGGCGGCCTTTATCTCCAAAAAAGTAGGAGAAAGTTATTGTGGTATAAAAACTGTAACTGAATATCTGGAAAACTTTTTTATAATTTTCTGTAGCTTCCAGCTACAAAAATCGTACAAAAAGTTTGCGGGAAGTGCTACAATAGACGTCAGTTGACGTTTCCTATTACGACGACATGATTTTTCATCTCCAGTGAGTTTATACTACGAACAAACTTTATTGTCACACTAGATAAAAATTTCCAGGCTATGGTAGTTCTGATAATTTGGTAATGCTCGCTATTGATTGAACGAATGATCATTCGCGGACACACCCACTCAGCTATATTTATCAAGCTCTTATCATTCATACTTCCCAATTATTCATTGCACAAAATAGTTACACATTTATCTTGAAAAAAAATTAGTAGATAAAAAGAACAAAACATGGGCAATACCCTAAAACTTTTAGTCCGAGTCTGGACACTAATCCTTTTGGAATGAAAAATTTCAGTCTCTTCATAGGTATTATTCATGCTGCAAAACATTTGAAAATATACAAAATTTCTGTTCTATTTTTCCCTCTTTTGACCACAAAAATGTAAAATTGAACGTGAGAACGGAATATTATAGAAAGTTCCACGTGTATTCTATTTGAAGTATTTATTGTTGTATTTCTATATAGTCTAGTTCGATAGAACACAGAATAAAAGTTGTATCGATTATTGAATTCCGAATTTCTAGGAAGGAATACTGTAGAATTTTTTTATACGAAAAATATTTCTCTCATATACGCGAGAAACGATCGGAAAAACATCACATTCTCATTTCCAGGAAAAATAACGCTTCGCCAAATTAAATTATACTTACCTGTTATTGATATGACGAAGCCATTCTTTACAATGAATTAGAAAATTGTTGGTAAGACTAAAGGGGCACACCTCGCACCTCATGCTCTTATAAATTCATATGTATGGAGAACCATCAATTATTTTCAAAAATTGTTCTATTCAATAGAGCTTCAGAAAATCAATTGAGCCAAATTCTGATTATCAACCAATTATTAGAGAGAAAATCTTTAAAATCAGTCAAGAATTGCGAACAGTAGTGTGTCCTCATACAGACAAAGGACGAACATGCATGTCATAATAAATATTAAATGATAATTGCAACTGTATCATCCTCTTTCCAAAGAGCTTGTGAGATTGCCTGTCAAAACTCGAGTCTGGTGCGCTAGTCGATAAGAGAATACACACCAATTTGAGGGCTGTACGATACAACACTTTATTTTGAAAATTTTTTTGTCCATATCTTTATATCGAATATAATTCACAAATTGCAGACAGTAAAAACTTATTGCAGGAATACAACTAATATCTTCCCTCAAGGAAGTTAAACAATAGTTAATGACCTTGAAAAATCTACGCTAACGTTGAGTTCGCAAATATAGCAATCGTTTCATGAGAAATAAGTAGAATTTGATAAACACAACTTGAGATTAAACACAGTGACTGAATTTATATTCTTTTGTTAGGAAAATGCGTGAGCTTTTTCATAATAATCAACTTGCTATAATTTCCATATAATTCAAAAAAATAATGAAATGCCAATGCTAATCTTTGACACGACGAATATTAAAAATGACTTAGCATCACCTGGATCCATATTTTTTATTAGTACTCGAAAAGCTTGCGTGATTACTCAAAAATTAAATGTTGAATAGATTCAAGTATATTGTGAGCAATCAAAGACAGATTACCAAATGATTTGGACATGTTCAATTTTCAGCAAGTAAAGTATTTTTTAGACCTCATAGATTCTCCAGTATAAACAAAAATACAATAAAATCCCACGTGAATCAAGAAATTCATTACCATTCGCTGAAAATGATACAAAAATATGGGTATATAATTTCTACTCGTTTCCTAGTATTCAAGCGCTTTGTGGGACACCTACAATATTGTTTTAATTCGTAAAAATAAAATAGGCTCTGAATCCATCCCTGCTGTCTGGGCAGAGCCTGTTATCTCTTTACGTCGCGCCAAGCGACATTCGAGAATAATGTAGAAATCTCTGGATGTTTGGTCACCGTATATATAAGGGCGAACAACCTGACTGAGGGACAGTGAATAGTAAAATAAAGTGAATATTCAGAGCGTGATAAATAAATTAGTTGTTGAACATAAATATTGGTGGCTTTGTAGTTGAGGTTCAATAATAGTGTTTGTTCTAGTGTTACAATGTAAAAACTTTTATTTTCCTTTCATTTGTTAAATAGTGACTTTTATTTCAACAATAAACGATTCTTTGAGAGCAATAAACCTTACAATATGAATATGATTCAAGGGTTATTACGATCTAATCCTGAATACTCCATTTTATTATACTGCAGAAATTATTTCCTATTAATTCAAGCAGTTTATTGGTCAATAACATTGACAATACAAAATAATAATACTTGAATGATCTGAATTTGTTGTGAAAGTAATAATTCTGATTCAAATTTGAATATATTCAAGGAGCTCCATCTTGAACGTGTGCCCATAACTAAGACAACTGTTCGCTTAAAACTTTTTCTTAATTCAGAACAAGTAAGCGTCAAACAATCGCATCATTTACGAAAGTTCTTTGAATAACATTAAAAATAAAATCGTCGAATGACATTTTCCAGTTTAATGAGAAAAGTTCAACATGATAATGAATTTAGATATTCAATTGTTCTCTTGGATTGAAACATCCGAACTCAACACTGTTTCTTGTTTAAAAGAGATCTTCTTTTGTTATTTTTCTAATCAAATCCGATTAGTATAATTTTTCATAGAAAAACATATCAAAATTAAATTAAAATATAGATATAAAATAAGTGAATTCGGTCACAGATTTTATTTTTAACTCTACAGTTTCGGCCCCAAATGAACCATCATCAGGTGTGTGGAGAATTTGTTATTTTATTATTGAACAATACATGTTTAATGGTGAATTAAAAACAAATTGCAACGATTGGTAATTTCAGAGGCCCAAGACTAAGTGTTTATTGGGTTAGTCTTGGGCCTCCAAATCCTACGAAGAATTTATTTTTGAAAAAATTGTTTTTTCAACATAATGCAATTTATTAAAAAAAATATATATATTTTTTGAGCGAGTTACATATTTTTACTGACTTTAAATATCAATTTTAAATTCAATTTAATGACTCCCACATGTTATTTCAAAATGTCAAACTTGATAAATTTTCAAATACATCACTCACATAAAATAGTAGTGGAAATTAATGTGCTTGAATCTCATATACAGGATATTTCACAACTTCGGGTACATATGTTAAGGGTATATGTTGTTTGATATGTTGATTACGAATCATAATAACCCAAATTACATAATACTTTGAAATAAACAAACAAAATTCAATTATTTTCAATGAAATCAATTCAAAATTAGTGATATTTGATCAAGTTTCAAAGATATTGATATGTAAAAATAAGTGTATTATTATAAAAATTGCTCAAAGCATACCATGTCCAGGAAGCCACCTATGAAGAAAACACTCGGCATAAACACACTTTGCTAGTCTCGCATTTTGTCCCGTCTCTCCATATGCTAACACTGTCTACTGATTTATTATTGCTAAATCCATTCGCATCACTTATTTCAAAACAAATCACCAACTTTTTGACAAAGTTAAGTAGGTATGTATCATTCACCAAAGATAGATATTTATCTGCCGACCTACTACGAACAGAATAAAATTACACTAGCTTACTGATTACACAATATAATTATTAGCAGTTATTTAATAATTGATATTGTATTATATTATTAAGTTTTATACAATCATCCATCCAGTGGTAGCGGCAGCATGAAATTTTTGACTGGAATAAAGGGAAAAAATTTTTCGAATTAAAAAAAAATTCTTTTAGATTCGTGATCAACATATCAAACAATGTATATCCTTAATGTATCCGAAGCTGAGGAACACTCTGTATAGCCTATATTTTATTTGAACGATTTTCGCTCATAATTCAAGTTCCGTCTCTCAAAAATGAGCTATATTGTACACTCATCAAATAATCTTCCAAATTATCAAGAAAAAAGATTCTAAAACATTCTGTTTTTTCTGACTCCAACTAAATATCCAATTCAAAATCATGCTTCCGCAAAGTTTCATTTTTAAAAGTGAAAGAATGTAAAAAAGGATCTATTTTTATAAAAGATTGTATTTTTGCATCTCGATTTACAAGATTGTCAGAAATTGATTCTGATAATACGTTTTGAGAGCTACTTTAATATTTGATTCCCCTTCTTCTGTTTGCTTGTTTTTTATTTAGGTTAGGATGAATGCACAGCACAAATAGCACGAACGTGACTGTTATTCGAACGCGTTTTCTTGCGTAGTGTGGAAATACAAGGGAAAATCCGAGAAAACAAAATTCAAGCTACAACCTTCAATGTAATCAAATTTTGCATGAGAACATTAATTTCGAGCTGCCTCATATCAAAATTTTCATCTAGGTACATTCATCAAATTTTTCACCAAAACTAAGCCAAAATAAATTCTGTCTGACCTATGTGATAAATGATTTGTAACGGTTATTGAAAATCAGTCTTAACAATTAATCAAATGAAATTATCGAAAAGTGAGAACTGAAAAAATAAATTCTTAAAAATATTCTAAGATATTAGGCTAATTAAAAATCCACAACATCTAGCGCATTTTTTGAAATTACTGTTGAAAAAATGATTGAACAAAATTATGAGTTCTATTTTTTCACATCATCCCTCTCACCGATTCACTGCGGTATGTAATATAAAAAGCATTTAGATTTATAAATCATTTTGATTTGACAAATTTCGAGTGTGTATTAAGCTCATCGATTTGTATTTAAGCTGTCTTATGTCACAGAGCTTGCGTGAAATGTACCCTGTATTTCAATTTTATTATCAGATGTAAAACAGATTTATTCTCTACCTACTCTTATTTGAAAAGACTGCTTTGCGAGTAAAGCAGTCCGCAAATTAAAAACTGCGAACAAAAGCTTCAAATGAATTTCACAGTTCATTTTCATTTCTTAGGCGAGTGGCAGGATAACGGTTTATCACCCGTTTTCCCTAATTAACTCCTCAAAAAGCGTCTCTTAAATGTTTAGCGATATTATCGCAGACCTAAGCTGCCAGAATTTGTTTTTAATTTACTCCATTTCCGAGAGAAGTTTTATGGGGAAGAATTGTTACTTAATTTTATCACAAACATTTAACACATTCTTCACCCAAGATATTTGGGAGACTTTTTAATGTACTGTAAACATAATTTCCTCAGTTAGAACAATGATGAAATGAATACTTTTTACTATTAATCAAATAACATAGAAGAACGAAAGACAGAGAGCATTGAACTTGTCCTCACAGAAGGCTCGTCACCTGTGAACGATTCATTGACAAAACAGATGTCAAAATACATAGAACTCGAGGTAGATCATGCACGAAAGTGCTTTGCGTTACCTCAAACGACATGCGCTTGCGTGGCTCACGCTCTCTCTTTTTCACCCTCCATAGTACCATCCAACGCCTTGCACTTTGCATTCAACGCGTTCAGAGTTGCATTAGGAGTATTCCATTAATTAGATATAAGTTTTGGATCCCATAGAAAACATTTTGAATAAGTTGAGCGCATTTCGCAAGAATTTCTAATTTCGACATGACACAAAGGACGAATAAATGGATAAAGTGAATGGAGACAAAGCTTGTAAGGTGCTAACTTTTGTGACATTTGAATAGAAGAGTTTCGCAGCGGTGTACGCAGACAAATTGAAAACAAAAAATCCTCCAAAACATCAATATGCAGGAGCAAACTTTTTCGCCGGAAATTCACATTTCTATGACCCTTCACAGCGAGCTACAAGAAATTTGATCGCTTTCTAACTTCATAGTATCTTCTGCTTCGAATATTCTAGTCCTTATCGAATCAATAGACTCCAAATCAAGCAAAAGTGCCATAGTTTGAAATATAGTATGTATACTAGAAGTGTTTAATGTACGTCTTCGAATAATTTATTTCCGCAATATGTGCGGTCATCCCTTGATAATACAGTATTAATGTACCTCCTCGTCCATAAAGAACCAAATTTATTTTTTACTACCCTTGTTGACTGCCTAATAAATTCTGTCAGTCCTTACTTGGTGATTCAATGTTTATCAGTTTGTGGAACAATCAGAGTTTAGGTTGGCAGATCCTAATTTCAACTGCTAAATATGAGTTTTGTGTTATAAATTTGTTGACAGCTATATGAAAAGGGTTGAAAGTTCCAACTCAAATCGTCTTTCTACCGAAAGGTAACATGACGTGATTACAACCAAACATATTCAGTCGTGAATATAGGTAAATATAGATAAAGCTTGCTCAAAATTTCCTTGAAGGTGTTTTTATTTATATACTGTTACTTCTTCCAGCAATTTTGAGTTTTCCAAAACATGAAGTTTAAGTAGCAACTTGTGATCTGTGTGCTAGATTAAGAGCCGTATGTAAACGAATATTATGACATTTGGAGAGGAATTCGAGACTCATCTCAATCCAAAAGACAGACTTCTAAAAACTGTCATCAAAGATATCGTCACTTATCTACAAATTAATCTGAGTGATTAAATGTTCTTATCAGCCATCAGTTTCTTGTTCCTTGTTCCACCTTGAGAAAAGACAAAAATCGTTCAATTTGTAGTATTCGAATTCAATGCACCACAGAAAGATATTATATCCAATAACATGAACGGAAATCTTTTCAGAACAGTTTTTGAGTAGAATATAAAGAGAGTTATTGTGCAGATTTGCTGAGTTAACAATTTTCACAGTTTCCAATTCAGTACGTTCTTTTAGCTGGTACATCCTTCTGCTTTCAATGTATACATTGCTGATACTGGTAGATTCAAAGGAACAAGAACCCACTTACGCTGAACAAAGGAAGACATTCAAAGATCATCATCATCCTAATGCATCAGTTTTTGATACACATTCTTACTTTAATTATAGTTGAATATATGTTTACACCCACGTACAGATTGACAAATTTCCCAAAAAAAGTCACAACAAACATATTGTAACGAAACTTAGCTCGCTCGCTATTTATTTTCACTGCTTTTTACTTATTTCGACTGGTTCGCTTTCTATTTTCAATCTTATTCCCTCCGTTTACTACAATAATTCTTTGGCTCGACCTAGTCCAGGTTTTCAAATCCCTGCCTAAAGTTTTTCGAAGCCTCTAGAAATCTCTAGTAAGTTTCATAATATTATATTTTTTCCGGAAAGTTCACCATAATTGATCTAGTCCTAGTCAGAAAACATTGTTTAGAGCCCAATTACTAAAACTCAGGCAAGAGTTCTAATATTTAATTATTTTTTTGTCTAGTTTTCTTGAATTACATTGACAGATAATTCTACATCAAAACTAAAACTAGGTATATAAGTTGAAAGTAAATCAATGTGTGTAAAACTTAATTGGTCAAAATCAAATCTTCCTCAAATCTAGGATCAAGAAGATTCTAAATTTAGATCCTGGCGGAACAAATACTCAAACTCCACTCCACATTTTAAGTAGTAATCAAATATAACTGCTCCAATTAACAAAAAGCATGGATGCACAATGTTCAGAAAGCATATATCTGAGAATTACTCCATCTGCATCTTATTATACCTTCCAAATTCATGTGAGTGTAAAATGAATGACGTATACCAGGTACCTCACTAAACTTCAAATTAATTATTCTATTAATATTAAATCCGATGCCATCCGGCCCCAACTTCAGTTCTCGGATATCTAATTAATAGATGTATCACATATTCCAGCACAGTATGAGCTTAAAAGCATGAATTTTGAAACAAAATCATGAACAAAAATTGGTCAAAGTACATTATGTATTGGTTTTTGTATTTTTATTGTATTACTTTGAAAAATTTATAATTTTTCGACCTTACCAACAAGAATACAATTGAAACTGTTTATCTCTGCAAAGAAAATATGGTATACAGTGTAGGAAAGTATAGTGTCGCAGTTGCTTGATACATTTCGACCAAAGATATACTACTGATACTGATCTAAGAACAGAACAGAACATATCTCTATCGCCGTAAGGGCTAGCGCTGATTTGCGCATGCTTAGGATCCTAAAACTCTATTGGCCAACAGCAACAACGCGACTGCGCCTCTGAATTTCTGGCGACCGCGAATTGTTTGATTGTAGTGGATCAACAAATAGTGTATCGCCCATACAATATTTTATTAATATTTCAATAGAAACAAATAAAAAAATATCAAATTTTGAAAAACTCACTCCACATTCCGACTTGTTTGTATCGTTGCACTTTGAGCCTCATAATTCCCAACATTACTTACAAATGCAACTTTGCAACTTATTTCTTCTTGAAAATTTTTCTTTTTTGTCTCATTGTTTGGACTGACAGCGACTGAAATTGCTCTAGAACTCGCATTCTGACAAAACTAGAAGAATTCTCTGCAAATTAGAACTTTTAAAATAGTTCCCACAACTGAAATCAATTGTATTGTTGTTGAGAATCTTTGCAAATAAATTTATGTAAGTAGGGCACATTTTATCGCATTATACAAAAGTTAAGTCGGTCTTTTATGGAATAAGTTAGATCCTTTGTTACTTTGTCACAAAATTCAAAAAATTTTTCATTGAAAAACCATTCATATGTCTAACGTTATTATATGACTGCTGGAATTTATAGAGAACACGTGACTGCTTTTAAAATGCGATTTGTGAATCGTATTTTCAATTTGTCGCAAGAATGAAGACAGTATACCAAATTTAATATCGAAGTTTACATTTTATACAATTTATTGCAACTAAAACTGAATTTATGATAATAATATAGCTTATTGCAAGTATCCGTAACTTTACGATTCGTTTAATAATGCAGAATAATTGTTCCTAATTTCAACTTTTATAAGTTTCAGTTTTTAGATTTTGTCTGAACTCAATAGTCAACATGAAAAATGAACAAATTGAAATTACACCCCTCAATGACTTGAAATTAAATATCTCGAGAATTTCAGTAGATTCCAGCATCTGTCCCATTCAAAAAAAATTAATTATCAATTATTATCCTGTAAGACAATATGCTCTTTTTTATTCAGTTTAAATGAGAAAATTTGATGCTAGATTAAACTGAAATGAGGTAGTTTCTTTTTTAATCTACGAATTAGAGCTCTGTGATAAAAAAAATGGTTTCGATACTTTAAAGGATAAGTTTGAGCGTAATAAAATAACTAATAATGATAAACTTGATTTTATTAAATTTTTATGAATTGAACAGTGCGGTAACTTATTCACTTCAGTATGTTAAACGAATATGGTATGATACAGGCAACGTACAGCGCTATGCTCTGACTTGACTATATTGTGCTCTCTTTCTATCGCATTGCGCAAATACGTATGAAATTAAATTGAGCAAAAGTGATAATATATGAGAACGAAAATATTTTTTAAAAAATAGTGCCGGATTCTCTAATAGACACTCTAGGAGCCCTATATTTTGAGGGTTTCTCAAGTATGTCATATATTGCCCCAATGAATATTGTGCCTAGAGGCCCCAGCATGTCTCAATCCGACATTGATTGAATCTAACTGCAGTTTGACCGTTACAATTTCGATTGCAAATTGTTTGCACAATTAGCGGAACGTGAAGAGCATTCTTGCAGTGATGATGGGTGAAACTCAACTTTTGTATGATTTACGGAATCAGCGTTGAGTTTAATTGGTTAACGGAGAATAAAAATATCTATTTTTGTAGGAGGAACATATTTTTAGTGTAAACAAATGTTTGAGACTGTATATCACACTTGAGCAACATGATTTTAGAATTTCTAGTGCATGACTATTTTTATTTACCTCAACTCAAAAAAAAATTATATTATTTTTTAATCTGACTTTCACATTTCAAATTTGTTATTCGAATACTATTTACAGTGTAGTTGAATTTACAAGGTCTCGTACGGTGTCCATTAATTTATGTATCATGTATCATACATTTTGAAACATATTTTTATGAAAAAAATTAAATCACGCAAAAGCTTGTGCGTGTGAACCTCTGCGTAGTTAATGAGCTTTCAAGTGCGTGCAACCGAGGTGGAAATATCTACAGTAAGTTTGCCAAGCATCACGTACGTCAAATTGGTTGCATTACACTGACTCAGCTCATAAGAGCTTAGTATTTGTTCGGTCCACTTATTTTATGGTTAAACTTGAAATTTATTCTCTAAATCCGGTTCCACTAACTTCTAATAGCATCCGCGAGCTGATGCTTAATAACTGCACACTGCAAACACAGTCTTCTAATATATCAGTGTTCACTTTTATGTTACGTTGAAATACAAAGGAAGAAAAATTGTATTAGTTGTTTTGAAGTTTAACATTCAAGATTCTTATTTGCTAATCCGTCCAAATTTTCGTAAAATACTATTTTTACTTGAATTTTACTTCTGACACAGTATAATTGTTTTTAAATTAATAGACTTCACTGGCTCTCCAAGTAAAAATAGAAAAACCAATACAATTTTAACATATTCTGTTCATGAAAATAAATTATATTCTCGTTTATTTTTTTAATAAAAAAACTGTAAATAGATTGATATACGAGGCTGGAAAAACAGTTCTGCGTCCAACAGACCGCATAGGTAGATGGTGTAAATATTTTTTTTAAATAAAAAACAAAGATTAGAAGGAGAGTGTGCGAACAAAACCATCAGAGAGATTCAAACAAATATGTTTCAATTATTCCACCTCTATTCTTTTTATAAAATTTTCATTTTTAAATATATATGCAATCACATTTTTTTTTATATGAATCATGTTTCTTATTCACAATTCAGAAATAAATAAGAACTAAAATATTGAATATGAATTATAACTCTAGACTTGAAGTATCAATAAAAAATTACTCTAATATCAATAAAAACCATTCACTCGAAATCCAATAATACTGATTTTCAATCACAAAAAAGTTTTTTTTAGGGTGAAAATTCCAATTTGAATACTTGTTCGGTGCCCGGAAATGATAGAAAAAAACGTACAAATTGCGGGGTTGGAATTTAAGAGTTTTGAGTCAATAAAACCAATACCTTTTATGTATGCTATTTTAAAATGAAAATTCTTTTCCTGGAGACCAGTCAACAATGGCGTAAATTTAACTAACATCTAAAGGTACATTAGATTGACTGACTGAATGAGGTGCGGACCCTTTATCTATATAAAGCTAAAAATTGACCGATTTTTTTTCTATATAAAGTCTGTGAAATAAAAAACTATTTCAGAGTTTCCAATTTCCCGATTTATTTCTATCAGTTCGCATCATTTAATTCAGCGTAATTAAGTTAAATTAACCGAATTCAATCGTAATTACACTAATTTGAACTCTACTAATCATCAAACATGGTACACGAATTTATTTATTTCATTTATTCCTGGAAATTTAAATTACTGTACCTCGCACAATTGGGTAGTCGATATCACACTAAGAATTACAAATAATATTTTCAGTGCGCATAGTATTCAGGGTGATGACTACCTCGATTTTGGTGCTCTGTCTTTTCAATCAGAATTGATTTTCATGATGATTTGTTGGATAGTTTAGTTCTTATCATTTTGCTAATAACCAAACCTTTGTTTGTTGCAGAAAAATATGTATTACAAAATGCATATGGACCTACAGTTACAGTTACGTCGGACTAATGGAGGGCCTGCATTGGCGAATTACCGGATTATAGAAACATCACATTAAAAAAATTTTAGTCGTAAAAATTTAGAAGAAATAATTCAACTCGGATGACCTGAAGAATATAACTGAAGGCAATTGAAGAAAATGAGCTTATTACTGTTGTTTGGGAACAACTAACATCAAAAAAATTTAAATACATTTAATAATAAAGGATTTATTTTGTGCATTTGAGGAAAAATAATTTCTTACAAAATCTTGAATGCCACTGATCTAAAATAAAATCAGAAGATTCGTAGCTACTCTTTGTCCTGTCCGCTTCAGTTCTCTACAATTTTTTATATCTCCAATAACAAATAAGTATTTTATGATATCCATAAAACATCGTGTATATTTTATTTGAACTTTAATGTTGGGAGGTATCATGATTCAACTCTCTCCAAGGAAACATATCATATTTTTTTATCTCCAACTTGTATCCCAAGTTACTTGCTGAGGTTAGCCACATAACTTAGCCAGGAATTCAAACCGTAATTAGGGAACTCGCTAGCAGTTTGGTAAATTTGCATATGAACCTCCACGCATGATACGTAAGAGACAGGCAGAGACAACCACTTACCGTCTAAGTTCAAAGCAAGACTTCGAACATAGCACCTCTAATTGGCACGTTTTACATTAAAACTTCACACGCGATGGAGCATCATTGCAAAATTTTGAGAGGCACTTTAGCAAACTGCATCTATGCGTCCAATTCCCAGTTTGCCGAAGTGACCTCTTCACTCATTATTTCGAATTTCCCGCACTTTTTGGAATATGACGCTCGAAGAGAGAAGCGAACCGGGAAGTACCCACGTGGCAACTGACGCCTAGCCAGGACGACCATGCCATGAGGATTTCAGAAAGAACGCACGCTTGCGCAGTTAATCTGCAGGAGTTCAAGTGCCGGTGAAGAGGATGCTGTAAAGATGAATTGTTTATATTTAAATCAGCTATTGGTGAGAGAATCCTAAAGTATTCACGAGGAGAATGATCCCTAAGCTGATGAAATTGAATGGAACAATACCATTAGACCGATTGTTAAATTCAACATATACTGGGTGTTCATAAAGCGTGATGAAATCCGGAATTCGATACAAGTAAAGTGAACGTGACGAAAAGTATAAGCAATCAAGAATGAGAAAATTGAATAAATAATAGAAAAGAAAACATTGATGACGTCGACGCAGTCGGGGGTGTTTTAGACATGACAGGATAATGTCTGGAATGAAATAAAAAATTTAAAAAAAATGTACAGGTCTGCGGAGTGGAAGGTGGTTATGTCAAAATACAAAAATATTCAGCTCCGTTCCCTCCTATATATTGTTCGCGTGGTTACCACATAATATATGTGATGTTTGCTAACCGCATTCAACTTTATCGATGATATTATAGGGACGAAACAGTCAATGATTGTGATGTTTTTTTGATGACTCCGTTAGAGTTGACCCTATAAAATACTAAGGTTAATTATTTTTACAATGGGCTTTTTGTGGGTACTTATGTCAACTTTGAACAAACCAATTTTTCAATAAACATATTTTGGACGAAATAAACCCAAAAGCAACAATATATGTTACATCATTTTAAATTAATTTAGAGTTTCCATTGAAAGCTCATTCAATTCAACCCTTGTTCTATTAACTGTAGTTTCACTAACAAAATTTAGAATTTAGCTGTTTAAATAAACGGAAGTCAATTGGAATAATTTTACAAAGTTATTTGCATCAATCTGATCAGTTCTATTTATTTTTGTTGCAAATTTGGCGCATATTCAGGATCTTATGAAAGAAAATATTTTAGACTTTTATATGCTCCCAAATATGAAGTTTAATCAATACTTCTATTTATTTTACTTATTCCATGGCTACCATTATCAATGCACGCGCGACTCTCAAGTTACAAAGCCAAAATAATTTTTTGGGAAATTCATTTGTGCTTTTTGCAGTGTTGTTCGATCTTAATAAGTCTCGAAATATTTGAATAAGAATATTTCAAAGAAATTTAAATGCCGTCACTCTTTGTACACCATGTGTCCTCGACATATTTCTTAGCTCATTTATAAGTTTAAAACGTATGTTATGTTGTGTGTTCCAAATTTTCTTTATAGTTGCTATTTAAGGCCGTAAAAAAATTGATATGCAATAATGTGCAAACAAGCAACTCAGCAATCTCAATCACCAAATACGTAAAGCTCAAGCCAAATTCTTGTTGCATAAAATACTAATTTGCATAGTTTTAATAAATAATAATATGATAAACGTTTCCTGAGCTAAAAAAAATAAGTGATTTGAAATATATAGGCTGTGCAACCCTGTTTATTGCTTAGTTAATCCAACGCACATTCAATACTCCCAAGAGATGCGAATCAATAAGTTGCTTCTGTAATATTCTCTATCCATTAATAAGATTAATATTCATGCGAGATTTTTTTTTATGTCATATAGGATGATTTTCTTGATTTCTCTCATACTTAAACCGGACCTGTCCACAAAAGTATTTCCAATTTTTTTCAGCCCATAGAACACTGACAATACTGCTAAAAGATTTTGGTTATTCAAGGGAAGATATCTGTCATAAAAGTCGTTCATTGCGGTTAATCTTGAAAATTGTGTTATTAAAAAATGCTTGTTCAGCAAAATAAAGAAAAGGATATACTTATGAACTAACTGACAAGAAAAAAAATTATTTACGTAGTTTATGAAGCGATCATTTCCTTCTTCAAAATCAATTAAGACTAAAAAATAAAAAGGAAAATACCTGAACAGTTGAAAAAGATAACTAAAAAGCACGTTTTCGTCAGTAGCGCACTAAATAGATCAAAAAAATATAATTTTCTTCTCAATGTTAACGACTGTGTCAAAAAGTGTGTTAGGGTATTTTTTTGTAAAGTGTCAACTTGTGCTATGTGCTCCTTACTGTGATTTCGATTTATTTCAATGTATCACTACTCAAGGCCGTAGAAAAAAGTTTTTCAAGCAACTGTTATGATAATTTGTGGTACATGTCATGAAGCTTAAGATCACATACTTGTTGCATTGATTACTATGCTATTCCTCCTTATTAAAAAGTAATGAGAAAAAATATGTACATACATTCATGCCACGAGCAAGATTCAAACTCAAACCCTCAAGATTTTCAGCACGACATAATTTAAAATCAATGTTCCACCAAAATCGAATAATTATTTCGCAAACTTTTAGGTACATCACATGCATAAACAGATACCAAGATCGAAGATTTCCCTCATCCCGAGGGTTGTATAAAATCAGTTATTCCGGCATCAGCGGATGTAGATGTCACTGTATCAATTTTAACAAACCACTAGCTAGATATTGATTTAAAATTTTGAATAAATATATGTTAATTCAAAATACATTACAGAAAAGAGATTCCATAAAAACTTGATTCTTGCATAATGCAGAATCCAGATACTTTACTTTTCTACATCGAGTATGCAATTTAAATTTTAAAACGTAAATTATATTAAGAGAAATCTGGAGCTTTTTTTCATGAAACTCTGAGGAGAATATAACTCTTTCACATTCTTCCGATTAGGTAATAGATTTTCAAAAATTCCATGAATATAAGAATGTAACTGTCACTCCATTAATTATTTTCCTCAAAATTTGTTTACAAAAGATTTACGCTTCAGTACATAGAACAAATAAAGTTTTGTTTCAATTAAATAGGATTTTAATAATCAACCTTTTGTGCAACTGAACAGAGTCTGTCTTTAGCACTCTGAATGTTAACGACAGCTCCTGAAAACTGTAAAATCCACAGATATTATATTGGGAACGTATAAGAATAACCACGTGATCAACACGTGATTTAAATTATTTTTCAGTGAACTGAGAGCACAATGCTTAGATGGAAAGGCCTGAATTGAGCAAATTGATATTATAGTATTTTTTTCAAACAATTCCCACTGAAAATAATACAATGGGAATTTTATTGGGTAGTGTTCTCGATCAGGGGTGCTAGCTCCAAAATGGATAAAATTTTTGAGGAAAGCTTCTACTAGACACACGGACAATTGATTCCGTAGGGTCGTAAAGCCTAGGCACTAGGGTCATTGGGAAGGGCTCACTGACCACATTTCCCTAAATTTAGCTACCGTTGACAGCTTGGCTTGAAATGTCCAATAGACAATTTGAGTTTTCCACAACTCCTGGTATATGCAAAAAAAAAATAGTTTGTTCCGAACGGTGAAATGTAATAAATTATGAACAGATTTAATATTATTTAGTTCTTAAATATATAGCTCGTGCACCAATCACGATTAATGACTGCAAATCATTCTGCATATACATACATCTATCCTGAGTACGTATTAACAATTTGGATTCTCTACAACACCTGGTATATGAAGAAAAAATCAGTTTGTTCGGAGCAGTGAAATGTATTAATTTATTAACTGATTTTCAATTCTAAAATTTATAGCTCAGGCACCAATTAAGATTAATGACTGCCCATAATTTTGCATATACCTACATCAATCCTGAATGCGTACCCACAATTTTAGCTTTCTACAAATCCTGATATTTGCAAAAAAAAAGTTTGTTCCGAACGGTGAAAAATTATTAACTGATTTAAAATATTCAATTCTTAAATTTAAAGCTCGTGCATCAATTAAGATTAATGACTGCAAATCATTCTGCATATACATACATCTATCCTGAGTACGTACCCACAATTTGAGTTCTCTACATCACCTGGTATATGAAGAAAAAATTAGTTTGTTCGGAGCAGTGAAATGTAATAAGTAATTCATTAACTGTTTTTTAGATTTTCAATTCTTAAATTTATAGTTCGGGCACCAATTAAGATTAATGACTGCCAATTATTCTGCATATAGGTACATCCATCCTGAGTATATATCTACAATATGAGTTTCCTACAGCCCCCGGTATATGCAAAAAAAATTATATATATAAGCGATGCAATATAATAAATTATTAACTGTCTTTGAGATATTTCATTCCTAAATTTATGGTTCGTGTACTAATTATGATTAGGGGCTGCATAAATCTACACCACTTGAGCAGTTTTAAAATATGATTAGATACTTTGGGGTTTAACTGCCTTTTTTATATCAAAAAATAGACGGATAAAAAAATTAAAATAATATATCAACAAATAATCACATAAAATTAAACAATATTTTTGCGAAATTGCATTTTGCATTCAAAATGCACTTTGAATTTATTTTTATTAATATTTATTGAATATTTTTACTCTTTAAATATACAAAATTCGAATTTATTCATCAATTTTAAATAAATTTCTAATTAAATTAAAGTTTCAGATTGCACAATCTTGTTTGGTTTGGTTTTGTGCTGTAACTGTATAAGTGCTGCGAAGTATCTTTTGATATTGTGTATTCTTTCTAACGCATTGCTTGCTATGGACAGGCGAACGTAGTTCGTAGATTCAAAATAAATTGAGTTGGAGATCGTTGCGTTCTGCTATTCTTTGTCACATTCTTTGTTGCGCTATTGAATAGAACAGAAGTGCGTTGCTCTGTTCTCGCGAAATACGTTGAAAATAAATATATTTTAAAAGTGTTTCATTATATTTGGGGTTGTGAATTTTGCTTATTAACGTAGAGATCAAAATTTTGTGTATTTAAATATGTAAATTGGGGTGAATTTGTTCCGCATTGCGTGTCCGTTAGGGGCACGTATTTGCGATGTTAGTCTTTGCTTTTATCATGTAATAAATAAATAAAATGTCTTGGTTTTTTTGCAAAGGCCTGTAATGAAAGGTCCAACGTGGGAATCGGTGCACACGTAGGTACCGCTACGAGAGGCACCCCCCCTGATGAACACCACCGCGTGGGGTTGCAATGAGTTCTAGGGCGAACGAGCGATCTAATTAGGGAGTAACGGCATACTCTCGATATGTACCTATCGGAAGTCGGGAAAATATGGTAGCTGGCGGGGGTCCTTGATTAAGTTCAAGAAACGACATTAGCTGAGACCGATACTTAAGGTTACCATATCGCGTAATTAGGCGGTATCGCGGGCCTCGGAATATGCATTGGCCACGTATTCAAACAACGTATTTTTTTTTTGCAAACGACGAGCACACCGGTGCTTGGGTGTCTGAGCGCTCAGGCACTCATTGGGGTAGTAAAGTAGAGTCAATATCAGTAGCATAATATATTGAGCACTTTTAAAATAACTTCGGGAAATAATAAAGCAACAATCACAATCTTCGAACACTAACCAAAACATACAACACGATTGAAAGTTGAACGAATGTTGAATGAATGCGACTAATAAAAATTCCCTTTCAGCTTCTTCAATTCATCATTACCACCTCCAACAAATTAACAAAAGGACGTAAGTTGACTAATAAACTTTGCTTTTCAGGTTCTAATCAATTTTTTTTTCAGCTATTTTGTATTGCTTTTTTGCAAATTTCTAATTAATTTGTATTTTTTCAGATCATTTGCAGAGGATGAGCCCAGCTGATGAGGTGGACATCGAGGGATTGGACATCGAGGGAATGAACATCGTGGGAGGAGCTGAGGATGAGCCCAGCAGCCAAAATCAACTCTCAATATTTGTTTTGTTGAATGTGATTCACCAAAATTTGTTTTAAGTTTCTGTTTCAGGTCGCCGGCCGTGGATCTTCATAACATCATCGCATCATCAGCTAGGTAATATAATATTGCGCATTTATATAACTGTTTTTAACTATTGCTAAACACGTAAATTACTTATCTTCAATTTAATAATTTATTTGTATTTTTTATGTTTTTAGGCCATCCAGCAGCGGAACCAGAGCCCAGCAGCAGAATCAGACCTCAGAAGCAGAATAAGAGCCCAGCAGCAGAACCAGAACCCAGCAGTAAGATCACAGCCCAGCAACAGAATTAGAACCCAACAGCAGAATCAGAACCCAGCAGCAAAATCAGAGCCCAGCAACATAATCAGAGCCCAGCAACAGAATCAGAGCCCAGCAGCCCTCCAAGAAATCCTCCAGTAGCAGCAGAACCAGAGCTCAATAATCTTCCAAGAAATCCTGCAGCAGCAGAACCAGAGCCCAGCAGCCGTCCAAGAAGTTCCCCAGTAACTGCAGAAGATCAACACATCAGTAGCAACTGTTCCAGATCCCAATTCAACTCAACTTTAAAGAAGTCAACTGATTAATTCTGTCCGCCGCTTGCAAAGTTCAAGTGAGTTCAATTTTCAATTTCTTTTTAAATTCTCCGACTTGTAATAATTATTTTGTTGTTTCAGTTGCAGCGAGCGAAGAAGCCACTTCTCTGGTCTAGGTTTCGCTGGGGTTTTCCTAGACCCAAAGGGAGAATTCTCGGAGAAGAGTTCGTCTCTTTCCCCTTAGTCATTGCCTGGGGACGAACAAGGCTTACAACAATGCAACAGCATCGCGGACAAGACTTCCAACATCATAACAGCATCGTGTAATCAACAATTAATCTTCGAACCATTGTACCCTTTCCTAATTCCCAAAATAAAATCATTTCACAAAATTTACAGTCGTTTTATTTCTAAAACCTATTTTAATTATTTTCAGAAGTAGTTGGGCTTAAAATGGTACTTGTTCTGTAACTTATTTTAAAATTACCAAATAAAACCTTTCCCACAAAATTGAATGTATTCTATTCATTTTAAAAACCTGCATTTTTTTTCAGTCAAAAATAAATAATATTTAATTATTAATTTTGTAAATTTAAATTTAAATATAAGTGAACAGGCGGCAATTTTGTTTTATTTATTTCTAAAATAATATAGCAGGAAATAATATGCTGATCTGGTAGACATTAAAAAATAAAATTGAAAATTCCCTACAATTTTTTTGATAAAATAAAGCGTTTAGCCAAAAAATAATATTCAGTTCCCATTTATTGAATTGTATTGTTGAAATTAGAATATATTATCACAATAAATTTTATTCTTGTTTAATTTTAAGCATCAGGAGTAAAGTTCAAAAATTCTCCGCAAGCGGCAGCACCTGTCAATGAGTGCGAACAAAAAAATATTTATTGAATAAAAGATTATTTGTTAATTTAATCGTTCAAAAATATCGGATTCAATCAAAATAAAATATTTAAAACACTTGAGTGTGAATAAATATGCCAAATAGTCGCTATTTTGTATTATTAATAAAATTTAATTCCAAAACGTCCTAGGCGCTGTCATCTCTGACAAAATGACTGAACTAGTTGTATCGCAAGGAGTATTGGTGTTGACATAAATAAAACCGAATATTACGAGCTTGTTTAATGTTTTATAAATTATTTTTGATCAATAATAAACTCTATATTAAATTCCTGAAAAGATTTATAGTATATAGTATTTATTCATGTAATGATTCAAGAAATATTCAGATAAGTACAATACCGGCAAGCGATGCGTCGATCGCTGGTAATCCTGACAGCTCCCGCTAAGCTTCCGCTGAAATAGTACGGAATAGAATAACTGGTGTTGACTTATTATTATATTTTCGTATAGATTTTTATTCGTATAATCAAAATAAGAAAAGATTAATTCGAATTGGCCAACTATTCTCAAAATATAAATTACTTGAAGGTTAGAACCTGATTCTAAAATAAATAATTGATTGATTTGTCGAGCAGATATAAGGGTTTGATTATAAAATTTATTAACTCATCATAATCTGTCACCAATAAAAATTGGCCGGGGTGCTAAAATCCCCATTGAGCTGTAATATTGTTGGGCTAACAATTCAACATCATTTGTGTGATTACGTTTCCATTTTGTCCGTCGATTTTGGAACCAAATTTTATTCTAGAATCAAAATCTATTGAAGCAAAAATTATACTACTCATAAATAAATTAAAAAATACCTGCGTTTCTGTTAATTTCAATGTTTTTGATAGTTGCAGTCTTTTAGCAACTGATAAATATTTATTTTCTGCAAATTCTGCCTCCAGGGATTTAATTTGTGACGCTGTGAAGGCAGTCCTTGGTCTTTTTTTTCGTTCATCTGTTATTGAAAATCGGTCACAGTTTCTTTGAACTTAGAAATTGAATCTTACATCAAAAGATGTTGAAAAAAATAATTCATCAAAAATATTGAGTTGATATATACAGGCTGATATATAATGAATATTTGCAATTTACTGTTCATCAAATAACATAATAATAGTAAAACATTTCTTTCCTCACCTTCTCCTTCTCCTTCTCCTTCTCCGTCTTCTTCTCCTTCTCCTTCTCCATTTCCTTCGCCTTCTCCTTCTCCGTCTTCGTATTCTGGCAAAAAATTTCCTGATGATGATTTAATGATCAATAGATCCAAAATACATTGAATTTTTTGGTTCTTGGAAGATAAAACATTTATTATCTTGAAAACCAGTTACTTAAAAAAATTCTAAATTGTGGTTATTGATAGAATAGATCTAGTACCTCAAATGACAAAAGCAGGGATTCTGCAACTATCACTGTTAATGATTTATTGATCAATAGATCATGGGAATTCTACAATTTGGTTGTTCTTCAGAGACAAAAAATTCATTATCCTTTAAACCAGTGACTCAAAATATTTCAAAGTGTGGCTACTGGTACAATAGATCCAATAGCTCAAATGACAAAAACAGGGATTCTGCACTTATCATTGTTAATGATTTATTGATCAATAGATCATGGAAATATTAAAATTTTGTTGCTCTTCAAAGACAAAAAATCACTGATCTCTAATATAACACTGAATTGGATTTAGGCCGCTGGAATGCGGCCCCAATTGAGCGTCGCCATCTTGGCAAAAACTGAGGTTCTACCGGAATGAAAGAAGGTCGTCATATTTTGAATACGTATTCATGGATAATAAATTAAACTTTATTGCGGTAAACAATACAAATTGCATCAAATAGGCTGAAATCCAGTCTATATTTCATGCTAGCTGTCAAATTATAGAACAACATTTTGAGGGTCATTTGTTTTTATTAAAGAAATGTTTGAGATTCACTGCTTGCATTTACAACATAGAATTAACGACTAAATTTAAAGTGCGCATGCGTGAGTTGAAAATTAATTAAAATGTAGATACGCTTAAATCACTCTAAATTACAAATCCTGCTTTGTACAAGCATGTTTGTTAAACAAACATTTTGCTCCAATATCCATTATATTAATTTATAACAATTTAAATTAATTTTTAATACAATACTGGACGTATGTGTATGTCTTACTTCGTACAATTTGATTTGATCTTCTTTTTTTCGTTTTCGTGTTTGTTGACAGACGCTTTTTGCTTTGATTGGTTTTAAAGTAATTTGTTGTATTTTTTTCGTTATTTCGGGCTTAATTAGGGTGTAATAGGGGTAAATAACTCGTGGTTAACGTAGAGATAAATTTGTACGGCGACACTTCTGATAAATGTTTCCAAATTTAGTCCGTAGAATTGAGCAATTTTTGCGTTCGGTTATCGCGTTGAAACAACATCGTTTTTTGGTTTAGCTCGTGTTTCACGTTACTTTGGGGGTTTGGGGGCATATTATGGGTGAATTTAGCTCGGTTTAACGTAAATTTAAATTGGGATATCGCAATTAGTTTTTTTTTTGCGTGCACCCTTCTGGTGCACGTGCACTTGTTCGTTTTGCTATCAAGTGTTTTTTTTTTTTTAAAAGTCCTCCCACTTAGGCGAGGCAAAGCCCTTCCGTTAAGGGTTCAACGAGGGATCGGTGCACAAGCTAGGCCTTTTAAGTGCCTGGACGGTCTTGTCGGGAGTGCATAACTCGTTTCCAAAGAACGAGCCAGTGGCTCATCATCAGGAGACGTTGCGGAGGGGACGATTATGCCCGTGTTATGTAAGCGACCATTCGGCTGTCCGGCTAGACACAGCTCGTTATTTGCTAAGAGGGGGATATGCAGAAAGACTCCTGGGGTTAGAATCAATAGGTCGACGATATAATATGCCTCTCAATCTTTAAAGTAACGTTCGTTATTTAGACAAAAAGCAACCAAATTCGCGTAACTAACTCGGCAATATCGGGTAGGCTTATAGGGTTAGGGGCAACGGGGTTAGAAAGAAGCCAACAAGAAGAAAGAACTCAAGAAAGAAGCGAAGAAAGAAAAAAGAAGCGTTTGAATGATGAATGTATGTTGAATGATTGTGACTAATCAAAAAATTTCCTTTCAGCCCTTTTTTTCAGCTCATCAACATCATCTTCAGGACGTAAGTTAACTGAAAACTTCTCCTTTTTCAGGTTTCTAATCTATTTGTTTTTTTTTTGTCTGTTCACAGGTCGTAGCTGAGGTAAAAACTTTGTTTTATTTTTTTAAATTAGTATTAAATTATTTCCTGATATTCAAATTATAATTGTACTAATATTTGTGTGTTTTTATTAATCTCAGGACCTGGAGCAGCAGTTGGAGGATCGCATCAGTTGGAGGATCGCAACAGTTGCAGAGAACGAGCTGCAGTCCACGAATCATCAAGCATCAGCTGAGCTACCATCGTTGGAGCAACCACCGTGGGAGCAGCCTCCGCTGAAACTAATCAAACTTCCCTTTCAGGTCATTGCCATCATTACAACATCAGGACGTAATAATAACTAGAAAAATTACAATATTACAAATTTCTAATCTTTTCTGAATGTATTACAGTTCGCCCAGCAGCTGAAGAACACATCAGCAGCTGCAGAGGATCAACAAAGCAGTAGCAGAGCTCATCTAGCGTGATACCTGCCACTTATTCAGAGGCAGCTATGGTAAAAGAAACTCAGTCAAGATGATCTAGTTTGAAGATCGCAGCAATTGGAGGATCGCATCAGTTGCAGAGAACGAGCAGCAGTTCACGAAACATCAAGCATCAGCTGAGCTACCATCGTTGGAATAACCACCGTGGGAGCAGCCTCCGCTGGAACCAATCAAACTTCTTTTTCAGGTCATTGCCACCACCACAACATCAGGACGTAATAACAACTAAAAAAATTACAATATTACAAATTTCTAATCTTTTTTGAATGTATTACAGTTCGCCCAGCAGCTGAAGAACACATCAGCAGCTGCAGAGGATCAACAAAGCAGTAGTAGCAGAGCTCATCTAGCGTGATACCTGCAACTTATTCAGAGGCAGCTATGGTGAAAGAAGTCTAGAGGCGAAGCGCGACTCAAAAATATTCTCCAATTCCCTTCTCTACCCGTTGTACTTATTCCTATTTATCAAATAAACTTCTCCTAAATGTTATATTGTTTTATTTTTTATATTAATCTTGGAATTGGCGCAAAAACTTGAATTAATGCAGAAGTATTAAATCAAATAAATGATTGAAAAAAGTTCAAAATTGCCTTTAATAACAGCAAATTTGATTTCGATAAATTCCTATTTCAAAGATAGTAGAGTGTTGTATGTTTCATTTAAAAATCTAGAATAATTTAATGAAACAATTGATTTTAAGTAAAATATAATTTTTTAAAGTAATATTTTCAAAAATTTTGTATTAGGTACCCTGAATTTTATTCTGGCTCAATAAAATACAGTCGCATAATATAATTTTAAAAAGAGCTTTATTAAAAATATAAAAATTCGCAATAAATCTTTAATAATAATAGTAATTATTATTTAAATTTTCACTGGCGTATCCAGCTTCGCTCCCTGATGGTTTAGCAGTTGGCGCTGTCGTGGCAGGAATAGGCGGTGGAGCAGTAGCAGCCGCTGCAGTTGCTGCGACATTTTGCGCTTGCTGTGCAGATTGTTGAACCTTGAACCTGTTAGGCAGCTTGCTGAGTAGCTTCAAAATCGATTCTAACATCTTTTAGCGTCTCAAAAAGTTGGCTCAATCTTAGCTGAGCTGAACCGACCATTCCCGCTTCTGAAGCGGCTTAATTCGTGTGATCTGCTGTTACTTGCGCTGCGTTTAAAGCTCCTTGGATAACGATCACCTGAGAACGTTGAGAATCATTACTATTATTTTATTGAAGGATTCTAGTTTACATACCTGATGTTGGGCTTGTTGAGAAGCTTATTGACTAGCATCAGCTACTATTTGACCTTGCATTAATTGCTGATTTTCCGAGTGCAACTTTAGCATCTCTAAATTGTAATTCAATTCCTTGCAGAATGATTTGTTTCCCTGCAAGGGCTGCCTGTGCAGTCGCAGAAGCTTGTGCAGCAGCTTGAGCCAGAGTATTTTTTGCTACAAAAGCAGCTTGTTTAGCAGCTGCATATTGGTTATTGTTAGCTGTATTAGCTTGATCAGCGGAACCTTGAGCAATTTGTCGAAGAACTGCTCCTTTGTTTGCCAGCATCGCCAACAAGATTTAGAGAACTTTTGGGTGTTTTAGAAGAGGAATCATTTCCTCCAGTAGCTGCGGTGTTACGCTTCTCATATGTAGAGCTAGGTGCCGCTTGATTTTAGCATAGTATTTGACTCTCTGAACCATAATCTCTTACTTGCCAAGTTAAAACATTTAGGTTTCGCTGAAAACAGTCTACCGGGTGGTGCGCGGTTAGGGTGTACATAGGGATTTAACCCAGGATAGTTGTTTTGTGCAATTTCCTGCTCTCCTATCAATTCTACGGCAAAAATGATAGAGTACGAAGTTGTTGAGAATTAAAATGTGTACCCAAAACTGTCTTCATATTTTTAGTTGAGTGTGTGGTTTTTTCATAATTCTGAAAAGAAATTGCAAAATATAAATTGAATCATAGCAGTAGCCATGACTTTTGTTTTCCATGAATTATTTCTAAATGTCAACGCCCGTGTAGGGGCCCGAAGAACTGAAGATGAAAATACTATGGGTAAATTCCATTATGGCACAAGAAATGAACGAGAGCAACTATTGGTGGATTTTGCCACAAGCTTGCAGCTGAAAATAGGGAACACATTTTTCAGTAAAGGTAACAATAAAGAATCTAAATGGACTTGGATCTCGCCGAAAGGGGATAGATTCGAAATGGACTACATCCTTTTCAAAAATAAGAACAATATACTAAATATAGAAGTAATTCAAAATTTGAAATTTAACTCAGACCATAGGCTCGTAAGAGCAACAATTATCCTAGGAAAAAATGGCAGAAAGGATCTCTTCAACAGAAAAAAGAACCGCAAAATACAATTAGGTATGGAAACAATATTCCAGGAGAACCTATCAAAATCAATTATCACTATAAAACAATATGAAATTAAAGACATATATAGCCTCCAAAAATACTATGACCTACTAGAAAATATTATATTAAATGCAGTACCAAAGGAAATAATTGTGAAACAACATAAGAAAATATCTGGAGAAACATTAGATCTAATAGAAAAAAGAGAGGCTCTGAAAAATATGAAAAACAAAACAGCACAACAAAGAATAGAATTTTGCGAAGTACGAAAATTAACAAAGAGGAAAATTAAAGAAGACTTAAGAAAATACAACGATAAGAAAATTGACGAGATTGTGGGGTCTACAGGAGCAGTAAAAAGAATGAGGCAAGAATTAAGTATTGGGAAGAACTGGATAACCAAGATAAAAGAAAATGCGGTAGTGAAAACAAATAGAGTCGACATACTCTCCACAGCGACAGAATTCTACTCTCAAATATATACAAGCAATACCGGTGATGAAAAAAAAGGAACTATAAAATTAGAGGAGGAGTCGGAAGTTCATTGTATCATGAAGGATGAAATAGTACATGCAATTAAGAATCTCAAAGACAACAAGGCACCTGGTGACGATGAAATTAACAATGAAATGGTTAAAAATGGAGTAGAAATACTTATTGAACTTCTATATTATGTTTTTAATCAAATCCTCAAAATAGAACATATGCCAACACAATGGTCGCATTCCAACATAATATTAATTCATAAGAAGAGAGATAGAGAAATTTTGGACAATTATAGACCCATCAGTCTATCTTCATGTCTATATAAAGTATTTACAAATATATTACACTCCAGAATTTATAAGAAAATCGAAAGTTTCATAACAGTGGAACAAGCTGGATTTAGAAAAGGATTCTCCACATCAGACCATCTCCAAACGGTCAATCAAATTATCGAGAAAGCAAAAGAATATACGATGACACTATACCTTGCCTTCATAGACTTTCAGAAAGCTTTTGATAGTATTGAACACCACTACATTATTAAATCGTTAAATCAAGCAGGGATCGAACATAAATACATAAGAATAATTAAAAATATCTATGATAAAAGTACAGCAAAAATAGTTTTAGAGAGGCCGGGAAAAACATTCAACATTGCAAGAGGAGTAAGACAAGGGGATCCTCTATCACCGATACTGTTTTCGTGCGTACTCGAATCCATTTTTAAAGAACTGAACTGGGAAGAAAAGGGTCTAAAGATAGATGGAAAGTACTTATTAAACCTCAAATTTGCAGACGATATAGTTCTCATTTCTGAAACTCCGGAAGCTCTCGAATCCATGCTTGAAGATATACAACGCGAAAGCAAAGAGGCGGGATTGCAAATGAATTTAAATAAAACCAAAATTATGACAAATGGACCAAAAAAAGACATCAAACTGATGGGATCATACTTAAAATACGTTGGAAAATACATATACCTTGGACAAACAATATCTTTTGATAATAGAGTAACAGAAGAGGTAGACAAAAAATAGTATTAGCATGGAAAAAATATTGGTCTCTAAAAGAAATTTTCAAGGGACAATTTCCAACATATTTAAACCTGGAGTCTAAGCCAGAATCATTGGAACAAATTAAATTTAACTGTACGAAGAATGGAAAGAAGTCTTTTAGGAATTAGCTTAAAAGACAGAGTAAGAAACACAAAAATAAGAAGAAAATCAAATATAGCCGACGTATCACAAAGAATAAAACAATCAAAATGGAACTGGGCAGGACACGTTATGAGAACCAAAGATGACAGGTGAACAAAAAACACTACAGTATGGATACCATTGGATAGAAACAGAAGAAGAGGTAGACCAACTAAACGCTGGCAGGATGACATAAAGAAACAAGCGGGAGTTACATGGATGAGACTCACAGAAAACCGGAAAGAATGGCAACAATTGGGGGAGTAAATGTTGTAATTAACCTATTTGTATACTTACATACTCACTGCCTTTTGCCTTATTATCAATGAAGAAAAATCAGCTGCCCTTCTCTTGGGCCAGGCACACAACAGGTCATATTTGCTTGGAAATGACTTGCTTCATGTCAAAATAAATAATACTAGAATAAATATAGTATCTAATGTGAAAAATTTGGGGTTGTTAATTGATGCAGAATTGCGTTTCAGAGAATATAAGACTTTGTTAATTGAAAAAGCGTACCTTGCACTAAAAAAATCTGAATATAAATCGTTCTGTACTATCTAATCTAAGAAATACTGTAAAATACTTGCAGATTCGTATGTACTTTCTGTATTCAATTATTGTGATGTGATCTACGGGCCCTGCCTAACTATGCGAGATAGACAAAGAATACAGAAAGTAAAATAGCTGTGTTCGCTTCATATTATCTGCTCCAGATATGAAAGAACTTCGAAGTTCATCATCTCGCTTGTCTAACCCATGTTCCGCCTTATATTGCTGTTTTCAAGCTATAGCATCATTTTCAGGCAATCTTCTAGACAGAACTGCTTGGGAACGTATTTTACGACGTGATTCTTTATCTAAAATAAAGCAAAAATTATGAAATGTTTATAAAATAAATTATAAGATTACTACTTACGATAATTATAAAAATCACTTTCATTGAAATGTGCACTACAAATACGACTATTTTTAGTTACAGTTTTTTGTATTTTACATAATTCTATCCACACTTCTAATCTATCCTTTTTTTTTGGAAGTTTATGCATGGTAATGTTATTTTTTCCATATCTCTCGTAGCAGCCAGGTACAGCACAGTGACAATGAGATTTGGATTTATTTTCTATGTTACCCTCTACAAAGAATTGGGACTCCATACCGCTTTTATATCCAATAGGACTGTCAAATATGAAACTATGTTATAGGTTAAATCTGGAAGCCAGTTGTTTCAATTTTTAACTCTAGAGAAACAGAAATAAATACTTTACCTCCTAAATAATTTTTCATGGATTTTTGGGTACAGATTTCTGGCAAAAAAAGAAAATACGAAAATATAAGTATTGTTATTTAAACGTCAAAACTTTACCATACTCTGGTTGTTCTATATTACCGACATAGAAATATGAAATATAAAAAATCAATTTAAATAAATCAATTTATTTTTGTAAATATCAGTTATATTGAAATTTTGCTTAAATATACCTTATATTAATTTATAACAATTTAATTTAATTTTTAATACAATACTGGACGTACGTTGTATGTCTTACTTCATACGATTTAATTTGATCTTGTTTTTGTTTTGTCAACAAACACATTTCTTTTCGGTTTTAATCGCGTAGTTTTAGTGTCGTTTCTTGTATTTAATTCGTTACTACGGGGTTGATTGGGGTGTATTAGGGGTAAATAGCTCGTGGTTAACGTAGTTTGATTCAATTTGGGAGTCGCGAGTAGTAAATTTATCTGTGCCCCCCGGTACAGTTGTTCGTTTTGATAATTTCAATTTCATATGTTTGTTTGCAAAGTCCTCCCGCTTAGGCGAGGCAAAGCCCTTCCGTGAGGGTTCAACGAGGGATCGGTGCACAAGCTAGGCCTTTTAAGTGCCTGGACGGTCTTGTCGGGAGTGCATAACTCATTTCCAAAGAACGAGCAAGTTGCTCATCATCACGAGACGTTGCGGCGGGGATGATTATGCCCGTGTTATGTAAGCGACCATTCGGCTGTCCGGCTAGACACAGCTCGTTATTTGCTAAGAGGGGGATATGCAGAAAGACTCCTGGGGTGTAGATTCCGTAGGCCAATAAAAAACACTCCACCAATTTTGTAGTAACGCTCACGGTATCGCGTTAAATCAACCTTATTTTTGTGTAGCTCGTGTTTTATGTTACTTTGAGGGTTTGGGGGCATATAAATGGTGAAACTAGCTCGGTTTAACGTAAATTTAAATTGGGATATCGCGATCAGTTTTTTTGCGTGCACCCTTCTGGTGCACGTGAACTTGTTCGTTTTGCTATCAAGTGTTTTTTTTTTTTTGAAAAGTCCTCCCACTTAGGCGAGGCAAAGCCCTTCCGTTAAGGGTTCAACGAGGGATCGGTGCACAAGCTAGGCCTTTTAAGTGCCTGGACGGTCTTGTCGGGAGTGCATAACTCGTTTCCAAAGAACGAGCCAGTGGCTCATCATCAGGAGACGTTGCGGAGGGGACGATTATGCCCGTGTTATGTAAGCGACCATTCGGCTGTCCGGCTAGACACAGCTCGTTATTTGCTAAGAGGGGGATATGCAGAAAGACTCCTGGGGTTAGAATCAATAGGTCGACGATATAATATGCCTCTCAATCTTTAAAGTAACGTTCGTTATTTAGACAAAAAGCAACAAAATTCGCGTAACTAACTCGGCAATATCGGGTAGGCTTATAGGGTTAGGGGCAACGGGGTTAGAAAGAAGCCAACAAGAAGAAAGAACTCAAGAAAGAAGCGAAGAAAGAAAAAAGAAGCGTTTGAATGATGAATGTATGTTGAATGATTGTGACTAATCTAAAAATTCCCTTTCAGCCCTTTTTTTCAGCTCATCAACATCATCTTCAGGACGTAAGTTAATTAAAAACTTTTTCTTTTTCAGGTTTCTAATCTATTTGTTTTTTTTTTGTCTGTTCACAGGTCGTAGCTGAGGTATAAACTTTGTTTTATTTTTTTAAATTAGTGTTAAATTATTTCCTGATATTTAAATTATAATTGTACTAATATTTGTGTGTTTTTATTAATCTCAGGACCTGGAGCAGTAGTTGGAGGATCGCACCAGTTGCAGAGCAAAAGCAGCAGTCCACGAATCATCAAGCATCAGCTGAGCTACCATCGTTGGAGCAACCACCGTGGGAGCAGCCTCCGCTGGAACTAATCAAACTTTCCTTTCAGGTTTCTTTTTCAGGTCATTGCCATCACCACAACATCAGTTGGAGGATCGCATCAGTTGGAGGATCGCATCAGTTGCAGAGAACGATCAGCAGTCCACGAATCATCAGTTGGAGGATCGCACCAGTTGTAGAGAACGATCAGCAGTCCACGAATCATCAAGCATCAGCTGAGCTACCATCGTTGGAGCAACCACCGTTGGAGCAGCCTCCGCTGGAACTAATCAAACTTTCCTTTCAGGTCATTGCCATCATTACAACATCAGAACGTAATAATAACTAGAAAAATTGCAATATTACAAATTTCTAATCTTTTCTGAATGTATTACAGTTCGCCCAGCAGCTGAAGAATACATCAGCAGCTGCAGAGGATCAACACAGAAGCTGCAGAGGATCAACACAGCAGCTGCAGAGGATCAACACAGCAATAGCAGAGCTCATCCAGCGTGATACCTGCAACTTCAGAGGCAGCCATGGTAAAAGAAGCTCAACATGTCAAACTTCGTCGACCTCCTTTCCCTTCCTTAACGTTGACGTAAATTATGGATGGCTCCTTTCCGCAGAATTCGTCTCTTACTCCTAAGCTAGCTAGAGTATATGTAGTACTTTGTATCATTTTTTAAATTTTAATACAATCTAATGTGATATAAATTGTTCTGTGGGTGACGTCACATATTTTTACTCTTAAATAAAATAAGTAATAAGTTGGCAATTGATTATTAAGTTACTTGAGCTGCTAAAAAAAATAAGCAATCATTTATCTACTTTTGAAATGAAACGCGAATTCAAAAATGCCTCAATTGCATTTCTTTTAGAAGACAATTATTGCTTTTATTGTCCAATTAGGAAAATTATTTTGTCAAATGAATAAATATTGTAGTAAAAATATGTTATATATTTTACAAGCTATATACAAATGTATATAAATACAATAAGCATTTTCATATGACAATACGCTGAAATATATTAAATAGCACATAAATATTTATACATAAATAAATTTTACATTCTAACTTGTCTATTTGATAATTTATTACTGTAATTTAGAATTATTTTATATATTTTATTTGAAAAATAAATAATATATACATATTTTTATTCTACTATGTTATACATAAATATAAATCGAATAGTTTATATTCAGTGTTTTCTTCATAGTTCATGGAATTCTAATATTAATTATATTTAGTAATGTAGATTTATTATTGCTGAGTCTCGTAGAAAGATTTGCAAAACTTGGCTTATTATACAAAAACTCACTGCCTTATTTTCAATGAAGAAAAATCAGCTGCCCTTCTCTTGGGCCAGGCACACAACAGGTCATATTTGCTTGGAAATGACTTCCTTCATGTCAAAATAAATAGTACTAGAATAAATATAGTATCTAATGTGAAAAATTTGGAGTTGTTAATCGATGCAGAATTGCGTTTCAGAGAATATAAGACTTTGTTGATTGAAATAGCGTACCTTGCACTAAAAAAATCTGAATATAAATCGTTTTGTACTATTTAAGAAATACCGTAAAATACTTGCAGATTCGTATGTACTTTCTGTATCCAATTATTGTGATGTGATCTACGGGCCCTGCCTAACTATGCGAGATAGACAAAGAATACAGAAAGTAAAATAGCTGTGTTCGCTTCATATTATCTGCTTCAGATATGAAAGAACTTCGAAGTTCATCATCTCGCTTGTCTAACCCATGTACCGCCTTATATTGCTGCTAAAATTGTGCACAGATCTAAAATGCATAACAGATTATTAAGAAATAATTTCAGTATCCACACTGTCACTCACCGTATATCTTTCAGTTATAACTCCGTCAATGTTTATAATAATATTCCACATAATCACAAAGTTCTGATAAGTAATTCTCTCACAATTTATTTTATACAAGAATCAAATCTTCATTCCCAAGCTCTACCGGAATGAAAGAAGGTCGTCATATTTTGAATACGTATTCATGGATGATAAATTAAACTTGATTGCGGTAAACAATACAAATTGCATCAAATAGGCTGAAATCCAGCCTATATTTCATGCTAGCTGTCAAATTATAGAACAACATTTTGAGGGTCATTTGTTTTTATTAGAGAAATGTTTGAGACTCACTGTTTGCATTTTCAACATAGAATTAACGACTGAATTCAAAGTGCGCATGCGTGAGTTGAAAATTAATTAAAATTTAGATACGCTTAAATCACTCTAAATCTCTCTAAATTACAGATCCTGCTTTGTACAGCATGTTTGTTAAATAAACATTTTGCTTCAATATCCATTATATTAATTTATAACAATTTAATTTAATTTTTAATACAATACTGGACGTACGTTGTATGTCTTACTTCATACGATTTAATTTGATCTTGTTTTTGTTTTGTCAACAAACACATTTCTTTTCGGTTTTAATCGCGTAGTTTTAGTGTCGTTTCTTGTATTTAATTCGTTACTACGGGGTTGATTGGGGTGTATTAGGGGTAAATAGCTCGTGGTTAACGTAGTTTGATTCAATTTGGGAGTCGCGAGTAGTAAATTTATCTGTGCCCCCCGGTACAGTTGTTCGTTTTGATAATTTCAATTTCATATGTTTGTTTGCAAAGTCCTCCCGCTTAGGCGAGGCAAAGCCCTTCCGTGAGGGTTCAACGAGGGATCGGTGCACAAGCTAGGCCTTTTAAGTGCCTGGACGGTCTTGTCGGGAGTGCATAACTCATTTCCAAAGAACGAGCAAGTTGCTCATCATCACGAGACGTTGCGGCGGGGATGATTATGCCCGTGTTATGTAAGCGACCATTCGGCTGTCCGGCTAGACACAGCTCGTTATTTGCTAAGAGGGGGATATGCAGAAAGACTCCTGGGGTGTAGATTCCGTAGGCCAATAAAAAACACTCCACCAATTTTGTAGTAACGCTCACGGTATCGCGTTAAATCAACCTTATTTTTGTGTAGCTCGTGTTTTATGTTACTTTGAGGGTTTGGGGGCATATAAATGGTGAAACTAGCTCGGTTTAACGTAAATTTAAATTGGGATATCGCGATCAGTTTTTTTGCGTGCACCCTTCTGGTGCACGTGAACTTGTTCGTTTTGCTATCAAGTGTTTTTTTTTTTTGAAAAGTCCTCCCACTTAGGCGAGGCAAAGCCCTTCCGTTAAGGGTTCAACGAGGGATCGGTGCACAAGCTAGGCCTTTTAAGTGCCTGGACGGTCTTGTCGGGAGTGCATAACTCGTTTCCAAAGAACGAGCCAGTGGCTCATCATCAGGAGACGTTGCGGAGGGGACGATTATGCCCGTGTTATGTAAGCGACCATTCGGCTGTCCGGCTAGACACAGCTCGTTATTTGCTAAGAGGGGGATATGCAGAAAGACTCCTGGGGTTAGAATCAATAGGTCGACGATATAATATGCCTCTCAATCTTTAAAGTAACGTTCGTTATTTAGACAAAAAGCAACCAAATTCGCGTAACTAACTCGGCAATATCGGGTAGGCTTATAGGGTTAGGGGCAACGGGGTTAGAAAGAAGCCAACAAGAAGAAAGAACTCAAGAAAGAAGCGAAGAAAGAAAAAAGAAGCGTTTGAATGATGAATGTATGTTGAATGATTGTGACTAATCAAAAAATTTCCTTTCAGCCCTTTTTTTCAGCTCATCAACATCATCTTCAGGACGTAAGTTAACTAAAAACTTCTCCTTTTTCAGGTTTCTAATCTATTTGTTTTTTTTTGTCTGTTCACAGGTCGTAGCTGAGGTAAAAACTTTGTTTTATTTTTTTGAAATTAGTATTAAATTATTTCCTGATATTCAAATTATAATTGTACTAATATTTGTGTGTTTTTATTAATCTCAGGACCTGGAGCAGCAGTTGGAGGATCGCATCAGTTACCATCGTTGGAGCAACCACCGTGGGAGCAGCCTCCGCTGAAACTAATCAAACTTCCCTTTCAGGTCATTGCCATCATTACAACATCAGGACGTAATAATAACTAGAAAAATTACAATATTACAAATTTCTAATCTTTTCTGAATGTATTACAGTTCGCCCAGCAGCTGAAGAACACATCAGCAGCTGCAGAGGATCAACAAAGCAGTAGCAGAGCTCATCTAGCGTGATACCTGCCACTTATTCAGAGGCAGCTATGGTAGAAGAAACTCAGTCAAGATGATCTAGTTTGAAGATCGCAGCAATTGGAGGATCGCATCAGTTGCAGAGAACGAGCAGCAGTTCACGAAACATCAAGCATCAGCTGAGCTACCATCGTTGGAATAACCACCGTGGGAGCAGCCTCCGCTGGAACCAATCAAACTTCCTTTTCAGGTCATTGCCACCACCACAACATCAGGACGTAATAACAACTAAAAAAATTACAATATTACAAATTTCTAATCTTTTTTGAATGTATTACAGTTCGCCCAGCAGCTGAAGAACACATCAGCAGCTGCAGAGGATCAACAAAGCAGTAGTAGTAGAGCTCATCTAGCGTGATACCTGCAACTTATTCAGAGGCAGCTATGGTGAAAGAAGTCTAGAGGCGAAGCGCGACTCAAAAATATTCTCCAATTCCCTTCTCTACCCGTTGTACTTTTTCCTATTTATCAAATAAACTTCTCCTAAATGTTATATTGTTTTATTTTTTATATTAATCTTGGAATTGGCGCAAAAACTTGAATTAATGCAGAAGTATTAAATCAAATAAATGATTGAAAAAAGTTCAAAATTGCCTTTAATAACAGCAAATTTGATTTCGATAAATTCCTATTTCAAAGATAGTAGAGTGTTGTATGTTTCATTTAAAAATCTAGAATAATTTAATGAAACAATTGATTTTAAGTAAAATATAATTTTTTAAAGTAATATTTTCAAAAATTTTGTATTAGGTACCCTGAATTTTATTCTGGCTCAATAAAATACAGTCGCATAATATAATTTTAAAAAGAGCTTTATTAAAAATATAAAAATTCGCAATAAATCTTTAATAATAATAGTAATTATTATTTAAATTTTCACTGGCGTATCCAGCTTCGCTCCCTGATGGTTTAGCAGTTGGCGCTGTCGTGGCAGGAATAGGCGGTGGAGCAGTAGCAGCCGCTGCAGTTGCTGCGACATTTTGCGCTTGCTGTGCAGATTGTTGAACCTTGAACCTGTTAGGCAGCTTGCTGAGTAGCTTCAAAATCGATTCTAACATCTTTTAGCGTCTCAAAAAGTTGGCTCAATCTTAGCTGAGCTGAACCGACCATTCCCGCTTCTGAAGCGGCTTAATTCGTGTGATCTGCTGTTACTTGCGCTGCGTTTAAAGCTCCTTGGATAACGATCACCTGAGAACGTTGAGAATCATTACTATTATTTTATTGAAGGATTCTAGTTTACATACCTGATGTTGGGCTTGTTGAGAAGCTTATTGACTAGCATCAGCTACTATTTGACCTTGCATTAATTGCTGATTTTCCGAGTGCAACTTTAGCATCTCTAAATTGTAATTCAATTCCTTGCAGAATGATTTGTTTCCCTGCAAGGGCTGCCTGTGCAGTCGCAGAAGCTTGTGCAGCAGCTTGAGCCAGAGTATTTTTTGCTACAAAAGCAGCTTGTTTAGCAGCTGCATATTGGTTATTGTTAGCTGTATTAGCTTGATCAGCGGAACCTTGAGCAATTTGTCGAAGAACTGCTCCTTTGTTTGCCAGCATCGCCAACAAGATTTAGAGAACTTTTGGGTGTTTTAGAAGAGGAATCATTTCCTCCAGTAGCTGCGGTGTTACGCTTCTCATATGTAGAGCTAGGTGCCGCTTGATTTTAGCATAGTATTTGACTCTCTGAACCATAATCTCTTACTTGCCAAGTTAAAACATTTAGGTTTCGCTGAAAACAGTCTACCGGGTGGTGCGCGGTTAGGGTGTACATAGGGATTTAACCCAGGATAGTTGTTTTGTGCAATTTCCTGCTCTCCTATCAATTCTACGGCAAAAATGATAGAGTACGAAGTTGTTGAGAATTAAAATGTGTACCCAAAACTGTCTTCATATTTTTAGTTGAGTGTGTGGTTTTTTCATAATTCTGAAAAGAAATTGCAAAATATAAATTGAATCATAGCAGTAGCCATGACTTTTGTTTTCCATGAATTATTTCTAAATGTCAACGCCCGTGTAGGGGCCCGAAGAACTGAAGATGAAAATACTATGGGTAAATTCCATTATGGCACAAGAAATGAACGAGAGCAACTATTGGTGGATTTTGCCACAAGCTTGCAGCTGAAAATAGGGAACACATTTTTCAGTAAAGGTAACAATAAAGAATCTAAATGGACTTGGATCTCGCCGAAAGGGGATAGATTCGAAATGGACTACATCCTTTTCAAAAATAAGAACAATATACTAAATATAGAAGTAATTCAAAATTTGAAATTTAACTCAGACCATAGGCTCGTAAGAGCAACAATTATCCTAGGAAAAAATGGCAGAAAGGATCTCTTCAACAGAAAAAAGAACCGCAAAATACAATTAGGTATGGAAACAATATTCCAGGAGAACCTATCAAAATCAATTATCACTATAAAACAATATGAAATTAAAGACATATATAGCCTCCAAAAATACTATGACCTACTAGAAAATATTATATTAAATGCAGTACCAAAGGAAATAATTGTGAAACAACATAAGAAAATATCTGGAGAAACATTAGATCTAATAGAAAAAAGAGAGGCTCTGAAAAATATGAAAAACAAAACAGCACAACAAAGAATAGAATTTTGCGAAGTACGAAAATTAACAAAGAGGAAAATTAAAGAAGACTTAAGAAAATACAACGATAAGAAAATTGACGAGATTGTGGGGTCTACAGGAGCAGTAAAAAGAATGAGGCAAGAATTAAGTATTGGGAAGAACTGGATAACCAAGATAAAAGAAAATGCGGTAGTGAAAACAAATAGAGTCGACATACTCTCCACAGCGACAGAATTCTACTCTCAAATATATACAAGCAATACCGGTGATGAAAAAAAAGGAACTATAAAATTAGAGGAGGAGTCGGAAGTTCATTGTATCATGAAGGATGAAATAGTACATGCAATTAAGAATCTCAAAGACAACAAGGCACCTGGTGACGATGAAATTAACAATGAAATGGTTAAAAATGGAGTAGAAATACTTATTGAACTTCTATATTATGTTTTTAATCAAATCCTCAAAATAGAACATATGCCAACACAATGGTCGCATTCCAACATAATATTAATTCATAAGAAGAGAGATAGAGAAATTTTGGACAATTATAGACCCATCAGTCTATCTTCATGTCTATATAAAGTATTTACAAATATATTACACTCCAGAATTTATAAGAAAATCGAAAGTTTCATAACAGTGGAACAAGCTGGATTTAGAAAAGGATTCTCCACATCAGACCATCTCCAAACGGTCAATCAAATTATCGAGAAAGCAAAAGAATATACGATGACACTATACCTTGCCTTCATAGACTTTCAGAAAGCTTTTGATAGTATTGAACACCACTACATTATTAAATCGTTAAATCAAGCAGGGATCGAACATAAATACATAAGAATAATTAAAAATATCTATGATAAAAGTACAGCAAAAATAGTTTTAGAGAGGCCGGGAAAAACATTCAACATTGCAAGAGGAGTAAGACAAGGGGATCCTCTATCACCGATACTGTTTTCGTGCGTACTCGAATCCATTTTTAAAGAACTGAACTGGGAAGAAAAGGGTCTAAAGATAGATGGAAAGTACTTATTAAACCTCAAATTTGCAGACGATATAGTTCTCATTTCTGAAACTCCGGAAGCTCTCGAATCCATGCTTGAAGATATACAACGCGAAAGCAAAGAGGCGGGATTGCAAATGAATTTAAATAAAACCAAAATTATGACAAATGGACCAAAAAAAGACATCAAACTGATGGGATCATACTTAAAATACGTTGGAAAATACATATACCTTGGACAAACAATATCTTTTGATAATAGAGTAACAGAAGAGGTAGACAGAAGAATAGTATTAGCATGGAAAAAATATTGGTCTCTAAAAGAAATTTTCAAGGGACAATTTCCAACATATTTAAACCTGGAGTCTAAGCCAGAATCATTGGAACAAATTAAATTTAACTGTACGAAGAATGGAAAGAAGTCTTTTAGGAATTAGCTTAAAAGACAGAGTAAGAAACACAAAAATAAGAAGAAAATCAAATATAGCCGACGTATCACAAAGAATAAAACAATCAAAATGGAACTGGGCAGGACACGTTATGAGAACCAAAGATGACAGGTGAACAAAAAACACTACAGTATGGATACCATTGGATAGAAACAGAAGAAGAGGTAGACCAACTAAACGCTGGCAGGATGACATAAAGAAACAAGCGGGAGTTACATGGATGAGACTCACAGAAAACCGGAAAGAATGGCAACAATTGGGGGAGTAAATGTTGTAATTAACCTATTTGTATACTTACATACTCACTGCCTTTTGCCTTATTATCAATGAAGAAAAATCAGCTGCCCTTCTCTTGGGCCAGGCACACAACAGGTCATATTTGCTTGGAAATGACTTGCTTCATGTCAAAATAAATAATACTAGAATAAATATAGTATCTAATGTGAAAAATTTGGGGTTGTTAATTGATGCAGAATTGCGTTTCAGAGAATATAAGACTTTGTTAATTGAAAAAGCGTACCTTGCACTAAAAAAATCTGAATATAAATCGTTTTGTACTATCTAATCTAAGAAATACTGTAAAATACTTGCAGATTCGTATGTACTTTCTGTATTCAATTATTGTGATGTGATCTACGGGCCCTGCCTAACTATGCGAGATAGACAAAGAATACAGAAAGTAAAATAGCTGTGTTCGCTTCATATTATCTGCTCCAGATATGAAAGAACTTCGAAGTTCATCATCTCGCTTGTCTAACCCATGTTCCGCCTTATATTGCTGTTTTCAAGCTATAGCATCATTTTCAGGCAATCTTCTAGACAGAACTGCTTGGGAACGTATCTTACGACGTGATTCTTTATCTAAAATAAAGCAAAAATTATGAAATGTTTATAAAATAAATTATAAGATTACTACTTACGATAATTATAAAAATCACTTTCATTGAAATGTGCACTACAAATACGACTATTTTTAGTTACAGTTTTTTGTATTTTACATAATTCTATCCACACTTCTAATCTATCCTTTTTTTTTGGAAGTTTATGCATGGTAATGTTATTTTTTCCATATCTCTCGTAGCAGCCAGGTACAGCACAGTGACAATGAGATTTGGATTTATTTTCTATGTTACCCTCTACAAAGAATTGGGACTCCATACCGCTTTTATATCCAATAGGACTGTCAAATATAAAACTATGTTATAGGTTAAATCTGGAAGCCAGTTGTTTCAATTTTTAACTCTAGAGAAACAGAAATAAATACTTTACCTCCTAAATAATTTTTCATGGATTTTTGGGTACAGATTTCTGGCAAAAAAAGAAAATACGAAAATATAAGTATTGTTATTTAAACGTCAAAACTTTACCATACTCTGGTTGTTCTATATTACCGACATAGAAATATGAAATATAAAAAATCAATTTAAATAAATCAATTTATTTTTGTAAATATCAGTTATATTGAAATTTTGCTTAAATATACCTTATATTAATTTATAACAATTTAATTTAATTTTTAATACAATACTGGACGTACGTTGTATGTCTTACTTCATACGATTTAATTTGATCTTGTTTTTGTTTTGTCAACAAACACATTTCTTTTCGGTTTTAATCGCGTAGTTTTAGTGTCGTTTCTTGTATTTAATTCGTTACTACGGGGTTGATTGGGGTGTATTAGGGGTAAATAGCTCGTGGTTAACGTAGTTTGATTCAATTTGGGAGTCGCGAGTAGTAAATTTATCTGTGCCCCCCGGTACAGTTGTTCGTTTTGATAATTTCAATTTCATATGTTTGTTTGCAAAGTCCTCCCGCTTAGGCGAGGCAAAGCCCTTCCGTGAGGGTTCAACGAGGGATCGGTGCACAAGCTAGGCCTTTTAAGTGCCTGGACGGTCTTGTCGGGAGTGCATAACTCATTTCCAAAGAACGAGCAAGTTGCTCATCATCACGAGACGTTGCGGCGGGGATGATTATGCCCGTGTTATGTAAGCGACCATTCGGCTGTCCGGCTAGACACAGCTCGTTATTTGCTAAGAGGGGGATATGCAGAAAGACTCCTGGGGTGTAGATTCCGTAGGCCAATAAAAAACACTCCACCAATTTTGTAGTAACGCTCACGGTATCGCGTTAAATCAACCTTATTTTTGTGTAGCTCGTGTTTTATGTTACTTTGAGGGTTTGGGGGCATATAAATGGTGAAACTAGCTCGGTTTAACGTAAATTTAAATTGGGATATCGCGATCAGTTTTTTTGCGTGCACCCTTCTGGTGCACGTGAACTTGTTCGTTTTGCTATCAAGTGTTTTTTTTTTTGAAAAGTCCTCCCACTTAGGCGAGGCAAAGCCCTTCCGTTAAGGGTTCAACGAGGGATCGGTGCACAAGCTAGGCCTTTTAAGTGCCTGGACGGTCTTGTCGGGAGTGCATAACTCGTTTCCAAAGAACGAGCCAGTGGCTCATCATCAGGAGACGTTGCGGAGGGGACGATTATGCCCGTGTTATGTAAGCGACCATTCGGCTGTCCGGCTAGACACAGCTCGTTATTTGCTAAGAGGGGGATATGCAGAAAGACTCCTGGGGTTAGAATCAATAGGTCGACGATATAATATGCCTCTCAATCTTTAAAGTAACGTTCGTTACTTAGACAAAAAGCAACCAAATTCGCGTAACTAACTCGGCAATATCGGGTAGGCTTATAGGGTTAGGGGCAACGGGGTTAGAAAGAAGCCAACAAGAAGAAAGAACTCAAGAAAGAAGCGAAGAAAGAAAAAAGAAGCGTTTGAATGATGAATGTATGTTGAATGATTGTGACTAATCAAAAAATTTCCTTTCAGCCCTTTTTTTCAGCTCATCAACATCATCTTCAGGACGTAAGTTAACTAAAAACTTCTTCTTTTTCAGGTTTCTAATCTATTTGTTTTTTTTTGTCTGTTCACAGGTCGTAGCTGAGGTAAAAAACTTTGTTTTATTTTTTAAAATTAGTATTAAATTATTTCCTGATATTTAAATTATAATTGTACTAATATTTGTGTGTTTTTATTAATCTCAGGACCTGGAGCAGTAGTTGGAGGATCGCACCAGTTGCAAAGAACGATGAGCAGCAGTCCAAAAATCATTAAGCATCAGCTGAGCTATCATCGTTGGAGCAACCACCGTGGGAGCAGCCTCCGCTGGAACTAAAAAAACTTTCCTTTCAGGTTTCTTTTTCAGGTCATTGCCATGACCACAACATTAGAACGTAATAATAACTAAAAAATTGCAATATTACAAATTTCTAATCTTTTCTGAATGTATTACAGTTCGCCCAGCAGCTGAAGAACACATTTGCAGCTGCAGAGGATCATGATCAACACAGCAGTAGCAGAGCTCCTACAGCGTGATACCTGCAACTTCAGAGGCTGCCATGGTAAGAGGAGCTCAAGATGATCCAAAAAATTTGATTGGATCAGCCTGCAGCTTGCAGAGTTTAAGTAAGAATAATTTATTATGCTTAATAATTCAAATTAATATTTATTGTTGATTCTAATGTATTGCTTCTTTTTGTTACAGTTGTTGCAGATTTTGAAATGTGACATCACGAAATTCAGGATTCCTTCCACCCCTTGTCACACAATGTGAAATTTCGTCGACCCCGTCTCTCCTCCCTAATATGTGACGTAATTTATGAATGGCCCCTTTCCGCAGAATTCTTCTCTTTTCTCCAAGCCAGCAATTGCGTAGAGGCGAAGCGCGACTCAAAAATATTCTCAAATTCCCTTCTCTACCTGTTGTACTTTTTTCTAATTATCAAATAAACTTCTTCTCAATGTTATATTATTTTATTTTTGTTATTAATCTTAGATATGGCGCAAAAGCTTGAATTGATGCAAAAGTATTAAATCAGAGTAGTTATAGGGTAAGGCCCTCGGGAATCCAATAAATTTTGTTCATATTATATTTCGAACGTTTCGAAATATAAAAATATAATATGAATAACATTTATTGGATTCCTGAGGGCCTTATCCTAACTACTCTAATCATTATTGGATCCTTCACACTATTTTTACGAAGTATTAAATCAAATAAATGATTGAAAAAAGTTCAAGATTACCTTTAATAACAGTAAATTTGATTTCGATAAATCCCTATTTCATAGATAGTAAAGTGTTGTATGTGTCATTTAAAAATCTAAAATAATTTGATGAAACAATTAATTTTAAGTAAAATATAATTTTTTGAAGTAATATCTTAAAAAATTTTGTGTTAGGTACCCTAAATTTTATTCTGGCTAAATAAAATACAGTCGCATAATATAATTAATAGAGCGTTATTAAAAATATGAAAATTCGCAATAAATCTTAAATAATAATAATAATAATCATTATTTAAATTTTCACTGGCGTATTCAGCTTTGCTCCCTGAGGGCTTAGCGGTTGGCACTGTCGTGGCAGGAATAGGCGGTGGAAGATTTGGAGCAGCAGCAGTGCAGATTGTTGAGCCTGTTGGGCAGCTTACTGAGTACCTTCAAAATCGATTCTAACACCTTTTAGCGTTCAACAAGTTGGCTCAATCTTTGCTGAGCTGAACCGACCATTGTTCGTTGAGCTGCAAGCTCTCCAGTTGCTTCTAAAGCGGCTTAATTCGTGTGATCTACTATTACTTGCGCTGCGTTTAAAGCTCCTTGGATAACGTTCACCTGAGAACGTTGAGAATCATTATTATTATTTTATTGAAGGATTCTAGTTTACATACCTGATGTTGGGTTTTGACCTTTGATTAATTGCTGATTTTCTCCGTCGAGTGCAACTTTACTCTAAATTATAGTTCAATTCCTTGCAGAATGATTTGTTTTCCTGCAAGAGCTGCCTGTGCAGTTGCAGAAGCTTGAGCCAGAGTATTTTTTGCTACAAAAGCAGCTTGTTTAGCAGCTGCATATTGGTTATTGTTAGCTGTATTAGCTTGATCAGCGGAACCTTGAGCAATTTGTCGAAGAACTGCTCCTTTGTTTGCCAGCATCGCCAACAAGATTTAGAGAACTTTTGAGTGATTTAGAAGAGGAATCATCTCCTCCAGTAGCTGCGGTGCTACGCTTCTCATATGTAGAGCTAGGTGCCGCTTCTCTGTTGAAAAATTCTATGTATATATATATATATATATATATATATATATACATATATATATATATATATATATATATATATATATATATATATATATATATATATATATATATATATATATATATATATATATATATATATATATATATATATATATATATATATATATATATATATATATATATATATATATATATATATATATATATATATATATATATATATATATATATATATATATATATATATATATATATATATATATATATATATATATATATATATATATATATATATATATATATATATATATATATATATATATATATATATGGCAAGAGAATGGTTCTGCTTGTGCTTCTTGATTTTAGCAAAGCATTTGACTCTCTGAACCATAATCTCTTACTTGCCAAATTAAAACATCTAGGTTTTGCTGAAAACAGTCTACAACTAGCAAGGAGCTACTTCTTTAACAGACGTCAGTGTGTTAAAATTAATCATGATCCTTCGGTAATAACTCAAGGTATAGCCCAAGGCTCAATATATGGACCTCTATTCTATCTATACGTTTGACATCTGCAAAATTGTTAAATATGTAGATTTTCATGTGTATGCTGATGATACCCAGTTATACTTACCCTTTGATGCTCACAATTCTGAAGAAGCTGTCGCGTGTATATGTGAAGATTTGCAAAGCTTGGCTTATTACGCAAAAAAATTTGGAGTTGTTAATTGATGCAGAATTGCGTTTCAGAGAATATAAGACTTTGTTGATTGAAAAAGCGTACCTTGCACTAAAAAAATCTGAATATAAATCGTTTTGTACTATCTAATCTAAGAAATACCGTAAAATACTTGTAGATTCGTATGTACTTTCTGTATTCAATTATTGTGATGTGATCTACGGGCCCTGCCTAACTATGCGAGATAGACAAAGAATCCAGAAAGTAAAATAGCTGTGTTCGCTTCATATTATCTGCTCCAGATATGAAAGAACTTCGAAGCTCATCATCTCGCTTGTCTTTACCCATGTTCAGCCGTATATTGCTGCTAAAATTGTGCACAGATCTAAAATGCATAACAGATTATTAAGAAATAATTCCAGTATCTACACTGTCACTCACCGTATATCTTTCAGTTATAATTACGTCAATGTTTATAATAATATTCCACATAATCACAAACTTCTGATAAGAATTCTTTCACAATTCATTTTGTACGAAAACCAAATCTTCATCCTCAAGCTCTACCTGAATAAGGTCGTCATATTTTGAATACGTATTCATGGATGATAAATTAAACTTTATCGCGGTAAACAATACAAATTGCATCAAATAGGCTGAAATCCAGTCTATATTTCATGCTAGCTGTCAAATTATAGAACATTTTGAGGGTCATTTGTTTTTATTGAAGGAATGTTTGAGATTCACTGTTTGCAATTACAGCATAGAATTAACGACTGATTCTGAAGTGCGCATGCGCGAGTTGAGAATTAATTAAAATTTAGAAACGTTTAAAGCACTATAAATAGCTATAAATTACAAATCCTGCTTTGTACAAGCATGTATGTTGAATAGACATTTTGTTTTAATATCTATTATAAAAATTTATAACAATTTATTTTAATTTTTAATACATTACTGGACGTACGTGTAAGTGTTACTTCGTACGATTCAATTCGATCTTCTTTTTTCAATTTCGTGTTTGTTGACAGACGCTTTTCGCTTTGATCGGTTTTAGAGTAATTTGTTGTAGTTTTTCCGTTATTTCGGGGTTAATTGGGGTGTAATAGGGGTAAATAACTCGTGGTTAACGTAGAGATAAATTTTTACGGCGTCACTTCTGATAAATGTTTCCAAATTTTGTTCGTAAAATTATGTGATTTTTGCGTTCGGTTATCGCGTTGAAACAACATCGTTTTTTGGTTTAGCTCGTGTTTCACGTTACTTTGGGGATTTGGAGGCATATTATGGGTGAATTTAGCTCGGTTTAACGTAAATTTAAATTGGGACATCGCGATTAATTTTTTTTTGCGTGCACCCTTCTGGTGCACGTGCACTTGTTCGTTTTGCTATCAAGTATTTTTTTTTTGCAAAGTCCTCCCACTTAGGCGAGGCAAAGCCCTTCCGTTAGGGCTCAACGAGGGATCGGTGCACAAGCTAGGCCTTTCAAGTGCCTGGACGGTCTTGTCGGGAGTGCATAACTCGTGTCTGAAAAGAGCGGGCCCGAGGGGCCCAACACCACGAGAAGCTGCGGATCAGACAGTTATGCCCGCGTTTGTAAGCGACCATTCGGCTGTCCGGCTAGACGCAGCTCGTAATTTGCTAATAGGGGGATATCCGAAATCCTCCTAGGGTTAGAATCAATAGGTCGGCGATATAATATGCCTCTCAATCTTTAAAGTAACGTTCGTTATTTAGACAAAAAGTAACCAAATTCGCGTAACTAACTCGGCAATATCGGTTAGGTTTATAGGGTTAGGGGCAACGGGGTTAGAAAGAAGCCAACAAGAAGAAAGAAGCGAAGAGAGAAAAAAGAAAAAGAAGCGTTTGAATGATGAATGTATGTTGAATGAGTGTGACTAATCTAAAAATTCCCTTTTAGCCCTTTTTTTCAGCTCATCAACATCATCTTCAGGACGTAAGTTAATTAAAAACTTTTTCTTTTTCAGGTTTCTAATCTATTTGTTTTTTTTTTGTCTGTTCACAGGTCGTAGCTGAGGTATAAACTTTGTTTTATTTTTTTAAATTAGTGTTAAATTATTTCCTGATATTTAAATTATAATTGTACTAATATTTGTGTGTTTTTATTAATCTCAGGACCTGGAGCAGTAGTTGGAGGATCGCACCAGTTGCAGAGCAAAAGCAGCAGTCCACGAATCATCAAGCATCAGCTGAGCTACCATCGTTGGAGCAACCACCGTGGGAGCAGCCTCCGCTGGAACTAATCAAACTTTCCTTTCAGGTTTCTTTTTCAGGTCATTGCCATCACCACAACATCAGTTGGAGGATCGCATCAGTTGGAGGATCGCATCAGTTGCAGAGAACGATCAGCAGTCCACGAATCATCAGTTGGAGGATCGCACCAGTTGTAGAGAACGATCAGCAGTCCACGAATCATCAAGCATCAGCTGAGCTACCATCGTTGGAGCAACCACCGTTGGAGCAGCCTCCGCTGGAACTAATCAAACTTTCCTTTCAGGTCATTGCCATCATTACAACATCAGAACGTAATAATAACTAGAAAAATTGCAATATTACAAATTTCTAATCTTTTCTGAATGTATTACAGTTCGCCCAGCAGCTGAAGAATACATCAGCAGCTGCAGAGGATCAACACAGAAGCTGCAGAGGATCAACACAGCAGCTGCAGAGGATCAACACAGCAATAGCAGAGCTCATCCAGCGTGATACCTGCAACTTCAGAGGCAGCCATGGTAAAAGAAGCTCAACATGTCAAACTTCGTCGACCTCCTTTCCCTTCCTTAACGTTGACGTAAATTATGGATGGCTCCTTTCCGCAGAATTCGTCTCTTACTCCTAAGCTAGCTAGAGTATATGTAGTACTTTGTATCATTTTTTAAATTTTAATACAATCTAATGTGATATAAATTGTTCTGTGGGTGACGTCACATATTTTTACTCTTAAATAAAATAAGTAATAAGTTGGCAATTGATTATTAAGTTACTTGAGCTGCTAAAAAAAATAAGCAATCATTTATCTACTTTTGAAATGAAACGCGAATTCAAAAATGCCTCAATTGCATTTCTTTTAGAAGACAATTATTGCTTTTATTGTCCAATTAGGAAAATTATTTTGTCAAATGAATAAATATTGTAGTAAAAATATGTTATATATTTTACAAGCTATATACAAATGTATATAAATACAATAAGCATTTTCATATGACAATACGCTGAAATATATTAAATAGCACATAAATATTTATACATAAATAAATTTTACATTCTAACTTGTCTATTTGATAATTTATTACTGTAATTTAGAATTATTTTATATATTTTATTTGAAAAATAAATAATATATACATATTTTTATTCTACTATGTTATACATAAATATAAATCGAATAGTTTATATTCAGTGTTTTCTTCATAGTTCATGGAATTCTAATATTAATTATATTTAGTAATGTAGATTTATTATTGCTGAGTCTCGTAGAAAGATTTGCAAAACTTGGCTTATTATACAAAAACTCACTGCCTTATTTTCAATGAAGAAAAATCAGCTGCCCTTCTCTTGGGCCAGGCACACAACAGGTCATATTTGCTTGGAAATGACTTCCTTCATGTCAAAATAAATAGTACTAGAATAAATATAGTATCTAATGTGAAAAATTTGGAGTTGTTAATCGATGCAGAATTGCGTTTCAGAGAATATAAGACTTTGTTGATTGAAATAGCGTACCTTGCACTAAAAAAATCTGAATATAAATCGTTTTGTACTATTTAAGAAATACCGTAAAATACTTGCAGATTCGTATGTACTTTCTGTATCCAATTATTGTGATGTGATCTACGGGCCCTGCCTAACTATGCGAGATAGACAAAGAATACAGAAAGTAAAATAGCTGTGTTCGCTTCATATTATCTGCTTCAGATATGAAAGAACTTCGAAGTTCATCATCTCGCTTGTCTAACCCATGTACCGCCTTATATTGCTGCTAAAATTGTGCACAGATCTAAAATGCATAACAGATTATTAAGAAATAATTTCAGTATCCACACTGTCACTCACCGTATATCTTTCAGTTATAACTCCGTCAATGTTTATAATAATATTCCACATAATCACAAAGTTCTGATAAGTAATTCTCTCACAATTTATTTTATACAAGAATCAAATCTTCATTCCCAAGCTCTACCGGAATGAAAGAAGGTCGTCATATTTTGAATACGTATTCATGGATGATAAATTAAACTTGATTGCGGTAAACAATACAAATTGCATCAAATAGGCTGAAATCCAGCCTATATTTCATGCTAGCTGTCAAATTATAGAACAACATTTTGAGGGTCATTTGTTTTTATTAGAGAAATGTTTGAGACTCACTGTTTGCATTTTCAACATAGAATTAACGACTGAATTCAAAGTGCGCATGCGTGAGTTGAAAATTAATTAAAATTTAGATACGCTTAAATCACTCTAAATCTCTCTAAATTACAGATCCTGCTTTGTACAGCATGTTTGTTAAATAAACATTTTGCTTCAATATCCATTATATTAATTTATAACAATTTAATTTAATTTTTAATACAATACTGGACGTACGTTGTATGTCTTACTTCATACGATTTAATTTGATCTTGTTTTTGTTTTGTCAACAAACACATTTCTTTTCGGTTTTAATCGCGTAGTTTTAGTGTCGTTTCTTGTATTTAATTCGTTACTACGGGGTTGATTGGGGTGTATTAGGGGTAAATAGCTCGTGGTTAACGTAGTTTGATTCAATTTGGGAGTCGCGAGTAGTAAATTTATCTGTGCCCCCCGGTACAGTTGTTCGTTTTGATAATTTCAATTTCATATGTTTGTTTGCAAAGTCCTCCCGCTTAGGCGAGGCAAAGCCCTTCCGTGAGGGTTCAACGAGGGATCGGTGCACAAGCTAGGCCTTTTAAGTGCCTGGACGGTCTTGTCGGGAGTGCATAACTCATTTCCAAAGAACGAGCAAGTTGCTCATCATCACGAGACGTTGCGGCGGGGATGATTATGCCCGTGTTATGTAAGCGACCATTCGGCTGTCCGGCTAGACACAGCTCGTTATTTGCTAAGAGGGGGATATGCAGAAAGACTCCTGGGGTGTAGATTCCGTAGGCCAATAAAAAACACTCCACCAATTTTGTAGTAACGCTCACGGTATCGCGTTAAATCAACCTTATTTTTGTGTAGCTCGTGTTTTATGTTACTTTGAGGGTTTGGGGGCATATAAATGGTGAAACTAGCTCGGTTTAACGTAAATTTAAATTGGGATATCGCGATCAGTTTTTTTGCGTGCACCCTTCTGGTGCACGTGAACTTGTTCGTTTTGCTATCAAGTGTTTTTTTTTTTTGAAAAGTCCTCCCACTTAGGCGAGGCAAAGCCCTTCCGTTAAGGGTTCAACGAGGGATCGGTGCACAAGCTAGGCCTTTTAAGTGCCTGGACGGTCTTGTCGGGAGTGCATAACTCGTTTCCAAAGAACGAGCCAGTGGCTCATCATCAGGAGACGTTGCGGAGGGGACGATTATGCCCGTGTTATGTAAGCGACCATTCGGCTGTCCGGCTAGACACAGCTCGTTATTTGCTAAGAGGGGGATATGCAGAAAGACTCCTGGGGTTAGAATCAATAGGTCGACGATATAATATGCCTCTCAATCTTTAAAGTAACGTTCGTTATTTAGACAAAAAGCAACCAAATTCGCGTAACTAACTCGGCAATATCGGGTAGGCTTATAGGGTTAGGGGCAACGGGGTTAGAAAGAAGCCAACAAGAAGAAAGAACTCAAGAAAGAAGCGAAGAAAGAAAAAAGAAGCGTTTGAATGATGAATGTATGTTGAATGATTGTGACTAATCAAAAAATTTCCTTTCAGCCCTTTTTTTCAGCTCATCAACATCATCTTCAGGACGTAAGTTAACTAAAAACTTCTCCTTTTTCAGGTTTCTAATCTATTTGTTTTTTTTTGTCTGTTCACAGGTCGTAGCTGAGGTAAAAACTTTGTTTTATTTTTTTGAAATTAGTATTAAATTATTTCCTGATATTCAAATTATAATTGTACTAATATTTGTGTGTTTTTATTAATCTCAGGACCTGGAGCAGCAGTTGGAGGATCGCATCAGTTACCATCGTTGGAGCAACCACCGTGGGAGCAGCCTCCGCTGAAACTAATCAAACTTCCCTTTCAGGTCATTGCCATCATTACAACATCAGGACGTAATAATAACTAGAAAAATTACAATATTACAAATTTCTAATCTTTTCTGAATGTATTACAGTTCGCCCAGCAGCTGAAGAACACATCAGCAGCTGCAGAGGATCAACAAAGCAGTAGCAGAGCTCATCTAGCGTGATACCTGCCACTTATTCAGAGGCAGCTATGGTAGAAGAAACTCAGTCAAGATGATCTAGTTTGAAGATCGCAGCAATTGGAGGATCGCATCAGTTGCAGAGAACGAGCAGCAGTTCACGAAACATCAAGCATCAGCTGAGCTACCATCGTTGGAATAACCACCGTGGGAGCAGCCTCCGCTGGAACCAATCAAACTTCCTTTTCAGGTCATTGCCACCACCACAACATCAGGACGTAATAACAACTAAAAAAATTACAATATTACAAATTTCTAATCTTTTTTGAATGTATTACAGTTCGCCCAGCAGCTGAAGAACACATCAGCAGCTGCAGAGGATCAACAAAGCAGTAGTAGTAGAGCTCATCTAGCGTGATACCTGCAACTTATTCAGAGGCAGCTATGGTGAAAGAAGTCTAGAGGCGAAGCGCGACTCAAAAATATTCTCCAATTCCCTTCTCTACCCGTTGTACTTTTTCCTATTTATCAAATAAACTTCTCCTAAATGTTATATTGTTTTATTTTTTATATTAATCTTGGAATTGGCGCAAAAACTTGAATTAATGCAGAAGTATTAAATCAAATAAATGATTGAAAAAAGTTCAAAATTGCCTTTAATAACAGCAAATTTGATTTCGATAAATTCCTATTTCAAAGATAGTAGAGTGTTGTATGTTTCATTTAAAAATCTAGAATAATTTAATGAAACAATTGATTTTAAGTAAAATATAATTTTTTAAAGTAATATTTTCAAAAATTTTGTATTAGGTACCCTGAATTTTATTCTGGCTCAATAAAATACAGTCGCATAATATAATTTTAAAAAGAGCTTTATTAAAAATATAAAAATTCGCAATAAATCTTTAATAATAATAGTCATTATTATTTAAATTTTCACTGGCGTATCCAGCTTCGCTCCCTGATGGTTTAGCAGTTGGCGCTGTCGTGGCAGGAATAGGCGGTGGAGCAGTAGCAGCCGCTGCAGTTGCTGCGACATTTTGCGCTTGCTGTGCAGATTGTTGAACCTTGAACCTGTTAGGCAGCTTGCTGAGTAGCTTCAAAATCGATTCTAACATCTTTTAGCGTCTCAAAAAGTTGGCTCAATCTTAGCTGAGCTGAACCGACCATTCCCGCTTCTGAAGCGGCTTAATTCGTGTGATCTGCTGTTACTTGCGCTGCGTTTAAAGCTCCTTGGATAACGATCACCTGAGAACGTTGAGAATCATTACTATTATTTTATTGAAGGATTCTAGTTTACATACCTGATGTTGGGCTTGTTGAGAAGCTTATTGACTAGCATCAGCTACTATTTGACCTTGCATTAATTGCTGATTTTCCGAGTGCAACTTTAGCATCTCTAAATTGTAATTCAATTCCTTGCAGAATGATTTGTTTCCCTGCAAGGGCTGCCTGTGCAGTCGCAGAAGCTTGTGCAGCAGCTTGAGCCAGAGTATTTTTTGCTACAAAAGCAGCTTGTTTAGCAGCTGCATATTGGTTATTGTTAGCTGTATTAGCTTGATCAGCGGAACCTTGAGCAATTTGTCGAAGAACTGCTCCTTTGTTTGCCAGCATCGCCAACAAGATTTAGAGAACTTTTGGGTGTTTTAGAAGAGGAATCATTTCCTCCAGTAGCTGCGGTGTTACGCTTCTCATATGTAGAGCTAGGTGCCGCTTGATTTTAGCATAGTATTTGACTCTCTGAACCATAATCTCTTACTTGCCAAGTTAAAACATTTAGGTTTCGCTGAAAACAGTCTACCGGGTGGTGCGCGGTTAGGGTGTACATAGGGATTTAACCCAGGATAGTTGTTTTGTGCAATTTCCTGCTCTCCTATCAATTCTACGGCAAAAATGATAGAGTACGAAGTTGTTGAGAATTAAAATGTGTACCCAAAACTGTCTTCATATTTTTAGTTGAGTGTGTGGTTTTTTCATAATTCTGAAAAGAAATTGCAAAATATAAATTGAATCATAGCAGTAGCCATGACTTTTGTTTTCCATGAATTATTTCTAAATGTCAACGCCCGTGTAGGGGCCCGAAGAACTGAAGATGAAAATACTATGGGTAAATTCCATTATGGCACAAGAAATGAACGAGAGCAACTATTGGTGGATTTTGCCACAAGCTTGCAGCTGAAAATAGGGAACACATTTTTCAGTAAAGGTAACAATAAAGAATCTAAATGGACTTGGATCTCGCCGAAAGGGGATAGATTCGAAATGGACTACATCCTTTTCAAAAATAAGAACAATATACTAAATATAGAAGTAATTCAAAATTTGAAATTTAACTCAGACCATAGGCTCGTAAGAGCAACAATTATCCTAGGAAAAAATGGCAGAAAGGATCTCTTCAACAGAAAAAAGAACCGCAAAATACAATTAGGTATGGAAACAATATTCCAGGAGAACCTATCAAAATCAATTATCACTATAAAACAATATGAAATTAAAGACATATATAGCCTCCAAAAATACTATGACCTACTAGAAAATATTATATTAAATGCAGTACCAAAGGAAATAATTGTGAAACAACATAAGAAAATATCTGGAGAAACATTAGATCTAATAGAAAAAAGAGAGGCTCTGAAAAATATGAAAAACAAAACAGCACAACAAAGAATAGAATTTTGCGAAGTACGAAAATTAACAAAGAGGAAAATTAAAGAAGACTTAAGAAAATACAACGATAAGAAAATTGACGAGATTGTGGGGTCTACAGGAGCAGTAAAAAGAATGAGGCAAGAATTAAGTATTGGGAAGAACTGGATAACCAAGATAAAAGAAAATGCGGTAGTGAAAACAAATAGAGTCGACATACTCTCCACAGCGACAGAATTCTACTCTCAAATATATACAAGCAATACCGGTGATGAAAAAAAAGGAACTATAAAATTAGAGGAGGAGTCGGAAGTTCATTGTATCATGAAGGATGAAATAGTACATGCAATTAAGAATCTCAAAGACAACAAGGCACCTGGTGACGATGAAATTAACAATGAAATGGTTAAAAATGGAGTAGAAATACTTATTGAACTTCTATATTATGTTTTTAATCAAATCCTCAAAATAGAACATATGCCAACACAATGGTCGCATTCCAACATAATATTAATTCATAAGAAGAGAGATAGAGAAATTTTGGACAATTATAGACCCATCAGTCTATCTTCATGTCTATATAAAGTATTTACAAATATATTACACTCCAGAATTTATAAGAAAATCGAAAGTTTCATAACAGTGGAACAAGCTGGATTTAGAAAAGGATTCTCCACATCAGACCATCTCCAAACGGTCAATCAAATTATCGAGAAAGCAAAAGAATATACGATGACACTATACCTTGCCTTCATAGACTTTCAGAAAGCTTTTGATAGTATTGAACACCACTACATTATTAAATCGTTAAATCAAGCAGGGATCGAACATAAATACATAAGAATAATTAAAAATATCTATGATAAAAGTACAGCAAAAATAGTTTTAGAGAGGCCGGGAAAAACATTCAACATTGCAAGAGGAGTAAGACAAGGGGATCCTCTATCACCGATACTGTTTTCGTGCGTACTCGAATCCATTTTTAAAGAACTGAACTGGGAAGAAAAGGGTCTAAAGATAGATGGAAAGTACTTATTAAACCTCAAATTTGCAGACGATATAGTTCTCATTTCTGAAACTCCGGAAGCTCTCGAATCCATGCTTGAAGATATACAACGCGAAAGCAAAGAGGCGGGATTGCAAATGAATTTAAATAAAACCAAAATTATGACAAATGGACCAAAAAAAGACATCAAACTGATGGGATCATACTTAAAATACGTTGGAAAATACATATACCTTGGACAAACAATATCTTTTGATAATAGAGTAACAGAAGAGGTAGACAGAAGAATAGTATTAGCATGGAAAAAATATTGGTCTCTAAAAGAAATTTTCAAGGGACAATTTCCAACATATTTAAACCTGGAGTCTAAGCCAGAATCATTGGAACAAATTAAATTTAACTGTACGAAGAATGGAAAGAAGTCTTTTAGGAATTAGCTTAAAAGACAGAGTAAGAAACACAAAAATAAGAAGAAAATCAAATATAGCCGACGTATCACAAAGAATAAAACAATCAAAATGGAACTGGGCAGGACACGTTATGAGAACCAAAGATGACAGGTGAACAAAAAACACTACAGTATGGATACCATTGGATAGAAACAGAAGAAGAGGTAGACCAACTAAACGCTGGCAGGATGACATAAAGAAACAAGCGGGAGTTACATGGATGAGACTCACAGAAAACCGGAAAGAATGGCAACAATTGGGGGAGTAAATGTTGTAATTAACCTATTTGTATACTTACATACTCACTGCCTTTTGCCTTATTATCAATGAAGAAAAATCAGCTGCCCTTCTCTTGGGCCAGGCACACAACAGGTCATATTTGCTTGGAAATGACTTGCTTCATGTCAAAATAAATAATACTAGAATAAATATAGTATCTAATGTGAAAAATTTGGGGTTGTTAATTGATGCAGAATTGCGTTTCAGAGAATATAAGACTTTGTTAATTGAAAAAGCGTACCTTGCACTAAAAAAATCTGAATATAAATCGTTTTGTACTATCTAATCTAAGAAATACTGTAAAATACTTGCAGATTCGTATGTACTTTCTGTATTCAATTATTGTGATGTGATCTACGGGCCCTGCCTAACTATGCGAGATAGACAAAGAATACAGAAAGTAAAATAGCTGTGTTCGCTTCATATTATCTGCTCCAGATATGAAAGAACTTCGAAGTTCATCATCTCGCTTGTCTAACCCATGTTCCGCCTTATATTGCTGTTTTCAAGCTATAGCATCATTTTCAGGCAATCTTCTAGACAGAACTGCTTGGGAACGTATCTTACGACGTGATTCTTTATCTAAAATAAAGCAAAAATTATGAAATGTTTATAAAATAAATTATAAGATTACTACTTACGATAATTATAAAAATCACTTTCATTGAAATGTGCACTACAAATACGACTATTTTTAGTTACAGTTTTTTGTATTTTACATAATTCTATCCACACTTCTAATCTATCCTTTTTTTTTGGAAGTTTATGCATGGTAATGTTATTTTTTCCATATCTCTCGTAGCAGCCAGGTACAGCACAGTGACAATGAGATTTGGATTTATTTTCTATGTTACCCTCTACAAAGAATTGGGACTCCATACCGCTTTTATATCCAATAGGACTGTCAAATATAAAACTATGTTATAGGTTAAATCTGGAAGCCAGTTGTTTCAATTTTTAACTCTAGAGAAACAGAAATAAATACTTTACCTCCTAAATAATTTTTCATGGATTTTTGGGTACAGATTTCTGGCAAAAAAAGAAAATACGAAAATATAAGTATTGTTATTTAAACGTCAAAACTTTACCATACTCTGGTTGTTCTATATTACCGACATAGAAATATGAAATATAAAAAATCAATTTAAATAAATCAATTTATTTTTGTAAATATCAGTTATATTGAAATTTTGCTTAAATATACCTTATATTAATTTATAACAATTTAATTTAATTTTTAATACAATACTGGACGTACGTTGTATGTCTTACTTCATACGATTTAATTTGATCTTGTTTTTGTTTTGTCAACAAACACATTTCTTTTCGGTTTTAATCGCGTAGTTTTAGTGTCGTTTCTTGTATTTAATTCGTTACTACGGGGTTGATTGGGGTGTATTAGGGGTAAATAGCTCGTGGTTAACGTAGTTTGATTCAATTTGGGAGTCGCGAGTAGTAAATTTATCTGTGCCCCCCGGTACAGTTGTTCGTTTTGATAATTTCAATTTCATATGTTTGTTTGCAAAGTCCTCCCGCTTAGGCGAGGCAAAGCCCTTCCGTGAGGGTTCAACGAGGGATCGGTGCACAAGCTAGGCCTTTTAAGTGCCTGGACGGTCTTGTCGGGAGTGCATAACTCATTTCCAAAGAACGAGCAAGTTGCTCATCATCACGAGACGTTGCGGCGGGGATGATTATGCCCGTGTTATGTAAGCGACCATTCGGCTGTCCGGCTAGACACAGCTCGTTATTTGCTAAGAGGGGGATATGCAGAAAGACTCCTGGGGTGTAGATTCCGTAGGCCAATAAAAAACACTCCACCAATTTTGTAGTAACGCTCACGGTATCGCGTTAAATCAACCTTATTTTTGTGTAGCTCGTGTTTTATGTTACTTTGAGGGTTTGGGGGCATATAAATGGTGAAACTAGCTCGGTTTAACGTAAATTTAAATTGGGATATCGCGATCAGTTTTTTTGCGTGCACCCTTCTGGTGCACGTGAACTTGTTCGTTTTGCTATCAAGTGTTTTTTTTTTTTGAAAAGTCCTCCCACTTAGGCGAGGCAAAGCCCTTCCGTTAAGGGTTCAACGAGGGATCGGTGCACAAGCTAGGCCTTTTAAGTGCCTGGACGGTCTTGTCGGGAGTGCATAACTCGTTTCCAAAGAACGAGCCAGTGGCTCATCATCAGGAGACGTTGCGGAGGGGACGATTATGCCCGTGTTATGTAAGCGACCATTCGGCTGTCCGGCTAGACACAGCTCGTTATTTGCTAAGAGGGGGATATGCAGAAAGACTCCTGGGGTTAGAATCAATAGGTCGACGATATAATATGCCTCTCAATCTTTAAAGTAACGTTCGTTATTTAGACAAAAAGCAACCAAATTCGCGTAACTAACTCGGCAATATCGGGTAGGCTTATAGGGTTAGGGGCAACGGGGTTAGAAAGAAGCCAACAAGAAGAAAGAACTCAAGAAAGAAGCGAAGAAAGAAAAAAGAAGCGTTTGAATGATGAATGTATGTTGAATGATTGTGACTAATCAAAAAATTTCCTTTCAGCCCTTTTTTTCAGCTCATCAACATCATCTTCAGGACGTAAGTTAACTAAAAACTTCTCCTTTTTCAGGTTTCTAATCTATTTGTTTTTTTTTGTCTGTTCACAGGTCGTAGCTGAGGTAAAAACTTTGTTTTATTTTTTTGAAATTAGTATTAAATTATTTCCTGATATTCAAATTATAATTGTACTAATATTTGTGTGTTTTTATTAATCTCAGGACCTGGAGCAGCAGTTGGAGGATCGCATCAGTTACCATCGTTGGAGCAACCACCGTGGGAGCAGCCTCCGCTGAAACTAATCAAACTTCCCTTTCAGGTCATTGCCATCATTACAACATCAGGACGTAATAATAACTAGAAAAATTACAATATTACAAATTTCTAATCTTTTCTGAATGTATTACAGTTCGCCCAGCAGCTGAAGAACACATCAGCAGCTGCAGAGGATCAACAAAGCAGTAGCAGAGCTCATCTAGCGTGATACCTGCCACTTATTCAGAGGCAGCTATGGTAAAAGAAACTCAGTCAAGATGATCTAGTTTGAAGATCGCAGCAATTGGAGGATCGCATCAGTTGCAGAGAACGAGCAGCAGTTCACGAAACATCAAGCATCAGCTGAGCTACCATCGTTGGAATAACCACCGTGGGAGCAGCCTCCGCTGGAACCAATCAAACTTCCTTTTCAGGTCATTGCCACCACCACAACATCAGGACGTAATAACAACTAAAAAAATTACAATATTACAAATTTCTAATCTTTTTTGAATGTATTACAGTTCGCCCAGCAGCTGAAGAACACATCAGCAGCTGCAGAGGATCAACAAAGCAGTAGTAGCAGAGCTCATCTAGCGTGATACCTGCAACTTATTCAGAGGCAGCTATGGTGAAAGAAGTCTAGAGGCGAAGCGCGACTCAAAAATATTCTCCAATTCCCTTCTCTACCCGTTGTACTTTTTCCTATTTATCAAATAAACTTCTCCTAAATGTTATATTGTTTTATTTTTTATATTAATCTTGGAATTGGCGCAAAAACTTGAATTAATGCAGAAGTATTAAATCAAATAAATGATTGAAAAAAGTTCAAAATTGCCTTTAATAACAGCAAATTTGATTTCGATAAATTCCTATTTCAAAGATAGTAGAGTGTTGTATGTTTCATTTAAAAATCTAGAATAATTTAATGAAACAATTGATTTTAAGTAAAATATAATTTTTTAAAGTAATATTTTCAAAAATTTTGTATTAGGTACCCTGAATTTTATTCTGGCTCAATAAAATACAGTCGCATAATATAATTTTAAAAAGAGCTTTATTAAAAATATAAAAATTCGCAATAAATCTTTAATAATAATAGTCATTATTATTTAAATTTTCACTGGCGTATCCAGCTTCGCTCCCTGATGGTTTAGCAGTTGGCGCTGTCGTGGCAGGAATAGGCGGTGGAGCAGTAGCAGCCGCTGCAGTTGCTGCGACATTTTGCGCTTGCTGTGCAGATTGTTGAACCTTGAACCTGTTAGGCAGCTTGCTGAGTAGCTTCAAAATCGATTCTAACATCTTTTAGCGTCTCAAAAAGTTGGCTCAATCTTAGCTGAGCTGAACCGACCATTCCCGCTTCTGAAGCGGCTTAATTCGTGTGATCTGCTGTTACTTGCGCTGCGTTTAAAGCTCCTTGGATAACGATCACCTGAGAACGTTGAGAATCATTACTATTATTTTATTGAAGGATTCTAGTTTACATACCTGATGTTGGGCTTGTTGAGAAGCTTATTGACTAGCATCAGCTACTATTTGACCTTGCATTAATTGCTGATTTTCCGAGTGCAACTTTAGCATCTCTAAATTGTAATTCAATTCCTTGCAGAATGATTTGTTTCCCTGCAAGGGCTGCCTGTGCAGTCGCAGAAGCTTGTGCAGCAGCTTGAGCCAGAGTATTTTTTGCTACAAAAGCAGCTTGTTTAGCAGCTGCATATTGGTTATTGTTAGCTGTATTAGCTTGATCAGCGGAACCTTGAGCAATTTGTCGAAGAACTGCTCCTTTGTTTGCCAGCATCGCCAACAAGATTTAGAGAACTTTTGGGTGTTTTAGAAGAGGAATCATTTCCTCCAGTAGCTGCGGTGTTACGCTTCTCATATGTAGAGCTAGGTGCCGCTTGATTTTAGCATAGTATTTGACTCTCTGAACCATAATCTCTTACTTGCCAAGTTAAAACATTTAGGTTTCGCTGAAAACAGTCTACCGGGTGGTGCGCGGTTAGGGTGTACATAGGGATTTAACCCAGGATAGTTGTTTTGTGCAATTTCCTGCTCTCCTATCAATTCTACGGCAAAAATGATAGAGTACGAAGTTGTTGAGAATTAAAATGTGTACCCAAAACTGTCTTCATATTTTTAGTTGAGTGTGTGGTTTTTTCATAATTCTGAAAAGAAATTGCAAAATATAAATTGAATCATAGCAGTAGCCATGACTTTTGTTTTCCATGAATTATTTCTAAATGTCAACGCCCGTGTAGGGGCCCGAAGAACTGAAGATGAAAATACTATGGGTAAATTCCATTATGGCACAAGAAATGAACGAGAGCAACTATTGGTGGATTTTGCCACAAGCTTGCAGCTGAAAATAGGGAACACATTTTTCAGTAAAGGTAACAATAAAGAATCTAAATGGACTTGGATCTCGCCGAAAGGGGATAGATTCGAAATGGACTACATCCTTTTCAAAAATAAGAACAATATACTAAATATAGAAGTAATTCAAAATTTGAAATTTAACTCAGACCATAGGCTCGTAAGAGCAACAATTATCCTAGGAAAAAATGGCAGAAAGGATCTCTTCAACAGAAAAAAGAACCGCAAAATACAATTAGGTATGGAAACAATATTCCAGGAGAACCTATCAAAATCAATTATCACTATAAAACAATATGAAATTAAAGACATATATAGCCTCCAAAAATACTATGACCTACTAGAAAATATTATATTAAATGCAGTACCAAAGGAAATAATTGTGAAACAACATAAGAAAATATCTGGAGAAACATTAGATCTAATAGAAAAAAGAGAGGCTCTGAAAAATATGAAAAACAAAACAGCACAACAAAGAATAGAATTTTGCGAAGTACGAAAATTAACAAAGAGGAAAATTAAAGAAGACTTAAGAAAATACAACGATAAGAAAATTGACGAGATTGTGGGGTCTACAGGAGCAGTAAAAAGAATGAGGCAAGAATTAAGTATTGGGAAGAACTGGATAACCAAGATAAAAGAAAATGCGGTAGTGAAAACAAATAGAGTCGACATACTCTCCACAGCGACAGAATTCTACTCTCAAATATATACAAGCAATACCGGTGATGAAAAAAAAGGAACTATAAAATTAGAGGAGGAGTCGGAAGTTCATTGTATCATGAAGGATGAAATAGTACATGCAATTAAGAATCTCAAAGACAACAAGGCACCTGGTGACGATGAAATTAACAATGAAATGGTTAAAAATGGAGTAGAAATACTTATTGAACTTCTATATTATGTTTTTAATCAAATCCTCAAAATAGAACATATGCCAACACAATGGTCGCATTCCAACATAATATTAATTCATAAGAAGAGAGATAGAGAAATTTTGGACAATTATAGACCCATCAGTCTATCTTCATGTCTATATAAAGTATTTACAAATATATTACACTCCAGAATTTATAAGAAAATCGAAAGTTTCATAACAGTGGAACAAGCTGGATTTAGAAAAGGATTCTCCACATCAGACCATCTCCAAACGGTCAATCAAATTATCGAGAAAGCAAAAGAATATACGATGACACTATACCTTGCCTTCATAGACTTTCAGAAAGCTTTTGATAGTATTGAACACCACTACATTATTAAATCGTTAAATCAAGCAGGGATCGAACATAAATACATAAGAATAATTAAAAATATCTATGATAAAAGTACAGCAAAAATAGTTTTAGAGAGGCCGGGAAAAACATTCAACATTGCAAGAGGAGTAAGACAAGGGGATCCTCTATCACCGATACTGTTTTCGTGCGTACTCGAATCCATTTTTAAAGAACTGAACTGGGAAGAAAAGGGTCTAAAGATAGATGGAAAGTACTTATTAAACCTCAAATTTGCAGACGATATAGTTCTCATTTCTGAAACTCCGGAAGCTCTCGAATCCATGCTTGAAGATATACAACGCGAAAGCAAAGAGGCGGGATTGCAAATGAATTTAAATAAAACCAAAATTATGACAAATGGACCAAAAAAAGACATCAAACTGATGGGATCATACTTAAAATACGTTGGAAAATACATATACCTTGGACAAACAATATCTTTTGATAATAGAGTAACAGAAGAGGTAGACAGAAGAATAGTATTAGCATGGAAAAAATATTGGTCTCTAAAAGAAATTTTCAAGGGACAATTTCCAACATATTTAAACCTGGAGTCTAAGCCAGAATCATTGGAACAAATTAAATTTAACTGTACGAAGAATGGAAAGAAGTCTTTTAGGAATTAGCTTAAAAGACAGAGTAAGAAACACAAAAATAAGAAGAAAATCAAATATAGCCGACGTATCACAAAGAATAAAACAATCAAAATGGAACTGGGCAGGACACGTTATGAGAACCAAAGATGACAGGTGAACAAAAAACACTACAGTATGGATACCATTGGATAGAAACAGAAGAAGAGGTAGACCAACTAAACGCTGGCAGGATGACATAAAGAAACAAGCGGGAGTTACATGGATGAGACTCACAGAAAACCGGAAAGAATGGCAACAATTGGGGGAGTAAATGTTGTAATTAACCTATTTGTATACTTACATACTCACTGCCTTTTGCCTTATTATCAATGAAGAAAAATCAGCTGCCCTTCTCTTGGGCCAGGCACACAACAGGTCATATTTGCTTGGAAATGACTTGCTTCATGTCAAAATAAATAATACTAGAATAAATATAGTATCTAATGTGAAAAATTTGGGGTTGTTAATTGATGCAGAATTGCGTTTCAGAGAATATAAGACTTTGTTAATTGAAAAAGCGTACCTTGCACTAAAAAAATCTGAATATAAATCGTTTTGTACTATCTAATCTAAGAAATACTGTAAAATACTTGCAGATTCGTATGTACTTTCTGTATTCAATTATTGTGATGTGATCTACGGGCCCTGCCTAACTATGCGAGATAGACAAAGAATACAGAAAGTAAAATAGCTGTGTTCGCTTCATATTATCTGCTCCAGATATGAAAGAACTTCGAAGTTCATCATCTCGCTTGTCTAACCCATGTTCCGCCTTATATTGCTGTTTTCAAGCTATAGCATCATTTTCAGGCAATCTTCTAGACAGAACTGCTTGGGAACGTATCTTACGACGTGATTCTTTATCTAAAATAAAGCAAAAATTATGAAATGTTTATAAAATAAATTATAAGATTACTACTTACGATAATTATAAAAATCACTTTCATTGAAATGTGCACTACAAATACGACTATTTTTAGTTACAGTTTTTTGTATTTTACATAATTCTATCCACACTTCTAATCTATCCTTTTTTTTTGGAAGTTTATGCATGGTAATGTTATTTTTTCCATATCTCTCGTAGCAGCCAGGTACAGCACAGTGACAATGAGATTTGGATTTATTTTCTATGTTACCCTCTACAAAGAATTGGGACTCCATACCGCTTTTATATCCAATAGGACTGTCAAATATAAAACTATGTTATAGGTTAAATCTGGAAGCCAGTTGTTTCAATTTTTAACTCTAGAGAAACAGAAATAAATACTTTACCTCCTAAATAATTTTTCATGGATTTTTGGGTACAGATTTCTGGCAAAAAAAGAAAATACGAAAATATAAGTATTGTTATTTAAACGTCAAAACTTTACCATACTCTGGTTGTTCTATATTACCGACATAGAAATATGAAATATAAAAAATCAATTTAAATAAATCAATTTATTTTTGTAAATATCAGTTATATTGAAATTTTGCTTAAATATACCTTATATTAATTTATAACAATTTAATTTAATTTTTAATACAATACTGGACGTACGTTGTATGTCTTACTTCATACGATTTAATTTGATCTTGTTTTTGTTTTGTCAACAAACACATTTCTTTTCGGTTTTAATCGCGTAGTTTTAGTGTCGTTTCTTGTATTTAATTCGTTACTACGGGGTTGATTGGGGTGTATTAGGGGTAAATAGCTCGTGGTTAACGTAGTTTGATTCAATTTGGGAGTCGCGAGTAGTAAATTTATCTGTGCCCCCCGGTACAGTTGTTCGTTTTGATAATTTCAATTTCATATGTTTGTTTGCAAAGTCCTCCCGCTTAGGCGAGGCAAAGCCCTTCCGTGAGGGTTCAACGAGGGATCGGTGCACAAGCTAGGCCTTTTAAGTGCCTGGACGGTCTTGTCGGGAGTGCATAACTCATTTCCAAAGAACGAGCAAGTTGCTCATCATCACGAGACGTTGCGGCGGGGATGATTATGCCCGTGTTATGTAAGCGACCATTCGGCTGTCCGGCTAGACACAGCTCGTTATTTGCTAAGAGGGGGATATGCAGAAAGACTCCTGGGGTGTAGATTCCGTAGGCCAATAAAAAACACTCCACCAATTTTGTAGTAACGCTCACGGTATCGCGTTAAATCAACCTTATTTTTGTGTAGCTCGTGTTTTATGTTACTTTGAGGGTTTGGGGGCATATAAATGGTGAAACTAGCTCGGTTTAACGTAAATTTAAATTGGGATATCGCGATCAGTTTTTTTGCGTGCACCCTTCTGGTGCACGTGAACTTGTTCGTTTTGCTATCAAGTGTTTTTTTTTTTTGAAAAGTCCTCCCACTTAGGCGAGGCAAAGCCCTTCCGTTAAGGGTTCAACGAGGGATCGGTGCACAAGCTAGGCCTTTTAAGTGCCTGGACGGTCTTGTCGGGAGTGCATAACTCGTTTCCAAAGAACGAGCCAGTGGCTCATCATCAGGAGACGTTGCGGAGGGGACGATTATGCCCGTGTTATGTAAGCGACCATTCGGCTGTCCGGCTAGACACAGCTCGTTATTTGCTAAGAGGGGGATATGCAGAAAGACTCCTGGGGTTAGAATCAATAGGTCGACGATATAATATGCCTCTCAATCTTTAAAGTAACGTTCGTTATTTAGACAAAAAGCAACCAAATTCGCGTAACTAACTCGGCAATATCGGGTAGGCTTATAGGGTTAGGGGCAACGGGGTTAGAAAGAAGCCAACAAGAAGAAAGAACTCAAGAAAGAAGCGAAGAAAGAAAAAAGAAGCGTTTGAATGATGAATGTATGTTGAATGATTGTGACTAATCAAAAAATTTCCTTTCAGCCCTTTTTTTCAGCTCATCAACATCATCTTCAGGACGTAAGTTAACTAAAAACTTCTCCTTTTTCAGGTTTCTAATCTATTTGTTTTTTTTTTGTCTGTTCACAGGTCGTAGCTGAGGTAAAAACTTTGTTTTATTTTTTTGAAATTAGTATTAAATTATTTCCTGATATTCAAATTATAATTGTACTAATATTTGTGTGTTTTTATTAATCTCAGGACCTGGAGCAGCAGTTGGAGGATCGCATCAGTTGGAGGATCGCAACAGTTGCAGAGAACGAGCTGCAGTCCACGAATCATCAAGCATCAGCTGAGCTACCATCGTTGGAGCAACCACCGTGGGAGCAGCCTCCGCTGGAACTAAAAAAACTTTCCTTTCAGGTTTCTTTTTCAGGTCATTGCCATGACCACAACATTAGAACGTAATAATAACTAAAAAATTGCAATATTACAAATTTCTAATCTTTTCTGAATGTATTACAGTTCGCCCAGCAGCTGAAGAACACATTTGCAGCTGCAGAGGATCATGATCAACACAGCAGTAGCAGAGCTCCTACAGCGTGATACCTGCAACTTCAGAGGCTGCCATGGTAAGAGGAGCTCAAGATGATCCAAAAAATTTGATTGGATCAGCCTGCAGCTTGCAGAGTTTAAGTAAGAATAATTTATTATGCTTAATAATTCAAATTAATATTTATTGTTGATTCTAATGTATTGCTTCTTTTTGTTACAGTTGTTGCAGATTTTGAAATGTGACATCACGAAATTCAGGATTCCTTCCACCCCTTGTCACACAATGTGAAATTTCGTCGACCCCGTCTCTCCTCCCTAATATGTGACGTAATTTATGAATGGCCCCTTTCCGCAGAATTCTTCTCTTTTCTCCAAGCCAGCAATTGCGTAGAGGCGAAGCGCGACTCAAAAATATTCTCAAATTCCCTTCTCTACCTGTTGTACTTTTTTCTAATTATCAAATAAACTTCTTCTCAATGTTATATTATTTTATTTTTGTTATTAATCTTAGATATGGCGCAAAAGCTTGAATTGATGCAAAAGTATTAAATCAGAGTAGTTATAGGGTAAGGCCCTCGGGAATCCAATAAATTTTGTTCATATTATATTTCGAACGTTTCGAAATATAAAAATATAATATGAATAACATTTATTGGATTCCTGAGGGCCTTATCCTAACTACTCTAATCATTATTGGATCCTTCACACTATTTTTACGAAGTATTAAATCAAATAAATGATTGAAAAAAGTTCAAGATTACCTTTAATAACAGTAAATTTGATTTCGATAAATCCCTATTTCATAGATAGTAAAGTGTTGTATGTGTCATTTAAAAATCTAAAATAATTTGATGAAACAATTAATTTTAAGTAAAATATAATTTTTTGAAGTAATATCTTAAAAAATTTTGTGTTAGGTACCCTAAATTTTATTCTGGCTAAATAAAATACAGTCGCATAATATAATTAATAGAGCGTTATTAAAAATATGAAAATTCGCAATAAATCTTAAATAATAATAATAATAATCATTATTTAAATTTTCACTGGCGTATTCAGCTTTGCTCCCTGAGGGCTTAGCGGTTGGCACTGTCGTGGCAGGAATAGGCGGTGGAAGATTTGGAGCAGCAGCAGTGCAGATTGTTGAGCCTGTTGGGCAGCTTACTGAGTACCTTCAAAATCGATTCTAACACCTTTTAGCGTTCAACAAGTTGGCTCAATCTTTGCTGAGCTGAACCGAACATTGTTCGTTGAGCTGCAAGCTCTCCAGTTGCTTCTAAAGCGGCTTAATTCGTGTGATCTACTATTACTTGCGCTGCGTTTAAAGCTCCTTGGATAACGTTCACCTGAGAACGTTGAGAATCATTATTATTATTTTATTGAAGGATTCTAGTTTACATACCTGATGTTGGGTTTTGACCTTTGATTAATTGCTGATTTTCTCCGTCGAGTGCAACTTTACTCTAAATTATAGTTCAATTCCTTGCAGAATGATTTGTTTTCCTGCAAGAGCTGCCTGTGCAGTTGCAGAAGCTTGAGCCAGAGTATTTTTTGCTACAAAAGCAGCTTGTTTAGCAGCTGCATATTGGTTATTGTTAGCTGTATTAGCTTGATCAGCGGAACCTTGAGCAATTTGTCGAAGAACTGCTCCTTTGTTTGCCAGCATCGCCAACAAGATTTAGAGAACTTTTGAGTGATTTAGAAGAGGAATCATCTCCTCCAGTAGCTGCGGTGCTACGCTTCTCATATGTAGAGCTAGGTGCCGCTTCTCTGTTGAAAAATTCTATGTATATATATATATATATATATATATATATATATATATATATATATATATATATATATATATATATATATATATATATATATATATATATATATATATATATATATATATATATATATATATATATATATATATATATATATATATATATATATATATATATATATATATATATATATATATATATATATATATATATATATATATATATATATATATATATATATATATATATATATATATATATATATATATATATATATATATATATATATATATATATATATATATATATATATATATATATATATATATATATATATATATATATATATATATATATATATATATATATATATATATATATATATATATATATATATATATATATATATATATATATATATATATATATATATATATATATATATATATATATATATATATATATATATATATATATATATATATATATATATATATATATATATATATATATATATATATGGCAAGAGAATGGTTCTGCTTGTGCTTCTTGATTTTAGCAAAGCATTTGACTCTCTGAACCATAATCTCTTACTTGCCAAATTAAAACATCTAGGTTTTGCTGAAAACAGTCTACAACTAGCAAGGAGCTACTTCTTTAACAGACGTCAGTGTGTTAAAATTAATCATGATCCTTCGGTAATAACTCAAGGTATAGCCCAAGGCTCAATATATGGACCTCTATTCTATCTATACGTTTGACATCTGCAAAATTGTTAAATATGTAGATTTTCATGTGTATGCTGATGATACCCAGTTATACTTACCCTTTGATGCTCACAATTCTGAAGAAGCTGTCGCGTGTATATGTGAAGATTTGCAAAGCTTGGCTTATTACGCAAAAAAATTTGGAGTTGTTAATTGATGCAGAATTGCGTTTCAGAGAATATAAGACTTTGTTGATTGAAAAAGCGTACCTTGCACTAAAAAAATCTGAATATAAATCGTTTTGTACTATCTAATCTAAGAAATACCGTAAAATACTTGTAGATTCGTATGTACTTTCTGTATTCAATTATTGTGATGTGATCTACGGGCCCTGCCTAACTATGCGAGATAGACAAAGAATCCAGAAAGTAAAATAGCTGTGTTCGCTTCATATTATCTGCTCCAGATATGAAAGAACTTCGAAGCTCATCATCTCGCTTGTCTTTACCCATGTTCAGCCGTATATTGCTGCTAAAATTGTGCACAGATCTAAAATGCATAACAGATTATTAAGAAATAATTCCAGTATCTACACTGTCACTCACCGTATATCTTTCAGTTATAATTACGTCAATGTTTATAATAATATTCCACATAATCACAAACTTCTGATAAGAATTCTTTCACAATTCATTTTGTACGAAAACCAAATCTTCATCCTCAAGCTCTACCTGAATAAGGTCGTCATATTTTGAATACGTATTCATGGATGATAAATTAAACTTTATCGCGGTAAACAATACAAATTGCATCAAATAGGCTGAAATCCAGTCTATATTTCATGCTAGCTGTCAAATTATAGAACATTTTGAGGGTCATTTGTTTTTATTGAAGGAATGTTTGAGATTCACTGTTTGCAATTACAGCATAGAATTAACGACTGATTCTGAAGTGCGCATGCGCGAGTTGAGAATTAATTAAAATTTAGAAACGTTTAAAGCACTATAAATAGCTATAAATTACAAATCCTGCTTTGTACAAGCATGTATGTTGAATAGACATTTTGTTTTAATATCTATTATAAAAATTTATAACAATTTATTTTAATTTTTAATACATTACTGGACGTACGTGTAAGTGTTACTTCGTACGATTCAATTCGATCTTCTTTTTTCAATTTCGTGTTTGTTGACAGACGCTTTTCGCTTTGATCGGTTTTAGAGTAATTTGTTGTAGTTTTTCCGTTATTTCGGGGTTAATTGGGGTGTAATAGGGGTAAATAACTCGTGGTTAACGTAGAGATAAATTTTTACGGCGTCACTTCTGATAAATGTTTCCAAATTTTGTTCGTAAAATTATGTGATTTTTGCGTTCGGTTATCGCGTTGAAACAACATCGTTTTTTGGTTTAGCTCGTGTTTCACGTTACTTTGGGGATTTGGAGGCATATTATGGGTGAATTTAGCTCGGTTTAACGTAAATTTAAATTGGGACATCGCGATTAATTTTTTTTTGCGTGCACCCTTCTGGTGCACGTGCACTTGTTCGTTTTGCTATCAAGTATTTTTTTTTTGCAAAGTCCTCCCACTTAGGCGAGGCAAAGCCCTTCCGTTAGGGCTCAACGAGGGATCGGTGCACAAGCTAGGCCTTTCAAGTGCCTGGACGGTCTTGTCGGGAGTGCATAACTCGTGTCTGAAAAGAGCGGGCCCGAGGGGCCCAACACCACGAGAAGCTGCGGATCAGACAGTTATGCCCGCGTTTGTAAGCGACCATTCGGCTGTCCGGCTAGACGCAGCTCGTAATTTGCTAATAGGGGGATATCCGAAATCCTCCTAGGGTTAGAATCAATAGGTCGGCGATATAATATGCCTCTCAATCTTTAAAGTAACGTTCGTTATTTAGACAAAAAGTAACCAAATTCGCGTAACTAACTCGGCAATATCGGTTAGGTTTATAGGGTTAGGGGCAACGGGGTTAGAAAGAAGCCAACAAGAAGAAAGAAGCGAAGAGAGAAAAAAGAAAAAGAAGCGTTTGAATGATGAATGTATGTTGAATGAGTGTGACTAATCTAAAAATTCCCTTTCAGCCCTTTTTTTCAGCTCATCAACATCATCTTCAGGACGTAAGTTAATTAAAAACTTTTTCTTTTTCAGGTTTCTAATCTATTTGTTTTTTTTTTGTCTGTTCACAGGTCGTAGCTGAGGTATAAACTTTGTTTTATTTTTTTAAATTAGTGTTAAATTATTTCCTGATATTTAAATTATAATTGTACTAATATTTGTGTGTTTTTATTAATCTCAGGACCTGGAGCAGTAGTTGGAGGATCGCACCAGTTGCAGAGCAAAAGCAGCAGTCCACGAATCATCAAGCATCAGCTGAGCTACCATCGTTGGAGCAACCACCGTGGGAGCAGCCTCCGCTGGAACTAATCAAACTTTCCTTTCAGGTTTCTTTTTCAGGTCATTGCCATCACCACAACATCAGTTGGAGGATCGCATCAGTTGGAGGATCGCACCAGTTGCAGAGAACGATCAGCAGTCCACGAATCATCAGTTGGAGGATCGCACCAGTTGTAGAGAACGATCAGCAGTCCACGAATCATCAAGCATCAGCTGAGCTACCATCGTTGGAGCAACCACCGTTGGAGCAGCCTCCGCTGGAACTAATCAAACTTTCCTTTCAGGTCATTGCCATCATTACAACATCAGAACGTAATAATAACTAGAAAAATTGCAATATTACAAATTTCTAATCTTTTCTGAATGTATTACAGTTCGCCCAGCAGCTGAAGAATACATCAGCAGCTGCAGAGGATCAACACAGAAGCTGCAGAGGATCAACACAGCAGCTGCAGAGGATCAACACAGCAATAGCAGAGCTCATCCAGCGTGATACCTGCAACTTCAGAGGCAGCCATGGTAAAAGAAGCTCAACATGTCAAACTTCGTCGACCTCCTTTCCCTTCCTTAACGTTGACGTAAATTATGGATGGCTCCTTTCCGCAGAATTCGTCTCTTACTCCTAAGCTAGCTAGAGTATATGTAGTACTTTGTATCATTTTTTAAATTTTAATACAATCTAATGTGATATAAATTGTTCTGTGGGTGACGTCACATATTTTTACTCTTAAATAAAATAAGTAATAAGTTGGCAATTGATTATTAAGTTACTTGAGCTGCTAAAAAAAATAAGCAATCATTTATCTACTTTTGAAATGAAACGCGAATTCAAAAATGCCTCAATTGCATTTCTTTTAGAAGACAATTATTGCTTTTATTGTCCAATTAGGAAAATTATTTTGTCAAATGAATAAATATTGTAGTAAAAATATGTTATATATTTTACAAGCTATATACAAATGTATATAAATACAATAAGCATTTTCATATGACAATACGCTGAAATATATTAAATAGCACATAAATATTTATACATAAATAAATTTTACATTCTAACTTGTCTATTTGATAATTTATTACTGTAATTTAGAATTATTTTATATATTTTATTTGAAAAATAAATAATATATACATATTTTTATTCTACTATGTTATACATAAATATAAATCGAATAGTTTATATTCAGTGTTTTCTTCATAGTTCATGGAATTCTAATATTAATTATATTTAGTAATGTAGATTTATTATTGCTGAGTCTCGTAGAAAGATTTGCAAAACTTGGCTTATTATACAAAAACTCACTGCCTTATTTTCAATGAAGAAAAATCAGCTGCCCTTCTCTTGGGCCAGGCACACAACAGGTCATATTTGCTTGGAAATGACTTCCTTCATGTCAAAATAAATAGTACTAGACAGTGGCGTAACTAGGATTTGGCGGCCCCCCCGCAAAACAGAATGTAGGCCCCAATAAACTTTTGAAAACTCAATGATAAAGTGTAAGAATACAGTCTAAATGCAATATTTTTTATAATTCTTAAAGGTAAAAAAATAACAAAAAAAAATGATAATTCATATATTTTATATAAAATTGAATTAAATATCAGTTCTTCGAAATTTTTTACTTGCAAAATCTGTGATAAGAGTTTTTAAATTCAAATTTTCTGCTGTATGATGTTCTACTGCCAAAAGAGAGAGACTACTTAATTTATTTTGATTCATGCTGTTTCTAAGATAGGATTAAATTATTTTTAATTTGCTGAAAGATCTTTCTGCTGTAGCCACAGTGAAAGGAATGCTCAAAAATAGTAATAAAGCAGTGCAAACCTCACATAAATCACTTTCGATAAATGAATATTTGATTAAAATAATATCTGTCATTTCTTGAATAGCTGTATTGGCATTAAAGACATTTTTTTTTAAATATAGCGCATTAATTAATTACATCGGGGAATTTTCTGATAAATCATCGCTATAATGTTTTTGTATTTCTATTGCCAACATTTGAAGTTCTTTTTCTGATAATGCTGGCAATGTTTTTGGCCTTAAAAATTCAAAAAAATCCGCAATTTTTAATATTCCTTCAAATCTATTTTTAATTTGTGAATTGACTTCTTCAACTATTTTATGAAAAACATTAACTTTAAATTTATGTTCGGCATTAACAAAATCGTTATCGTCAAATCGACATTTTCTTTTTGATTTTCTTGTACCTTCAAACTCGGGTATTATTTTCCATTTTTTGCAAATACTTTTAAATTCGGATTTTATTTCACTATATTTTGACCTAATATCATTTGAATTAGTTTTTACTGTCTCTTGCATAGTTACTGTTTCATCTAATGCTATATTCTTTTATTGTAATATTATTGACGCATAATTAATTTTGGATAATAGATTATGTAATAAGGTACATACAAATACCCAAGAATTCAGAGTTAGCATATATGAAGCATCGGCAACGACAATTGACAATTGGTAGTCGAATATTAGTTTCAATTAGGTATAATTGGCAGCAGTAATAAATTAAATATATTATTATTTGGGTACAACAATCGCAATAATTATGAATAAAATGTAACTTGGTTGGGAGATATTCTATTCATATCCAAATGGTATATTATAGTTTCGTGGCAAATTGTGTTGTGCCCCCTTAAATGCGCGGCCCCCCCGCATTGCGGGGTTTTGCGGACCCTATTTACGCCACTGGTACTAGAATAAATATAGTATCTAATGTGAAAAATTTGGAGTTGTTAATCGATGCAGAATTGCGTTTCAGAGAATATAAGACTTTGTTGATTGAAATAGCGTACCTTGCACTAAAAAAATCTGAATATAAATCGTTTTGTACTATTTAAGAAATACCGTAAAATACTTGCAGATTCGTATGTACTTTCTGTATCCAATTATTGTGATGTGATCTACGGGCCCTGCCTAACTATGCGAGATAGACAAAGAATACAGAAAGTAAAATAGCTGTGTTCGCTTCATATTATCTGCTTCAGATATGAAAGAACTTCGAAGTTCATCATCTCGCTTGTCTAACCCATGTACCGCCTTATATTGCTGCTAAAATTGTGCACAGATCTAAAATGCATAACAGATTATTAAGAAATAATTTCAGTATCCACACTGTCACTCACCGTATATCTTTCAGTTATAACTCCGTCAATGTTTATAATAATATTCCACATAATCACAAAGTTCTGATAAGTAATTCTCTCACAATTTATTTTATACAAGAATCAAATCTTCATTCCCAAGCTCTACCGGAATGAAAGAAGGTCGTCATATTTTGAATACGTATTCATGGATGATAAATTAAACTTTATTGCGGTAAACAATACAAATTGCATCAAATAGGCTGAAATCCAGCCTATATTTCATGCTAGCTGTCAAATTATAGAACATTTTGAGGGTCATTTGTTTTTATTAGAGAAATGTTTGAGATTCACTGTTTGCATTTTCAACATAGAATTAACGACTGAATTCAAAGTGCGCATGCGTGAGTTGAAAATTAATTAAAATTTAGATACGCTTAAATCACTCTAAATCTCTCTAAATTACAGATCCTGCTTTGTACAGCATGTTTGTTAAATAAACATTTTGCTTCAATATCCATTATATTAATTTATAACAATTTAATTTAATTTTTAATACAATACTGGACGTACGTTGTATGTCTTACTTCATACGATTTAATTTGATCTTGTTTTTGTTTTGTCAACAAACACATTTCTTTTCGGTTTTAATCGCGTAGTTTTAGTGTCGTTTCTTGTATTTAATTCGTTACTACGGGGTTGATTGGGGTGTATTAGGGGTAAATAGCTCGTGGTTAACGTAGTTTGATTCAATTTGGGAGTCGCGAGTAGTAAATTTATCTGTGCCCCCCGGTACAGTTGTTCGTTTTGATAATTTCAATTTCATATGTTTGTTTGCAGAGTCCTCCCGCTTAGGCGAGGCAAAGCCCTTCCGTGAGGGTTCAACGAGGGATCGGTGCACAAGCTAGGCCTTTTAAGTGCCTGGACGGTCTTGTCGGGAGTGCATAACTCATTTCCAAAGAACGAGCAAGTTGCTCATCATCACGAGACGTTGCGGCGGGGATGATTATGCCCGTGTTATGTAAGCGACCATTCGGCTGTCCGGCTAGACACAGCTCGTTATTTGCTAAGAGGGGGATATGCAGAAAGACTCCTGGGGTGTAGATTCCGTAGGCCAATAAAAAACACTCCACCAATTTTGTAGTAACGCTCACGGTATCGCGTTAAATCAACCTTATTTTTGTGTAGCTCGTGTTTTATGTTACTTTGAGGGTTTGGGGGCATATAAATGGTGAAACTAGCTCGGTTTAACGTAAATTTAAATTGGGATATCGCGATCAGTTTTTTTGCGTGTACCCTTCTGGTGCACGTGAACTTGTTCGTTTTGCTATCAAATGTTTTTTTTTTTTTTTGCAAAGTCCTTCCACTTAGGCGAGGCAAAGCCCTTCCGTTAAGGGTTCAACGAGGGATCGGTGCACAAGCTAGGCCTTTTAAGTGCCTGGACGGTCTTGTCGGGAGTGCATAACTCGTTTCCAAAGAACGAGCCAGTGGCTCATCATCAGGAGACGTTGCGGAGGGGACGATTATGCCCGTGTTATGTAAGCGACCATTCGGCTGTCCGGCTAGACACAGCTCGTTATTTGCTAAGAGGGGGATATGCAGAAAGACTCCTGGGGTTAGAATCAATAGGTCGACGATATAATATGCCTCTCAATCTTTAAAGTAACGTTCGTTATTTAGACAAAAAGCAACCAAATTCGCGTAACTAACTCGGCAATATCGGGTAGGCTTATAGGGTTAGGGGCAACGGGGTTAGAAAGAAGCCAACAAGAAGAAAGAACTCAAGAAAGAAGCGAAGAAAGAAAAAAGAAGCGTTTGAATGATGAATGTATGTTGAATGATTGTGACTAATCAAAAAATTTCCTTTCAGCCCTTTTTTTCAGCTCATCAACATCATCTTCAGGACGTAAGTTAACTAAAAACTTCTCCTTTTTCAGGTTTCTAATCTATTTGTTTTTTTTTTGTCTGTTCACAGGTCGTAGCTGAGGTAAAAACTTTGTTTTATTTTTTTAAATTAGTATTAAATTATTTCCTGATATTCAAATTATAATTGTACTAATATTTGTGTGTTTTTATTAATCTCAGGACCTGGAGCAGCAGTTGGAGGATCGCATCAGTTGGAGGATCGCAACAGTTGCAGAGAACGAGCTGCAGTCCACGAATCATCAAGCATCAGCTGAGCTACCATCGTTGGAGCAACCACCGTGGGAGCAGCCTCCGCTGAAACTAATCAAACTTCCCTTTCAGGTCATTGCCATCATTACAACATCAGGACGTAATAATAACTAGAAAAATTACAATATTACAAATTTCTAATCTTTTCTGAATGTATTACAGTTCGCCCAGCAGCTGAAGAACACATCAGCAGCTGCAGAGGATCAACAAAGCAGTAGCAGAGCTCATCTAGCGTGATACCTGCCACTTATTCAGAGGCAGCTATGGTAAAAGAAACTCAGTCAAGATGATCCAGTTTGAAGATCGCAGCAATTGGAGGATCGCATCAGTTGCAGAGAACGAGCAGCAGTTCACGAAACATCAAGCATCAGCTGAGCTACCATCGTTGGAATAACCACCGTGGGAGCAGCCTCCGCTGGAACCAATCAAACTTCCTTTTCAGGTCATTGCCACCACCACAACATCAGGACGTAATAACAACTAAAAAAATTACAATATTACAAATTTCTAATCTTTTTTGAATGTATTACAGTTCGCCCAGCAGCTGAAGAACACATCAGCAGCTGCAGAGGATCAACAAAGCAGTAGTAGCAGAGCTCATCTAGCGTGATACCTGCAACTTATTCAGAGGCAGCTATGGTGAAAGAAGTCTAGAGGCGAAGCGCGACTCAAAAATATTCTCCAATTCCCTTCTCTACCCGTTGAACTTTTTCCTATTTATCAAATAAACTTCTCCTAAATGTTATATTGTTTTATTTTTTATATTAATCTTGGAATTGGCGCAAAAACTTGAATTAATGCAGAAGTATTAAATCAAATAAATGATTGAAAAAAGTTCAAAATTGCCTTTAATAACAGCAAATTTGATTTCGACAAATTCCTATTTCAAAGATAGTAGAGTGTTGTATGTTTCATTTAAAAATCTAGAATAATTTAATGAAACAATTGATTTTAAGTAAAATATAATTTTTTAAAGTAATATTTTCAAAAATTTTGTATTAGGTACCCTGAATTTTATTCTGGCTCAATAAAATACAGTCGCATAATATAATTTTAAAAAGAGCTTTATTAAAAATATAAAAATTCGCAATAAATCTTTAATAATAATAGTAATTATTATTTAAATTTTCACTGGCGTATCCAGCTTCGCTCCCTGATGGTTTAGCAGTTGGCGCTGTCGTGGCAGGAATAGGCGGTGGAGCAGTAGCAGCCGCTGCAGTTGCTGCGACATTTTGCGCTTGCTGTGCAGATTGTTGAACCTTGAACCTGTTAGGCAGCTTGCTGAGTAGCTTCAAAATCGATTCTAACATCTTTTAGCGTCTCAAAAAGTTGGCTCAATCTTAGCTGAGCTGAACCGACCATTCCCGCTTCTGAAGCGGCTTAATTCGTGTGATCTGCTGTTACTTGCGCTGCGTTTAAAGCTCCTTGGATAACGATCACCTGAGAACGTTGAGAATCATTACTATTATTTTATTGAAGGATTCTAGTTTACATACCTGATGTTGGGCTTGTTGAGAAGCTTATTGACTAGCATCAGCTACTATTTGACCTTGCATTAATTGCTGATTTTCCGAGTGCAACTTTAGCATCTCTAAATTGTAATTCAATTCCTTGCAGAATGATTTGTTTCCCTGCAAGGGCTGCCTGTGCAGTCGCAGAAGCTTGTGCAGCAGCTTGAGCCAGAGTATTTTTTGCTACAAAAGCAGCTTGTTTAGCAGCTGCATATTGGTTATTGTTAGCTGTATTAGCTTGATCAGCGGAACCTTGAGCAATTTGTCGAAGAACTGCTCCTTTGTTTGCCAGCATCGCCAACAAGATTTAGAGAACTTTTGGGTGTTTTAGAAGAGGAATCATTTCCTCCAGTAGCTGCGGTGTTACGCTTCTCATATGTAGAGCTAGGTGCCGCTTGATTTTAGCATAGTATTTGACTCTCTGAACCATAATCTCTTACTTGCCAAGTTAAAACATTTAGGTTTCGCTGAAAACAGTCTACCGGGTGGTGCGCGGTTAGGGTGTACATAGGGATTTAACCCAGGATAGTTGTTTTGTGCAATTTCCTGCTCTCCTATCAATTCTACGGCAAAAATGATAGAGTACGAAGTTGTTGAGAATTAAAATGTGTACCCAAAACTGTCTTCATATTTTTAGTTGAGTGTGTGGTTTTTTCATAATTCTGAAAAGAAATTGCAAAATATAAATTGAATCATAGCAGTAGCCATGACTTTTGTTTTCCATGAATTATTTCTAAATGTCAACGCCCGTGTAGGGGCCCGAAGAACTGAAGATGAAAATACTATGGGTAAATTCCATTATGGCACAAGAAATGAACGAGAGCAACTATTGGTGGATTTTGCCACAAGCTTGCAGCTGAAAATAGGGAACACATTTTTCAGTAAAGGTAACAATAAAGAATCTAAATGGACTTGGATCTCGCCGAAAGGGGATAGATTCGAAATGGACTACATCCTTTTCAAAAATAAGAACAATATACTAAATATAGAAGTAATTCAAAATTTGAAATTTAACTCAGACCATAGGCTCGTAAGAGCAACAATTATCCTAGGAAAAAATGGCAGAAAGGATCTCTTCAACAGAAAAAAGAACCGCAAAATACAATTAGGTATGGAAACAATATTCCAGGAGAACCTATCAAAATCAATTATCACTATAAAACAATATGAAATTAAAGACATATATAGCCTCCAAAAATACTATGACCTACTAGAAAATATTATATTAAATGCAGTACCAAAGGAAATAATTGTGAAACAACATAAGAAAATATCTGGAGAAACATTAGATCTAATAGAAAAAAGAGAGGCTCTGAAAAATATGAAAAACAAAACAGCACAACAAAGAATAGAATTTTGCGAAGTACGAAAATTAACAAAGAGGAAAATTAAAGAAGACTTAAGAAAATACAACGATAAGAAAATTGACGAGATTGTGGGGTCTACAGGAGCAGTAAAAAGAATGAGGCAAGAATTAAGTATTGGGAAGAACTGGATAACCAAGATAAAAGAAAATGCGGTAGTGAAAACAAATAGAGTCGACATACTCTCCACAGCGACAGAATTCTACTCTCAAATATATACAAGCAATACCGGTGATGAAAAAAAAGGAACTATAAAATTAGAGGAGGAGTCGGAAGTTCATTGTATCATGAAGGATGAAATAGTACATGCAATTAAGAATCTCAAAGACAACAAGGCACCTGGTGACGATGAAATTAACAATGAAATGGTTAAAAATGGAGTAGAAATACTTATTGAACTTCTATATTATGTTTTTAATCAAATCCTCAAAATAGAACATATGCCAACACAATGGTCGCATTCCAACATAATATTAATTCATAAGAAGAGAGATAGAGAAATTTTGGACAATTATAGACCCATCAGTCTATCTTCATGTCTATATAAAGTATTTACAAATATATTACACTCCAGAATTTATAAGAAAATCGAAAGTTTCATAACAGTGGAACAAGCTGGATTTAGAAAAGGATTCTCCACATCAGACCATCTCCAAACGGTCAATCAAATTATCGAGAAAGCAAAAGAATATACGATGACACTATACCTTGCCTTCATAGACTTTCAGAAAGCTTTTGATAGTATTGAACACCACTACATTATTAAATCGTTAAATCAAGCAGGGATCGAACATAAATACATAAGAATAATTAAAAATATCTATGATAAAAGTACAGCAAAAATAGTTTTAGAGAGGCCGGGAAAAACATTCAACATTGCAAGAGGAGTAAGACAAGGGGATCCTCTATCACCGATACTGTTTTCGTGCGTACTCGAATCCATTTTTAAAGAACTGAACTGGGAAGAAAAGGGTCTAAAGATAGATGGAAAGTACTTATTAAACCTCAAATTTGCAGACGATATAGTTCTCATTTCTGAAACTCCGGAAGCTCTCGAATCCATGCTTGAAGATATACAACGCGAAAGCAAAGAGGCGGGATTGCAAATGAATTTAAATAAAACCAAAATTATGACAAATGGACCAAAAAAAGACATCAAACTGATGGGATCATACTTAAAATACGTTGGAAAATACATATACCTTGGACAAACAATATCTTTTGATAATAGAGTAACAGAAGAGGTAGACAGAAGAATAGTATTAGCATGGAAAAAATATTGGTCTCTAAAAGAAATTTTCAAGGGACAATTTCCAACATATTTAAACCTGGAGTCTAAGCCAGAATCATTGGAACAAATTAAATTTAACTGTACGAAGAATGGAAAGAAGTCTTTTAGGAATTAGCTTAAAAGACAGAGTAAGAAACACAGAAATAAGAAGAAAATCAAATATAGCCGACGTATCACAAAGAATAAAACAATCAAAATGGAACTGGGCAGGACACGTTATGAGAACCAAAGATGACAGGTGAACAAAAAACACTACAGTATGGATACCATTGGATAGAAACAGAAGAAGAGGTAGACCAACTAAACGCTGGCAGGATGACATAAAGAAACAAGCGGGAGTTACATGGATGAGACTCACAGAAAACCGGAAAGAATGGCAACAATTGGGGGAGTAAATGTTGTAATTAACCTATTTGTATACTTACATACTCACTGCCTTTTGCCTTATTATCAATGAAGAAAAATCAGCTGCCCTTCTCTTGGGCCAGGCACACAACAGGTCATATTTGCTTGGAAATGACTTGCTTCATGTCAAAATAAATAATACTAGAATAAATATAGTATCTAATGTGAAAAATTTGGGGTGGTTAATTGATGCAGAATTGCGTTTCAGAGAATATAAGACTTTGTTAATTGAAAAAGCGTACCTTGCACTAAAAAAATCTGAATATAAATCGTTTTGTACTATCTAATCTAAGAAATACTGTAAAATACTTGCAGATTCGTATGTACTTTCTGTATTCAATTATTGTGATGTGATCTACGGGCCCTGCCTAACTATGCGAGATAGACAAAGAATACAGAAAGTAAAATAGCTGTGTTCGCTTCATATTATCTGCTCCAGATATGAAAGAACTTCGAAGTTCATCATCTCGCTTGTCTAACCCATGTTCCGCCTTATATTGCTGTTTTCAAGCTATAGCATCATTTTCAGGCAATCTTCTAGACAGAACTGCTTGGGAACGTATCTTACGACGTGATTCTTTATCTAAAATAAAGCAAAAATTATGAAATGTTTATAAAATAAATTATAAGATTACTACTTACGATAATTATAAAAATCACTTTCATTGAAATGTGCACTACAAATACGACTATTTTTAGTTACAGTTTTTTGTATTTTACATAATTCTATCCACACTTCTAATCTATCCTTTTTTTTTGGAAGTTTATGCATGGTAATGTTATTTTTTCCATATCTCTCGTAGCAGCCAGGTACAGCACAGTGACAATGAGATTTGGATTTATTTTCTATGTTACCCTCTACAAAGAATTGGGACTCCATACCGCTTTTATATCCAATAGGACTGTCAAATATAAAACTATGTTATAGGTTAAATCTGGAAGCCAGTTGTTTCAATTTTTAACTCTAGAGAAACAGAAATAAATACTTTACCTCCTAAATAATTTTTCATGGATTTTTGGGTACAGATTTCTGGCAAAAAAAGAAAATACGAAAATATAAGTATTGTTATTTAAACGTCAAAACTTTACCATACTCTGGTTGTTCTATATTACCGACATAGAAATATGAAATATAAAAAATCAATTTAAATAAATCAATTTATTTTTGTAAATATCAGTTATATTGAAATTTTGCTTAAATATACCTTATATTAATTTATAACAATTTAATTTAATTTTTAATACAATACTGGACGTACGTTGTATGTCTTACTTCATACGATTTAATTTGATCTTGTTTTTGTTTTGTCAACAAACACATTTCTTTTCGGTTTTAATCGCGTAGTTTTAGTGTCGTTTCTTGTATTTAATTCGTTACTACGGGGTTGATTGGGGTGTATTAGGGGTAAATAGCTCGTGGTTAACGTAGTTTGATTCAATTTGGGAGTCGCGAGTAGTAAATTTATCTGTGCCCCCCGGTACAGTTGTTCGTTTTGATAATTTCAATTTCATATGTTTGTTTGCAAAGTCCTCCCGCTTAGGCGAGGCAAAGCCCTTCCGTGAGGGTTCAACGAGGGATCGGTGCACAAGCTAGGCCTTTTAAGTGCCTGGACGGTCTTGTCGGGAGTGCATAACTCATTTCCAAAGAACGAGCAAGTTGCTCATCATCACGAGACGTTGCGGCGGGGATGATTATGCCCGTGTTATGTAAGCGACCATTCGGCTGTCCGGCTAGACACAGCTCGTTATTTGCTAAGAGGGGGATATGCAGAAAGACTCCTGGGGTGTAGATTCCGTAGGCCAATAAAAAACACTCCACCAATTTTGTAGTAACGCTCACGGTATCGCGTTAAATCAACCTTATTTTTGTGTAGCTCGTGTTTTATGTTACTTTGAGGGTTTGGGGGCATATAAATGGTGAAACTAGCTCGGTTTAACGTAAATTTAAATTGGGATATCGCGATCAGTTTTTTTGCGTGCACCCTTCTGGTGCACGTGAACTTGTTCGTTTTGCTATCAAGTGTTTTTTTTTTTTGAAAAGTCCTCCCACTTAGGCGAGGCAAAGCCCTTCCGTTAAGGGTTCAACGAGGGATCGGTGCACAAGCTAGGCCTTTTAAGTGCCTGGACGGTCTTGTCGGGAGTGCATAACTCGTTTCCAAAGAACGAGCCAGTGGCTCATCATCAGGAGACGTTGCGGAGGGGACGATTATGCCCGTGTTATGTAAGCGACCATTCGGCTGTCCGGCTAGACACAGCTCGTTATTTGCTAAGAGGGGGATATGCAGAAAGACTCCTGGGGTTAGAATCAATAGGTCGACGATATAATATGCCTCTCAATCTTTAAAGTAACGTTCGTTATTTAGACAAAAAGCAACCAAATTCGCGTAACTAACTCGGCAATATCGGGTAGGCTTATAGGGTTAGGGGCAACGGGGTTAGAAAGAAGCCAACAAGAAGAAAGAACTCAAGAAAGAAGCGAAGAAAGAAAAAAGAAGCGTTTGAATGATGAATGTATGTTGAATGATTGTGACTAATCAAAAAATTTCCTTTCAGCCCTTTTTTTCAGCTCATCAACATCATCTTCAGGACGTAAGTTAACTAAAAACTTCTTCTTTTTCAGGTTTCTAATCTATTTGTTTTTTTTTGTCTGTTCACAGGTCGTAGCTGAGGTAAAAAACTTTGTTTTATTTTTTAAAATTAGTATTAAATTATTTCCTGATATTTAAATTATAATTGTACTAATATTTGTGTGTTTTTATTAATCTCAGGACCTGGAGCAGTAGTTGGAGGATCGCACCAGTTGCAAAGAACGATGAGCAGCAGTCCAAAAATCATCAAGCATCAGCTGAGCTATCATCGTTGGAGCAACCACCGTGGGAGCAGCCTCCGCTGGAACTAAAAAAACTTTCCTTTCAGGTTTCTTTTTCAGGTCATTGCCATGACCACAACATTAGAACGTAATAATAACTAAAAAATTGCAATATTACAAATTTCTAATCTTTTCTGAATGTATTACAGTTCGCCCAGCAGCTGAAGAACACATTTGCAGCTGCAGAGGATCATGATCAACACAGCAGTAGCAGAGCTCCTACAGCGTGATACCTGCAACTTCAGAGGCTGCCATGGTAAGAGGAGCTCAAGATGATCCAAAAAATTTGATTGGATCAGCCTGCAGCTTGCAGAGTTTAAGTAAGAATAATTTATTATGCTTAATAATTCAAATTAATATTTATTGTTGATTCTAATGTATTGCTTCTTTTTGTTACAGTTGTTGCAGATTTTGAAATGTGACATCACGAAATTCAGGATTCCTTCCACCCCTTGTCACACAATGTGAAATTTCGTCGACCCCGTCTCTCCTCCCTAATATGTGACGTAATTTATGAATGGCCCCTTTCCGCAGAATTCTTCTCTTTTCTCCAAGCCAGCAATTGCGTAGAGGCGAAGCGCGACTCAAAAATATTCTCAAATTCCCTTCTCTACCTGTTGTACTTTTTTCTAATTATCAAATAAACTTCTTCTCAATGTTATATTATTTTATTTTTGTTATTAATCTTAGATATGGCGCAAAAGCTTGAATTGATGCAAAAGTATTAAATCAGAGTAGTTATAGGGTAAGGCCCTCAGGAATCCAATAAATTTTGTTCATATTATATTTCGAACGTTTCGAAATATAAAAATATAATATGAATAACATTTATTGGATTCCTGAGGGCCTTATCCTAACTACTCTAATCATTATTGGATCCTTCACACTATTTTTATGAAGTATTAAATCAAATAAATGATTGAAAAAAGTTCAAGATTACCTTTAATAACAGTAAATTTGATTTCGATAAATCCCTATTTCATAGATAGTAAAGTGTTGTATGTGTCATTTAAAAATCTAAAATAATTTGATGAAACAATTAATTTTAAGTAAAATATAATTTTTTGAAGTAATATCTTAAAAAATTTTGTGTTAGGTACCCTAAATTTTATTCTGGCTAAATAAAATACAGTCGCATAATATAATTAATAGAGCGTTATTAAAAATATGAAAATTCGCAATAAATCTTAAATAATAATAATAATAATCATTATTTAAATTTTCACTGGCGTATTCAGCTTTGCTGGGCTTAGCGGTTGGCGCTGTCGTGACAGGAATATTTAAAATTTTTCTATCGTTCTGTAGTTATATTTTAACAAAAAGTTTGCGCACCTGTATCTCTTTTATTTATAGATGTATTTTAATGATTTTTTTTTATTTGATAGACTTAAGCTGCTGTAAGTGCTCTCCAGCAAATTCAAATCTTAGAATTGTAGCAATGCTCAAAATTTATTTATATATGTGAAAATGTTTAAGAATATTTTTGACTTTTCTGTTATACATAGTATTTATTAATCTTAATTTTTTGAAAATATGTACTAAGTATTTCACAAACTCATCTTATTTTGAATAATTATATTCATACTAAAAACTCATAAATAGTTGAATAATGACAATGTTTATTGATTCTTCTTATCATCAATCAAAAAAAATTAAAATAGATTATTTCAAACATTAAATTGATGTATTCTTAGTTATTATAGATGCTCAATCGCATCCCTGTAATAGAAACCCTTATTTAGTTTTTATAAATTAAAGTAAGGGGTAAGTTACAAATAATTACTACTATATTTATTATAGAAACCGCTTGATTATTTATATTCAATTAAAATATGAATTAATATTCCTATTAATTATTTATTTTGATCATATTCTTCTATATTTATTGCAAAAAAGTCCGTATATATAACATAACAGCGTTTAAAACCACCCCAATACATTTAAATAGTTGAAATTTCTCGTCAGTCCAAAGTTTCACAAGTTTTTGAACCAGAAATATTACCAGGACAGCAAAATTGAATTAGAGCTCAACTTCGGTATCACTAGAGGGATGTTTTCATTGCTGTTAATTTATGAGCCTATACAAATGATTCAAATTAATTTTAACTAATTTCAACCAATAACAAAAATAAAGAATTTTATAAGATATGGAGAATAATTACCATTGATTAAGAACTAATTATTTTTATCCAATAACAAAATTAGATAATTTTAGCAGATATTTGAATGGTTGTCATTTATTGAAGATGGAGCATTTAGAACCAATAACAAAAATATTCTACAAAATAATGGATATAAAAATGGGGAACATTGAACAATTGTAAGGCGGAATATTACAAATAAATTGAATATTTCAATGGAGTATTTGATTGTAATAAAATTGTATTTAAAGAGCTATAAAAAAAATTACTTGACGCACGACCGTAGAGAAAAAAAAACTGATTTTTTCCCAAATTCAATATTCTGGCTGGAAACTTCTTCATTATTGAATTTTTATACCAGAATAAAAAATTGTAGTAAAGCAAAAGTTAGTGACTAATCTATTTTTAAAAATTTAATTCATAAAACTCGGCGTAAAATATGAGCGAAATATTATTCTAAAATCATTATTCGCTCATAAATAAATGCTTCAATCAGAAAAGCATATACGATGTGCAAGGAATCACAGATGATATAAATTAAAGATAGAATTTCGAATATTTGCAATAATCAACTCTCATTTACATTTTTAAGGAAAAATGCCAGCATAAATATTTATCCAGATTTTAATTTCACTTGATAAAAACTATTAATTGGAATATTCTAGTGGATGCTCAGTAGTCTCTATTTGAAGAATATTTCTCGATAACAGGTATTTTTTTTTAGTCTTTTCAATTAGAAATCAATGAGTAATGGTATGCAATTTCACAAATGAATAAAAGTGATTGTATTTGAAGCAGGTCATATGACAGATATCGTAGTTATTGCGTCAGATAAATTTACGCTTTTTCGCGCCAATGCTCAGACATTCAGCTGTCATCGAAGATGGCAGCACTTGTCTTCTGCGATCAGTTCAAGTCAGTAGTGTTCTTAGTTAACAGTATGTGTTTTTACTTAATTTCATTGTCACTCACTAAAACATTGACAACTTAAATATATTTTGCACGTGAGTTTTTATTATAAGAAATTTCCATTTGACATCGCAGAAAGTGTGAAAATTACATAACCTTGAATTTACAAAACTATGATTATTAGAGAAAGTTTATGAAATCGAAAAGTTTATTGTTTGTTCTCGACATGATAAATATACCTTCAATAAGAATTACATGCAATAAAATCACTTTGTTATGAGATTTAAGTAGCAAAAATGAACACAATGAAGAATCATACGTCGAAAAGCCCTGGGCCCTACGAAAATAAACAAGGAGTATTCAAACACATCAGATATGAACATCTCGTTGCTGGAATGTCAGGAGGAGCAATTTCTACTTTGATTTTGCATCCTTTAGACCTTCTAAAAATCCGATTTGCTGGTAAGTGTGCCTATTTTTGACAATTGACAGCTTTTGTACAATCATTTGATTTAGTAAGCGATGGAAGAACATCACTTCCTCAATACAGAAGTTTAACGAGTGCATTCCTGACAATTATTCAACAAGAAGGTGTTAAGGGGTTGTACCGAGGAGTTGCCCCAAATGTCTGGGGCTCCGGCAGTGCTTGGGGATGTTATTTTTTATTGTGAGTATTTTTTTATTCACACTAAAAAAGTAAGGTAACAATATGGTTCAAATTCAATTTATAACTTTAAAATTAATTCGGAGAAAGTATACATAACCTAGAAATTAGACAAAGGTACTTTAAAGGGTAACCTTAGCATCATTTAATTCCATCACGTGTTTTTTTATATTACGTCATTCAAAAAATACTGAAATTAATTATTGTTTCATGTATATATTTTATGACAAACCACATTTCCTAAAAACTAACAGTTTTTTATACAAATTACATAGTTAAAAAAAGTGCGGCATTTTTAATAAACCAACTATTGGCAAACTTTATTTGCTGTATTTACCTATTAGTCATTTAATAATTGTACCAGGAAATATTAATTTCCGTCCCATTTACCTATGCCTGAGTTTTCAAATGATTAATATAGAGGGGAATATGTGATACTTTAATATCATCTAATAAATAACATCTTTTAATTGCATCTGAATGACTATCTTTTCAAAATGTTGAAATTTGAGATTAGGATGAATATCAGTTGGACATAAAACCGTGTATGCAATGTAATATAAAACTATGAAATATTTTCTGATAGTTTTCTATAGTAAGAATTCACACAATATTGCAAATATATTTCTTATATTCATTTTATTTTTGTGTAACATTGTTTTATATAATCAAACTTATAGTTGCTATAAGTACTTGATTTCGCGCAGAAATGTTTTCTCAGGTTTCTAAAACTGCACAAACATTTATGGCCCACTCAAAAAATGTATGACAGTATTTTGTACACACTAATTAATAATTGATAATTTTCTTCTGTTGCTGAAAATCAAGTTGTGTCTTAGTTTTAGTTTCTACTTTGTGTGATCTTATCCAAAAAGCTCCAATTAGGTTCAAAATTTTCAACAAATTAATTAGAATTAGGATAAATTGATAGAGATTTCTGAAAATCAGCTCTGAAGAAATTTATCCTTTTGAAGGGTAAAAGCGCTCCAAAATAAAACATAACGGTTGAAAATTTCATGACCAAGAAGTGAGAGAATGTCTTATCATTTTATTTTGCACCGTAGTCAAAACATTGATTATATTCAAAAAAATAATACCTTTTGAAGGGTTGTTATCTTTGAGGTATTGAATTACTGGAAAATATTGCGCAATGTCTATTTATGATTTATATTTATTAAAGTAGATAAGTAGTGATTAACACATTCTTAAAATGCAAATGAACGTAAACAGTTGTATACTGCTTATGACTAATCCTTTAGTGCGTTTTTTATTTATAATATTTAAATATAAATAAAAGTTTATTCAGATTTATAACAAATATATTCAATGAAACCAACGTTCCATGTGAGTATTGCGTTAATAACCGCACTTACAGTACAAAAATATCAATTTACCGAATCACGCTTAAGTATAATTGATATTTATTTCCGCAGTGTTTAGGTGCACGTTAATGTGCGCCTAATATTCAAACGTGCACGTTAAATAAATTGAGGTTAGGTTTGAAATCGGGTTGGGAGGTACGCGCGGTATGGCACGTCGAGCTTGGTCAGAACGGGCTAAGCCCTCTTGTAAGTTGGGTGCGAAGCACCGCCAGTTGAAAATAAAAACCATTGTTTTAATAACACAAAGCAGTATGGGGGTAAATTCGCCGCAATAGGTATTGGACGGTGCGGTACGCACTCCGTCTTGAATCGGCATTTTTTCCTGGCATCGGACGAAATTTCCTACGTCATAAACAATGATGACTTTTCGCGTGTACCGAAACTTTATATTTAGTACACGTTAACGTGCACCTAGACACAGCAATTTATATTATTTAGTTGTAATATCGGTTTTGGCATCAATTGAAGGCAACTTCGACAGCTGAATATTCGGTTTCGACTGATAAACTGACCTTCGGTCGAAAACTAGCCTGCACATTAGAACTGCAAAAAAATAGTATACTCCCCACAGACGAATACTATTTTTATTCAGCGTTTTGTAGTTATCCTGTCATTGGACTTTGTCTATTTCTGTTGGATTGTGTAATAATAATAATAATAATACTTTTGATTGTGCTTTATCAGTTTTTCGCCCGCTATTTATGAATTGGTCATGCGTAATATGAATGTGATTGAACTCATATTGCCGGTTTTTGACATTTATCTCAGTTTCTGTGAAATGACACGTCAATGATAATTTCTTATCTTTGAACAAAATTATTTCCAAATACTGAACTGATAACCACGTCACAATATTCGCGCATTTGTGCTACATTTGAACCGTTATTCAAATATTGTCTTATTGTTTTTTTATATACAAAAATATGACATCACAGGATCTAAATTTTTAATAATTTTTTATTTCAACTTGAATTACAAATGTTTTATTGAATTTGATTGAGAATTGTTTTCCAGTCTTTTATGGCTGCTAAATGCAATACTTTGATGGTAAGAATACCGTAGATGCGGATTGAAATTGCCAAATATAAAAAAAAAAAATTCGACCTCTTCACGAGTTCTTTTCAATTATTATTTCCTCAAAAACAATGAAATTAATACTAACGACTGTGGCAGTTTATTAATGGTAAACAAATAACTAAGCTAGTCAATTATTGTAGCTACAACACAATCAAAACCTGGATCCAGGCAGGCGACGCCAAACAGCCATTGGGTCCAACGATGCACATGTTAGCGGCCGCAGAAGCTGGCATCCTGACGCTGCTAATGACGAACCCGATTTGGGTAGTGAAGACTCGCCTTTGTCTACAATATGGTACGGTGGACAATGCGTCCTCCAGCAAGTGCTACACGGGCATGATCGACGCCCTGGGGAAAATCTACCGCACAGAGGGAGTGCGAGGACTGTATAGGGTCAGTGATACTCTGCACGCGGTTGTGCAGGTGCTTACCTTAAGTGTTTTTAGGGTTTAGTTCCCGGGATGTTTGGGGTCACGCACGGGGCGCTGCAGTTCATGACATACGAGGAGATGAAGAATTTTTATAACGAGTACAGGGGGGCTCCCATTAACTCTAAGCTGGTAAGTCCAATGAACACATCAATTTTATTACAAATTATTTAGAAACAGTTGAAACAAAAAGCATTTATTGTGCTCATCTTTCACATTATATTATGTGAATTTTTTTATTTTCAACCGAATTTGACGATTTTTTTCAGTGTACAGTTAAAGATTTAGCTGTTTTGTGGTCTCCTATCTTGATAACCGCTATATAATGATTGAATATGAGTCAGAGAGATATAAATATATTATAGAGAATTTGTCACCACGTGTTTTCTTATTTTCAATTATTGCCAATCAAATGCGTCCAACATTTCTCAAGTTGCAGTTCAGCTTTTGTCCATTTTATCTGAAATATTTGTCGTGCTTTGTAACCCAAATAAATATTTTTCGAATTCCGACAGAATGAGACAAAAAAATATGTTAATAATTTTAATTAATACAATAATTGTATATCCTTCTAATTAATATTTTGATAAGGAGCAGTTGTGACTTTTTTCCATATTGAAGACTTTGATCAATTACCGAATAAAAAATATTGCTGTCCTAGTAACATGAGTTTTAATTTATTATTTCATGAGCAGTGGATAATTTTAATTGACTAGTATTTCTAAAATGTGGCCAGTTTTTAAAATAAGGGAATAATGGAGCCGTCCAGAAAAGGTTACTGACATTTGTAAATTCACATAAAAATCAATGTGTTCGATAATATTATCCTATTTGAATATGATTTTATTTTCAAAAATCCTTTATATGGCACAGAAATCAAATTATTGATTAGTTAATGTTTAAAAATATAGACAGGAAAGTGTAAAAGGTCAAAGCTCATCCTTTATCAGTTGCGTATCGTTATCGTCATAAATTACGAAATTTATCATGAATATTGATATAAATGCTGACTGCTGGAGGTGCGGCTTAGCAGGCCAATGGAAATTTCAGATGCAAGATGGTCAGTTTATGTGTTGTTTGTATGCAAAATTTGGGTTTTTTTCTATAAATATGAGAATACTGACCTTCTTGATTGATAATTCATGGAAAATAGTTTTATCTTGTTTATATATCTACTCAGAAATATAATAATCAATTTTTGCAATAAACTGGAATTGCTTAATTTGTAAATAATTATTTATTTATACATTGAAACAAAAATAAAAAGATTCTTTTTATCTAACAAATGCTGCTCAGTAACTCATTTTATTATATATATATATATATATACTCCATTTTAACTCGAGAAATCTTTAATGCAATCACCTGTTAAAACATTTATTGGTGGCCATGCTATCACAGTTCTACATTGCATTGTTAATTAACAGCTGCGTAATTACAATCGATGTCATGTTTTGTTTTTGTTCTAGACAACAGCGGAATATCTGACGTTCGCCGCAGGCTCGAAGCTGCTGGCAGCAGCCGCGACGTATCCATACCAGGTGATCCGGGCCCGTTTGCAGGACCAGCACCACGATTACGAGGGCTCTTGGGACTGCATTAAAAAGACTTGGAAGTACGAGAAGATGCGGGGCTTCTATAAGGGCCTGGTGCCGTACCTGCTCCACGTCACGCCCAATATATGTCTAGTCATGTTAATATATGAGAAATTTACTAACACATAATTACTTAATAAGCCTCTCTCTACATTCAACTTGACTTCCTAAGAAATGTAACATCTCCTATTGCAAAACAAGCAAAAATATTTTAATAAAAAATAAAAACGACTTTTGACTTTAAATTCTGTATATTTATATGAAACTTTGACCAAGGATCAAAACGTCAAAGTTTCAAATAAATATACAGAATTTAAAGTCATAAGTCGTTTTTATTAAATAAAATTCTGAAAAATGTATAGATTATTAAAAATATTTTAAACTAGGGAATTTTAAAGGTAAAAGATTCAATTATTTCTTTCAATCCTGACACAAGATGAGTTATAAAAGATACTGCTTCATCTGCATAGATGCTGAAATATAAGGCTCAAAATCATTAATTGCGTGCTCTCAGCCCAACATGTATTGAGTATCTATAGTTGAACCAATATATGTTTACTTGTTCTTTTTTTTTAATTAAACAAAATAAATAAATAATAGGCAATATTGACGATAATAATTACAAAATATTATTTGTTTTTGTGATTGCGTAGCAACAGCATTCAGATCGTTGATTGTTTACATCAGTAAACAAATCTTCTATAACTCGTCGTGTCGTGGTTAGTGTCTGAAATTGAAATTTTGTTTTAGTAAACAATATCGCATCGAAATAGGACGTGTAACACAAAACATTGGTTATTTCGATTCGTTATTATTTATTCAAACTAATTTCAATTTGAGTCATTATTTGTTTGCAAATTATCAAAAATTTACAGGTATAATTTGAAACAAAATCATTTGAAAGATTTATTCAATCGAAATTAATCTTTTGGTTTTCAATATTTTTGATTTAATATAAAAAATGTATCATATTTTCGCTAGGATATCTAGGAACAAACACTAATTAAATTGAAAACTATTCAGTTACATTTTCATTCATAATGATGAAAAAATAGAAAACAAATTAATTTGACTTGGCGTCAATATACTAAAATTAAAAAAATAAAAGTGCTGACATAATTATGAATTTTTCTGGTTTAATAATTGTATTTTATTTGCAATAAGAGGTGGAACATCTCGAATACCAGCGTGATTCAATCTTAAGACATTAAAAAACATTTGTTTTTTTCTCTGACAAAGTTCAGTAAGACAGCTTAACCTTAAATGATAATATTATTTCCTTGTTAGTTATCAAACATATGTGTATTACTAGAAAAATCTTGAAACGACTGACGAAAAATATTTTAGATACTTTTAGCTTTATTTAGCAATTAGCAGATAGCTGTCAATGGTATGTGACGTAACCTATGATAATAATATTATTATTTCGGTGTGTTTTCTCTAACTATTAAGGAAAGCAGGTAATTAGATGGGAAATAATAATGTAGAGAAGGCCATATGACGGTTTAGTGAGATTGGATAGTTAATGAAATAACGAAATTTATCCCATGGCACTCGCGTGCATTTTAAATATGATTAGCTCAATTTTAGTTTTAAGAAAAAACTGTGTTAGTTGACGAAACTACTAAGGAGGTTTGAATATTCATCTTTTGCGATTAATATCATTTTCTTGTAGTTTTATTATTTACATTTAATTCAATTGTAAGTGACGTTTGACGAACTTAATGAATATAATTTATTTCAGTATTTTCATTTCATGCTTCAGCTTATTTGTTACAAAATATTTAATATATCTTTGTTTTAAATTTTTCTTCTATTTATTTACTTGATATCTATAGTCTGAGGACACGAAACCTTAATAGGAACCTGTCAGTCTGCTTTCAAAACTTTAAATATAATTTTTTGCAGTTTAAGGTTAAATTTATAGTTTTTTACGCTCCTAGGAGCATCTATCGGATTTCCCTAAAACTAAAACTGCAAATAAAATGTGACGTCACAAAACAATCTAAAACACTTCATTTAAAGTAGTACTAATGACGTAGATTAGCAAATATTTTGATTATATCGTAATTATATAATTTTTCACGCATGGTATTAACTTTTAACTATCCCAATTTGTCGAGTTTTCCATGGTAATTATCAAAAATTATTAGGAAAATTAGGGACAATATTCTGTTCACTATTTTGGACGTTAATTTTCAATAATTTTATCAATTTCTATCTATTTTTGTTTAAGGTACTACAAAAAAATGTATTTTTGCTTTTGAACCATGATTTAAACAATATTTATAAAAATGAAGTATTATTATTTTTGAAAGATCAAGCTTTTTAATAGTTTTGGAAGTATGCAGACAAAGTAAGACAATAATTTTTCGGGAAAAGTAAAGAAATATCTGCTTTAAAATATAAATTCATTTTATTAATAAATTTAACGTGTCACTCTACAAAATAAATATGTACACAGCCCTAAGCTTTAATGAAAATAATCATTTTATTCCATTGGAAGGCAATTTAGATGACCAAATTGTTAATAAATTAACAATAGATGTTGACAATCCTTGTTAATTCTTGGAAAAACTTAATTTTGCTAATATTTGTCTTGAAAGCGATGTTTTAGGAGGAATAAAAAAAAAAGAATAATTTGGACTAGTATTGAGCAAAACTGTCGATATATTGATGTTATGTAAGAATTTTACCATTTTATTAGGCTTGCCGAGGTGAGGAATCATTAAAACGTACTAAAAACACTATTCGACATGTGAATTGTATTTAAAATATGTTGAATTCTCTTATTAAAATGAAGAACAGTAACACTTTCATTTATATAAGCTATATGATCGATATTTAATTTATTTATCAGTGTTATCGATACCATCAACATAATTCTTATTATCGATATTATTAATATAATCCATATTAACGATTTCATCAATGTTGTCGATATTATTCTTTGATATATCGATTCATCGGTAACGCTGATATCGAAAATCTGATATCGTGGACTAGTCAAATGAAAAATTCGGTAATTCTCAGTGGGTGTTTAAATATAGCTGCCTTGAATAACGCACGTATATTTATTTCTCCTAAATAATCGTATAATTTCTAGCTGATAAAAAACGCTATTTAAAATATAAAATTTATTATTTCACTCAAAACTCGATATGAAATAATTTGGCTGAATATATAAATATTAGTCAAATGCGATAATTATCTGGAAATTGGACTCTACACCGGAACAAAATCAAATTTTCATTGATTTTAGTGTTCTAAAAATAATATAACTATTGAAATTGAACAAGAGAATATTTTTCTTAAATAAAACCATTTAAAATATAAATACATATAAAAAATATTGAACCATGAGTTTTGAGTTTATCCAGTTAAATATAATTTATTGGGAAAAATAAAACTTATCCCGTAGATAATGTAGGCCTTATTAGTAAAATTCTGTAAGCGGGCATTTGTTTTGGGGCGAAGCCCCCTGACAATAATATCAAAGGCTTTTTATGGCACATTTCATTCACAGGATTGTCAAAAATCTGAGTGTAAGGCAAGACTAACTATTAACAAGATCATTTTTTATTAAAAGATGCGTTTTGGTTTTCGAATCAGTTTTAACATTTTTATTCTCATCATCAGAGAATCTTTGGAATCTATAGTAAATGTAACAAATCCCCACGACGAGAAGTATACCTCCAATTGTTCCGAAAACAATTAGGCAGATTTGCGCAGCGCTTCGTAGAGTTTCTCGTACTTCAAAATCCGCGATGCATTTCTCGTGAATGGCGAGTTCGTAGGCACTTGGTTCGATGTCGTCTTCAGAACATTCTAGAACAGAAGCTGAATATTAATTTAATATTGTTCTTAATAAGATAAGTGGTGCTCATATTTTAAACAACAAAACTTATTTTATTATACAAAAATTATTTGACCAAAAATACAAAAAGGAGACGAGATGCCACATGATTTGAAGAACAGTCGAGGGTTTACTGCTAATTTATCTCCAATCTCTGTTTGAGAAAGAGAGTAAAATTTAGATATAATTTAGCAGTAATCAATGAGCTGACACCTTGTTTGCTATATTTGTTTATCAGTGACTTGAATCAGTTTCATTGGCTTTCCAAATATTAGAAACAAAAGTGATTTAATAAAGATCAAAACTACAGTAGAAATCTCTCATCTTAATTAGAAATACTTTGAGCTCGTAATTAAAAAGAATGCAAGCGAGTCGAACTATCTGAACTGTTTATCTATTGAATTAAGTGAATTTCTTGATTAGGAACTAAAAATGTTTTCCATTGTTTCCCAAATAATCAATGTATATTTTAGTTACCATATTTTATTAATATCGCTAATTCCTGTGTTTTTGACTGATTTAGTAAAATTATTAAATTATTTTAGAATACTCCACTAATTATTAATATTATATCTATTCTTTTCATCAATAGTTACAAGAAAATAATCAGTTTTCAGTTCATATAGCAATAAAATTTTGTTACTCAACTTTACTCGTTCTAAATTTTATAATAATTTAGCATTTAAATATGATTATTATGTATTTAAAATGAGTTTATATATGAAAAATAATGTATTTCTGCATATCGTATTAAAAAGTTTATTTCATCATTAGTGTTATAGTTATTGTACCAAGACTACCAAGACGCAGTAAACTAAAAATACAGCTCTTTGAAATCTCCATCCTGCTAATTTTAACTGTTTATAGACTTTTTCGCAACGGAAAAGCGTGCCAAAATATAAATTTTGCGTTGAAAAATTATTTTGCTATACTCATTCATTTAAAACTTGCCAAAACACATGCAGTGATCACGTGAAAATTCTTCTAGGCGGGTCTTATGAACTATCTGCTATATTCACTTGTAACTGAGCTACGTAAAAACTATGTCCGCATATATGGGTCTGCTACTAGAAATTTTTAACAGAAAGTTTCACGTCATCACTAGGTTCATGACGTCAAGTGCTGCTACGTACTTAAATTACGTCAGAAAGCAAAATTATAACAATAATGAAACGTGTCAACTCGTGCAATATCACACTATAAACTGACAAACGCCCAACTGTAGCCAATCTGTGTGTAGGAAATTTCTTTGCGTTTTCTCCAGTGGTAAATCTAATAATTATTAAATATTATCTATTCAAATTTGTGTTAAATATCTTATTAGCAGTGCCGTCTTCACCATAAGGGCAAACAGGGTCCGTGCTCAGGACCCTGGACCTCACGTGGGCCCCAAAAGGACGATCCGCTTATACAATAAAGAAGGAGCTCGATTCATTTTCAAATGGGGCTCCAAATTCTTGCTCATTAGGTTTTTCCGAACTTACGACGTGAAATATTTTGTTTAAAATTTCTAGTATACTAGAATTTTTTCTCTGATGATGGTCAATGGATTTCCGAAAACGTTGTTTTTAGTTCCCGAAAAAACTGGACTCATGTAGTGTGGGCTCTATACTCCTTTTTTTCTAAAACCGTTATGTCCTTTGGTTGTTTATGGTCGATACTAAAATTTCATGGAAGGGGATTATTTCTCTTTGGAGTGAATTAATGTAGTCCGAGCCTCAGTATTTTATGATGTCAGAGTGAAAAACCACAGTAACTAATTATATCTATAATATTTTATATATTGACAGTTTTTCATTACATAAAAAAAAAAACAGTACATCAAAAAAAAAACAATACAATATTTTTTTTAGTAATTGGCGTAATATCGACAGGAGATATATGGTTATTGATGTTTTTAACAAAAGACGACAGTAGGATGCTTCCCCTGATTATTAAAATGATAATACTTACTATCAGATGCGAACGAGCAACGTGTGCTGAATTCCGGGTTACTTCTAACTTTTTTCAAAGTGAACCATCGGTCAATTTGGGCACAATCACAAACTGTAGCAAATTCTATCGTTAGATTAATATTCGTAAATACTTTCAGATTACACAGTCCAACAAAATGTGACTTCGACACATTTGTAATATGGTTTCCAGTAATATTTAAGTGCACTAAATCCATAATCACCCCAAAATTTGGCATCTGGGTAAGCATAGGATTATAAGAGATGTCCAAATATTGCAAAGGGGCTTCTATGATCCCTGCATCGTTGAAAAAGCGTAATACGTCGAGTCTACTATTTTTTGCTAGCATTAAATTCTTCAGAGACGGTAAGTGTAGAATTGTAGAAGGTAGTTCTACTAAAGCGTTCATGGTTAGATCCAGAGTATCTAAGTTTGACAAATTATCAAAAGTGTCGGGATCTATTGTCATGACCATATTATCGTTTAAGTACAGCTTTTTTAAATATCGGTAGTTTTGGAACGTTTCTCTTGTTAGCTCCCTAATTCGGTTGAAAGACACATCCAAAACCTACAAAAAAAAAAATGTTAGTCAGATTTTGATCAAACTATGCGTCACCGCGCTGATATTACTCACTTCTGTGGATGAGGATAGTTCCTGAGGGATGTGTGCAAGATTATTTCCAACGCAGTCATAACCTTTCAAAGAATTATAGTATCTGCAACCGGTTTTTTCGGCATGGCTTAGCGACATCAAAAATACGCCTACAACCAGCACTAAGTCTGTGCTATACATTGTGTTCTAATCCCTTCATCCCTGTAACAAAAAATATTTGTTAATAATCACAAATTTACATCCAAGAAACAGTTAAAAATTGTTAAGAAACAAATTTTAGAATACAGGAAATTACCTGTATTATTCTTTAATCCAGCTTTTAGTAAAAGTACCCCTCAGAAGATTAATACTTTACAGTTAACAGTATTTATTATTTGTATACCTAGCAAATACAGCTTATGAAATCCCTGCTGGCAGAAATAATTCCAGGATTAACAATATTTAAAATTAACTGGATATTACGGATTATAAATAGGGAATTTGGATTCCACAAATTTTCTTAAGACTGTCCCAACTAGCACCAAAGTAATTGTAACCGAGACGGAAACCTCGAATGCGTAATTTTTACGTAACTGTCACTAATTTTTCAACTTCAATGTGTGGATAACTTTATTTTACAAATCTACAATGGCAATCACGTAAAATTTACCACTAATATTTACTTTATAGTTATATTACTTCTATGTGATTTCTTTGGTATTGGGAACGTCGTAGCTACCAATGGTACCACTTTAAAGCTCCAATAACTTGACAGCAACAACAATCGTAGCAGCGACTATTCAATGCTACTACAATGCAACCTAAAAGTTGCAGCTACTTTCGAGTAAATTTGAAAGTTGCCATAACGTTTTGGGAACTTTTAGGATCACTTCAAATTCTTGAAACTTTGAAGTGATATTTATAAGTGTAAGTAACGTAACTGCGATCTGCAAAATTCAACGTCATTGTGCATGGCTACTACAAAGTTTGTATCACCTCATAAAATCACCATGAAGAAAATTTCACCATATAGTTTCCAAGACATTCATATGCTCTGCATCATTGCTTAGTGTTCGTATAGTTGTATGAGGGTTCGTTGGTTCATAATGGCGTCTGTTATTGGAAGCAAGCATAGAATAAAAAAAGTGACATTCCACAGCATTTCACGGGAAATTAAAAGGCTTGAGAGCGAATGGTGTACTGAAAGAATATTTTGGTGTTGTGCAATCGTCACCATCAAAAATCAATATTCTTCATGAGTCATATATGCTGCGGAAGCCGACATTACTCCCTCGTATGATGATGAAGAACCTAATAGTTTTATCATATGTCAAATTTCACTAGTAGATCAGCTAAGGACATGGTAACATTCTCATAAAAGATCCACCAAAATATTTAAAATTGGATCAAAAATGGACCTTGCTGAAAGCTAGGGCTACATTTGTGCAATTTCATTTCTCTTTTTTCTGCATCTCATGCTCTATTTCTTTAGAACCTGACAACACTGAGCAGACACAGTGATAGTCACAACTTTGTCGCAACTTGGAAGTGGCACTGCAATACCTTATAGTTAATAAACTTTAAAGTTCCATACTTCCAGTTTTCGTTTGGTTCCTACAACTATCGCTCAGTCGTAATTACTTTCAAGTTGCATTCTTTAGTAATTCTGACTTAAAAGTAATTTCTCCAAAACTTCGCCATTTTTATTAGTAAAATATGCGACGCCATTACTGCAAAACGAGAACTTGTACACCACAATGACCAAAAACTTGGACGAGCCCATAAATTTAGCACTACGTACAACAAATTAATGGATAATAATCAATTATATGTTCTAAATAATGAATGGAGAAGAGTATTTTTTGCGTTTAAGCGTCATTTTCTTTCACGAAAAAATATTTGAAGAACAATATTTTAAATAAAAAATGACAAATTTGAGGGCGCGTGTCAGATTCAGATTTATAATCATCATGTTTAATAGTAAAATTGGATTTGTTTAAATTTTTTGGTCACTAAGATCAGATAAATAGGGAATTATCAAACATTTATTGCGTTCGTATATTCCTTTCATAGAGTATTTCATTTTCGTTCTAAGTTGAACAAATGTTATAGACTGGTTCATACTAGAGTGGAACATGAGAAAGATAAAACTAGTTGCAAGACAAAGCAAGCAACAAGTTTGGAATAGTGCGAGAAAAGTTTCAAGAAAGTCACGAGAACTACACAGCAACGGCGCTAATACGGAGCCATTACATTTCTGGAACGTAGCCGAATAAGCTCCAGGGACGTAGTTGGAACGTAGCCAGAACCAAAAATTATTCCCCATTTTGGTCGTACTTTCGTAATAGGAACGTTCCTGATACGTGCCTATGGCTAGTGACGAGACCCATAAAAGTTCCTTATGTAGTTGCTGTCACGTTCCAACGACTATTTGTGCTAGTTGGGGTGAGATTGACATTTCACTGAATTCAACAATATAAGTTCTTTTGGGGAAGTATGCTGATATTTTAAATACACAATATTGCATTCATGTGGATAGTACCTGATTTCAGTCCAGGATTTTTTGTCATATGGAAAAACTTTTTTGTTACATGCGATAGAGAAAAACAAATAGAGCTTGACGTGAACTTAATTCATTATTTTATTTTGTTTTGGAAGCTTTACAACTTTGGCTGATTTTATTTTATTTCTCGCGCTAGCTCAGACCTTTTTAGAAAGTTATTAAATCTCAGGGAAATAATGCATAAATTGTTTCATGGGGAGGGAAGGCTTCAAGTCAAATAAAATAATGAATATTTTTTAAAATTGGTATTAATCGATGTCTTTTCGTCTTAAGATTTAAAAAAAAATTATATCAAAGTGCTCTGCAATAATTTATTTTGGGCAAGCTTCAAATATTTTAGCTTTTGATGGCTAACTACTTTGTTACATGATTCAAAAGATACATAAACCTTCAGGGCGCCCAGGCCTTTTCCTGAAATTCTATGAAAAAAATTTTTAACACATATAATTATTATTTATTATCATCATTATTATTTTTAAATAAATATTTTTGAAAAACTGATGAATATAATATATTTTTCAATCAATATTCATTATGTATTCAAACATATATTATCTTATTTACATTTAAATAAACATTTTGAGACTGAAAAATCAATTTTGGTATCATATCACGGCAAGATAATTTTTTATTGTTGTTAGTCATGGATCAATGACATGTCAATTAATCAACCTTATTAGAAAATTGTGTTTTAATTGCTCCATTCTTATTACACTGTTTTTCTGTAACCCTGATCCTTAGTTGACTTTTCTCAGTACTGTGAACAAAGAGTTCTAAAAATAATTTATTTCATCGTCTTCTGGAACTTGAAATGATAAATATTCGACAAGAATATTCATAATTTTCTTATAAGTGATAACGCAATATATTTAAAAAATAAAACGACTGGTAACCGCATTTATAGTTCAAAAATATTAATATCCCGAATTGTGTGTCACACCCAGAAATAGGTAAAAAGCGTGATTGATATTCATTTAAATTTTGTTCAATATATTTATAGGACACGAGGTGTCACATAACTTAATGCCGACTGTTCCAATTTCTCTCTATCTCACTATATTTGTAAGAGAAAGATGTGAGGTTTAGAGAGAAGCTAGTAGTTATCAATTAGTCGTACCTCAAGTCATGGGACACTTGTCTCTTCTAATATAACAAAATTGACTTGATAAAAATTACAGTCCCTCTTATAATATTTAAAATACCAAAATTGCTTGATTTGTCGTTAATAAATAGCGAATAGAACTCATTACAAATTTTTATTTAAATTTTAAGCCGATAGTTTTAGAAGTAGATCTTCTGGAATTATCAATTTTGTCTCAAAATTCTAAAACTAATTATTATTTGATTTACAAGTTAAATAATTTTCTTGAGGCTAGAATAAAGCGTCTAGATAGAATTCAAACTGGATATAAATCACAACAACAAGTTGAGCTTTCACATAAGTTGGAACTGTATCAAAATTGAATCGGAAATTGGAGTTTAAGCACTTCCGGTAGAATGGTTCCCAATAGTCGAGGGAAAATTAGGTTTGAAATGATTTATACGTCACTATCCATAAAATGTTTTAAAATTTAAATCATAAAATTTATTTTTGTGTTTTTACTAATGAATAACATATGAGTAACAATAAATTATTGGAAAAAAAATTATTTGGGATCATGTTTTCCTGTAGGTCAGTTGAAGGAATTTATGTGCTTCTATTTGAAAGAGCAGTTAGATATAAAGCTTAAAGGGAAGTTAGCAGTAACTAATCAGTCATGTGACATTCTCAATACAATTCTAGCGTAAAAGGTCCTCCAAATATTGCATTTTCTCGTAGATTTATGTTTTGTTATTCGTTTTAAATCAAAATAATATAAATTTAATTATAATATTTCTCTTAATTAATTTATAGCTGCATACAAGTCTGATTTAAAAAGGAAATAAGTCCACATAGTAACAAAGGTATGCGTAGGTCGTTTCTTAATGAAAGCCACTTAAAAATTAATGCTTTCCTAACTTGAATTAAATGATGTATACTCGACGACAAAAGAAAATCATGTGAAAAGTAAACACCATTTAAGTACATTCTTTGAGAAGATAATGAATTAATAATTATTGCAATAATAATGGAATTCTTATACCTAAAAAATTCGGTATTCCATAAATCCTGAAAAAAATAATTCAAGGATTAATGACTTTTTCCCATCTTTACTGTAATAAGTCAATATTTTTCAGACAATGTAACGCAATATCTAAGACATAAGTACATTAAAATTAGTTACAACGAACACCTCTAAACAACAAATGACCCTGATCTATTAGATTTTAAAAAGCTTTTGCTACTTGCTCTCATATCATAAAGCTTGTTTACACACTCGTTGCATAAATTTCCATTTTCTTCTATCGAGTACAGCAATCTTATGAATCGTGTAGCATTTTTGTACTTGTTAAACTAATAACTATTTGAACATTATTAAAAAAACATTCAAATAATCTTGGCAAAAATTGTACCAAAAATTTAAATACAATATTGCTTTAGTTGGAATTTGAAGGCAATATAATTTTAATTTGGAGGAGATAATTCCTAATATTTAGAAAAAGTCAGAGCAGATCGAGGGCATGATTGCTTCACTCATTAATATGGCTTCATACAATTGCCATTTATTCAGTTTACAAATTATATAGCTTTTTTTAAAAATCATTTGATTGTTTAATTCTATAATTTTCTTTATTTCGATCAGAATTATATCTACGTAGTTAATTACAAATACCTAAAAATTAGCTCAAGATCTTAGTTATATGATAATCAAGTAAAACAAATATCAAGATGAACAAAGTTTAAGAACTCTTTTAATCTTTTCTGATATCTGATAAGATAATCAATGGAAAATTATGTGTAAAGTAAATAATGTTTCCTTGAAACGGCTAATAATTTATTTCGTATCATTCAGGAAACAAAATTTAGGTGTTGCATGCAAGATTCTTTCTACGGCCCTATTCTTCCACATTTTGACAATTATTAAGTACATGCACAAGTTTATATTTAGATTTTATAAATATCTTAACAAATGAGTTGATGATGATTAACACACAGAAAAATTAAATTTGGCTATGAAACTGTCACGCGTTCATTTGATGCTAGAATTGAGATGCGTCTAGGCGAAGTTTACGCATTTTTACTACTGTTTTTATTCCAGGGGCAAAAAGTGTGTCTTCAATTTCAATATATTTTTTAATACCTAGAATAGTACGCAAAGGAAATAGAGTACCCAAAAATAGATTTTTTCTTCGCAAGATTATGCAAATCATTTCTAATTTTAAGTATCTATAGATCATAGATTATACAGAATTGCAGAGGGATTTTGTAGCTAAATTTCATTTTCGCAATAAGCAAATAGTTTAAAAATTACTGCTTTAGAATATTTTACAATTTTGCAATTCGACTGCTCTGAGGCAGTAGATTTTGTTTTGTATATGGCAGGCAGAAAAATTTGGTTTTTGATAGTGAGTAACGAAAAACAGTTATTTTGTCACCGTCATGACGATTTGAGTACATAATTATTGATTGTTGTGCCGAATTATCTAGTCATACTAGGCACATGCCTAGGGGACTCTAACTTTGAGGGTATTACAAGTATCAAGTATCTTATGTATTCTCTCCAGCTCAGAGGTCCTATTAAATGCTGTGCCTGGGAGCCCCAAGGTGTCTCAGTCCAGCAGTAACTTTGATCTTTTATACTCTAATTTGGTACAATGAGAAAAGAATCATTTTCATTGCTGTACAATAAATGTGACTTTTCTTATCATTCAACAGAGCAATTTTTCTATAAAAAAAAAGCGATTTTTGTCACTAATTGTTAATTTAATGTTTTACCTTTCCTCAATTAATCTGAGACATACAGATAAACTAAAAGAGTTAAAAAAATGGCATTCTGTATTAGCATTGGTTGTCAAATCATTTTCTGGTTTTATTTCTATCTGGAGAAGTGGATTTTGTTGAAAACAACAAATTGTTTCATGAAACTCAATAAAAAATAAAATTTTTGGATGCCTAAAACATTTCATTTTAAACGAACTAATTCAAAGCGCACAGATTATTTTCAATATTTTATTGTGGTCAGGTTTTTCTGTTTATAGAATTTTTTTTCACCAAAATACAACTAACATTGAAGATTCTTAATTAGATTTTAGGATTTATATGTGAATAAGTAAACTAAAACTAAGTTGGAATATATGAATTTTTCAATAAAAATAATATTTTGATCGAATTAATAATAAAAATATTGTTTACAATTACAGCAATCTGAATTTTTTTAATATATATGTATATAAAATAGAAGTTTGTTAGCTTGATCGTGTCATTTTAAATTTATCATAATCTATAAGTTATTCTAAACATGCCCGTAGATAAATTTGTTTATTATAAAATAGTTCTTTTGTTTTAAAATATCAGTCATTTGTTTAAATAATAATTCGGATTGAAAATATCGAATTTAATAACAAACTTCCACAAAAAAGTTTCTACATAATTTCCAATTATTATTGATAATAAAATGTCCGGGTATAGCTCAATTAATTGGTTCATTATACTATAACATACCCAAAAAAATGTAACCTTAATCACGAACTGCCCATCATATACTATATAAAATATTTTTCTTTGGGTTTTATATTATTAAAATCCATCATTTAATTGAGCTCTGTCCACTTTACGGACTTCGCCATTGATCACTATAAATAATTGCAAATCAATATTATATTTAATTTTTTATGGGTATAATTTTGTATTTGGATGTTTGGACAAATTGATGAGGCATTATGAACACAATCCGTACTTAATCATATTTTGTCAGTAAAAATTATTTTTTCAGTATAATTTTATTTATTTTGTAGGTATTAAATTATGGGAATTGAATCAAAGGTTTTAATATATTTTTTTACTTGACAGTTTCGGTCCCACCTGGACCATCTGCAGGAGTGAAAATAATTTGTGAGCTTACAATTGAGCAGTATATGTAGACTCACAATTTTTTTTCACTTCTGAAAATGTTCTAGGTGGGACCGAAACTATAAGTAAAAAAAAATATTAGTAGCTTTGAATTCCCATAATTTAATACCTGCATTTAAAATACCAGTCAGAAACAGCAAACATTTTTATTTATTTTGTTGGTGTAATATGATTTTTTTATTATAAATATAGATCATAATTTGAGATACTGACTAATTTATTTCAATCGATGTAATACTGAACACTCCTATTACATACAAATATTTTATGATAAATACTGAACATTTATTTAGAATACTGCTACAAAATTTTTGAAAATTCTGTGAAGTTTTATTTAAAACTTCGACTTTTCTTACTAAATAACTTTTTTATTACTTTGAAAATACAGTTCATAAGAAAATTGCATGTTTTCCAAATTTTTCAATGTACAGTTTTTAAATATATCTAGAAATATTTTTTTTAAATACTCACAGATCGAAAATTTTCAAATTTATCACATTGTAGTGCACTTTTCACTTGACAGTTTTTTCCACTAAAAAGTCTCTTTTCCACTGTGCGCACTTTTTGAATAGAGGATAGATAATTATGAAATGAAGTCCTGAAATTTTGCAGTGTTGATTATGCCGACGTCACAGAGATACTAGAATTTTAAATTGTGATACGCATCTACGAAGTAATAAGTATTTCTTAACTTAATATGTCTACTAGCTGTTCTGATAAAGTGTACTGGGCAGCGGGCAATAAGCTTGTTTCCATTCCAGTCGAACACAGCGGAAACAATGTAAATCACTTGACACGATAAATTGACATTTAAAATGATTTTGAAGGGGGCAGAGATGCAACGCTCCCAGGACCCTCAAATTGATGATTGAATCATATAAAAAAGTACTTTGAACTTTTACAAATATTTACTATACAAAACACAATTTATTCCTACCAGCCTGGCACAATACATATTTTTTTCAATTTCAAAATAAATTAATAGGGACAAAAATAAAACTCTGCAGAACTTTAAATTTGACATATTTTTTACAATTTTTTTGTTCTGATATGATAAAATTATTTGATGAATCGACATTTGGAATTATTTTTGAGGAGGCAAGACCTGAATATTATTATATGATCGTACAAAATAAAACCTTTGAACAACAGATGGATTTCTCCAAATATTCAAACGGCATACAATCTTTTTCCAAATTTTGTTTTGTGAAGCTGTCGTTCAAAATTATTTTGAAACTGGATATTTTTTGGATCAACAGAAAAGTACTATCAACTTTTACAATTGTTTTTTATATAATTATATTAGCTTTAAAACGATTTTTTCGAGAATTTTCATTAAAAATAGCTTTATAAAATTGTTATTTTCAGTAAATCACTTGCTGTCATAATCCGAGGTCGCGCGTGCGCGCTCTGCAACATTTCGTTCGTTTATGTGAATCGCTCGACTAAATGTCACCTTAAGCCTTTTTTACTGAGGCCAAATAAACAGCCAAAGATGCTTTCTACATTTAAAAAAAGAGCAACGATGCAACATTCAATATATTTTCAAATTTAAAATAATTTTATAGTATGAATTATTGTTTTTTTTTTTTTTTCAAAACTGTAATCAAGAAACGATGTATAATTAACTCATCTTAAAAATCAACAATATATTACTAATCTAGTGACCGAAAAACGTGAAGGACATTCTAAATACTGAAGTCACCAAAATTAAACTATTTTATTACAGTAATTATCCGGGAACGTAACATTTATAAAATCTGTTATTTACCAGAAATCTCTTACATATTTACGTATTCATTTAATTCCAGAATAGAAGAATACAATCATAGTCTGTTTTTCGAGATAAGTTGGATCAAAGGCCGAAATTGATAGCATTATCGAAAATCGGTCACGTGTAGCAATGTTTGGATTAACCAATCACAAATATATCGTTTGTTGATCGATGTGCCGCTGAATTTATAAATATTTACGCTCACTGAAATAGCGTGGTATTTTCAGAACTGGTCATTGAAGTGCATTCAGCGAAAAATTTGAATAAAACTCATTTGATTCGTATTTAAAGACTGTAAACTCACCGAAGTGAGCAATAAACGGTGGTCTGTAACTCGTATCCCTAAAGCAACGAATTGCTTGAACATTTAGTTCGTGATCAAAACGACACAATAGTAATTTCAATGTCTAAAAATCAATGCAAACCTTATTTTTTTTCAATAAATTTCATGCTTCATGTTTTAAAAACAATGCAGCTATGTACATTTTGAAAGACGAATCATTGAATAATATGTGACGTAGATTATGTTCATTCCCACTTATAAAATAAGAGAGAGAGAGAGACAGAAGGTGTAGTTATTCATCTGTTATCACGTGTTGATTAGTTAATATAATCCAATATAAACTACGTCATATATCCTTGAAAATTCTAATTTCATCAAGAAGGGTGATTAAATATATTTTTTTCATTGATAGTCACATACCGTATAACGTATAATAAGCGTGGCTACGTTTTTGAAAGCACACTGTATATCAATATTTTACATATTACTGTTTGAAAATCATTTATTTATTTTTCGAATTTCATTGTCATGAAATCTTGATAAAATTTATTTTTACTGCTATTAATAAACAATTGCAGGCTATGTTTACAATACAGATTATTTTAATTAAAAAATGAAGGCTGCTTGAAATAAATGGCAAATGTCAAAGCAAAACTGCGATTTTTTCACGTAATATAAATATACATTACCTAGATAGAGCTATATGTACTAACAAGGCTCCCAATTAGAATAATTGTGCTAAGAGTGGACGCTATTAACACTCTTGGTCTGTAATGAGAATACCGTGTGATCCAATCACATTCATTACTGTTGCACAAAACTAACAGATACAAATGTAAAGCCTCAAAAATTATATCTCCTAATTAACCATATTCCTAAAATGAACAAAATTTATCATAATAGAAACCCAGTTTTTTCCTAAAACCATATTCTATAATTTCGAAATATTAATGACACTTTTATCTTAAATTTAATAGGATTTTCTTATCTATAAACTATAAAGATAGAATGTTTTTGTGTCATGAAAAAGAATACTAATATTTTATCCTGTGATTTTTATCTAGAAGTATTTGCTTATCACAGCTATTAATTAAAAAGCTGATAAGTATTTTTCATCAAAATTTTAATACATATTTTTTTTCTACAATTTTCAAACTTGGTGGTTCATACAATACAAAGCGTTTGACTGCATTTTGGCGAAGCTCCAAATATGCTCTGAGAAAAAGATAACACTGTTGCTTGATATATATGGTCCATTATTTGAATGAATTGTTTTTTGTTGTTCCAGACGTGAAATAGTTGCAATATTATTTTTCTGTCAGACTGCTGCTGGAAAAACGCACCCGTTTTTATTTGACCTCATAACTAGGTACGTCCCAATATTCATTGATAAAAATATCTGGAGCTACAAATAAATGATTAAACAGTCAAAAAATAGTAATTATATTTTAAATTTCAATTAATTTTTGATATATTTCAGATATAAAACACGATAATATAGCCTGCATGGTATACGAAGGCAGTCCATTCTCTTACAAAGCGCATGCACGGATTCTGTACATTCATACACGCAGTCTAGAAGAGTATAGGTATATATCATAATCCTATAATAAATTTTGTGTTTTTTAATGTTCAAAAGATATAATAATAATAAAACATCTGTTAGTATATTTTTGAATAATATGATAATTATTGAGTACTGCCTCGTCTTATGTTATGCGGGTAACATTTTTAATTATACAGTAAGGTTCAAAATTATTACCACTACATGTAATGTTCAATGTATACCCTAATTTTTAATAAGCTGCAAAATTCTTTTGAACTAACATCACAAATTATCAAATAAAAAATTCTCCACTGTTTAAGATTACTAATAAAAAAATTGGATGAAGACGGTCAGTTTTGCAGCTGCCAGTTTTAATTGTCCTAGTTATCTCTAATTTATCGCTCAAATGTTCTTGACGACCATTATTCCCTCGGAGTTAATTTTCTCATTCATCTCATCATTTTTAATTTTTTGTGCTAATTTCCGAGAAAATAGCCCATAGTCATCAAAATAATCAGTAAAGGATTTAAAATATATCAGGTTACCGGCAAAACCCGATTTTGGAGCAATTTGGGGCACAGATTGTATTTTAATTTGGCCTAGGCAAAACTAGTTTGTCCTACAATTGGATTTTGTTGGTATTTTGTTACCAGTAAACCTGATTTCAAGGGAACTATATTTGCCTAGGCTAATCTAGTTAAAGAATGATTTGTTTTCATCATGAAAGGTCTAGGTCAAACTAGCTAGGAAAAAGCGATTGACTAAATGGTCTAAATGTTGGACCAAAAAGTCGTTGCTACCCCAAAACTCTAAATCCTAAAAATTATTTTTTCCTTTTCAAATCCTGAAAAAAAATTATGCATTGTGTTTGAAGCTACGTTTCGACAATAATTGTTTCTTGAAACAAATTTCAATAATGCAAAGGGCAAATTTGAGGTGTGCATTCCGGAAATAGGTTTGGTTCAAGTTGAAAATCGCTTGACTGAATCAAATGATGACAATGAAAGTACTTCATGGGAGCAGCCAATAAGTTTAACAATGTCAATAAGTGAATTGAATGACAAATTAAATTTATTGCGCGACAGTCTTTATAACCGTAAAGTATGATATTCACAAACCTTCATTATAGTCACAGATTTTTAAAAGATACACAAGAAAAATATTGAAAACGTTCAAACTAAGTTTATTTAGAGAGTTTTGAGAATATGGAGAGTATTCTCTATTCTCTAAATTCTCTTTATTATTTGAATTCTCTTTATTCTCTCTATTCTTTAGATTCTCTAAATTGTCTATATTCTCTTTATTCCCTAAATTCTCTATATATTCTGAGTTTTCTAAATTTTTTTTATTCTTTAAACTTTCTATATTTTCTTAATCCTCTAAATTCTCCTTATTCTCTGAATTCTCTAAGCTCTCTTTATTATCATGATTCACTATATCCTTTTTATTTCCCAAACTCTCTAAATTCCCATTATTCTCTAAATTCTCTATATTTTCTAAGCTCCCAGAATTCTTTATACTCTCTAAACTTTCATAGCTCTCTAAATTTATTATATTATCTGAAAGTTCTATATTATTCTCTTAATTCTTTATATTCACTAAATTCTCTTTATTTCCTAACTTCCCTACATTTTCTTTATTCTCTAAATTCTAAATTGGTTTTTGTTAGATTTTTATATTTGCATGGTTATAATGATTTGCCATTAACTGTGGAAAAAACGATATCATATAGTAAGTCAATTTGTAGGAAATCTTATTACGAAAGTTTGTGTAATACGAAATTTTTAGATAAAGTGAATAGCTTTCGAGCTGCGGTAAGTTGAAAATCTGACGATGGAGCTAAATTTCTAGGATAGGCAATGAGTTTTATAGCAACCAAACGCTGGTAGAAAACTTATACAATATCATTTATTATAAAACTAAATCCAATCCTGAAAGGCAGTAGCATAACAAACAAAAATTAATTATATTATAATGTAGCTCTAAGTCTTCGGTTACGGCACTTTTGTAACTGTCATTTTTTCAATCATTTGTCAATGATATATAAATTGATTCATTAAAATGTCATCACCTTTTTTCTCTTCTAATAATCACCTTTTAATACACTCATAATGAAAAGTATGAAATATTGTTTCATCATATTTAAATTATATAGCCTATATATTATGTTTCAAATACAAATATCTTATCGTAAAATTTGCCCATCATATAAAAATCATAATATCTATTATCAAAACACGTATTAACCAAGATCTTTTTTGAATCGTTAAATTGGAATTGTTTGTTTTATTGTAATTTAACTAATCGTGATGACAACACAATGTTCAGTGTAATTTTGTCGTCAAAAATAAATGTCAGTTAACAGTAAAATAACTTGATTCCAAGGCCTTCAGTTCAAATTAATAATGATTGTCCCCTGGTAGGAATATCACTGCTTAATATATTAATTACTTTATTACTACTACCAGGTATTTTTTCAACTGTTGAATTACTGACGGAGCTTCCCGAATTACGTAAAGTTAATTATTTCTCCGAAACCGTATTTGAAGCCTTCATCGATATTTCATGAACTGTTTCAATTTTCCAAGCCAAATTTGCATGCTCGAAAAAATTGTAATCAGGATTGTCTATAACGAGATTAAGTTATAATAATTGACAGATGCTGCTCTCTAGCAGCGAAATTCTGACTCACTCCGATTCAACTATTGAATTTACTGGTTGAAGAGATGATAAATGTTTTGTTTATTGCCTTCCAAAAACACTGAAAATACAGATTTTTCAGATCTGTTGATCAATAAATCATGACCAGAGATAGTTACTAAATCCTAGCTTCTGTTACTTGAGCCCCTGATTATAGTCTACCAGTATACACATTTCAAATGTTTTGAGCCACTGGTTACAGAGATAATGACTGTTTTGTCTACCAAGATCACAAAATATTCAGCATCTTGTGGATCTATTGATCAATAAATCAATCACAGAGATAGCTAGTAAATAATAGTTTCCGCTACTCCAGTACCTGACTATAGTTTATCAGTAACTACATTTTCAAATGTTTTGAGCCACTGGTTAGAGATATAATAAATGTTTTATCTTCAAAGATCAGTATCTCTTGGATCTAATGATCAATAAATCATTAACAGAGACAGATAACGAATTCTAGTTTCCATTATTTGAGACTATGAACACGGTGATCTGAAAATTAATTTATATGAAAATAGAAATTTTCAATATCTTTCAGTTCTGGTTACAAGCTGAAAATGTTATATTACTAGGCTGCATCGCAGTGTGATGCTGGTTGCTGAACTTTGAGACCTGCTATATATTCTCTTCACTAAATTCTCTATATTTTCTGAGATCTCTAAATTCTTTATATTCTCTGAACTTTCTATATTCTCTTTATCTCCTGAATTCTCTAAATTCTTTTCATTCTCTAAATTCTCTGAGCCCGCTTTATTCCTTAGATTCTCTAAATTCTCTTTATTACTGGTTGAAAATACAATGAATGTTTTGTCTTCCAAGAACACAGAAAACGTAGTATCTTTCGGATTTATTGATTAATAGATCATTAACAGAAATAACTAGTAAGTCCTAGCTTCTCTCACTTCAATATCTGACCTTAGTCTACCAGTGATCACACTTTCATATGTTTTGTGCCACTGTTTGAGAGATAATTAATGTTTTCTCTTCCAAGAACATAAAAAATATGGTATCTTGTGGATCTATTGATCAATAAACCATCATTAGGAAAATCTAGAGCTCTATGGATCTTATAATGAATTAGTTATATTTTTTGTTACAGGAATCACATCATTGTCATGACTGCCCCAGAATACCTGAGCCTGAGGACCTAATACCAGGAATCCATCAATTGTCAATTATTATATCAATTCTTCATATAAACAATGCATGTCTTACTTAGTTAGTAATATGAATGTCACATTTGATATAAAAGAAAATATAAATAAAAAGTTGATTTGCCATTGTAATAATTATACTAAGATAATTGTTACACTAGCAAAACAAAAATTGAGTAAAGTTTTTTGAAAAATAAATAGAGAAAAAAATACCTGACCTTAAATAATTCCATGGGAAATTATCTTGAGTCCTTGAATGCATCCTTCTAGTCATCTTCCATTGTTTCCCGCTCCGCTAGCTGATGTATGTCAAAGAAGCTGAAGTACTAGCTGTTTCCATCGAGATTGGAGCCTCTGGTTTACTTCATAAGTACCACGAGCGAAGCTATCTTGACTGTATGGGACTCAAATTGAAGGCGATCCCGGACTGAAATAATTTTCACCCAAGTGATTAGCTCGATTCAGACAGACCAAGTCCATCTATATTTGAATCGTCTGTTTTCATCCAACATGGTTACAAATCCAACCCCAGTAATTGTAACTATGATCGATGAAATCATTTTATCTATAGTTCAATGAACTAAGTTGATTTGCCATTGTAATAATTATACTAAGATAACTGTTACATTAGCAAAACAAAAATTGAGTACAGTTTTTTGAAAAATAAATAGGGAAAAAAATACCTCATCTTGAATAATTGCATAGGAAATTATCTTGAGTCCTTGAATGCACCCTTCTAGTCATCTTCCATTGTTTCCTGCTCCGCTAGCTGATGTATGACAAAGAAGCTGAAGTACTAGCTGTTTGCATCGAGATTGGAGCCTCTGGTTTACTTCATAAGTACCACGAGCGAAGCTATCTTGACTGTATGGGACTCAAATTAAAAGCGATCCCAAACTGAAATAAATTTTACCCAAGTGATTAGCTCAACTCAGAAAGACCAAGTCCATCTATTTTTAAATCGTGTGTTTTCATTCATCATGGTTACATCCTCCCCTAAAATGTAATTATGATCAATGAAATCAGTTTATCTATAGTTCAATGAACTAAGTTGATTTGCCATTGTAATAATTATACTGAAATAAGTGTTACATTGGCAAAACAAGAATTGAGTACAGTTTTTTGAAAAATAAATAGAGAAAAAAAAAACCTGACCTTAAATAATTCCATGGGAAATCATCTTGAGTCCTTGAATGCATCCTTCTAGTCATCTTCCATTGTTTCCTGCTACGCTAGCTGATGTATGTCAAAGAAGCTGAAGTACTAGCTGTTTCCATCAAGATAGGAGCCTCTGGTTTACTTCAAAAGTGCCACGAGCGAAGCTATCTTGACTGTATGGGATTCAAATTAAAGGCAATCCCGTTACTGTAATAATTTTCACCCAAGTGATTAGCTCGATTCAGACAGACCAAGTCCATCTATTTTTGAATCGTCTGTTTTCATCCAACATGGTTACAATTCCAACCCCGAAAATTGTAACTATGATCGATGAAATCAATCTATCTATAGTTCAATGAACTAAGATGATTTGCCATTGTGATAATTATACTGAGATAACTGTTACATTAACAAAACAAAAACTGAGTACAGTTTTTTGGAAAATAAATAGGGAAAAAAATACCTATATATTTGACCCTCTAATTGGGCGTTTTAATCTACAATCCAAAATTGAATAAATGCTCTAGTTCTTGCATAATTCGCATTTGAAATGTCATTTTTAGGCAAATTCCAAATCATATTTATTGCTATATTTGACCCTCTAATTGGGCGTTTTAAGGGATGAAAAGTATATTTTCGTATAGACAAAGGTCCATACAATCAGAATATGAAGAGATCAATCCAAATTACTTGATAGTTTCTAGAATATGCGCCTATTAATATTTCGAAGGGGTGTTTCATCACTTGAATAATTTTTTCAGATTGATTTTTCTCTATTTATCAAAGAATAGATCTTTAGAGAGCTTGTATACGGAATTTGAACAGAATCAGAGAGGAAGTCCTATTTTGCTTGAAAAAACACCAAGACTATAGTCTTGGTGTTTTGAAATGAATGATAAAAATATAAAAAAATGTGTTAGGCATGTCATCCCCTCATTTCGACCCTCTAGAATCCAAATCTACAATCCAAAATTGAATAAATGCTCTGGTTCTTGCATAATTCGCATTTTAAATGTCATTTTTAGGCAAATACCATATCATATTTATTGCTATATTTGACCCTCTAATTGGACGTTTTAAGGGATGAAAAGTATGTTTTCGTATAGACTAAGGTCCATACAATCAGAATATGAAGAGATCAATCCAAATTACTTGATAGTTTCTAGAATATGCGCCTATTAATATTTCGAAGAGGTGTTTCATCCCTTGAATAATTTTTTTAAATTGATTTTACTCTATTTATCGAAGAATAGATCCTTAGAGAGCTTGTATACAAAATTTGAACAGAATCAGAGGAAAAGTCCATTTTTGCTTGAAAAAACACCAAGACTATAGTCTTGGTGTTTTGAAATGAATGATAAAAATATAAAAAAATGTGTTACGCATGTCATCCCCTCAATTCGACCCTCTAGAATCCAAATCTACAATCCAAAATTGAATAAATGCTCTAGTTCTTGCATAATTCGCATTTTAAATGTCCTTTTTAGGCAAATTCCATATCATATTTATTGCTTTATTTGACCCTCTAACTGGGCGTTTTAAGGGATGAAAAGTATATTTTCGTATAGACTAAGGTCCATACAATCAGAATATGAAGAGATCAATCCAAATTACTTGATAGTTTCTAGAATATGCGCCTATTAATATTTCGAAGGGGTGTTTGATCCCTTGAATATTTTTTTTAGATTGATTTTTCTCTATTTATTAAAGAATAGATCTTTAGAGAGCTTGTATACAAAATTTGAACAGAATCAGAGGAAAAGTCCATTTTTGCTTGAAAAAACACCAAGACTATAGTCTTGGTGTTTTGAAATGAATGATAAAAATATAAAAAAATGTGTTACGCATGTCATCCCCTCAATTCGACCCTCTAGAATCCAAATCTACAATCCAAAATTGAATAAATGCTCTAGTTCTTGCATAATTCGCATTTTAAATGTCATTTTTAGGCAAATTCCATATCATATTTATTGCTTTATTTGACCCTCTAACTGGGCGTTTTAAGGGATGAAAAGTATATTTTCGTATAGACTAAGGTCCATACAATCAGAATATGAAGAGATCAATCCAAATTACTTGATAGTTTCTAGAATATGCGCCTATTAATATTTCGAAGGGGTGTTTGATCCCTTGAATATTTTTTTTAGATTGATTTTTCTCTATTTATTAAAGAATAGATCTTTAGAGAGCTTGTATACAGAATTTAAACAGAATCAGAGGAAAAGTCCATTTTTGCTTGAAAAAACACCAAGACTATAGTCTTGGTGTTTTGAAATGAATGATAAAAATATAAAAAAATGTGTTACGCATGTCATCCCCTCAATTCGACCCTCTAGAATCCAAATCTACAATCCAAAATTGAATAAATGCTCTAGTTCTTGCATAATTCGCATTTTAAATGTCATTTTTAGGCAAATTCCATATCATATTTATTGCTTCATTTGACCCTCTAACTGGGCGTTTTAAGGGATGAAAAGTATATTTTCGTATAGACTAAGGTCCATGCAATCAGAATATGAAGAGATCAATCCAAATTACTTGATAGTTTCTAGAATATGCGCCTATTAATATTTCGAAGGGGTGTTTGATCCCTTGAATATTTTTTTTAGATTGATTTTTCTCTATTCATCAAAGAATAGATCTTTAGAGAGCTTGTATACAAAATTTGAACAGAATCAGAGGAAAAGTCCATTTTTGCTTGAAAAAACACCAAGACTATAGTCTTGGTGTTTTGAAATGAATGATAAAAATATAAAAAAATGTGTTACGCATGTCATCCCCTCAATTCGACCCTCTAGAATCCAAATCTACAATCCAAAATTGAATAAATGCTCTAGTTCTTGCATAATTCGCATTTTAAATGTCACTTTTAGGCAAATTCCATATCATATTTATTGCTTTATTTGACCCTCTAACTGGGCGTTTTAAGGGATGAAAAGTATATTTTCGTATAGACTAAGGTCCATACAATCAGAATATGAAGAGATCAATCCAAATTACTTGATAGTTTCTAGAATATGCGCCTATTAATATTTCGAAGGGGTGTTTGATCCCTTGAATATTTTTTTTAGATTGATTTTTCTCTATTTATTAAAGAATAGATCTTTAGAGAGCTTGTATACAAAATTTGAACAGAATCAGAGGAAAAGTCCATTTTTGCTTGAAAAAACACCAAGACTATAGTCTTGGTGTTTTGAAATGAATGATAAAAATATAAAAAAATGTGTTACGCATGTCATCCCCTCAATTCGACCCTCTAGAATCCAAATCTACAATCCAAAATTGAATAAATGCTCTAGTTCTTGCATAATTCGCATTTTAAATGTCATTTTTAGGCAAATTCCATATTATATTCATTGCTTTATTTGACCCTCTAACTGGGCGTTTTAAGGGATGAAAAGTATATTTTCGTATAGACTAAGGTCCATACAATCAGAATATGAAGAGATCAATCCAAATTACTTGATAGTTTCTAGAATATGCGCCTATTAATATTTCGAAGGGGTGTTTGATCCCTTGAATATTTTTTTTAGATTGATTTTTCTCTATTTATCAAAGAATAGATCTTTAGAGAGCTTGTATACAAAATTTGAACAGAATCAGAGGAAAAGTCCATTTTTGCTTGAAAAAACACCAAGACTATAGTCTTGGTGTTTTGAAATGAATGATAAAAATATAAAAAAATGTGTTACGCATGTCATCCCCTCAATTCGACCCTCTAGAATCCAAATCTACAATCCAAAATTGAATAAATGCTCTAGTTCTTGCATAATTCGCATTTTAAATGTCATTTTTAGGCAAATTCCATATCATATTTATTGCTTTATTTGACCCTCTAACTGGGCGTTTTAAGGGATGAAAAGTATATTTTCGTATAGACTAAGGTCCATACAATCAGAATATGAAGAGATCAATCCAAATTACTTGATAGTTTCTAGAATATGCGCCTATTAATATTTCGAAGGGGTGTGTGATCCCTTGAATATTTTTTTTAGATTGATTTTTCCCTATTTATCAAAGAATAGATCTTTAGAGAGCTTGTATACAAAATTTGAACAGAATCAGAGGAAAAGTCCATTTTTGCTTGAAAAAACACCAAGACTATAGTTTTGGTGTTTTGAAATGAATGATAAAAATATAAAAAAATGTGTTACGCATGTCATCCCCTCAATTCGACCCTCTAGAATCCAAATCTACAATCCAAAATTGAATAAATGCTCTAGTTCTTGCATAATTCGCATTTTAAATGTCATTTTCAGGCAAATTCCATATTATATTCATTGCTTTATTTGACCCTCTAACAGAGCGTTTTGAGGGATGAAAAGTATATTTTCGTATAGACTAAGGTCCATACAATCAGAATATGAAGAGATCAATCCAAATTACTTGATAGTTTCTAGAATATGCGCCTATTAATATTTCGAAGGGGTGTTTGATCCCTTGAATATTTTTTTTAGATTGATTTTTCTCTATTTATCAAAGAATAGATCTTTAGAGAGCTTGTATACAAAATTTGAACAGAATCAGAGGAAAAGTCCATTTTTGCTTGAAAAAACACCAAGACTATAGTTTTGGTGTTTTGAAATGAATGATAAAAATATAAAAAAATGTGTTACGCATGTCATCCCCTCAATTCGACCCTCTAGAATCCAAATCTACAATCCAAAATTGAATAAATGCTCTAGTTCTTGCATAATTCGCATTTTAAATGTCATTTTTAGGCAAATTCCATATCATATTTATTGCTTTATTTGACCCTCTAACTGGGCGTTTTAAGGGACGAAAAGTATATTTTCGTATAGACTAAGGTCCATACAATCAGAATATGAAGAGATCAATCCAAATTACTTGATAGTTTCTTGAATATGCGCCTATTAATATTTCGAAGGGGTGTTTGATCCCTTGAATATTTTTTTTAGATTGATTTTTCTCTATTTATCAAAGAATAGATCTTTAGAGAGCTTGTATACAAAATTTGAACAGAATCAGAGGAAAAGTCCATTTTTGCTTGAAAAAACACCAAGACTATAGTCTTGGTGTTTTGAAATGAATGATAAAAATATAAAAAAATGTGTTACGCATGTCATCCCCTCAATTCGACCCTCTAGAATCCAAATCTACAATCCAAAATTGAATAAATGCTCTAGTTCTTGCATAATTCGCATTTTAAATGTCATTTTTAGGCAAATTCCATATCATATTTATTGCTTTATTTGACCCTCTATCTTGGCGTTTTAAGGGATGAAAAGTATATTCTCGTATAGACTAAGGTCCATACAATCAGAATATAAAGAGATCAATCCAAATTACTCGATAGTTTCTAGAATATGCGCCTATTAATATTTCGAAGGGGTGTTTGATCCCTTGAATAATTTTTTTAGATTGATTTTTCTCTATTTATCAAAGAATAGATCTTTAGAGAGCTTGTATATAAAATTTGAACAGAATCAGAGGAAAAGTCCATTTTTGCTTGAAAAAACACCAAGACAGTCTTGGTGTTTTGAAATGAATGATAAAAATATAAAAAAATGTGTTACGCATGTCATCCCCTCAATTCGACCCTCTAGAATCCAAATCTACAATCCAAAATTGAATAAATGCTCTAGTTCTTGCATAATTCGCATTTTAAATGTCATTTTTAGGCAAATTCCATATTATATTCATTGCTTTATTTGACCCTCTAACTGGGCGTTTTAAGGGATGAAAAGTATATTTTCGTATAGACTAAGGTCCATACAATCAGAATATAAAGAGATCAATGCAAATTACTTGATAGTTTCTAGAATATGCGCCTATTAATATTTCGAAGGGGTGTTTGATCCCTTGAATATTTTTTTTAGATTGATTTTTCTCTATTTATCAAAGAATAGATCTTTAGAGAGCTTGTATACAAAATTTGAACAAAATCAGAGGAAAAGTCCATTTTTGCTTGAAAAAACACCAAGACTATAGTCTTGGTGTTTTGAAATGAATGATAAAAATATAAAAAAATGTGTTACGCATGTCATCCCCTCAATTCGACCCTCTAGAATCCAAATCTACAATCCAAAATTGAATAAATGCTCTAGTTCTTGCATAATTCGCATTTTAAATGTCATTTTTAGGCAAATTCAATATTATATTCATTGCTTTATTTGACCCTCTAACTGGGCGTTTTAAGGGATGAAAAGTATATTTTCGTATAGACTAAGGTCCATACAATCAGAATATGAAGAGATCAATCCAAATTACTTGATAGTTTCTAGAATATGCGCCTATTAATATTTCGAAGGGGTGTTTGATCCCTTGAATATTTTTTTTAGATTGATTTTTCTCTATTTATTAAAGAATAGATCTTTAGAGAGCTTGTATACAAAATTTGAACAGAATCAGAGGAAAAGTCCATTTTTGCTTGAAAAAACACCAAGACTATAGTCTTGGTGTTTTGAAATGAATGATAAAAATATAAAAAAATGTGTAACGCATGTCATCCCCTCAATTCGACCCTCTAGAATCCAAATCTACAATCCAAAATTGAATAAATGCTCTAGTTCTTGCATAATTCGCGTTTTAAATGTCATTTTTAGGCAAATTCCATATTATATTCATTGCTTTATTTGACCCTCTAACTGGGCGTTTTAAGGGATGAAAAGTATATTTTCGTATAGACTAAGGTCCATACAATCAGAATATGAAGAGATCAATCCAAATTACTTGATAGTTTCTAGAATATGCGCCTATTAATATTTCGAAGGGGTGTTTGATCCCTTGAATATTTTTTTTAGATTGATTTTTCTCTATTTATCAAAGAATAGATCTTTAGAGAGCTTGTATACAAAATTTGAACAGAATCAGAGGAAAAGTTCATTTTTGCTTGAAAAAACACCAAGACTATAGTCTCTGTGTTTTGAAATGAATGATAAAAATATAAAAAAATGTGTTACGCATGTCATCCCCTCAATTCGACCCTCTAGAATCCAAATCTACAATCCAAAATTGAATAAATGCTCTAGTTCTTGCATAATTCGCATTTTAAATGTCATTTTCAGGCAAATTCCATATTATATTCATTGCTTTATTTGACCCTCTAACAGGGCGTTTTAAGGGATGAAAAGTATATTTTCGTATAGACTAAGGTCCATACAATCAGAATATGAAGAGATCAATCCAAATTACTTGATAGTTTCTAGAATATGCGCCTATTAATATTTCGAAGGGGTGTTTGATCCCTTGAATATTTTTTTTAGATTGATTTTTCTCTATTTATCAAAGAATAGATCTTTAGAGAGCTTGTATACAAAATTTGAACAGAATCAGAGGAAGAGTCCATTTTTGCTTGAAAAAACACCAAGACTATAGTCTTGGTGTTTTGAAATGAATGATAAAAATATAAAAAAATGTGTTACGCATGTCATCCCCTCAATTCGACCCTCTAGAATCCAAATCTACAATCCAAAATTGAATAAATGCTCTAGTTCTTGCATAATTCGCATTTTAAATGTCATTTTTAGGCAAATTCCATATCATATTTATTGCTTTATTTGACCCTCTAACTGGGAGTTTTAAGGGATGAAAAGTATATTTTCGTATAGACTAAGGTCCATACAATCAGAATATGAAGAGATCAATCCAAATTACTTGATGTTTTCTAGAATATGCGCCTATTAACATTTCGAAGGGGTGTTTCATCCCTTGAATAATTTTTTTAAATTGATTCTACTCTATTTATCAAAGAATAGATCCTTAGAGAGCTTGTATACAAAATTTGAACAAAATCAGAGAGAAAGTCTTTTTTTGCTTGAAAAAACACCAAGACTATAGTCTTGGTGTTTTGAAATGAATGATAAAAATATAAAAAAATGTGTTACGCATGTCATCCCCTCAATTCGACCCTCTAGAATCCAAATCTACAATCCAAAATTGAATAAATGCTCTAGTTCTTGCATAATTCGCATTTTAAATGTCATTTTTAGGCAAATTCCATATTATATTCATTGCTTTATTTGACCCTCTAACTGGGCGTTTTAAGGGATGAAAAGTATATTTTCGTATAGACTAAGGTCCATACAATCAGAATATGAAGAGATCAATCCAAATTACTTGATAGTTTCTAGAATATGCGCCTATTAATATTTCGAAGGGGTGTTTGATCCCTTGAATATTTTTTTTAGATTGATTTTTCTCTATTTATCAAAGAATAGATCTTTAGAGAGCTTGTATACAAAATTTGAACAGAATCAGAGGAAAAGTCCATTTTTGCTTGAAAAAACACCAAGACTATAGTCTTGGTGTTTTGAAATGAATGATAAAAATATAAAAAAATGTGTCACGCATGTCATCCCCTCAATTCGACCCTCTAGAATCCAAATCTACAATCCAAAATTGAATAAATGATCTAGTTCTTGCATAATTCGCATTTTAAATGTCATTTTTAGGCAAATTCCATATTATATTCATTGCTTTATTTGACCCTCTAACTGGGCGTTTTAAGGGATGAAAAGTATATTTTCGTATAGACTAAGGTCCATACAATCAGAATATGAAGAGATCAATCCAAATTACTTGATAGTTTCTAGAATATGCGCCTATTAATATTTCGAAGGGGTGTTTGATCCCTTGAATATTTTTTTTAGATTGATTTTTCTCTATTTATCAGAGAATAGATCTTTAGAGAGCTTGTATACAAAATTTGAACAGAATCAGAGGAAAAGTCCATTTTTGCTTGAAAAAACACCAAGACTATAGTCTTGGTGTTTTGAAATGAATGATAAAAATATAAAAAAATGTGTTACGCATGTCATCCCCTCAATTCGACCCTCTAGAATCCAAATCTACAATCCAAAATTGAATAAATGCTCTAGTTCTTGCATAATTCGCATTTTAAATGTCATTTTTAGGCAAATTCCATATTATATTCATTGCTTTATTTGACCCTCTAACTGGGCGTTTTAAGGGATGAAAAGTATATTTTCGTATAGACTAAGGTCCATACAATCAGAATATGAAGAGATCAATCCAAATTACTTGATAGTTTCTAGAATATGCGCCTATTAATATTTCGAAGGGGTGTTTGATCCCTTGAATATTTTTTTTAGATTGATTTTTCTCTATTTATCAAAGAATAGATCTTTAGAGAGCTTGTATACAAAATTTGAACAGAATCAGAGGAAAAGTCCATTTTTGCTTAAAAAAACACCAAGACTATAGTCTTGGTGTTTTGAAATGAATGATAAAAATATAAAAAAATGTGTTACGCATGTCATCCCCTCAATTCGACCCTCTAGAATCCAAATCTACAATCCAAAATTGAATAAATGCTCTAGTTCTTGCATAATTCGCATTTTAAATGTCATTTTTAGGCAAATTCCATATCATATTTATTGCTTTATTTGACCCTCTATCTTGTCGTTTTAAGGGATGAAAAGTATATTCTCGTATAGACTAAGGTCCATACAATCAGAATATAAAGAGATCAATCCAAATTACTTGATAGTTTCTAGAATATGCGCCTATTAATATTTCGAAGGGGTGTTTGATCCCTTGAATAATTTTTTTAGATTGATTTTTCTCTATTTATCAAAGAATAGATCTTTAGAGAGCTTGTATATAAAATTTGAACAGAATCAGAGGAAAAGTCCATTTTTGCTTGAAAAAACACCAAGACAGTCTTGGTGTTTTGAAATGAATGATAAAAATATAAAAAAATGTGTTACGCATGTCATCCCCTCAATTCGACCCTCTAGAATCCAAATCTACAATCCAAAATTGAATAAATGCTCTAGTTCTTGCATAATTCGCATTTTAAATGTCATTTTTAGGCAAATTCCATATTATATTCATTGCTTTATTTGACCCTCTAACTGGGCGTTTTAAGGGATGAAAAGTATATTTTCGTATAGACTAAGGTCCATACAATCAGAATATGAAGAGATCAATCCAAATTACTTGATAGTTTCTAGAATATGCGCCTATTAATATTTCGAAGGGGTGTTTGATCCCTTGAATATTTTTTTTAGATTGATTTTTCTCTATTTATCAAAGAATAGATCTTTAGAGAGCTTGTATACAAAATTTGAACAGAATCAGAGGAAAAGTCCATTTTTGCTTGAAAAAACACCAAGACTATAGTCTTGGTGTTTTGAAATGAATGATAAAAATATAAAAAAATGTGTTACGCATGTCATCCCCTAAATTCGACCCTCTAGAATCCAAATCTACAATCCAAAATTGAATAAATGCTCTAGTTCTTGCAAATACGCATTTTAAATGTCATTTTTAGGCAAATTCCATATTATATTCATTGCTTTATTTGACCCTCTAACTGGGCGTTTTAAGGGATGAAAAGTATATTTTCGTATAGACTAAGGTCCATACAATCAGAATATGAAGAGATCAATCCAAATTACTTGATAGTTTCTAGAATATGCGCCTATTAATATTTCGAAGGGGTGTTTGATCCCTTGAATATTTTTTTTAGATTGATTTTTCTCTATTTATCAAAGAATAGATCTTTAGAGAGCTTATATACAAAATTTGAACAGAATCAGAGGAAAAGTCCATTTTTGCTTGAAAAAACACCAAGACTATAGTCTTGGTGTTTTGAAATGAATGATAAAAATATAAAAAAATGTGTTACGCATGTCATCCCCTCAATTCGACCCTCTAGAATCCAAATCTACAATCCAAAATTGAATAAATGATCTAGTTCTTGCATAATTCGCATTTTAAATGTCATTTTTAGGCAAATTCCATATTATATTCATTGCTTTATTTGACCCTCTAACTGGGCGTTTTAAGGGATGAAAAGTATATTTTCGTATAGACTAAGGTCCATACAATCAGAATATGAAGAGATCAATCCAAATTACTTGATAGTTTCTAGAATATGCGCCTATTAATATTTCGAAGGGGTGTTTGATCCCTTGAATATTTTTTTTAGATTGATTTTTCTCTATTTATCAAAGAATAGATCTTTAGAGAGCTTATATACAAAATTTGAACAGAATCAGAGGAAAAGTCCATTTTTGCTTGAAAAAACACCAAGACTATAGTCTTGGTGTTTTGAAATGAATGATAAAAATATAAAAAAATGTGTTACGCATGTCATCCCCTCAATTCGACCCTCTAGAATCCAAATCTACAATCCAAAATTGAATAAATGATCTAGTTCTTGCATAATTCGCATTTTAAATGTCATTTTTAGGCAAATTCCATATTATATTCATTGCTTCATTTGACCCTCTAACTGGGCGTTTTAAGGGATGAAAAGTATATTTTCGTATAGACTAAGGTCCATACAATCAGAATATGAAGAGATCAATCCAAATTACTTGATAGTTTCTAGAATATGCGCCTATTAATATTTCGAAGGGGTGTTTGATCCCTTGAATATTTTTTTTAGATTGATTTTTCTCTATTTATCAAAGAATAGATCTTTAGAGAGCTTGTATACAAAATTTGAACAGAATCAGAGGAAAAGTCCATTTTTGCTTGAAAAAACACCAAGACTATAAGTCTTGGTGTTTTGAAATGAATGATAAAAATATAAAAAAATGTGTTACGCATGTCATCCCCTCAATTCGACCCTCTAGAATCCAAATCTACAATCCAAAATTGAATAAATGCTCTAGTTCTTGCATAATTCGCATTTTAAATGTCATTTTTAGGCAAATTCCATATTATATTTATTGCTTTATTTGACCCTCTAACTGGGCGTTTTAAGGGATGAAAAGTATATTTTCGTATAGACTAAGGTCCATACAATCAGAATATGAAGAGATCAATCCAAATTACTTGATAGTTTCTAGAATATGCGCCTATTAATATTTCGAAGGGGTGTTTGATCCCTTGAATATTTTTTTTAGATTGATTTTTCTCTATTTATCAAAGAATAGATCTTTAGAGAGCTTGTATACAAAATTTGAACAGAATCAGAGGAAAAGTCCATTTTTGCTTGAAAAAACACCAAGACTATAGTCTTGGTGTTTTGAAATGAATGATAAAAATATAAAAAAATGTGTTACGCATGTCATCCCCTCAATTCGACCCTCTAGAATCCAAATCTACAATCCAAAATTGAATAAATGCTCTAGTTCTTGCATAATTCGCATTTTAAATGTCATTTTTAGACAAATTCCATATCATATTTATTGCTTTATTTGACCCTCTAACTGGGCGTTTTAAGGGATGAAAAGTATATTTTCGTATAGACTAAGGTCCATACAATCAGAATATGAAGAGATCAATCCAAATTACTTGATAGTTTCTAGAATATGCGCCTATTAATATTTCGAAGGGGTGTTTGATCCCTTGAATATTTTTTTTAGATTGATTTTTCTCTATTTATCAAAGAATAGATCTTTAGAGAGCTTGTATACAAAATTTGAACAGAATCAGAGGAAAAGTCCATTTTTGCTTGAAAAAACACCAAGACTATAGTCTTGGTGTTTTGAAATGAATGATAAAAATATAAAAAAATGTGTTACGCATGTCATCCCCTCAATTCGACCCTCTAGAATCCAAATCTACAATCCAAAATTGAATAAATGCTCTAGTTCTTGCATAATTCGCATTTTAAATGTCATTTTTAGGCAAATTCCATATTATATTCATTGCTTTATTTGACCCTCTAACTGGGCGTTTTAAGGGATGAAAAGTATATTTTCGTATAGACTAAGGTCCATACAATCAGAATATGAAGAGATCAATCCAAATTACTTGATAGTTTCTAGAATATGCGCCTATTAATATTTCGAAGGGGTGTTTGATCCCTTGAATATTTTTTTTAGATTGATTTTTCTCTATTTATCAAAGAATAGATCCTTAGAGAGCTTGTATACAAAATTTGAACAGAATCAGAGGAAAAGTCCATTTTTGCTTGAAAAAACACCAAGACTATAGTCTTGGTGTTTTGAAATGAATGATAAAAATATAAAAAAATGTGTTACGCATGTCATCCCCTCAATTCGACCCTCTAGAATCCAAATCTACAATCCAAAATTGAATAAATGCTCTAGTTCTTGCATAATTCGCATTTTAAATGTCATTTTTAGGCAAATTCCATATCATATTTATTGCTTTATTTGACCCTCTAACTGGGCGTTTTAAGGGATGAAAAGTATATTTTCGTATAGACTAAGGTCCATACAATCAGAATATGAAGAGATCAATCCAAATTACTTGATAGTTTCTAGAATATGCGCCTATTAATATTTCGAAGGGGTGTTTGATCCCTTGAATATTTTTTTTAGATTGATTTTTCTCTATTTATCAAAGAATAGATCTTTAGAGAGCTTGTATACAAAATTTGAACAGAATCAGAGGAAAAGTCCATTTTTGCTTGAAAAAACACCAAGACTATAGTCTTGGTGTTTTGAAATGAATGATAAAAATATAAAAAAATGTGTTACGCATGTCATCCCCTCAATTCGACCCTCTAGAATCCAAATCTACAATCCAAAATTGAATAAATCCTCTAGTTCTTGCATAATTCGCATTTTAAATGTAATTTTTAGGCAAATTCCATATTATATTCATTGCTTTATTTGACCCTCTAACTGGGCGTTTTAAGGGATGAAAAGTATATTTTCGTATAGACTAAGGTCCATACAATCAGAATATGAAGAGATCAATCCAAATTACTTGATAGTTTCTAGAATATGCGCCTATTAATATTTCGAAGGGGTGTTTGATCCCTTGAATATTTTTTTTAGATTGATTTTTCTCTATTTATCAAAGAATAGATCTTTAGAGAGCTTGTATACAAAATTTGAACAGAATCAGAGGAAAAGTCCATTTTTGCTTGAAAAAACACCAAGACTATAGTCTTGGTGTTTTGAAATGAATGATAAAAATATAAAAAAATGTGTTACGCATGTCATCCCCTCAATTCGACCCTCTAGAATCCAAATCTACAATCCAAAATTGAATAAATGCTCTAGTTCTTGCATAATTCGCATTTTAAATGTCATTTTTAGGCAAATTCCATATTATATTCATTGCTTTATTTGACCCTCTAACTGGGCGTTTTAAGGGATGAAAAGTATATTTTCGTATAGACTAAGGTCCATACAATCAGAATATGAAGAGATCAATCCAAATTACTTGATAGTTTCTAGAATATGCGCCTATTAATATTTCGAAGGGGTGTTTGATCCCTTGAATATTTTTTTTAGATTGATTTTTCTCTATTTATCAAAGAATAGATCTTTAGAGAGCTTGTATACAAAATTTGAACAGAATCAGAGGAAAAGTCCATTTTTGCTTGAAAAAACACCAAGACTATAGTCTTGGTGTTTTGAAATGAATGATAAAAATATAAAAAAATGTGTTACGCATGTCATCCCCTCAATTCGACCCTCTAGAATCCAAATCTACAATCCAAAATTGAATAAATGCTCTAGTTCTTGCATAATTCGCATTTTAAATGTCATTTTTAGGCAAATTCCATATCATATTTATTGCTTTATTTGACCCTCTAACTGGGCGTTTTAAGGGATGAAAAGTATATTTTCGTATAGACTAAGGTCCATACAATCAGAATATGAAGAGATCAATCCAAATTACTTGATAGTTTCTAGAATATGCGCCTATTAATATTTCGAAGGGGTGTTTGATCCCTTGAATATTTTTTTTAGATTGATTTTTCTCTATTTATCAGAGAATAGATCTTTAGAGAGCTTGTATACAAAATTTGAACAGAATCAGAGGAAAAGTCCATTTTTGCTTGAAAAAACACCAAGACTATAGTCTTGGTGTTTTGAAATGAATGATAAAAATATAAAAAAATGTGTTACGCATGTCATCCCCTCAATTCGACCCTCTAGAATCCAAATCTACAATCCAAAATTGAATAAATGCTCTAGTTCTTGCATAATTCGCATTTTAAATGTCATTTTTAGGCAAATTCCATATTATATTCATTGCTTTATTTGACCCTCTAACTGGGCGTTTTAAGGGATGAAAAGTATATTTTCGTATAGACTAAGGTCCATACAATCAGAATATGAAGAGATCAATCCAAATTACTTGATAGTTTCTAGAATATGCGCCTATTAATATTTCGAAGGGGTGTTTGATCCCTTGAATATTTTTTTTAGATTGATTTTTCTCTATTTATCAAAGAATAGATCCTTAGAGAGCTTGTATACAAAATTTGAACAGAATCAGAGGAAAAGTCCATTTTTGCTTGAAAAAACACCAAGACTATAGTCTTGGTGTTTTGAAATGAATGATAAAAATATAAAAAAATGTGTTACGCATGTCATCCCCTCAATTCGACCCTCTAGAATCCAAATCTACAATCCAAAATTGAATAAATGCTCTAGTTCTTGCATAATTCGCATTTTAAATGTCATTTTTAGGCAAATTCCATATCATATTTATTGCTTTATTTGACCCTCTAACTGGGCGTTTTAAGGGATGAAAAGTATATTTTCGTATAGACTAAGGTCCATACAATCAGAATATGAAGAGATCAATCCAAATTACTTGATAGTTTCTAGAATATGCGCCTATTAATATTTCGAAGGGGTGTTTGATCCCTTGAATATTTTTTTTAGATTGATTTTTCTCTATTTATCAAAGAATAGATCTTTAGAGAGCTTGTATACAAAATTTGAACAGAATCAGAGGAAAAGTCCATTTTTGCTTGAAAAAACACCAAGACTATAGTCTTGGTGTTTTGAAATGAATGATAAAAATATAAAAAAATGTGTTACGCATGTCATCCCCTCAATTCGACCCTCTAGAATCCAAATCTACAATCCAAAATTGAATAAATGCTCTAGTTCTTGCATAATTCGCATTTTAAATGTCATTTTTAGGCAAATTCCATATTATATTCATTGCTTTATTTGACCCTCTAACTGGGCGTTTTAAGGGATGAAAAGTATATTTTCGTATAGACTAAGGTCCATACAATCAGAATATGAAGAGATCAATCCAAATTACTTGATAGTTTCTAGAATATGCGCCTATTAATATTTCGAAGGGGTGTTTGATCCCTTGAATATTTTTTTTAGATTGATTTTTCTCTATTTATCAAAGAATAGATCTTTAGAGAGCTTGTATACAAAATTTGAACAGAATCAGAGGAAAAGTCCATTTTTGCTTGAAAAAACACCAAGACTATAGTCTTGGTGTTTTGAAATGAATGATAAAAATATAAAAAAATGTGTTACGCATGTCATCCCCTCAATTCGACCCTCTAGAATCCAAATCTACAATCAAAAATTGAATAAATGCTCTAGTTCTTGCATAATTCGCATTTTAAATGTCATTTTTAGGCAAATTCCATATCATATTTATTGCTTTATTTGACCCTCTAACTGGGCGTTTTAAGGGATGAAAAGTATATTTTCGTATAGACTAAGGTCCATACAATCAGAATATAAAGAGATCAATCCAAATTACTTGATGTTTTCTAGAATATGCGCCTATTAACATTTCGAAGGGGTGTTTCATCCCTTGAATAATTTTTTTAAATTGATTCTACTCTATTTATCAAAGAATAGATCCTTAGAGAGCTTGTATACAAAATTTGAACAAAATCAGAGAGAAAGTCCTTTTTTGCTTGAAAAAACACCAAGACTATAGTCTTGGTGTTTTGAAATGAATGATAAAAATATAAAAAAATGTGTTACGCATGTCATCTCCTCAATTCGACCCTCTAGAATCCAAATCTACAATCCAAAATTGAATAAATGCTCTAGTTCTTGCATAATTCGCATTTTAAATGTCATTTTTAGGCAAATTCCGTATCATATTTATTGCTATATTTGACAGTCTAATTGGGCGTTTTAAGGGATGAAAAGTATATTTTCGTATAGACTAAGGTCCATACTATCAGAATATGAAGAGATCAATCCAAATTACTTGATAGTTTCTAGAATATGCGCCTATTAATATTTCAAAGGAGTGTTTCATCCCTTGAATAATTTTTTTAAATTTATTTTACTCTATTTATCAAAGAATAGATCCTTAGAGAGCTTGTGAACGGAATTTGAACAGAATCAGAAAGAAAGTTCTTTTTTGCTTGAAAAAACACCAAGACTATAGTCTTGGTGTTTTGAAATGAATGATAAAAATATAAAAAAATGTATTACGCATGTCATCCCCTTAATTCGACCCTCTAGAATCCAAATCTACAATCCAAAATTGAATAAATGCTCTAGTTCTTGCATAATTCGCATTTTAAATGTCATTTTTAGGCAAATTCCATATCATATTTATTGCTATATTTGATCCTCTAATTGAGAGTTTTAAGGGATGAAGAGTATATTTTCGTATAGACTAAGGTCCATACAATCAGAATATGAAGAGATCAATCCAAATTACTTGATGTTTTCTAGAATATGCGCCTATTAATATTTCGAAGGGGTGTTTCATCCCTTGAATAATTTTTTTAAATTGATTTTACTCTATTTATCAAAGGATAGATCCTTAGAGAGCTAGTATACGAAGTTTGAACAGAATCAGAGAGAAAGTCCTTTTTTGCTTGAAAAAACACCAAGACTATAGTCTTGGTGTTTTGAAATGAATGATAAAAATATGAAAAAATGTATTACGCATGTCATCCCCTCAATTCGACCCTCTAGAATCCAAATCTACAATCCCAAATTGAATAAATGCTCTAGTTCTTGCATAATTTGCATTTTAAATGTCATTTTTAGGCAAATTCCGTATCATATTTATTGCTATATTTGACAGTCTAATTGGGCGTTTTAAGGGATGAAAAGTAAATTTTCGTATAGACTAAGGTCCATACAATCAGAATATGAAGAGATCAATCCAAAATACTTGATGTTTTCTAGAATATGCGCCTATTAATATTTCGAAGGGGTGTTTCATCCCTTGAATAATTTTTTTAATTGATTTTACTATATTTATCAAAGAATAGATCCTTAGAGAGCTTGTATACGAAATTTGAACAGAATCAGAGAGAAAGTCCTTTTTTGCTTGAAAAAACACCAAGACTATAGTCTTGGTGTTTTGAAATGAATGATAAAAATATAAAAAAATGTATTACGCATGTCATCCCCTTAATTCGACCCTCTAGAATCCAAATCTACAATCCAAAATTGAATAAATGCTCTAGTTCTTGCATAATTCGCATTTTAAATGTCATTTTTAGGCAAATTCCATATCATATTTATTGCTATATTTGACCCTCTAATTGAGAGTTTTAAGGGATGAAGAGTATATTTTCGTATAGACTAAGGTCCATACAATCAGAATATGAAGAGATCAATCCAAATTACTTGATGTTTTCTAGAATATGCGCCTATTAATATTTCGAAGGGGTGTTTCATCCCTTGAATAATTTTTTTAAATTGATTTTACTCTATTTATCAAAGGATAGATCCTTAGAGAGCTAGTATACGAAGTTTGAACAGAATCAGAGAGAAAGTCCTTTTTTGCTTGAAAAAACACCAAGACTATAGTCTTGGTGTTTTGAAATGAATGATAAAAATATGAAAAAATGTATTACGCATGTCATCCCCTCAATTCGACCCTCTAGAATCCAAATCTACAATCCCAAATTGAATAAATGCTCTAGTTCTTGCATAATTTGCATTTTAAATGTCATTTTTAGGCAAATTCCGTATCATATTTATTGCTATATTTGACAGTCTAATTGGGCGTTTTAAGGGATGAAAAGTAAATTTTCGTATAGACTAAGGTCTATACAATCAGAATATGAAGAGATCAATCCAAAATACTTGATGTTTTCTAGAATATGCGCCTATTAATATTTCGAAGGGGTGTTTCATCCCTTGAATAATTTTTTTAATTGATTTCACTCTATTTATCAAAGAATAGATCCTTAGAGAGCTTGTATACGAAATTTGAACAGAATCAGAGAGAAAGTCCTTTTTTGCTTGAAAAAACATCAAGACTATAGTCTTGGTGTTTTGAAATGAATGATAAAAATATAAAAAAATGTGTTACGCATGTCATCCCCTCAATTCGACCCTCTAGAATCCAAATCTACAATCCAAAATTGAATAAATGCTCTAGTTCTTGCATAATTCGCATTTTAAATGTCATTTTTATGCAAATTTCATATCATATTTATTGCTATATTTGACCCTCTAATCGGGCGCTTTAAGGGATGAAAAGTATATTTTCGTATAGACTAAGGTCCATACAATCAGAATAGGAAGAGATCAATCCAAATTACTTGATAGTTTCTAGAATATGCGCCTATTAATATTTCGAAGGGGTGTTTCATATATGAAATATATAATATTTAATATTCAAACCTGCAACTCGTACACCAATAACAATTGGTAGGTAATTGATATCATTTTTACATAAACTTAGATCTCTTCTGAGTTCATACCTACAAATTGAATTTTTTGAAGCTTCTGGTTTACGCAAAATACATGAATTTGTTTCAAACGGGATCTGGTTTTTTGAATATTTATTTTTCAAGCCTGCAACTCGTACATCAATAACAAGTGTTAATCGATAATATTTCTGCATAAATCTACATCCCTTTTGATTCCATTCCCACAAATTGAACGTTCTGGAACCTCTGGTTTACCCAAAATACGTGAATTTGTTTTGAGTGGTGTCTGGTTTTTGAAATATTTAATTTTCAAGCCTGTAACTTGTACACCAGTTACCTTCTGAGTACATACTCACAAATTGAACTTTAAAGCCACTGTTTTGTGCAAAAATCATGAATTTGTTTCAAGCGGTGTTTGGTTTTTTAAATATCCATTTTACAAGCCTGCAACTCGCACACCAATACCAATTGGTAATCAATATTATTTTTACATAAACCTACATCCCTTCTGAATACCTATTCACAATTTAAAAATTCTGGTACCTCTGGTTTACGCAGAAACAATTATTTGATCTTGAGTGGTGCAATAGATTTTATTATTATTTTTATTTATTTAACTGAAGAGAAATTCTAGGATTTACAGTTTTTGGGAAACGATATGCTTCTACCCTTAAATTAAGGGTTGGAAAAACTATACAGGGGTGTAATTTAATTTTTTCAAGGATTATATTTCAGGAGTGAATTAAAAGAGACTCTACTAACGATGTTTTTAAATTTTTGGAAGACATCATTCATGAATTTCATTCGAAGGGGTGTTCCACCCCATGAAAAATATATTTTCGTTCGTAAAATAATAACATAGGAATAAAGTTTTTATTATTTCTAAGGAATAAATTATTTATAACATTTTAAAAGATATTTTACTCATTATTCATTTTCAAATCGATTTGAACCCCTTTATTTTATATTAAGGGGCAAATTAATTTAAAACTGAATAATATTGTTAAATATTGAGAACGGGAAGTCATGTATTGGCTTTTTTTGTTTTAAAAGTACAACTGTATACAAATTTATTGATTAAAACATTCTTGTTTCATTAGGTTCTATTACGTAGCGAAGTTTCAACTTGCTAGGCTGCAGGTGTTCAGGCCAGCATACAGTGCTTTGTATGGCATTGTTGCTTTAAAATTCGTACTGTTTGGATGTACGTCGCGTGACTCGTGAACAAATCGTTGATTTAAAGTACTTTAAAAGTGTTCAAGTGTTATATTTGGGGTTTTGAATATTGCTTATTAACGTAGAGATCAAAATTTTGTGTATTTAAATATGTAAATTGGGGTGAATTTGTTCCGCATTGCGTGTCCGTTAGGGGCACGTATTTGCGATGTTAGTCTTTGCTTTTATTATGTAATAAATAAATAAAATGTCTTGGTTTTTTTGCAAAGGCCTGTAATGAAAGGTCCAACGTGGGAATCGGTGCACACGTAGGTACCGCTACGAGAGGCACCCCCCCTGATGAACACCACCGCGTGGGGTTGCAATGAGTTCTAGGGCGAACGAGCGATCTAATTAGGGAGTAACGGCATACTCTCGATATGTACCTATCGGAAGTCGGGAAAATATGGTAGCTGGCGGGGGTCCTTGATTAAGTTCAAGAAACGACATTAGCTGAGACCGATACTTAAGGTTACCATATCGCGTAATTAGGCGGTATCGCGGGCCTCGGAATATGCATTGGCCACGTATTCAAACAACGTATTTTTTTTCTTTTTGCAAACGACGAGCACACCGGTGCTTGGGTGTCTGAGCGCTCAGGCACTCATTGGGATAGTAAAGTAAAGTCAATATCAGTAGCATAATATAACCGAACACTTTTAAGTAACCTCGTGAAATAATAAAGCAACAATCAATCGCGTTACACACACACAAAGCACGTTTGAATGTTGAACGAATGTTGAATGAATGTAACTAATAAAAAAATTCCCTTTCAGCTTCTTCTTTCATAACCACCTCCAACAAATTAAAACCAGGACGTAAGTTGACTAATAAACTTTGCTTTTCAGGTCCTAATCTATTTTTTTTTTCAGCTATTTTGTATTGTTTTTTCGCAGATTTCTAATCAATTTGTATTTTTTCAGATCATTTGCTGAGGATGAGCCCAGCTGATGAGGTGGACATCGAGGGAATAGACATCGTGGGAATGGACATCGTGGGAGGAGCTGAGGATGAGCCCAGCAGCCAAAATCAACTCTCAATATTTGTTTTGTTGAATATGATTCACCAAAATTTGTTTGAAGTTTCTGTTTCAGGTCGCCGGCCGTGGATCTTCATAACATCACCGCATCATCAGCTAGGTAATATAATATTACTCATTATATAATTGTTTTCAATTACTGCTGAAATAATTTGTCTAATATTCGAATTTATAATTTAAATTTATAGTCCAGGAGATGGCAACTTGCAGCTGCAGTAACAACCAGACTTCAGAGCCCAGCAGTGGAATCAGGACCCAGCATCAGAATCAGAGCCCAGCAACAGAACCCGAGCCCAGCAGCGGAATCAGAGTCCAACAGCAGAATCAGAGTGAGCCCAACAGCAAAATCAGAGCCCAGCAGCAAAATCAGAGTCCAGTTGCAGAACCAGAGCCCAGCAACCGTCAAAGAAGTCCTCCAGTAGTTGCAGAAGATCAGTACATCAGTAACAGCTGCTGTTCCTGTCCCAAGATTCAACTTTCGAATAAGTCATCTGATTAATTTGGGCCCGCTGCTTGCAAAGTTCAAGTAAGTTAATTTATTTCTAAATTTTTCGACTTGTAATAATTATGTTGTTATTTCAGTTGCAGCGAGCGAAGAAGCCGCTTCTCTGGTCTAGGTTTCGCTGGGGTTTTCCTTGACCCAAAGGGAGAATTCTCGGAGAAGAGTTCGTCTCCTCCCCTTAGTCATTGCCTGGGGGTGAACAAGGCTTACAACAACGCAACAGCATCGCGAAGAAGACTTCCAACAAGACAACACCATCGAGTATTCAACAATTAATCTTCGAACCTTTGTACCCTTTCCTAATTCCCAAAATAAACTAATTCCCACAAAATTTACAGTCGTTTTATTTCTAAAACCTATTATAATTATTTTCAGGATTAGTTAGGCTTAAAAATGGTCCTTATTCTGTAACTTATTTTAAAATTATCAAATAAAACCTTTTCCACAAAATTAATTGTCTTTCATTTATTTTAAAAACCTGTATTGTTTATTTTAGTCATAAATAAATAATAAAGTCTCATAAACAGTATTTAATAATTAAATTTAAGTAATGCAACTTTTAAAAAGATGAAAAATCCTTTTTCATTTTCCCAAAGGGTGCTAGTTATCATAAAAATCATTTATTGTATGAATAATAAAGTAAATCTTTCAATAAAACATGAATTTTGTATTATTTATTTTCAAAATGATAAATAGATGTAGTACAGCAAAAAAATATGCTGATCCGGTAGACAATTAAAAAATAAAATTAAAGTACCCCTTAAATTTTTTTGATAAAATCAGCCGTTTAGCCAAAAAAAATATATTAGTTTTTATTTATTCCAAACGAGATATGTGGTGCCATCTATGCAGCAAAATGTCTACTAATAACTGGACTCGACAGTTTACAGTAGTGATAACTCAAAAATGAGTACGATAACCAAAAAAGTCTCAAATAAACCCCCATTATTTTCAAAAAATAAATGGGGTACTTCATTTACTAATTTTTGATTAGTGCCCTCGTTACGTCACAAATCGTACTTTCATAAATTACCGATTTCTCAGTGAACAAGGGCACTAATCAAAAAAAGATACATGAAGTACCCCAATTAATTTTCAAAAATAGTATGACTTGACTTGAAGCTTTTTTTCGGTTGTCGTACTCGTTTTCGAGTTTTGGTACCTGCATCTTGTATAGGTTATGTACCAATTACTCGAAAATGAGTACGGGAAGCAAAAAAAAGTTTCAAGTAAAGTCAAATTATTTTTGGAAAATAAGTGGGGCACTTCAAGTATATTTTTTTGATTAAAGTCCTTATTTAAGAGGAAATCATAAATTTATAAAAGTACCAATAAACTTAGTATTATAAGTCACAGGGAGAAAACTTTGAATTAGTTGCATTTATTTTTGATCTATTATCTATCTATATTTTTTTGATTTAAGCCCTTGTGAGGGCTGTAATCAATAATTTCTACCCCGCAAAACTTGTGTTGAATACAAAAATTATTTTATGTTCAATCGATGCACAATTATAATTAAGGGTGACATTATCTTGAAAATTTTTTCGAAATAAGTTGCCATTTAGCCACAAAAAAATAAAATTACTTTAGGGTTTCTCAAAACGAGATACATGCTGCCATCTCTTTGATTCTTGTGAACTAACAAGTAACCAGGTCATACAATATAACTGCTCAACAGGTAACCGTATTTTTAAACGTCACTTTCTAATAGAGAGCTTATATTTTCTAAATAAATTATTTTAGATTCATCAATTAACCTTTAATAGGAATTTTATATCATGTTATTTATTTTAAAACCAAGTTTAGTTGTCTATCTTTGAAATTAATAGAGTATAAGGGGTAAAATAATGCAACGAAAATCGGTCATACAATATATCTGCTCAACAGGTAGCCGCAATTTTATAAATTATTTTCTAGTAAAGGGCTTATATATGGCAAACTTTAGGCAAATTTGAATTATTTTTTTTATATTATGATTTCATGGATCAAAATTTGTATTAAAATCTTTGGTGGCAAGTCAAAAACAGTTATTTTATTTCATATAAATAGCGGGGAGCTGAGATTTAACCGGCAATCGACGCGTCGCTTGCCGGCATTGTGTTCACCTGAATAATTCTTGAGTCACTACTTGAATAATGATTACAAGCCAATATTTATACTTGTTAGAGTTTAATAAAGAGCATATGTTGATTAAAAATAATGTATAAAAGCTCGTACGTCAATAATCAACGCATCTTTGAATAGGCACTAGTTTGCTTAGTTAGTCAGAGATGGAAGCACCTAGCACGTTTTGGAATTAAATTTAATAAATAGCAAAAATAGCAATTATTTGGCATATTTATCTATACCAGAGCCTTTTAAATATCTTATTTTGAATGAATTTGATATTTTGGATCGTTAAAACAGTAATAAAAATTAATTTATTTAACAATACATTTATTTTCCTAATTACTCTTGAAAAAAATAAAAATATATTTTAGAAATAAAATGACGATAAGAGCTACCCTTTGTTGAGATTTGATGAGTTCATGGCCTTTTATCAAATTCACCAATTGTGTACAACAATAGGAAGTATTATCCATCAAAATACGCGTAGCAAATGTACAGCTCAACTTACTCACAAATAAAATTCATTTGTTATAAAAACATTTGGTGTTTTGAAATGAATGATAAAAATATAAAAAAATGTGTTACGCATGTCATTTCCTTAATACGACCCTCTAGAATCCAAATCTACAATCCAAAATTGAATGAATGCTCTAGTTCTTGCATAATTCGCATTTTAAATGTAATTTTTGGGCAAATTCCATATCATATTTATTGCTATATTTGACCCTCTAATTGGGCGTTTTGAGGGATGAAAAGTATATTTTCGTATAGACTGAGGTCCATATAATCAGAATATGAAGAGATCAATCCAAATTACTTAATAGTTTCTAGAATATGCGCCTATTAATATTTCGAAGGGGTGTTTTATCAATTGAAAATTTTTTTTTATTGATTTTACTCTATTTATCAAAGAATAGATCCTTAGAGAGCTTGTATACGAGATTTGAACAGAATCAGAAAGAAAGTCCTTTTTTGCTTGAAAAAACACCAAGACTATAGTCTTGGTGTTTTGAAATGAATGATAAAAATATAAAAAAATGTGTTACGCATGTCATTTTCTTAATACGACCCTCTAGAATCCAAATTTACAATCCAAAATTGAATAAATGCTCTAGTTCTTGCATAATTCGCATTTTAAATGTAATTTTTGGGCAAATTCCATATCATATTTATTGCTATATTTGACCCTCTAATTGGGCGTTTTAAGGGATGAAAAGTATATTTTCGTATAGACTGAGGTCCATATAATCAGAATATGAAGAGATCAATCCAAATTACTTAATAGTTTCTAGAATATGCGCCTATTAATATTTCGAAGGGGTGTTTCATCCCTTGAAAATTTTTTTTTATTGATTTTACTTTATTCATCAAAGAATAGATCCTTGGAGAGCTTGTATTCGAGATTTGAACAGAATCAGAAAGAAAGTCCTTTTTTGCTTGAAAAAACACCAAGACTATAGTCTTGGTGTTTTGAAATGAATGATAAAAATATAAAAAAATGTGTTACGCATGTCATTTCCTTAATACGACCCTCTAGAATCCAAATCTACAATCCAAAATTGAATAAATGCTCTAGTTCTTGCATAATTCGCATTTTAAATGTAATTTTTGGGCAAATTCCATATCATATTTATTGCTATATTTGACCCTCTAATTGGGCGCTTTAAGGGATGAAAAGTATATTTTCGTATAGACTAAGGTCCATACAATCAGAATATGAAGAGATCAATCCAAATTACTTGATGTTTTCTAGAATATGCGCCTATTAATATTTCGAAGGGGTGTTTCATCCCTTGAATAATTTTTTTAAATTGATTCTACTCTATTTGTCAAAGAATGGATCCTTAGAGAGCTTGTATACGAAATTTGAACAGAATCAGAGAGAAAGTCCTTTTTTGCTTGAAAAAACACCAAGACTATTGGTGTTTTGAAATGAATGATAAAAATATAAAAAAATGTGTTACGCATGTCATTTCCTTAATACGACCCTCTAGAATCCAAATCTACAATCCAAAATTGAATAAATGCTCTAGTTCTTGCATAATTCGCATTTTAAATGTAATTTTTGGGCAAATTCCATATCATATTTATTGCTATATTTGACCCTCTAATTGGGCGCTTTAAGGGATGAAAAGTATATTTTCGTATAGACTAAGGTCCATACAATCAGAATATGAAGAGATCAATCCAAATTACTTGATGTTTTCTAGAATATGCGCCTATTAATATTTCGAAGGGGTGTTTCATCCCTTGAATAATTTTTTTAAATTGATTCTACTCTATTTGTCAAAGAATGGATCCTTAGAGAGCTTGTATACGAAATTTGAACAGAATCAGAGAGAAAGTCCTTTTTTGCTTGAAAAAACACCAAGACTATTGGTGTTTTGAAATGAATGATAAAAATATAAAAAAATGTGTTACGCATGTCATTTCCTTAATACGACCCTCTAGAATCCAAATCTACAATCCAAAATTGAATAAATGCTCTAGTTCTTGCATAATTCGCATTTTAAATGTCATTTTTAGGCAAATTCCATATCATATTAATTGCTATATTTGACCCTCTAATTGAACGTTTTAAGGGATGAAAAGTATATTTTCGTATAGACTAAGGTCCATACAATCAGAATATGAAGAGATAAATCCAAATTACTCGATAGTTTCTAGAATATGCGCCTATTGATATTTCGAAGGGGTGTTTCATCCCTTGAATAATTTTTTTAAATTGATTTTACTCTATTCATCAAAGGGCAGATCCTTAGAGAGCTAGTATACGAAGTTTGAACAGAATCAGAGAGAAAGTCCTTTTTTGCTTGAAAAAACACCAAGACTATAGTATTGGTGTTTTGAAATGAATGATAAAAATATAAAAAAATGTGTTACGCATGTCATTTCCTTAATACGACCCTCTAGAATCCAAATCTACAATCCAAAATTGAATAAATGCTCTAGTTCTTGCATAATTCGCATTTTAAATGTAATTTTTAGGCAAATTCCATATCATATTTATTGCTATATTTGACAGTCTAATTGGGCGTTTTAAGGGATGAAAAGTAAATTTTTGTATAGACTAAGGTCCATACAATCAGAATATGAAGAGATAAATCCAAATTACTCGATAGTTTCTAGAATATGCGCCTATTGATATTTCGAAGGGGTGTTTCATCCCTTGAATAATTTTTTTCAATTGATTTCACTCTATTTATCAAAGAATAGATCCTTAGAGAGCTTGTATACGAAATTTGAACAGAATCAGAGAGAAAGTCCTTTTTTGCTTGAAAAAACACCAAGACTATAGTCTTGGTGTTTTGAAATAAATGATAAAAATATAAAAAAATGTGTTACGCATGTCATCTTCTCATTTCGACCCTTTAGAATCCAAATCTACAATTTAAAATTGAAAAAATGCTCTAGTTCTTGCATAATTCGCATTTTAAATGTCATTTTCAGGCAAATTCCATATCATATTTATTGCTATATTTGACCCTCTAATTGGGCGTTTTAAGAGATGAAGAGTATATTTTCGTATAGACTAAGGTCCATACAATCAGAATATGGAGAGATGAATCCAAATTACTTGATAGTTTCTAAAATATGCGCCTATTAATAATTCGAAGGGGTGTTTCATCCCTTGAATAATTTTTTTGAATTGATTTTACTCTATTTATCAAAGGAGAGATCCTTAGAGAGCTTGTATACAAAATTTGAACAGAATCAGAAAGAAAGTCCTTTTTTTGCTTGAAAAAACACCAAGACTATAGTCTTGGTGTTTTGAAATGAATGATAAAAATATAAAAAAATGTGAAAGCATGTCATCCTCTTAATTCGACCCTCTAGAATCCAAATCTACAATCCAAAATTGAATAAATGCTCTAGTTCTTGCATAATTCGCATTTTAAATGTAATTTTTGGGCAAATTCCATATCATATTTATTGCTATATTTGACCCTCTAATTGGGCGTTTTAAGGGATGAAAAGTTTATTTTCGTATAGACTGAGGTCCATATAATCAGAATATGAAGAGATCAATCCAAATTACTTAATAGTTTCTAGAATATGCGCCTATTAATATTTCGAAGGGGTGTTTCATCCCTTGAAAATTTTTTCTTATTGATTTTACTTTATTTATCAAAGAATAGATCCTTAGAGAGCTTATATTCGAGATTTGAACAGAATCAGAAACAAGGCCTTTTTTGCTTGAAAAAACACCAAGACTATAGTCTTGGTGTTTCGAAATGAATGATAAAAATATAAAAAAATGTGTTACGCATGTCATTTCCTTAATACGACCCTCTAGAATCCAAATCTACAATCCAAAATTGAATAAATGCTCTAGTTCTTGCATAATTCGCATTTTAAATGTAATTTTTGGGCAAATTCCATATCATATTTATTGCTATATTTGACCCTCTAATTGGGCGTTTTAAGGGATGAAAAGTATATTTTCGTATAGACTGAGGTCCATATAATCAGAATATGAAGAGATCAATCCAAATTACTTGATAGTTTCTAGAATATGCGCCTATTAATATTTCGAAGGGGTGTTTCATCCCTTGAAAATTTTTTCCAATTGATTTTACTCTATTTATCAAAGAATAGATCCTTAGAGAGCTTGTATACGAAATTTGAACAGAATCAGAGAGAAAGTTCTTTTTTGCTTGAAAAAACACCAAGACTATAGTCTTGGTGTTTTGAAATGAATGATAAAAATATAAAAAAATGTGTTACGCATGTCATTTCCTTAATACGACCCTCTAGAATCCAAATCTACAATCCAAAATTGAATAAATGCTCTAGTTCTTGCATAATTCGCATTTTAAATGTCATTTTTAGGCAAATTCCATATCATATTTATTGCTATATTTGACCCTCTAATTGAGCGTTTTAACGGGTGAAGAGTATATTTTCGTATAGACTAAGGTCCATACAATCAGAATATGAAGAGATCAATCCAAATTACTTGATGTTTTCTAGAATATGCGCCTATTAATATTTCGAAGGGGTGTTTCATCCCTTGAATATTTTTTTTAAATTGATTTCACGATATTTATCAAAGAACAGATCCTTAGAGAGCTCTTATACGAAATTTGAACAGAATCAGAGAGGAAGTCCTTTTTTGCTTGAAAAAACACCAAGACTATAGTCTTGGTGTTTTGAAATGAATGATAAAAATATAAAAAAATGTGTTACGCATGTCATCCCCTCAACTCGACCCTCTAGAATCTAAATCTACTATCCAGAATTGAATAAATTCACTAGTTCTTGCATAATTCGCATTTTAAATGTCATTTTTAGGCAAATTCCATATCATATTAAATGCTATATTTGACCCTCTAATTGGGCGTTTTAAGGGCTCGAAAAGTATATTTTCGTATAGACTAAGGTCCATACAATCAGATTATGAAGAGATCAATCCAAATTACTTGATAGTTTCTAGAATATGCGCCTATTAATATTTCGAAGGGGTGTTTCATCCCTTGAATAATTTTTTTAAATTGATTTTACTCTATTTATCAAAGAATAGATCCTTAGAGAGCTTGTATACGAAATTTGAACAGAATCAGAGAGAAAGTCCGTTTTTGCTTGAAAAAACACCAAGACTATAGTCTTGGTGTTTTGAAATGAATGATTAAAATATAATAAAATGTGTTACGCAGGTCATCCCCTTAATTCGACCCTCTAGAATCCAAATCTACAATCCAAAATTGAATAAATGCTCTAGTTCTTGCATAATTCGCATTTTAAATGTCATTTCTAGGCAACTACCGTATCATATTTATTGCTATTTATAAATCATGAAATAAGTTAGGAATATTCTTATCGATTTTTGTCAACACTAATATACCTGAATAAGTAATAGTTTGCATAGTTTGTTAGAGATGGCAGCACCTAGCACGTTTTGGAATAAAAAATTTTTGAAAGGCGAAAAATAGTGATTATTTGGCATATTTATCTATACCAGAGATTCCTGGATATCTCATTGCAATGATATTTGATACTTTTAAGTAATTAGAATAGTGAAAAAAAAATTATTCAGAAAATAATTTTTTGGTAGCATCTATTGACAGATGCTGCCGCTGGCGGAGAATTTATGAACTTTACTCCCGAGGTTTGACTTTAATTAAGAATAAAATACAAACATAAAATTTATTGTAATAATATATTTAAATTTCAATAATACAATTCATATTTACTTCAAAAATTGAATACACCGGACTTGAAATTATTTTACAAACTAATTAAAAAAGTATAATTAACCCTGAAAACAATTCAAATTGTATTTACATCAAAAATAAAAATTAAAGTTATTATTGAATTTAATTTATTCTGCAAACTATTTAACAATACATTCAATTTCCTAACTACACCTGAAAACAATAAAAATAGGTTTTAGAAATAAATACAACAGTAAATTTTTGGGAAATGATTTTATTTTGGAAATTAGGAAAGGGTACAAAGGTTCGAAGATTAATTGTTGAATACTCGATGCTGTTGTGATGTTGGAAGTCTTCTTCACGATGCTGTTGCGTTGTTGTAAGCCTTGTTCGCCCCCAGGCAATGACTAAGGGGAAAGAGGCGAACTCTTCTCCAGAAATTCTCCCTTTGGGCCTAGGGAAACCCCAGCAAAACCTAGACCAGAGAAGCGGCTTCTTCGCTCGCTGCAACTGAAACAACAAAATAATTATCACAAGTCGGAAAATTTAAAAAGGAATTGAACTCACTTGAACTTTGCAAGCGGCGGACTTAAATTAATCAGCTGACTTGAAGTTGAAGTTGAATCTGGGGGCAGGAACAGCTGTTACTGATGTACTGATCTTCTGCAACTATTGGAGGACTTCTTTGACGGCTGCTGGGCTCTGGTTCTGTTACTGGGCTCTGATTTTGCTGTTGGGCTCGGGTTCTTGTGCAGGGCTCTGTTTCTGATTTCACTGCTGGGCTCTGAAGTCTGGTTGTTACTGCAGCTGCAAGTTGCCATCTCCTGGACTCTAAATTTAAATTATAAATTCGAATATTAGACAAATTATTTCAGCAGTAATTAAAAACAGTTATAAAATGAGTAATATTATAATACCTAGCTGATGATGCGATGAAGTTCCGACGATGATGACCGCCAACCTGAAACAGAAACTTAAAACAAATTTTGGTGAATCATATTCAACAAAACAAATATTGAAAGTTGATTTTGGCTGCTGGGCTCATCCTCAGCTCCTCCCACGATGTCCATTCCTTCGATGTCCATTCCCTCGTTGTCCACCTCATCAGCTGGGCTCATCCTCTGCAAATGATCTGAAAAAATACAAATTAATTAGAAATCAGCGAAAAAATAATAAATAGTAGCTGAAAAAAAAAATTGATTAGAGCCTGAAAATCAAAGTTTATTAGTCAACTTACGTCCTGTTGTTAATTTTTTGAAGGTGGTAATGATGAATTGAAGAAGCTGAAAGGGAATTTTTTATTACACTTTATTATACATTCATTCAACATTCGTTCAACATTCAAACGTTTTTGTGTGTGTGTGTGTTTGGCGCCTTTTCAACGAAGGTATTCATTCGGAGAGCTAGTTAACGCGAATGATTGTTGCTTTTTTAATTTCGCGAGATTATTTAAAAGTGTTCGGTTATATTATGCTACTGATTGACTCTACTTTACTACCCCAATGAGTGCCTGAGCGCTCAGACACCCAAGCACCGGTGTGCTCGTCGTTTGCAAAATAAGAAATACGTTGTTTGAATACGTGGCCAATGCATATTCCGAGGCCCGCGATACCGCCTAATTACGCGATATGGTAACCTTAAGTATCGGTCTCAGCTAATGTCGTTTCTTGAACTTAATCAAGGACCCCCGCCAGCTACCATATTTTCCCGACTTCCGATAGGTACATATCGAGAGTATGCCGTTACTCCCTAATTAGATCGCTCGTTCGCCCTAGAACTCATTGCAACCCCACGCGGTGGTGTTCATCAGGGGGGGTGCCTCTCGTAGCGGTACCTACGTGTGCACCGATTCCCACGTTGGACCTTTCATTACAGGCCTTTGCAAAAAAACCAAGACATTTTATTTATTTATTACATAATAAAAGCAAAGACTAACATCGCAAATACGTGCCCCTAACGGACACGCAATGCGGAACAAATTCACCCCAATTTACATATTTAAATATACAAAATTTTGATCTCTACGTTAATAAGCAATATTTAAAATCCCAAATATAACATTTGAACACTTTTAAATAACTTTAAATCAACTTTTTTTTCTAGATTTGAGCAACGTAGACGCGAACTGTACGAATTCTAAAGCAACAATGCCATATAAAGCTTTGAACGCTGGCCTGAACACCTGCAGCCAAGCAAGTTGAAACTTCGCTACGAATTAAATCCAAATTAAACAAGAATGTTTCAATCAATAAATTTGTATACAGATGTACTTTTAAAATAAAATAGCCAATATACGACCTCCCGTTTTTAATATTTAGCAATATTATAATTTTTTTTTATAAAATAAGGGTTCAAATCGATTTGAAAATAATTTTTAAGGAGTAAAATGTTTTCTAAAATGTTATAATAATTCATTCCTCAGAAATAATTATATATTATTCACCCTACCTTGGAAGATAATTTCAGGAGTCTTTTTGTTCTACAAACTACAGCACATTTACTTTACATAGACAAGATCTAAATAAACCCCGTTCCGCATTAAATTTTCGTCGTTATTATATTTTATTTAAATATATATCTATCATTTACCCTACCTTCTGATATATTTTCAGGATTCTTTTTGTTCTAAAAACAACAACATCCACTTCACATATTCATTATCAAAATAAACACAATCTTCCCTTTAAATTTTCGTCGTTATTATATTTTATTTATTCACCCTACCTCTGACGATATTTTTAGGAATCTCTCCTCTTCAGTGAATGGAACATTTATTACACGTATTCATAATAGAAATTCACTCGATCTTCCGTTTTAATTTTTGTCGTTATTATATTTCATTTAATTGAATATCATTTATCCTACCTTGGAAGATAGTCTAAAAACTTTTTTTTTCAACTGCGTAATCCATTTCACATATTCATGTTATAATATTTCATTTAATTATATATTATTCACCCTACCTTGGAAGATAATTTCAGGAGTCTTTTTGTTTTACAAACTACAGCACATTTACTTTTCATAGACAAGATCTAAATAAACCCCGTTCCGCATTAAATTTTCGTCGTTATTATATTTTATTTGAATATATACCTATCATTTACCCTACCTTCCGATATATTTTCAGGATTCTTTTTGTTCTGAAAACTACAACATCCACTTCACATATTCATTATCAGAATAAACACTATCTTCCCTTTGAATTTTCGTCGTTATTATATTTTATTTATTTACCCTACCTCTGACGATATTATCAGGATTCTCTCCTCTTCAGTGAATGAAACATTTATTACACGTATTCATAATAAAAATTCACTCAATCTTCCGTTCTTATTTTCGTCGTTATTTTATTTAATTTAAATAAAAACCTAGCATTTACCCTACCTTCTGATATATTTCAGGATTCTTTTTGTTCTGAAAACTACAACATCCACTTCACATATTCATTATCAAAATAAACACTATCTTCCCTTTTAATTTTCGTCGTTATTATATTTTATTTATTTACCCTACCTCTGACGATATTTTCAGGATTCTCTCCTCTTCAGTGAATGAAACATTTATAACACGTATTCATAATAAAAATTACCTCAATCTTCCGTTTCAATTTTCGTCGTTATTATATTTTATTTAAATATATACCTATCATTTACCCTACCTTCTGATATATTTTCAGGATTCTTTCTGTTCTAAAAACTACAACATCCACTTCACATATTCATTATCCGAATAAACACTATCTTCCCTTTTTATTTTCGTCGTTATTATATTTTATTTATTTACCCTACCTCTGACGATATTTTCAGGATTCTCTCCTCTTCAGTGAATGAAACATTTATTACACGTATTCATAATAAAAATTCACTCAATCTTCCGTTTTAATTCTCGTCGTTATTATATTTTATTTAAATATATACCTATCATTTACCCTATCTTCTGATATATTTTCAGGATTCTTTTTGTTCTAAAAACTACAACATCCACTTCACATATTCATTATCAAAATAAACACTATCTTCACTAATTATTTTCGTCGTTATTATATTTCATTTATTCACCCTACCTCTGACGATATTTTCAGGATTCTCTCCTCTTCAGTGAATGAAGCATTTATTACACGTATTCATAATGAAAATTCACTCAATCTTCCGTTTTAATTTTCGTCGTTATTATATTTCATTTAAATATTTACCTATCATTTACCCTACCTTGAGATATATTTTCAGGATTCTTCATGTTCTAAAAAATACAACATCCACTTCACATATTCATTATCAAAATAAACACTATCTTCCCTTCTGATTTTCGTCGTTATTATATTTTATTTATTTACCCTACCTCTGACGATATTTTCAGGATTCGCTCCTCTTCAGTGAATGAAACATTTATTACACGTATTTATAATAAAAATTCACTCAATCTTCCGTTTTAATTTTCGTCGTTATTATATTTTATTTAAATATTTACCTATCATTTACCCTACCTTCAGATATATTTTCAGGATTCTTTTTGTTCTCAAAACTACAACATCCACTTCACATATTCATTATCAAAATAAACACTATCTTCCCTTTTAATTTTCGTCGTTATTATATTTTATTTATTCATCCTACCTCTGACGATATATATAGGTTTCTCTCCTCTTCAGTGAATGAAACATTTATTACACGTATTCATAATAAAAATTCACACAATCTTCCGTTTTAATTTTCGTCGTTATTATATTTTATTTCAATATTAACCTATCATCCACCCTACCTTCAGATATATTATCAGGATTCTTTTTGTTCTAAAAACTACAACATCCACTTCACATATTCATCATCAAAATAAACACTATCTTCCCTTTTAATTTTCGTCGTTATTATATTTTATTTATTCACCCTACCTCTGACGATATATTTAGGTTTCTCTCCTCTTCAGTGAATGAAACATTTATTACACGTATTCATAATAAAAATTCACTCAATCTTCCGTTTTAATTTTCGTCGTTATTATATTTTATTAGAATATTAACCTATCATTCACCCTACCTTCAGATATATTATCAGGATTCTTTTTGTTCTAAAAACTACAACATCCACTTCACATATTCATTATCAAAATAAACACTATCTTCCCTTTTAATTTTCGTCGTTATTATATTTTATTTATTTACCCTACCTCTGACGATATATTCAGGTTTTTCTCCTCTTCAGAGAATGAAACATTTATTACACGTATTCATAATAAAAATTCACACAATCTTCCGTTTTAATTTTCGTCGTTATTATATTTTATTAGAATATTAACCTATCATTCACCCTACCTTCAGATATATTATCAGGATTCTTTTTGTTCTAAAAACTACAACATCCACTTCACATATTCATTATCAAAATAAACACTATCTTCCCTTTTAATTTTCGTCGTTATTATATTTTATTTATTTACCCTACCTCTGACGATATATTCAGGTTTTTCTCCTCTTCAGAGAATGAAACATTTATTACACGTATTCATAATAAAAATTCACACAATCTTCCGTTTTAATTTTCGTCGTTATTATATTTTATTCGAATATTTACCTATCATTTACCCTACCTTCAGATATATTTTCAGGATTCTTTTTGTTCTAAAAACTACAACATCCACTTCACATATTCATTATCAAAATAAACACTATCTTCCCTTTTAATTTTCGTCGTTATTATATTTTATTTATTTACCCTACCTCTGACGATATATTCAGGTTTCTCTCCTCTTCAGTGAATGAAACATTTATTACACGTATTCATAATAAAAATTCACTCAATCTTCCGTTTTAATTTTCGTCGTTATTATATTTTATTTAAATATTTACCTATCATTTACCCTACCTTCAGATATATTTTCAGGATTCTTTTCGTTCTAAAAACTGCAACATCCACTTCACATATTCATTATCAAAATGAACACTATCTTCCCTTCCAATTTTCGTCGTTATTATATTTTATTTATTTACCCTACCTCTGACGATATATTCAGGTTTCTCTCCTCTTCAGTGAATGAAACATTCATTACACGTATTCATAATAAAAATTCACTCAATCTTCCGTTTTAATTTTCGTCGTTATTATATTTTATTTAAATATTTACCTATCATTTACCCTACCTTCAGATATATTTTCAGGATTCTCTTTGTTCTAAAAACTACAACATCCACTTCACATATTCAATATCAAAATAAACACTATCTTCCCTTTTAATTTTCGTCGTTATTATATTTTATTTATTTACCCTACCTCTGACGATATATTCAGGTTTCTCTCCTCTTCAGTGAATGAAACATTTATTACACGTATTCATAAAAAAAATTCACTCAATCTTCCGTTTTAATTTTCGTCGTATTATATTTTATTTGAATATTTACCTATCATTTACCCTACCTTCAGATATATTTTTAGGACTCTCTTTGTTCTAAAAACTGCAACATCCACTTCACATATTCATTATCAAAATAAACACTATCTTCCCTTTTAATTTTCGTCGTTATTATATTTTATTTATTTACCCTACCTCTGACGATATATTCAGGTTTCTCTCCTCTTCAGTGAATGAAACATTTATTACACGTATTCATAATAAAAATTCACACAATCTTCCGTTTTAATTTTCGTCGTTATTATATTTTATTTAAATATTTACCTATCATTTACCCTACCTTCAGATATATTTTCGAGATTCTTTTTGTTTTAAAAACTACAACATCCACTTCACATATTCATTATCAAAATAAACACTATCTTCCCCTTTAATTCTCGTCGTTATTATATTTTATTTATTTACCCTACCTCTGACGATATATTCAGGTTTCTCTCCTCTTCAGTGAATGAAACATTTATTACACGTATTCATAATAAAAATTCACTCAATCTTCCGTTTTAATTTTCGTCGTTATTATATTTTATTTAAATATTTACCTATCATTTACCCTACCTTCAGATATATTTTCAGGATTCTTTTCGTTCTAAAAACTACAACATCCACTTCACATATTCAATATCAAAATAAACACTATCTTCCCTTTTAATTTTCGTCGTTATTATATTTTATTTATTTACCCTACCTCTGACGATATATTCAGGTTTCTCTCCTCTTCAGAGAATGAAACATTTATTACACGTATTCATCATAAAAATTCACACAATCTTCCGTTTTAATTTTCGTCGTTATTATATTTTATTTGAATATTTACCTATCATTTACCCTACCTTCAGATATATTTTCAGGATTCTTTTTGTTCTAAAAACTACAACATCCACTTCACATATTCATTATCAAAATAAACACTATCTTCCCTTTTAGTTTTCGTCGTTATTATATTTTATTTATTTACCCTACCTCTGACGATATATTCAGGTTTCTCTCCTCTTCAGTGAATGAAACATTTATTACACGTATTCATAATAAAAATTCACTCAATCTTCCGTTTTAATTTTCGTCGTTATTATATTTTATTTAAATATTTACCTATCATTTACCCTACCTTCAGATATATTTTCAGGATTCTTTTCGTTCTAAAAACTGCAACATCCACTTGACATATTCATTATCAAAATGAACACTATCTTCCCTTTTAATTTTCGTCGTTATTATATTTTATTTATTTACCCTACCTCTGACGATATATTCAGGTTTCTCTCCTCTTCAGTGAATGAAACATTCATTACACGTATCCATAATAAAAATTCACTCAATCTTCCGTTTTAATTTTCGTCGTATTATATTTTATTTGAATATTTACCTATCATTTACCCTACCTTCAGATATATTTTCAGGACTCTCTTTGTTCTAAAAACTGCAACATCCACTTCACATATTCATTATCAAAATAAACACTATCTTCCCTTTTAATTTTCGTCGTTATTATATTTTATTTATTTACCCTACCTCTGACGATATATTCAGGTTTCTCTCCTCTTCAGTGAATGAAACATTTATTACACGTATTCATAATAAAAATTCACTCAATCTTCCGTTTTAATTTTCGTCGTTATTATATTTTATTTAAATATTTACCTATCATTTACCCTACCTTCAGATATATTTTCGAGATTCTTTTTGTTTTAAAAACTACAATGTCCACTTCACATATTCATTATCAAAATAAACACTATCTTCCCTTTTAATTTTCGTCGTTATTATATTTTATTTATTTACCTTACCTCTGACGATATATTCAGGTTTCTCTCCTCTTCAGTGAATGAAACATTTATTACACGTATTCATAATAAAAATTCACTCAATCTTCCGTTTTAATTTTCGTCGTTATTATATTTTATTTAAATATTTACCTATCATTTACCCTACCTTCAGATATATTTTCAGGATTCTTTTCGTTCTAAAAACTACAACATCCACTTCACATATTCAATATCAAAATAAACACTATCTTCCCTTTTAATTTTCGTCGTTATTATATTTTATTTATTTACCCTACCTCTGACGATATATTCAGGTTTCTCTCCTCTTCAGTGAATGAAACATTTATTACACGCATTCATAATAAAAATTCACTCAATCTTCCGTTTTAATTTTCGTCGTTATTATATTTTATTTAAATATTTACCTATCATTTACCCTACCTTCAGATATATTTTCAGGATTCTTTTTGTTCTAAAAACTACAACATCCACTTCACATATTCATTATCAAAATAAGCACTATCTTCCTCTTTAATTCTCGTCGTTATTATATTTTATTTATTTACCCTACCTCTGACGATATATTCAGGTTTTTTTTCTCTTCAGTGAATGAAACATTTATTACACGTATTCATAATGAAAATTCACTCAATCTTCCGTTTTAATTTTCGTCGTTATTATATTTTATTTAAATATTTACCTATCATTTACCCTACCTTCAGATATATTTTCAGGATTCTCTTTGTTCTAAAAACTACAACATCCACTTCACATATTCATTATCAAAATAAATACTATCTTCCCTTTTAATTTTCGTCGTTATTATATATTATTTATTTACCCTACCCCTGACGATATATTCAGGTTTTTCTCCTCTTCAGTGAATGAAACATTTATTACACGTATTCATAATAAAAATTCACTCAATCTTCCGTTTTAATTTTCGTCGTTATTATATTTTATTTAAATATTCACCTATCATTTACCCTACCTTCAGATATATTTTCAGGATTCTTCTTGTTCTAAAAACTACAACATCCACTTCACATATTCATTATCAAAATAAACACTATCTTCCCTTTTAATTTTCGTCGTTATTATATTTTATTTATTTACCCTACCTCTGACGATATATTCAGGTTTCTCTCCTCTTCAGTGAGTGAAACATTTATTACACGTATTCATAATAAAAATTCACTCAATCTTCCGTTTTAATTTTCGTCGTTATTATATTTTATTTAAATATTTACCTATCATTTACCCTACCTTCAGATATATTTTTAGGATTCTCTTTGTTCTAAAAACTACAACATCCACTTCACATATTCAATATCAAAATAAACACTATCTTCCCTTTTAATTTTCGTCGTTATTATATTTTATTTATTTACCCTACCTCTGACGATATATTCAGGTTTCTCTCCTCTTCAGTGAATGAAACATTTATTACACGTATTCATAATAAAAATTCACTCAATCTTCCGTTTTAATTTTCGTCGTTATTATATTTTATTTAAATATTCACCTATCATTTACCCTACCTTCAGATATATTTCCAGGATTCTTTTTGTTCTAAAAACTACAACATCCACTTCACATATTCATTATCAAAATAAACACTATCTTCCCTTTTAATTTTCGTCGTTATTATATTTTATTTATTTACCCTACCTCTGACGATATATTCAGGTTTCTCTCCTCTTCAGTGAATAAAACATTTATTACACGCATTCATAATAAAAATTCACTCAATCTTCCGTTTTAATTTTCGTCGTTATTATATTTTATTTAAATATTTACCTATCATTTACCCTACCTTCAGATATATTTTCGAGATTCTTTTTGTTTTAAAAACTACAATATCCACTTCACATATTCATTATCAAAATAAACACTATCTTCCCTTTTAATTTTCGTCGTTATTATATTTTATTTATTTACCTTACCTCTGACGATATATTCAGGTTTCTCTCCTCTTCAGTGAATGAAACATTTATTACACGTATTCATAATAAAAATTCACTCAATCTTCCGTTTTAATTTTCGTCGTTATTATATTTTATTTAAATATTTACCTATCATTTACCCTACCTTCAGATATATTTTCGAGATTCTTTTTGTTTTAAAAACTACAATGTCCACTTCACATATTCATTATCAAAATAAACACTATCTTCCCTTTTAATTTTCGTCGTTATTATATTTTATTTATTTACCTTACCTCTGACGATATATTCAGGTTTCTCTCCTCTTCAGTGAATGAAACATTTATTACACGTATTCATAATAAAAATTCACTCAATCTTCCGTTTTAATTTTCGTCGTTATTATATTTTATTTAAATATTTACCTATCATTTACCCTACCTTCAGATATATTTTCAGGATTCTTTTCGTTCTAAAAACTACAACATCCACTTCACATATTCAATATCAAAATAAACACTATCTTCCCTTTTAATTTTCGTCGTTATTATATTTTATTTATTTACCCTACCTCTGACGATATATTCAGGTTTCTCTCCTCTTCAGTGAATGAAACATTTATTACACGCATTCATAATAAAAATTCACTCAATCTTCCGTTTTAATTTTCGTCGTTATTATATTTTATTTAAATATTTACCTATCATTTACCCTACCTTCAGATATATTTTCAGGATTCTTTTTGTTCTAAAAACTACAACATCCACTTCACATATTCATTATCAAAATAAGCACTATCTTCCCTTTTAATTCTCGTCGTTATTATATTTTATTTATTTACCCTACCTCTGACGATATATTCAGGTTTTTTTTCTCTTCAGTGAATGAAACATTTATTACACGTATTCATAATGAAAATTCACTCAATCTTCCGTTTTAATTTTCGTCGTTATTATATTTTATTTAAATATTTACCTATCATTTACCCTACCTTCAGATATATTTTCAGGATTCTCTTTGTTCTAAAAACTACAACATCCACTTCAAATATTCATTATCAAAATAAATACTATCTTCCCTTTTAATTTTCGTCGTTATTATATATTATTTATTTACCCTACCCCTGACGATATATTCAGGTTTTTCTCCTCTTCAGTGAATGAAACATTTATTACACGTATTCATAATAAAAATTCACTCAATCTTCCGTTTTAATTTTCGTCGTTATTATATTTTATTTAAATATTCACCTATCATTTACCCTACCTTCAGATATATTTTCAGGATTCTTCTTGTTCTAAAAACTACAACATCCACTTCACATATTCATTATCAAAATAAACACTATCTTCCCTTTTAATTTTCGTCGTTATTATATTTTATTTATTTACCCTACCTCTGACGATATATTCAGGTTTCTCTCCTCTTCAGTGAGTGAAACATTTATTACACGTATTCATAATAAAAATTCACTCAATCTTCCGTTTTAATTTTCGTCGTTATTATATTTTATTTAAATATTTACCTATCATTTACCCTACCTTCAGATATATTTTTAGGATTCTCTTTGTTCTAAAAACTACAACATCCACTTCACATATTCAATATCAAAATAAACACTATCTTCCCTTTTAATTTTCGTCGTTATTATATTTTATTTATTTACCCTACCTCTGACGATATATTCAGGTTTCTCTCCTCTTCAGTGAATGAAACATTTATTACACGTATTCATAATAAAAATTCACTCAATCTTCCGTTTTAATTTTCGTCGTTATTATATTTTATTTAAATATTCACCTATCATTTACCCTACCTTCAGATATATTTCCAGGATTCTTTTTGTTCTAAAAACTACAACATCCACTTCACATATTCATTATCAAAATAAACACTATCTTCCCTTTTAATTTTCGTCGTTATTATATTTTATTTATTTACCCTACCTCTGACGATATATTCAGGTTTCTCTCCTCTTCAGTGAATAAAACATTTATTACACGCATTCATAATAAAAATTCACTCAATCTTCCGTTTTAATTTTCGTCGTTATTATATTTTATTTAAATATTTACCTATCATTTACCCTACCTTCAGATATATTTTCGAGATTCTTTTTGTTTTAAAAACTACAATATCCACTTCACATATTCATTATCAAAATAAACACTATCTTCCCTTTTAATTTTCGTCGTTATTATATTTTATTTATTTACCTTACCTCTGACGATATATTCAGGTTTCTCTCCTCTTCAGTGAATGAAACATTTATTACACGTATTCATAATAAAAATTCACTCAATCTTCCGTTTTAATTTTCGTCGTTATTATATTTTATTTAAATATTTACCTATCATTTACCCTACCTTCAGATATATTTTCGAGATTCTTTTTGTTTTAAAAACTACAATGTCCACTTCACATATTCATTATCAAAATAAACACTATCTTCCCTTTTAATTTTCGTCGTTATTATATTTTATTTATTTACCTTACCTCTGACGATATATTCAGGTTTCTCTCCTCTTCAGTGAATGAAACATTTATTACACGTATTCATAATAAAAATTCACTCAATCTTCCGTTTTAATTTTCGTCGTTATTATATTTTATTTAAATATTTACCTATCATTTACCCTACCTTCAGATATATTTTCAGGATTCTTTTCGTTCTAAAAACTACAACATCCACTTCACATATTCAATATCAAAATAAACACTATCTTCCCTTTTAATTTTCGTCGTTATTATATTTTATTTATTTACCCTACCTCTGACGATATATTCAGGTTTCTCTCCTCTTCAGTGAATGAAACATTTATTACACGCATTCATAATAAAAATTCACTCAATCTTCCGTTTTAATTTTCGTCGTTATTATATTTTATTTAAATATTTACCTATCATTTACCCTACCTTCAGATATATTTTCAGGATTCTTTTTGTTCTAAAAACTACAACATCCACTTCACATATTCATTATCAAAATAAGCACTATCTTCCCTTTTAATTCTCGTCGTTATTATATTTTATTTATTTACCCTACCTCTGACGATATATTCAGGTTTCTTTTCTCTTCAGTGAATGAAACATTTATTACACGTATTCATAATGAAAATTCACTCAATCTTCCGTTTTAATTTTCGTCGTTATTATATTTTATTTAAATATTTACCTATCATTTACCCTACCTTCAGATATATTTTCAGGATTCTCTTTGTTCTAAAAACTACAACATCCACTTCACATATTCATTATCAAAATAAATACTATCTTCCCTTTTAATTTTCGTCGTTATTATATATTATTTATTTACCCTACCCCTGACGATATATTCAGGTTTTTCTCCTCTTCAGTAAATGAAACATTTATTACACGTATTCATAATAAAAATTCACTCAATCTTCCGTTTTAATTTTCGTCGTTATTATATTTTATTTAAATATTCACCTATCATTTACCCTACCTTCAGATATATTTTCAGGATTCTTCTTGTTCTAAAAACTACAACATCCACTTCACATATTCATTATCAAAATAAACACTATCTTCCCTTTTAATTTTCGTCGTTATTATATTTTATTTATTTACCCTACCTCTGACGATATATTCAGGTTTCTCTCCTCTTCAGTGAGTGAAACATTTATTACACGTATTCATAATAAAAATTCACTCAATCTTCCGTTTTAATTTTCGTCGTTATTATATTTTATTTAAATATTTACCTATCATTTACCCTACCTTCAGATATATTTTTAGGATTCTCTTTGTTCTAAAAACTACAACATCCACTTCACATATTCAATATCAAAATAAACACTATCTTCCCTTTTAATTTTCGTCGTTATTATATTTTATTTATTTACCCTACCTCTGACGATATATTCAGGTTTCTCTCCTCTTCAGTGAATGAAACATTTATTACACGTATTCATAATAAAAATTCACTCAATCTTCCGTTTTAATTTTCGTCGTTATTATATTTTATTTAAATATTTACCTATCATTTACCCTACCTTCAGATATATTTTCAGGATTCTTTTCGTTCTAAAAACTACAACATCCACTTCACATATTCAATATCAAAATAAACACTATCTTCCCTTTTAATTTTCGTCGTTATTATATTTTATTTATTTACCCTACCTCTGACGATATATTCAGGTTTCTCTCCTCTTCAGTGAATGAAACATTTATTACACGTATTCATAATGAAAATTCACTCAATCTTCCGTTTTAATTTTCGTCGTTATTATATTTTATTTAAATATTTACCTATCATTTACCCTACCTTCAGATATATTTTCAGGATTCTCTTTGTTCTAAAAACTACAACATCCACTTCACATATTCATTATCAAAATAAATACTATCTTCCCTTTTAATTTTCGTCGTTATTATATATTATTTATTCACCCTACCCCTGACGATATATTCAGGTTTTTCTCCTCTTCAGTAAATGAAACATTTATCACACGTATTCATAATAAAAATTCACTCAATCTTCCGTTTTAATTTTCGTCGTTATTATATTTTATTTAAATATTTACCTATCATTTACCCTACCTTCAGATATATTTTCAGGATTCTTTTTGTTCTAAAAACTACAACATCCACTTCACATATTCATTATCAAAATAAACACTATCTTCCCTTTTAATTTTCGTCGTTATTATATTTTATTTATTTACCCTACCTCTGACGATATATTCAGGTTTCTCTCCTCTTCAGAGAATGAAACATTTATTACACGTATTCATAATAAAAATTCACACAATCTTCCGTTTTAATTTTCGTCGTTATTATATTTTATTCGAATATTTACCTATCATTTACCCTACCTTCAGATATATTTTCAGGATTCTTTTTGTTCTAAAAACTACAACATCCACTTCACATATTCATTATCAAAATAAACACTATCTTCCCTTTTAATTTTCGTCGTTATTATATTTTATTTATTTACCCTACCTCTGACGATATATTCAGGTTTCTCTCCTCTTCAGTGAATGAAACATTTATTACACGTATTCATAATAAAAATTCACTCAATCTTCCGTTTTAATTTTCGTCGTTATTATATTTTATTTAAATATTTACCTATCATTTACCCTACCTTCAGATATATTTTTAGGATTCTCTTTGTTCTAAAAACTACAACATCCACTTCACATATTCAATATCAAAATAAACACTATCTTCCCTTTTAATTTTCGTCGTTATTATATTTTATTTATTTACCCTACCTCTGACGATATATTCAGGTTTCTCTCCTCTTCAGTGAATGAAACATTTATTACACGTATTCATAATAAAAATTCACTCAATCTTCCGTTTTAATTTTCGTCGTTATTATATTTTATTTAAATATTCACCTATCATTTACCCTACCTTCAGATATATTTTCAGGATTCTTTTTGTTCTAAAAACTACAACATCCACTTCACATATTCATTATCAAAATAAACACTATCTTCCCTTTTAATTTTCGTCGTTATTATATTTTATTTATTTACCCTACCTCTGACGATATATTCAGGTTTCTCTCCTCTTCAGTGAATGAAACATTTATTACACGTATTCATAATAAAAATTCACTCAATCTTCCGTTTTAATTTTCGTCGTTATTATATTTTATTTAAATATTCACCTATCATTTACCCTACCTTCAGATATATTTTCTGGATTCTTTTCGTTCTAAAAACTGCAACATCCACTTCACATATTCATTATCAAAATAAACACTATCTTCCCTTTTAATTTTCGTCGTTATTATATTTTATTTATTTACCCTACCTCTGACGATATATTCAGGTTTCTCTCCTCTTCAGTGAATGAAACATTTATTACACGTATTCATAATAAAAATTCACTCAATCTTCCGTTTTAATTTTCGTCGTTATTATATTTTATTTAAATATTTACCTATCATTTACCCTACCTTCAGATATATTTTCTGGATTCTTTTCGTTCTAAAAACTGCAACATCCACTTCACATATTCATTATCAAAATAAACACTATCTTCCATTTTAATTTTCGTCGTTATTATATTTTATTTATTTACCCTACCTCTGACGATATATTCAGGTTTCTCTCCTCTTCAGTGAATGAAACATTTATTACACGTATTCATAATAAAAATTCACTCAATCTTCCGTTTTAATTTTCGTCGTTATTATATTTTATTTAAATATTTACCTATCATTTACCCTACCTTCAGATATATTTTTAGGATTCTCTTTGTTCTAAAAACTACAACATCCACTTCACATATTCAATATCAAAATAAACACTATCTTCCCTTTTGATTTTCGTCGTTATTATATTTTATTTATTTACCCTACCTCTGACGATATATTCAGGTTTCTCTCCTCTTCAGTGAATGAAACATTTATTACACGTATTCATAATAAAAATTCACTCAATCTTCCGTTTTAATTTTCGTCGTTATTATATTTTATTTAAATATTCACCTATCATTTACCCTACCTTCAGATATATTTTCAGGATTCTTTTTGTTCTAAAAACTACAACATCCACTTCACATATTCATTATCAAAATAAACACTATCTTCCCTTTTAATTTTCGTCGTTATTATATTTTATTTATTTACCCTACCTCTGACGATATATTCAGGTTTCTCTCCTCTTCAGTGAATGAAACATTTATTACACGTATTCATAATAAAAATTCACTCAATCTTCCGTTTTAATTTTCGTCGTTATTATATTTTATTTAAATATTTACCTATCATTTACCCTACCTTCAGATATATTTTCTGGATTCTTTTCGTTCTAAAAACTGCAACATCCACTTCACATATTCATTATCAAAATAAACACTATCTTCCATTTTAATTTTCGTCGTTATTATATTTTATTTATTTACCCTACCTCTGACGATATATTCAGGTTTCTCTCCTCTTCAGTGAATGAAACATTTATTACACGTATTCATAATAAAAATTCACTCAATCTTCCGTTTTAATTTTCGTCGTTATTATATTTTATTTAAATATTTACCTATCATTTACCCTACCTTCAGATATATTTTTAGGATTCTCTTTGTTCTAAAAACTACAACATCCACTTCACATATTCAATATCAAAATAAACACTATCTTCCCTTTTGATTTTCGTCGTTATTATATTTTATTTATTTACCCTACCTCTGACGATATATTCAGGTTTCTCTCCTCTTCAGTGAATGAAACATTTATTACACGTATTCATAATAAAAATTCACTCAATCTTCCGTTTTAATTTTCGTCGTTATTATATTTTATTTAAATATTCACCTATCATTTACCCTACCTTCAGATATATTTTCAGGATTCTTTTTGTTCTAAAAACTACAACATCCACTTCACATATTCATTATCAAAATAAACACTATCTTCCCTTTTAATTTTCGTCGTTATTATATTTTATTTATTTACCCTACCTCTGACGATATATTCAGGTTTCTCTCCTCTTCAGTGAATGAAACATTTATTACACGTATTCATAATAAAAATTCACTCAATCTTCCGTTTTAATTTTCGTCGTTATTATATTTTATTTAAATATTTACCTATCATTTACCCTACCTTCAGATATATTTTCAGGATTCTTTTCGTTCTAAAAACTGCAACATCCACTTCACATATTCATTATCAAAATGAACACTATCTTCCCTTCCAATTTTCGTCGTTATTATATTTTATTTATTCACCCTACCTCTGACGATATATTCAGGTTTCTCTCCTCTTCAGTGAATGAAACATTTATAACACGTATTCATAATAAAAATTCACTCAATCTTCCGTTTTAATTTTCGTCGTTATTATATTTTATTTAAATATTTACCTATCATTTACCCTACCTTCAGATATATTTTCTGGATTCTTTTCGTTCTAAAAACTGCAACATCCACTTCACATATTCATTATCAAAATAAACACTATCTTCCCTTTTAATTTTCGTCGTTATTATATTTTATTTATTTACCCTACCTCTGACGATATATTCAGGTTTCTCTCCTCTTCAGTGAATGAAACATTTATTACACGTATTCATAATAAAAATTCACTCAATCTTCCGTTTTAATTTTCGTCGTTATTATATTTTATTTAAATATTTACCTATCATTTACCCTACCTTCAGATATATTTTTAGGATTCTCTTTGTTCTAAAAACTACAACATCCACTTCACATATTCAATATCAAAATAAACACTATCTTCCCTTTTAATTTTCGTCGTTATTATATTTTATTTATTTACCCTACCTCTGACGATATATTCAGGTTTCTCTCCTCTTCAGTGAATGTAACATTTATTACACGTATTCATAATAAAAATTCACTCAATCTTCCGTTTTAATTTTCGTCGTTATTATATTTTATTTAAATATTCACCTATCATTTACCCTACCTTCAGATATATTTTCAGGATTCTTTTTGTTCTAAAAACTACAACATCCACTTCACATATTCATTATCAAAATAAACACTATCTTCCCTTTTAATTTTCGTCGTTATTATATTTTATTTATTTACCCTACCTCTGACGATATATTCAGGTTTCTCTCCTCTTCAGTGAATGAAACATTTATTACACGCATTCATAATAAAAATTCACTCAATCTTCCGTTTAAATTTTCGTCGTTATTATATTTTATTCAAATATTTACCTATCATTTACCCTACCTTCAGATATATTTTCAGGATTCTTTTTGTTCTAAGAACTACAACATCCACTTCACATATTCATTATCAAAATAAATACTATCTTCCCTTTTAATTTTCGTCGTTATTATATTTTATTTATTTACCCTACCTCTGACGATATATTCAGGTTTCTCTCCTCTTCAGTGAATGAAACATTTATTACACGTATCCATAATAAAAATTCACTCAATCTTCCGTTTTAATTTCCGTCGTTATTATATTTTATTTAAATATTTACCTATCATTTACCCTACCTTCAGATATATTTTCAGGATTTTTTTGTTCTAAGAACTACAACATCCACTTCACATATTCATCATCATAATAAACACTATCTTCCCTTTTAATTTTCGTCGTTATTATATTTTATTTATTTACCCTACCTCTGACGATATATTCAGGTTTCTCTCCTCTTCAGTGAATGAAACATTTATTACACGTATTCATAATAAAAATTCACTCAATCTTCCGTTTTAATTTTCGTCGTTATTATATTTTATTTAAATATTTACCTATCATTCACCCTACCTTAACATATATTTTCAGGATTCTTTTTGTTCTAAAAACTACAACATCCACTTCACATATTCAATATCAAAATAAACACTATCTTCCCTTTTAATTTTCGTCGTTATTATATTTTATTTATTTACCCTACCTCTGACGATATATTCAGGTTTCTCTCCTCTTCAGTGAATGAAACATTCATTACACGTATTCATAATAAAAATTCACTCAATCTTCCGTTTTAATTTTCGTCGTTATTATATTTTATTTGAATATTTACCTATCATTTACCCTACCTTCAGATATATTTTCAGGATTCTCTTTGTTCTAAAAACTACAACATCCACTTCACATATTCAATATCAAAATAAACACTATCTTCCCTTTTAATTTTCGTCGTTATTATATTTTATTTATTTACCCTACCTCTGACGATATATTCAGGTTTCTCTCCTCTTCAGTGAATGAAACATTTATTACACGTATTCATAATAAAAATGCACTCAATCTTCCGTTTTAATTTTCGTCGTTATTATATTTTATTTGAATATTTACCTATCATTTACCCTACCTTCAGATATATTTTCAGGATTCTTTTTGTTCTAAAAACTACAACATCCACTTCACATATTCATTATCAAAATAAACACTATCTTCCCTTTTAATTTTCGTCGTTATTATATTTTATTTATTCACCCTACCTCTGACGATATATTCAGGTTTCTCTCCTCTTCAGTGAATGAAACATTCATTACACGTATTCATAATAAAAATTCACTCAATCTTCCGTTTTAATTTTCGTCGTTATTATATTTTATTTAAATATTTACCTATCATTTACCCTACCTTCAGATATATTTTCAGGATTCTCTTTGTTCTAAAAACTACAACATCCACTTCACATATTCAATATCAAAATAAACACTATCTTCCCTTTTAATTTTCGTCGTTATTATATTTTATTTATTTACCCTACCTCTGACGATATATTCAGGTTTCTCTCCTCTTCAGTGAATGAAACATTTATTACACGTATTCATAATAAAAATGCACTCAATCTTCCGTTTTAATTTTCGTCGTTATTATATTTTATTTGAATATTTACCTATCATTTACCCTACCTTCAGATATATTTTCAGGATTCTTTTTGTTCTAAAAACTACAACATCCACTTCACATATTCATTATCAAAATAAACACTATCTTCCCTTTTAATTTTCGTCGTTATTATATTTTATTTATTTACCCTACCTCTGACGATATATTCAGGTTTCTCTCCTCTTCAGTGAATGAAACATTTATTACACGTATTCATAATAAAAATGCACTCAATCTTCCGTTTTAATTTTCGTCGTTATTATATTTTATTTGAATATTTACCTATCATTTACCCTACCTTCAGATATATTTTCAGGATTCTTTTTGTTCTAAAAACTACAACATCCACTTCACATATTCATTATCAAAATAAACACTATCTTCCCTTTTAATTTTCGTCGTTATTATATTTTATTTATTTACCCTACCTCTGACGATATATTCAGGTTTTTCTCCTCTTCAGTGAATGAAACATTTATTACACGTATTCATAATAAAAATGCACTCAATCTTCCGTTTTAATTTTCGTCGTTATTATATTTTATTTGAATATTTACCTATCATTTACCCTACCTTCAGATATATTTTCAGGATTCTTTTTGTTCTAAAAACTACAACATCCACTTCACATATTCATTATCAAAATAAACACTATCTTCCCTTTTAATTTTCGTCGTTATTATATTTTATTTATTTACCCTACCTCTGACGATATATTCAGGTTTCTCTCCTCTTCAGTGAATGAAACATTTATTACACGTATTCATAATAAAAATGCACTCAATCTTCCGTTTTAATTTTCGTCGTTATTATATTTTATTTGAATATTTACCTATCATTTACCCTACCTTCAGATATATTTTCAGGATTCTTTTTGTTCTAAAAACTACAACATCCACTTCACATATTCATTATCAAAATAAACACTATCTTCCCTTTTAATTTTCGTCGTTATTATATTTTATTTATTTACCCTACCTCTGACGATATATTCAGGTTTCTCTCCTCTTCAGTGAATGAAACATTCATTACACGTATTCATAATAAAAATTCACTCAATCTTCCGTTTTAATTTTCGTCGTTATTATATTTTATTTAAATATTTACCTATCATTTACCCTACCTTCAGATATATTTTCAGGATTCTCTTTGTTCTAAAAACTACAACATCCACTTCACATATTCAATATCAAAATAAACACTATCTTCCCTTTTAATTTTCGTCGTTATTATATTTTATTTATTTACCCTACCTCTGACGATATATTCAGGTTTCTCTCCTCTTCAGTGAATGAAACATTTATTACACGTATTCATAATAAAAATGCACTCAATCTTCCGTTTTAATTTTCGTCGTTATTATATTTTATTTGAATATTTACCTATCATTTACCCTACCTTCAGATATATTTTCAGGATTCTTTTTGTTCTAAAAACTACAACATCCACTTCACATATTCATTATCAAAATAAACACTATCTTCCCTTTTAATTTTCGTCGTTATTATATTTTATTTGAATATTTACCTATCATTTACCCTACCTTCAGATATATTTTCAGGATTCTTTTTGTTCTAAAAACTACAACATCCACTTCACATATTCATTATCAAAATAAACACTATCTTCCCTTTTAATTTTCGTCGTTATTATATTTTATTTATTTACCCTACCTCTGACGATATATTCAGGTTTCTCTCCTCTTCAGTGAATGAAACATTTATTACACGTATTCATAATAAAAATGCACTTAATCTTCCGTTTTAATTTTCGTCGTTATTATATTTTATTTGAATATTTACCTATCATTTACCCTACCTTCAGATATATTTTCAGGATTCTTTTTGTTCTAAAAACTACAACATCCACTTCACATATTCATTATCAAAATAAACACTATCTTCCCTTTTAATTTTCGTCGTTATTATATTTTATTTATTTACCCTACCTCTGACGATATATTCAGGTTTCTCTCCTCTTCAGTGAATGAAACATTCATTACACGTATTCATAATAAAAATGCACTCAATCTTCCGTTTTAATTTTCGTCGTTATTATATTTTATTTGAATATTTACCTATCATTTACCCTACCTTCAGATATATTTTCAGGATTCTTTTTGTTCTAAAAACTACAACATCCACTTCACATATTCATTATCAAAATAAACACTATCTTCCCTTTTAATTTTCGTCGTTATTATATTTTATTTATTTACCCTACCTCTGACGATATATTCAGGTTTCTCTCCTCTTCAGTGAATGAAACATTCATTACACGTATTCATAATAAAAATTCACTCAATCTTCCGTTTTAATTTTCGTCGTTATTATATTTTATTTAAATATTTACCTATCATTTACCCTACCTTCAGATATATTTTCAGGATTCTCTTTGTTCTAAAAACTACAACATCCACTTCACATATTCAATATCAAAATAAACACTATCTTCCCTTTTAATTTTCGTCGTTATTATATTTTATTTATTTACCCTACCTCTGACGATATATTCAGGTTTCTCTCCTCTTCAGTGAATGAAACATTTATTACACGTATTCATAATAAAAATGCATTCAATCTTCCGTTTTAATTTTCGTCGTTATTATATTTTATTTGAATATTTACCTATCATTTACCCTACCTTCAGATATATTTTCAGGATTCTTTTTGTTCTAAAAACTACAACATCCACTTCACATATTCAATATCAAAATAAACACTATCTTCCCTTTTAATTTTCGTCGTTATTATATTTTATTTATTTACCCTACCTCTGACGATATATTCAGGTTTCTCTCCTCTTCAGTGAATGAAACATTTATTACACGTATTCATAATAAAAATGCACTCAATCTTCCGTTTTAATTTTCGTCGTTATTATATTTTATTTGAATATTTACCTATCATTTACCCTACCTTCAGATATATTTTCAGGATTCTCTTTGTTCTAAAAACTACAACATCCACTTCACATATTCATTATCAAAATAAACACTATCTTCCCTTTTAATTTTCGTCGTTATTATATTTTATTTATTTACCCTACCTCTGACGATATATTCAGGTTTCTCTCCTCTTCAGTGAATGAAACATTTATTACACGTATTCATAATAAAAATGCACTCAATCTTCCGTTTTAATTTTCGTCGTTATTATATTTTATTTGAATATTTACCTATCATTTACCCTACCTTCAGATATATTTTCAGGATTCTTTTTGTTCTAAAAACTACAACATCCACTTCACATATTCATTATCAAAATAAACACTATCTTCCCTTTTAATTTTCGTCGTTATTATATTTTATTTATTTACCCTACCTCTGACGATATATTCAGGTTTCTCTCCTCTTCAGTGAATGAAACATTTATTACACGTATTCATAATAAAAATGCACTCAATCTTCCGTTTTAATTTTCGTCGTTATTATATTTTATTTGAATATTTACCTATCATTTACCCTACCTTCAGATATATTTTCAGGATTCTTTTTGTTCTAAAAACTACAACATCCACTTCACATATTCATTATCAAAATAAACACTATCTTCCCTTTTAATTTTTGTCGTTATTATATTTTATTTATTTACCCTACCTCTGACGATATATTCAGGTTTCTCTCCTCTTCAGTGAATGAAACATTCATTACACGTATTCATAATAAAAATTCACTCAATCTTCCGTTTTAATTTTCGTCGTTATTATATTTTATTTAAATATTTACCTATCATTTACCCTACCTTCAGATATATTTTCAGGATTCTCTTTGTTCTAAAAACTACAACATCCACTTCACATATTCAATATCAAAATAAACACTATCTTCCCTTTTAATTTTCGTCGTTATTATATTTTATTTATTTACCCTACCTCTGACGATATATTCAGGTTTCTCTCCTCTTCAGTGAATAAAACATTTATTACACGTATTCATAATAAAAATGCACTCAATCTTCCGTTTTAATTTTCGTCGTTATTATATTTTATTTGAATATTTACCTATCATTTACCCTACCTTCAGATATATTTTCAGGATTCTTTTTGTTCTAAAAACTACAACATCCACTTCACATATTCATTATCAAAATAAACACTATCTTCCCTTTTAATTTTCGTCGTTATTATATTTTATTTGAATATTTACCTATCATTTACCCTACCTTCAGATATATTTTCAGGATTCTTTTTGTTCTGAAAACTACAACATCCACTTCACATATTCATTATCAAAATAAACACTATCTTCCCTTTTAATTTTCGTCGTTATTATATTTTATTTATTTACCCTACCTCTGACGATATATTCAGGTTTCTCTCCTCTTCAGTGAATGAAACATTTATTACACGTATTCATAATAAAAATGCACTCAATCTTCCGTTTTAATTTTCGTCGTTATTATATTTTATTTGAATATTTACCTATCATTTACCCTACCTTCAGATATATTTTCAGGATTCTTTTCGTTCTAAAAACTGCAACATCCACTTCACATATTCATTATCAAAATAAACACTATCTTCCCTTTTAATTTTCGTCGTTATTATATTTTATTTATTTACCCTACCTCTGACGATATATTCAGGTTTCTCTCCTCTTCAGTGAATGAAACATTCATTACACGTATTCATAATAAAAATTCACTCAATCTTCCGTTTTAATTTTCGTCGTTATTATATTTTATTTAAATATTTACCTATCATTTACCCTACCTTCAGATATATTTTCAGGATTCTCTTTGTTCTAAAAACTACAACATCCACTTCACATATTCAATATCAAAATAAACACTATCTTCCCTTTTAATTTTCGTCGTTATTATATTTTATTTATTTACCCTACCTCTGACGATATATTCAGGTTTCCCTCCTCTTCAGTGAATGAAACATTTATTACACGTATTCATAATAAAAATGCACTCAATCTTCCGTTTTAATTTTCGTCGTTATTATATTTTATTTGAATATTTACCTATCATTTACCCTACCTTCAGATATATTTTCAGGATTCTTTTTGTTCTAAAAACTACAACATCCACTTCACATATTCATTATCAAAATAAACACTATCTTCCCTTTTAATTTTCGTCGTTATTATATTTTATTTATTTACCCTACCTCTGACGATATATTCAGGTTTCTCTCCTCTTCAGTGAATGAAACATTTATTACACGTATTCATAATAAAAATTCACTCAATCTTCCGTTTTAATTTTCGTCGTTATTATATTTTATTTGAATATTTACCTATCATTTACCCTACCTTCAGATATATTTTCAGGATTCTTTTTGTTCTAAAAACTACAACATCCACTTCACATATTCATTATCAAAATGAACACTATCTTCCCTTTTAATTTTCGTCGTTATTATATTTTATTTATTTACCCTACCTCTGACGATATATTCAGGTTTCTCTCCTCTTCAGTGAATGAAACATTGATTACACGTATTCATAATAAAAATTCACTCAATCTTCCGTTTTAATTTTCGTCGTTATTATATTTTATTTAAATATTTACCTATCATTTACCCTACCTTCAGATATATTTTCAGGATTCTCTTTGTTCTAAAAACTACAACATCCACTTCACATATTCAATATCAAAATAAACACTATCTCCCCTTTTAATTTTCGTCGTTATTATATTTTATTTATTTACCCTACCTCTGACGATATATTCAGGTTTCTCTCCTCTTCAGTGAATGAAACATTTATTACACGTATTCATAATAAAAATGCACTCAATCTTCCGTTTTAATTTTCGTCGTTATTATATTTTATTTAAATATTTACCTATCATTTACCCTACCTTCAGATATATTTTCAGGATTCTTTTTGTTCTAAAAACTACAACATCCACTTCACATATTCATTATCAAAATAAACACTATCTTCCCTTTTAATTTTCGTCGTTATTATATTTTATTTATTCACCCTACCTCTGACGATATATTCAGGTTTCTCTCCTCTTCAGTGAATGAAACATTTATTACACGTATTCATAATAAAAATGCACTCAATCTTCCGTTTTAATTTTCGTCGTTATTATATTTTATTTGAATATTTACCTATCATTTACCCTACCTTCAGATATATTTTCAGGATTCTTTTTGTTCTAAAAACTACAACATCCACTTCACATATTCATTATCAAAATAAACACTATCTTCCCTTTTAATTTTCGTCGTTATTATATTTTATTTATTTACCCTACCTCTGACGATATATTCAGGTTTCTCTCCTCTTCAGTGAATGAAACATTCATTACACGTATTCATAATAAAAATTCACTCAATCTTCCGTTTTAATTTTCGTCGTTATTATATTTTATTTAAATATTTACCTATCATTTACCCTACCTTCAGATATATTTTCAGGATTCTCTTTGTTCTAAAAACTACAACATCCACTTCACATATTTAATATCAAAATAAACACTATCTTCCCTTTTAATTTTCGTCGTTATTATATTTTATTTATTTACCCTACCTCTGACGATATATTCAGGTTTCTCTCCTCTTCAGTGAATGAAACATTTATTACACGTATTCATAATAAAAATGCACTCAATCTTCCGTTTTAATTTTCGTCGTTATTATATTTTATTTGAATATTTACCTATCATTTACCCTACCTTCAGATATATTTTCAGGATTCTTTTTGTTCTAAAAACTACAACATCCACTTCACATATTCAATATCAAAATAAACACTATCTCCCCTTTTAATTTTCGTCGTTATTATATTTTATTTATTTACCCTACCTCTGACGATATATTCAGGTTTCTCTCCTCTTCAGTGAATGAAACATTTATTACACGTATTCATAATAAAAATGCACTCAATCTTCCGTTTTAATTTTCGTCGTTATTATATTTTATTTGAATATTTACCTATCATTTACCCTACCTTCAGATATATTTTCAGGATTCTTTTTGTTCTAAAAACTACAACATCCACTTCACATATTCATTATCAAAATAAACACTATCTTCCCTTTTAATTTTCGTCGTTATTATATTTTATTTATTTACCCTACCTCTGACGATATATTCAGGTTTCTCTCCTCTTCAGTGAATGAAACATTCATTACACGTATTCATAATAAAAATTCACTCAATCTTCCGTTTTAATTTTCGTCGTTATTATATTTTATTTAAATATTTACCTATCATTTACCCTACCTTCAGATATATTTTCAGGATTCTCTTTGTTCTAAAAACTACAACATCCACTTCACATATTCAATATCAAAATAAACACTATCTTCCCTTTTAATTTTCGTCGTTATTATATTTTATTTATTTACCCTACCTCTGACGATATATTCAGGTTTCTCTCCTCTTCAGTGAATGAAACATTTATTACACGTATTCATAATAAAAATGCATTCAATCTTCCGTTTTGATTTTCGTCGTTATTATATTTTATTTGAATATTTACCTATCATTTACCCTACCTTCAGATATATTTTCAGGATTCTTTTTGTTCTAAAAACTACAACATCCACTTCACATATTCATTATCAAAATAAACACTATCTTCCCTTTTAATTTTCGTCGTTATTATATTTTATTTATTTACCCTACCTCTGACGATATATTCAGGTTTCTCTCCTCTTCAGTGAATGAAACATTTATTACACGTATTCATGATAAAAATTCACTCAATCTTCCGTTTTAATTTTCGTCGTTATTATATTTTATTTAAATATTTACCTATCATTTACCCTACCTCCAGATATATTTTCAGGATTCTTTTTGTTCTAAAAACTACAACATCCACTTCACATATTCATTATCAAAATAAACACTATCTTCCCTTTTAATTTTCGTCGTTATTATATTTTATTTATTTACCCTACCTCTGACGATATATTCAGGTTTCTCTCCTCTTCAGTGAATGAAACATTCATTACACGTATTCATAATAAAAATTCACTCAATCTTCCGTTTTAATTTTCGTCGTTATTATATTTTATTTAAATATTTACCTATCATTTACCCTACCTTCAGATATATTTTCAGGATTCTCTTTGTTCTAAAAACTACAACATCCACTTCACATATTCAATATCAAAATAAACACTATCTTCCCTTTTAATTTTCGTCGTTATTATATTTTATTTATTTACCCTACCTCTGACGATATATTCAGGTTTCTCTCCTCTTCAGTGAATGAAACATTTATTACACGTATTCATAATAAAAATGCATTCAATCTTCCGTTTTAATTTTCGTCGTTATTATATTTTATTTGAATATTTACCTATCATTTACCCTACCTTCAGATATATTTTCAGGATTCTTTTTGTTCTAAAAACTACAACATCCACTTCACATATTCATTATCAAAATAAACACTATCTTCCCTTTTAATTTTCGTCGTTATTATATTTTATTTATTTACCCTACCTCTGACGATATATTCAGGTTTCTCTCCTCTTCAGTGAATGAAACATTCATTACACGTATTCATAATAAAAATTCACTCAATCTTCCGTTTTAATTTTCGTCGTTATTATATTTTATTTAAATATTTACCTATCATTTACCCTACCTTCAGATATATTTTCAGGATTCTCTTTGTTCTAAAAACTACAACATCCACTTCACATATTCATTATCAAAATAAACACTATCTTCCCTTTTAATTTTCGTCGTTATTATATTTTATTTATTTACCCTACCTCTGACGATATATTCAGGTTTCTCTCCTCTTCAGTGAATGAAACATTTATTACACGTATTCATAATAAAAATGCACTCAATCTTCCGTTTTAATTTTCGTCGTTATTATATTTTATTTGAATATTTACCTATCATTTACCCTACCTTCAGATATATTTTCAGGATTCTTTTTGTTCTAAAAACTACAACATCCACTTCACATATTCATTATCAAAATAAACACTATCTTCCCTTTTAATTTTCGTCGTTATTATATTTTATTTATTTACCCTACCTCTGACGATATATTCAGGTTTCTCTCCTCTTCAGTGAATGAAACATTCATTACACGTATTCATAATAAAAATTCACTCAATCTTCCGTTTTAATTTTCGTCGTTATTATATTTTATTTAAATATTTACCTATCATTTACCCTACCTTCAGATATATTTTCAGGATTCTCTTTGTTCTAAAAACTACAACATCCACTTCACATATTCAATATCAAAATAAACACTATCTTCCCTTTTAATTTTCGTCGTTATTATATTTTATTTATTTACCCTACCTCTGACGATATATTCAGGTTTCTCTCCTCTTCAGTGAATGAAACATTTATTACACGTATTCATAATAAAAATGCATTCAATCTTCCGTTTTAATTTTCGTCGTTATTATATTTTATTTGAATATTTACCTATCATTTACCCTACCTTCAGATATATTTTCAGGATTCTTTTTGTTCTAAAAACTACAACATCCACTTCACATATTCATTATCAAAATAAACACTATCTTCCCTTTTAATTTTCGTCGTTATTATATTTTATTTATTTACCCTACCTCTGACGATATATTCAGGTTTCTCTCCTCTTCAGTGAATGAAACATTCATTACACGTATTCATAATAAAAATTCACTCAATCTTCCGTTTTAATTTTCGTCGTTATTATATTTTATTTAAATATTTACCTATCATTTACCCTACCTTCAGATATATTTTCAGGATTCTCTTTGTTCTAAAAACTACAACATCCACTTCACATATTCAATATCAAAATAAACACTATCTTCCCTTTTAATTTTCGTCGTTATTATATTTTATTTATTTACCCTACCTCTGACGATATATTCAGGTTTCTCTCCTCTTCAGTGAATGAAACATTTATTACACGTATTCATAATAAAAATGCATTCAATCTTCCGTTTTAATTTTCGTCGTTATTATATTTTATTTGAATATTTACCTATCATTTACCCTACCTTCAGATATATTTTCAGGATTCTTTTTGTTCTAAAAACTACAACATCCACTTCACATATTCATTATCAAAATAAACACTATCTTCCCTTTTAATTTTCGTCGTTATTATATTTTATTTATTTACCCTACCTCTGACGATATATTCAGGTTTCTCTCCTCTTCAGTGAATGAAACATTCATTACACGTATTCATAATAAAAATTCACTCAATCTTCCGTTTTAATTTTCGTCGTTATTATATTTTATTTAAATATTTACCTATCATTTACCCTACCTTCAGATATATTTTCAGGATTCTCTTTGTTCTAAAAACTACAACATCCACTTCACATATTCAATATCAAAATAAACACTATCTTCCCTTTTAATTTTCGTCGTTATTATATTTTATTTATTTACCCTACCTCTGACGATATATTCAGGTTTCTCTCCTCTTCAGTGAATGAAACATTTATTACACGTATTCATAATAAAAATGCACTCAATCTTCCGTTTTAATTTTCGTCGTTATTATATTTTATTTGAATATTTACCTATCATTTACCCTACCTTCAGATATATTTTCAGGATTCTTTTTGTTCTAAAAACTACAACATCCACTTCACATATTCATTATCAAAATAAACACTATCTTCCCTTTTAATTTTCGTCGTTATTATATTTTATTTATTTACCCTACCTCTGACGATATATTCAGGTTTCTCTCCTCTTCAGTGAATGAAACATTTATTACACGTATTCATAATAAAAATGCATTCAATCTTCCGTTTTAATTTTCGTCGTTATTATATTTTATTTGAATATTTACCTATCATTTACCCTACCTTCAGATATATTTTCAGGATTCTTTTTGTTCTAAAAACTACAACATCCACTTCACATATTCATTATCAAAATAAACACTATCTTCCCTTTTAATTTTCGTCGTTATTATATTTTATTTATTTACCCTACCTCTGACGATATATTCAGGTTTCTCTCCTCTTCAGTGAATGAAACATTCATTACACGTATTCATAATAAAAATTCACTCAATCTTCCGTTTTAATTTTCGTCGTTATTATATTTTATTTAAATATTTACCTATCATTTACCCTACCTTCAGATATATTTTCAGGATTCTCTTTGTTCTAAAAACTACAACATCCACTTCACATATTCAATATCAAAATAAACACTATCTTCCCTTTTAATTTTCGTCGTTATTATATTTTATTTATTTACCCTACCTCTGACGATATATTCAGGTTTCTCTCCTCTTCAGTGAATGAAACATTTATTACACGTATTCATAATAAAAATGCACTCAATCTTCCGTTTTAATTTTCGTCGTTATTATATTTTATTTGAATATTTACCTATCATTTACCCTACCTTCAGATATATTTTCAGGATTCTTTTTGTTCTAAAAACTACAACATCCACTTCACATATTCATTATCAAAATAAACACTATCTTCCCTTTTAATTTTCGTCGTTATTATATTTTATTTATTTACCCTACCTCTGACGATATATTCAGGTTTCTCTCCTCTTCAGTGAATGAAACATTTATTACACGTATTCATAATAAAAATGCATTCAATCTTCCGTTTTAATTTTCGTCGTTATTATATTTTATTTGAATATTTACCTATCATTTACCCTACCTTCAGATATATTTTCAGGATTCTTTTTGTTCTAAAAACTACAACATCCACTTCACATATTCATTATCAAAATAAACACTATCTTCCCTTTTAATTTTCGTCGTTATTATATTTTATTTATTTACCCTACCTCTGACGATATATTCAGGTTTCTCTCCTCTTCAGTGAATGAAACATTTATTACACGTATTCATAATAAAAATGCACTCAATCTTCCGTTTTAATTTTCGTCGTTATTATATTTTATTTGAATATTTACCTATCATTTACCCTACCTTCAGATATATTTTCAGGATTCTTTTTGTTCTAAAAACTACAACATCCACTTCACATATTCATTATCAAAATAAACACTATCTTCCCTTTTAATTTTCGTCGTTATTATATTTTATTTATTTACCCTACCTCTGACGATATATTCAGGTTTCTCTCCTCTTCAGTGAATGAAACATTTATTACACGTATTCATAATAAAAATTCACTCAATCTTCCGTTTTAATTTTCGTCGTTATTATATTTTATTTAAATATTTACCTATCATTTACCCTACCTTCAGATATATTTTCAGGATTCTTTTTGTTCTAAAAACTACAACATCCACTTCACATATTCATTATCAGAATAAACACTATCTTCCCTTTTAATTTTCGTCGTTATTATATTTTATTTATTTACCCTACCTCTGACGATATATTCAGGTTTCTCTCCTCTTCAGTGAATGAAACATTTATTACACGTATTCATAATAAAAATGCACTCAATCTTCCGTTTTAATTTTCGTCGTTATTATATTTTATTTGAATATTTACCTATCATTTACCCTACCTTCAGATATATTTTCAGGATTCTTTTTGTTCTAAAAACTACAACATCCACTTCACATATTCATTATCAAAATAAACACTATCTTCCCTTTTAATTTTCGTCGTTATTATATTTTATTTATTTACCCTACCTCTGACGATATATTCAGGTTTCTCTCCTCTTCAGTGAATGAAACATTCATTACACGTATTCATAATAAAAATTCACTCAATCTTCCGTTTTAATTTTCGTCGTTATTATATTTTATTTAAATATTTACCTATCATTTACCCTACCTTCAGATATATTTTCAGGATTCTCTTTGTTCTAAAAACTACAACATCCACTTCACATATTCAATATCAAAATAAACACTATCTTCCCTTTTAATTTTCGTCGTTATTATATTTTATTTATTTACCCTACCTCTGACGATATATTCAGGTTTCTCTCCTCTTCAGTGAATGAAACATTTATTACACGTATTCATAATAAAAATGCATTCAATCTTCCGTTTTAATTTTCGTCGTTATTATATTTTATTTGAATATTTACCTATCATTTACCCTACCTTCAGATATATTTTCAGGATTCTTTTTGTTCTAAAAACTACAACATCCACTTCACATATTCATTATCAAAATAAACACTATCTTCCCTTTTAATTTTCGTCGTTATTATATTTTATTTATTTACCCTACCTCTGACGATATATTCAGGTTTCTCTCCTCTTCAGTGAATGAAACATTCATTACACGTATTCATAATAAAAATTCACTCAATCTTCCGTTTTAATTTTCGTCGTTATTATATTTTATTTAAATATTTACCTATCATTTACCCTACCTTCAGATATATTTTCAGGATTCTCTTTGTTCTAAAAACTACAACATCCACTTCACATATTCAATATCAAAATAAACACTATCTTCCCTTTTAATTTTCGTCGTTATTATATTTTATTTATTTACCCTACCTCTGACGATATATTCAGGTTTCTCTCCTCTTCAGTGAATGAAACATTTATTACACGTATTCATAATAAAAATGCACTCAATCTTCCGTTTTAATTTTCGTCGTTATTATATTTTATTTGAATATTTACCTATCATTTACCCTACCTTCAGATATATTTTCAGGATTCTTTTTGTTCTAAAAACTACAACATCCACTTCACATATTCATTATCAAAATAAACACTATCTTCCCTTTTAATTTTCGTCGTTATTATATTTTATTTATTTACCCTACCTCTGACGATATATTCAGGTTTCTCTCCTCTTCAGTGAATGAAACATTTATTACACGTATTCATAATAAAAATGCATTCAATCTTCCGTTTTAATTTTCGTCGTTATTATATTTTATTTGAATATTTACCTATCATTTACCCTACCTTCAGATATATTTTCAGGATTCTTTTTGTTCTAAAAACTACAACATCCACTTCACATATTCATTATCAAAATAAACACTATCTTCCCTTTTAATTTTCGTCGTTATTATATTTTATTTATTTACCCTACCTCTGACGATATATTCAGGTTTCTCTCCTCTTCAGTGAATGAAACATTCATTACACGTATTCATAATAAAAATTCACTCAATCTTCCGTTTTAATTTTCGTCGTTATTATATTTTATTTAAATATTTACCTATCATTTACCCTACCTTCAGATATATTTTCAGGATTCTCTTTGTTCTAAAAACTACAACATCCACTTCACATATTCAATATCAAAATAAACACTATCTTCCCTTTTAATTTTCGTCGTTATTATATTTTATTTATTTACCCTACCTCTGACGATATATTCAGGTTTCTCTCCTCTTCAGTGAATGAAACATTTATTACACGTATTCATAATAAAAATGCACTCAATCTTCCGTTTTAATTTTCGTCGTTATTATATTTTATTTGAATATTTACCTATCATTTACCCTACCTTCAGATATATTTTCAGGATTCTTTTTGTTCTAAAAACTACAACATCCACTTCACATATTCATTATCAAAATAAACACTATCTTCCCTTTTAATTTTCGTCGTTATTATATTTTATTTATTTACCCTACCTCTGACGATATATTCAGGTTTCTCTCCTCTTCAGTGAATGAAACATTTATTACACGTATTCATAATAAAAATGCATTCAATCTTCCGTTTTAATTTTCGTCGTTATTATATTTTATTTGAATATTTACCTATCATTTACCCTACCTTCAGATATATTTTCAGGATTCTTTTTGTTCTAAAAACTACAACATCCACTTCACATATTCATTATCAAAATAAACACTATCTTCCCTTTTAATTTTCGTCGTTATTATATTTTATTTATTTACCCTACCTCTGACGATATATTCAGGTTTCTCTCCTCTTCAGTGAATGAAACATTTATTACACGTATTCATAATAAAAATGCACTCAATCTTCCGTTTTAATTTTCGTCGTTATTATATTTTATTTGAATATTTACCTATCATTTACCCTACCTTCAGATATATTTTCAGGATTCTTTTTGTTCTAAAAACTACAACATCCACTTCACATATTCATTATCAAAATAAACACTATCTTCCCTTTTAATTTTCGTCGTTATTATATTTTATTTATTTACCCTACCTCTGACGATATATTCAGGTTTCTCTCCTCTTCAGTGAATGAAACATTTATTACACGTATTCATAATAAAAATGCACTCAATCTTCCGTTTTAATTTTCGTCGTTATTATATTTTATTTGAATATTTACCTATCATTTACCCTACCTTCAGATATATTTTCAGGATTCTTTTTGTTCTAAAAACTACAACATCCACTTCACATATTCATTATCAAAATAAACACTATCTTCCCTTTTAATTTTCGTCGTTATTATATTTTATTTATTTACCCTACCTCTGACGATATATTCAGGTTTCTCTCCTCTTCAGTGAATGAAACATTTATTACACGTATTCATAATAAAAATGCATTCAATCTTCCGTTTTAATTTTCGTCGTTATTATATTTTATTTGAATATTTACCTATCATTTACCCTACCTTCAGATATATTTTCAGGATTCTTTTTGTTCTAAAAACTACAACATCCACTTCACATATTCATTATCAAAATAAACACTATCTTCCCTTTTAATTTTCGTCGTTATTATATTTTATTTATTTACCCTACCTCTGACGATATATTCAGGTTTCTCTCCTCTTCAGTGAATGAAACATTTATTACACGTATTCATAATAAAAATGCACTCAATCTTCCGTTTTAATTTTCGTCGTTATTATATTTTATTTGAATATTTACCTATCATTTACCCTACCTTCAGATATATTTTCAGGATTCTTTTTGTTCTAAAAACTACAACATCCACTTCACATATTCATTATCAAAATAAACACTATCTTCCCTTTTAATTTTCGTCGTTATTATATTTTATTTATTTACCCTACCTCTGACGATATATTCAGGTTTCTCTCCTCTTCAGTGAATGAAACATTCATTACACGTATTCATAATAAAAATTCACTCAATCTTCCGTTTTAATTTTCGTCGTTATTATATTTTATTTAAATATTTACCTATCATTTACCCTACCTTCAGATATATTTTCAGGATTCTCTTTGTTCTAAAAACTACAACATCCACTTCACATATTCAATATCAAAATAAACACTATCTTCCCTTTTAATTTTCGTCGTTATTATATTTTATTTATTTACCCTACCTCTGACGATATATTCAGGTTTCTCTCCTCTTCAGTGAATGAAACATTTATTACACGTATTCATAATAAAAATGCACTCAATCTTCCGTTTTAATTTTCGTCGTTATTATATTTTATTTGAATATTTACCTATCATTTACCCTACCTTCAGATATATTTTCAGGATTCTTTTTGTTCTAAAAACTACAACATCCACTTCACATATTCATTATCAAAATAAACACTATCTTCCCTTTTAATTTTCGTCGTTATTATATTTTATTTATTTACCCTACCTCTGACGATATATTCAGGTTTCTCTCCTCTTCAGTGAATGAAACATTCATTACACGTATTGATAATAAAAATTCACTCAATCTTCCGTTTTAATTTTCGTCGTTATTATATTTTATTTAAATATTTACCTATCATTTACCCTACCTTCAGATATATTTTCAGGATTCTCTTTGTTCTAAAAACTACAACATCCACTTCACATATTCAATATTAAAATAAACACTATCTTCCCTTTTAATTTTCGTCGTTATTATATTTTATTTATTTACCCTACCTCTGACGATATATTCAGGTTTCTCTCCTCTTCAGTGAATGAAACATTTATTACACGTATTTATAATAAAAATGCATTCAATCTTCCGTTTTAATTTTCGTCGTTATTATATTTTATTTGAATATTTACCTATCATTTACCCTACCTTCAGATATATTTTCAGGATTCTTTTTGTTCTAAAAACTACAACATCCACTTCACATATTCATTATCAAAATAAACACTATCTTCCCTTTTAATTTTCGTCGTTATTATATTTTATTTATTTACCCTACCTCTGACGATATATTCAGGTTTCTCTCCTCTTCAGTGAATGAAACATTTATTACACGTATTCATAATAAAAATGCACTCAATCTTCCGTTTTAATTTTCGTCGTTATTATATTTTATTTGAATATTTACCTATCATTTACCCTACCCTCAGATATATTTTCAGGATTCTTTTTGTTCTAAAAACTACAACATCCACTTCACATATTCATTATCAAAATAAACACTATCTTCCCTTTTAATTTTCGTCGTTATTATATTTTATTTATTTACCCTACCTCTGACGATATATTCAGGTTTCTCTCCTCTTCAGTGAATGAAACATTCATTACACGTATTCATAATAAAAATTCACTCAATCTTCCGTTTTAATTTTCGTCGTTATTATATTTTATTTAAATATTTACCTATCATTTACCCTACCTTCAGATATATTTTCAGGATTCTCTTTGTTCTAAAAACTACAACATCCACTTCACATATTCAATATCAAAATAAACACTATCTTCCCTTTTAATTTTCGTCGTTATTATATTTTATTTATTTACCCTACCTCTGACGATATATTCAGGTTTCTCTCCTCTTCAGTGAATGAAACATTTATTACACGTATTCATAATAAAAATGCACTCAATCTTCCGTTTTAATTTTCGTCGTTATTATATTTTATTTGAATATTTACCTATCATTTACCCTACCTTCAGATATATTTTCAGGATTCTTTTTGTTCTAGAAACTACAACATCCACTTCACATATTCATTATCAAAATAAACACTATCTTCCCTTTTAATTCTCGTCGTTATTATATTTTATTTATTTACCCTACCTCTGACGATATATTCAGGTTTCTCTCCTCTTCAGTGAATGAAACATTCATTACACGTATTCATAATAAAAATTCACTCAATCTTCCGTTTTAATTTTCGTCGTTATTATATTTTATTTAAATATTTACCTATCATTTACCCTACCTTCAGATATATTTTCAGGATTCTCTTTGTTCTAAAAACTACAACATCCACTTCACATATTCAATATCAAAATAAACACTATCTTCCCTTTTAATTTTCGTCGTTATTATATTTTATTTATTTACCCTACCTCTGACGATATATTCAGGTTTCTCTCCTCTTCAGTGAATGAAACATTGATTACACGTATTCATAATAAAAATGCACTCAATCTTCCGTTTTAATTTTCGTCGTTATTATATTTTATTTGAATATTTACCTATCATTTACCCTACCTTCAGATATATTCTCAGGATTCTTTTTGTTCTAAAAACTACAACATCCACTTCACATATTCATTATCAAAATAAACACTATCTTCCCTTTTAATTTTCGTCGTTATTATATTTTAATTAATTCACCCTACCTCTGACGATATATTCAGGTTTCTCTCCTCTTCAGTGAATGGAACATTTATTACACGTATTCATAATAAAAATTCACTCAATCTTCCGTTTTAATTTTCGTCGTTATTATATTTTATTTAAATATTTACCTATCATTTACCCTACCTTCAGATATATTTTCAGGATTCTTTTTGTCCTAAAAACTACAACATCCACTTCACATATTCAATATCAAAATAAACACTATCTTCCCTCTTAATTTTCGTCGTTATTATATTTTATTTATTTACCCTACCTCTGACGATATATTCAGGTTTCTCTCCTCTTCAGTGAATGAAACATTTATTACACGTATTCATAATAAAAATTCACTCAATCTTCCGTTTAAATTTTCGTCGTTATTATATTTTATTTAAATATTTACCTATCATTTACCCTACCTTCAGATATATTTTCAGGATTCTTTTTGTTCTAAAAACTACAACATCCACTTCACATATTCATTATCAAAATAAACACTATCTTCCCTTTTAATTTTCGTCGTTATTATATTTTATTTATTTACCCTACCTCTGACGATATATTCAGGTTTCTCTCCTCTTCAGTGAATGGAACATTTATTACACGTATTCATAATAAAAATTCACTCAATCTTCCGTTTTAATTTTCGTCGTTATTATATTTTATTTAAATATTTACCTATCATTTACCCTACCTTCAGATATATTTTCAGGATTCTCTTTGTTCTAAAAACTACAACATCCACTTCACATATTCAATATCAAAATAAACACTATCTTCCCTTTTAATTTTCGTCGTTATATTTTATTTATTTACCCTACCTCTGACGATATATTCAGGTTTCTCTCCTCTTCAGTGAATGAAACATTTACTACACGTATTCATAATAAAAATGCACTCAATCTTCCGTTTTAATTTTCGTCGTTATTATATTTTATTTAAATATTTACCTATCATTTACCCTACCTTCAGATATATTTTCAGGATTCTTTTTGTTCTAAAAACTACAACATCCACTTCACATATTCATTATCAGAATAAACACTATCTTCCCTTTTAATTTTCGTCGTTATTATATTTTATTTATTTACCCTACCTCTGACGATATATTCAGGTTTCTCTCCTCTTCAGTGAATGAAACATTTATTACACGTATTCATGATAAAAATTCACTCAATCTTCCGTTTTAATTTTCGTCGTTATTATATTTTATTTAAATATTTACCTATCATTTACCCTACCTCCAGATATATTTTCAGGATTCTTTTTGTTCTAAAAACTACAACATCCACTTCACATATTCATTATCAAAATAAACACTATCTTCCCTTTTAATTTTCGTCGTTATTATATTTTATTTATTTACCCTACCTCTGACGATATATTCAGGTTTCTCTCCTCTTCAGTGAATGGAACATTTATTACACGTATTCATAATAAAATTTCACTCAATCTTCCGTTTTAATTTTCGTCGTTATTATATTTAATTTAAATATTTACCTATCATTTACCCTACCTTCAGATATATTTTCAGGATTCTTTTTGTTCTAAAAACTACAACATCCACTTCACATATTCATTATCAAAATAAACACTATCTTCCCTTTTAATTTTCGTCGTTATTATATTTTATTTATTTACCCTACCTCTGACGATATATTCAGGTTTCTCTCCTCTTCAGTGAATGAAACATTTATTACACGTATCCATAATAAAAATTCACTCAATCTTCCGTTTTAATTTTTGTCGTTATTATATTTTATTTAAATATTTACCTATCATTTACCCTACCTTCAGATATATTTTCAGGATTCTTTCTGTTCTAAAAGCTACAACATCCACTTCACATATTCATTATCAAAATAAACACTCTCCTCCCTTTTAATTTTCGTCGTTATCATATTTTATTTATTTACCCTACCTCTGACGATATATTCAGGTTTCTCTCCTCTTCAGTGAATGAAACATTTATTACACGTATTCATAATAAAAATTCACTCAATCTTCCGTTTTAATTTTCGTCGTTATTATATTTTATTTAAATATTTACCTATCATTTACCCTACCTTCAGATATATTTTCAGGATTCTTTTTGTTCTAAAAACTACAACATCCACTTCACATATTCATTATCAAAATAAACACTATCTTCCCTTTGTATTTTCGTCGTTATTATATTTTATTTATTTACCCTACCTCTGACGATATATTCAGGTTTCTCTCCTCTTCAGTGAATGAAACATTTATTACACGTATTCATAATAAAAATTCACTCAATCTTCCGTTTTAATTTTCGTCGTTAATATATTTTATTTAAATATTTACCTATCATTTACCCTACCTCCAGATATATTTTCAGGATTCTTTTTGTTCTAAAAACTACAACATCCACTTCACATATTCATTATCAAAATAAACACTATCTTCCCTTTTAATTTTCGTCGTTATTATATTTTATTTATTTACCCTACCTCTGACGATATATTCAGGTTTCTCTCCTCTTCAGTGAATGGAACATTTATTACACGTATTCATAATAAAATTTCACTCAATCTTCCGTTTTAATTTTCGTCGTTATTATATTTTATTTAAATATTTACCTATCATTTACCCTACCTTCAGATATATTTTCAGGATTCTTTTTGTTCTAAGAACTACAACATCCACTTCACATATTCGTTATCAAAATAAACACTATCTTCCCTTTTAATTTTCGTCGTTATTATATTTTATTTATTTACCCTACCTCTGACGATATATTCAGGTTTCTCTCCTCTTCAGTGAATGAAACATTTATTACACGTATTCATAATAAAAATTCACTCAATCTTCCGTTTTAATTTTTGTCGTTATTATATTTCATTTAAATATTTACCTATCATTTACCCTACCTTCAGATATATTTTCAGGATTCTTTTTGTTCTAAAAACTACAACATCCACTTCACATATTCATTATCAAAATAAACACTATCTTCCCTTTTAATTCTCGTCGTTATTATATTTTATTTATTTACCCTACCTCTGACGATATATTCAGGTTTCTCTCCTCTTCAGTGAATGAAACATTCATTACACGTATTCATAATAAAAATTCACTCAATCTTCCGTTTTAATTTTCGTCGTTATTATATTTTATTTAAATATTTACCTATCATTTACCCTACCTTCAGATATATTTTCAGGATTCTCTTTGTTCTAAAAACTACAACATCCACTTCACATATTCAATATCAAAATAAACACTATCTTCCCTTTTAATTTTCGTCGTTATTATATTTTATTTATTTACCCTACCTCTGACGATATATTCAGGTTTCTCTCCTCTTCAGTGAATGAAACATTTATTACACGTATTCATAATAAAAATGCACTCAATCTTCCGTTTTAATTTTCGTCGTTATTATATTTTATTTGAATATTTACCTATCATTTACCCTACCCTCAGATATATTTTCAGGATTCTTTTTGTTCTAAAAACTACAACATCCACTTCACATATTCATTATCAAAATAAACACTATCTTCCCTTTTAATTTTCGTCGTTATTATATTTTATTTATTTACCCTACCTCTGACGATATATTCAGGTTTCTCTCCTCTTCAGTGAATGAAACATTCATTACACGTATTCATAATAAAAATTCACTCAATCTTCCGTTTTAATTTTCGTCGTTATTATATTTTATTTAAATATTTACCTATCATTTACCCTACCTTCAGATATATTTTCAGGATTCTCTTTGTTCTAAAAACTACAACATCCACTTCACATATTCAATATCAAAATAAACACTATCTTCCCTTTTAATTTTCGTCGTTATTATATTTTATTTATTTACCCTACCTCTGACGATATATTCAGGTTTCTCTCCTCTTCAGTGAATGAAACATTTATTACACGTATTCATAATAAAAATGCACTCAATCTTCCGTTTTAATTTTCGTCGTTATTATATTTTATTTGAATATTTACCTATCATTTACCCTACCTTCAGATATATTTTCAGGATTCTTTTTGTTCTAGAAACTACAACATCCACTTCACATATTCATTATCAAAATAAACACTATCTTCCCTTTTAATTCTCGTCGTTATTATATTTTATTTATTTACCCTACCTCTGACGATATATTCAGGTTTCTCTCCTCTTCAGTGAATGAAACATTCATTACACGTATTCATAATAAAAATTCACTCAATCTTCCGTTTTAATTTTCGTCGTTATTATATTTTATTTAAATATTTACCTATCATTTACCCTACCTTCAGATATATTTTCAGGATTCTCTTTGTTCTAAAAACTACAACATCCACTTCACATATTCAATATCAAAATAAACACTATCTTCCCTTTTAATTTTCGTCGTTATTATATTTTATTTATTTACCCTACCTCTGACGATATATTCAGGTTTCTCTCCTCTTCAGTGAATGAAACATTGATTACACGTATTCATAATAAAAATGCACTCAATCTTCCGTTTTAATTTTCGTCGTTATTATATTTTATTTGAATATTTACCTATCATTTACCCTACCTTCAGATATATTCTCAGGATTCTTTTTGTTCTAAAAACTACAACATCCACTTCACATATTCATTATCAAAATAAACACTATCTTCCCTTTTAATTTTCGTCGTTATTATATTTTATTTATTTACCCTACCTCTGACGATATATTCAGGTTTCTCTCCTCTTCAGTGAATGGAACATTTATTACACGTATTCATAATAAAATTTCACTCAATCTTCCGTTTTAATTTTCGTCGTTATTATATTTTATTTAAATATTTACCTATCATTTACCCTACCTTCAGATATATTTTCAGGATTCTTTTTGTTCTAAGAACTACAACATCCACTTCACATATTCGTTATCAAAATAAACACTATCTTCCCTTTTAATTTTCGTCGTTATTATATTTTAATTAATTCACCCTACCTCTGACGATATATTCAGGTTTCTCTCCTCTTCAGTGAATGGAACATTTATTACACGTATTCATAATAAAAATTCACTCAATCTTCCGTTTTAATTTTCGTCGTTATTATATTTTATTTAAATATTTACCTATCATTTACCCTACCTTCAGATATATTTTCAGGATTCTTTTTGTCCTAAAAACTACAACATCCACTTCACATATTCAATATCAAAATAAACACTATCTTCCCTCTTAATTTTCGTCGTTATTATATTTTATTTATTTACCCTACCTCTGACGATATATTCAGGTTTCTCTCCTCTTCAGTGAATGAAACATTTATTACACGTATTCATAATAAAAATTCACTCAATCTTCCGTTTAAATTTTCGTCGTTATTATATTTTATTTAAATATTTACCTATCATTTACCCTACCTTCAGATATATTTTCAGGATTCTTTTTGTTCTAAAAACTACAACATCCACTTCACATATTCATTATCAAAATAAACACTATCTTCCCTTTTAATTTTCGTCGTTATTATATTTTATTTATTTACCCTACCTCTGACGATATATTCAGGTTTCTCTCCTCTTCAGTGAATGGAACATTTATTACACGTATTCATAATAAAAATTCACTCAATCTTCCGTTTTAATTTTCGTCGTTATTATATTTTATTTAAATATTTACCTATCATTTACCCTACCTTCAGATATATTTTCAGGATTCTCTTTGTTCTAAAAACTACAACATCCACTTCACATATTCAATATCAAAATAAACACTATCTTCCCTTTTAATTTTCGTCGTTATATTTTATTTATTTACCCTACCTCTGACGATATATTCAGGTTTCTCTCCTCTTCAGTGAATGAAACATTTACTACACGTATTCATAATAAAAATGCACTCAATCTTCCGTTTTAATTTTCGTCGTTATTATATTTTATTTAAATATTTACCTATCATTTACCCTACCTTCAGATATATTTTCAGGATTCTTTTTGTTCTAAAAACTACAACATCCACTTCACATATTCATTATCAGAATAAACACTATCTTCCCTTTTAATTTTCGTCGTTATTATATTTTATTTATTTACCCTACCTCTGACGATATATTCAGGTTTCTCTCCTCTTCAGTGAATGAAACATTTATTACACGTATTCATGATAAAAATTCACTCAATCTTCCGTTTTAATTTTCGTCGTTATTATATTTTATTTAAATATTTACCTATCATTTACCCTACCTCCAGATATATTTTCAGGATTCTTTTTGTTCTAAAAACTACAACATCCACTTCACATATTCATTATCAAAATAAACACTATCTTCCCTTTTAATTTTCGTCGTTATTATATTTTATTTATTTACCCTACCTCTGACGATATATTCAGGTTTCTCTCCTCTTCAGTGAATGGAACATTTATTACACGTATTCATAATAAAATTTCACTCAATCTTCCGTTTTAATTTTCGTCGTTATTATATTTAATTTAAATATTTACCTATCATTTACCCTACCTTCAGATATATTTTCAGGATTCTTTTTGTTCTAAAAACTACAACATCCACTTCACATATTCATTATCAAAATAAACACTATCTTCCCTTTTAATTTTCGTCGTTATTATATTTTATTTATTTACCCTACCTCTGACGATATATTCAGGTTTCTCTCCTCTTCAGTGAATGAAACATTTATTACACGTATCCATAATAAAAATTCACTCAATCTTCCGTTTTAATTTTTGTCGTTATTATATTTTATTTAAATATTTACCTATCATTTACCCTACCTTCAGATATATTTTCAGGATTCTTTCTGTTCTAAAAGCTACAACATCCACTTCACATATTCATTATCAAAATAAACACTCTCCTCCCTTTCAATTTTCGTCGTTATCATATTTTATTTATTTACCCTACCTCTGACGATATATTCAGGTTTCTCTCCTCTTCAGTGAATGAAACATTTATTACACGTATTCATAATAAAAATTCACTCAATCTTCCGTTTTAATTTTCGTCGTTATTATATTTTATTTAAATATTTACCTATCATTTACCCTACCTTCAGATATATTTTCAGGATTCTTTTTGTTCTAAAAACTACAACATCCACTTCACATATTCATTATCAAAATAAACACTATCTTCCCTTTGTATTTTCGTCGTTATTATATTTTATTTATTTACCCTACCTCTGACGATATATTCAGGTTTCTCTCCTCTTCAGTGAATGAAACATTTATTACACGTATTCATAATAAAAATTCACTCAATCTTCCGTTTTAATTTTCGTCGTTAATATATTTTATTTAAATATTTACCTATCATTTACCCTACCTCCAGATATATTTTCAGGATTCTTTTTGTTCTAAAAACTACAACATCCACTTCACATATTCATTATCAAAATAAACACTATCTTCCCTTTTAATTTTCGTCGTTATTATATTTTATTTATTTACCCTACCTCTGACGATATATTCAGGTTTCTCTCCTCTTCAGTGAATGGAACATTTATTACACGTATTCATAATAAAATTTCACTCAATCTTCCGTTTTAATTTTCGTCGTTATTATATTTTATTTAAATATTTACCTATCATTTACCCTACCTTCAGATATATTTTCAGGATTCTTTTTGTTCTAAGAACTACAACATCCACTTCACATATTCGTTATCAAAATAAACACTATCTTCCCTTTTAATTTTCGTCGTTATTATATTTTATTTATTTACCCTACCTCTGACGATATATTCAGGTTTCTCTCCTCTTCAGTGAATGAAACATTTATTACACGTATTCATAATAAAAATTCACTCAATCTTCCGTTTTAATTTTTGTCGTTATTATATTTCATTTAAATATTTACCTATCATTTACCCTACCTTCAGATATATTTTCAGGATTCTTTTTGTTCTAAAAACTACAACATCCACTTCACATATTCATTATCAAAATAAACACTATCTTCCCTTTTAATTCTCGTCGTTATTATATTTTATTTATTTACCCTACCTCTGACGATATATTCAGGTTTCTCTCCTCTTCAGTGAATGAAACATTCATTACACGTATTCATAATAAAAATTCACTCAATCTTCCGTTTTAATTTTCGTCGTTATTATATTTTATTTAAATATTTACCTATCATTTACCCTACCTTCAGATATATTTTCAGGATTCTCTTTGTTCTAAAAACTACAACATCCACTTCACATATTCAATATCAAAATAAACACTATCTTCCCTTTTAATTTTCGTCGTTATTATATTTTATTTATTTACCCTACCTCTGACGATATATTCAGGTTTCTCTCCTCTTCAGTGAATGAAACATTGATTACACGTATTCATAATAAAAATGCACTCAATCTTCCGTTTTAATTTTCGTCGTTATTATATTTTATTTGAATATTTACCTATCATTTACCCTACCTTCAGATATATTTTCAGGATTCTTTTTGTTCTAAAAACTACAACATCCACTTCACATATTCATTATCAAAATAAACACTATCTTCCCTTTTAATTTTCGTCGTTATTATATTTTAATTAATTCACCCTACCTCTGACGATATATTCAGGTTTCTCTCCTCTTCAGTGAATGAAACATTTATTACACGTATTCATAATAAAAATTCACTCAATCTTCCGTTTTAATTTTCGTCGTTATTATATTTTATTTAAATATTTACCTATCATTTACCCTACCTTCAGATATATTTTCAGGATTCTTTTTGTTCTAAAAACTACAACATCCACTTCACATATTCATTATCAAAATAAACACTATCTTCCCTTTGTATTTTCGTCGTTATTATATTTTATTTATTTACCCTACCTCTGACGATATATTCAGGTTTCTCTCCTCTTCAGTGAATGAAACATTTATTACACGTATTCATAATAAAAATTCACTCAATCTTCCGTTTTAATTTTCGTCGTTATCATATTTTATTTAAATATTTACCTATCATTTACCCTACCTTCAGATATATTTTCAGGATTCTTTTTGTTGTAAAAACTACAACATCCACTTCACATATTCATTATCAAAATAAACACTATCTTCCCTTTTAATTTTCGTCGTTATTATATTTTATTTATTTACCCTTCCTCTGACGATATATTCAGGTTTCTCTCCTCTTCAGTGAATGGAACATTTATTACACGTATTCATAATAAAATTTCACTCAATCTTCCGTTTTAATTTTCGTCGTTATTATATTTTATTTAAATATTTACCTATCATTTTCCCTACCTTCAGATATATTTTCAGGATTCTTTTTGTTCTAAAAACTACAACATCCACTTCACATATTCATTATCAGAATAAACACTATCTTCCCTTTTAATTTTCGTCGTTATTATATTTTATTTATTTACCCTACCTCTGACGATATATTCAGGTTTCTCTCCTCTTCAGTGAATGAAACATTTATTACACGTATTCATAATAAAAATTCACTCAATCTTCCGTTTTAATTTTCGTCGTTATTATATTTTATTTAAATATTTACCTATCATTTACCCTACCTCTAGATATATTTTCAGGATTCTTTTTGTTCTAAAAACTACAACATCCACTTCACATATTCATTATCAAAATAAACACTATCTTCCCTTTTAATTTTCGTCGTTATTATATTTTATTTATTTACCCTACCTCTGACGATATATTCAGGTTTCTCTCCTCTTCAGTGAATGGAACATTTATTACACGTATTCATAATAAAATTTCACTCAATCTTCCGTTTTAATTTTCGTCGTTATTATATTTTATTTAAATATTTACCTATCATTTACCCTACCTTCAGATATATTTTCAGGATTCTTTTTGTTCTAAAAACTACAACATCCACTTCACATATTCATTATCAAAATAAACACTATCTTCCCTTTTAATTTTCGTCGTTATTATATTTTATTTATTTACCCTACCTCTGACGATATATTCAGGTTTCTCTCCTCTTCAGTGAATGAAACATTTATTACACGTATCCATAATAAAAATTCACTCAATCTTCCGTTTCAATTTTCGTCGTTATTATATTTTATTTAAATATTTACCTATCATTTACCCTACCTTCAGATATATTTTCAGGATTCTTTTTGTTCTAAAAACTACAACATCAACTTCACATATTCATTATCAAAATAAACACTATCTTCCCTTTTAATTTTCGTCGTTATTATATTTTATTTATTTACCCTACCTCGGACGATATATTCAGGTTTCTCTCCTCTTCAGTGAATGGAACATTTATTACACGTATTCATAATAAAATTTCACTCAATCTTCCGTTTTAATTTTCGTCGTTATTATATTTTATTCAAATATTTACCTATCAATTACCCTACCTTCAGATATATTTTCAGGATTCTTTTTGTTCTAAAAACTACAACATCCACTTCACATATTCATTATCAAAATAAACACTATCTTCCCTTTTAATTTTCGTCGTTATTATATTTTATTTATTTACCCTACCTCTGACGATATATTCAGGTTTCTCTCCTCTTCAGTGAATGAAACATTTATTACACGTATCCATAATAAAAATTCACTCAATCTTCCGTTTTAATTTTCGTCGTTATTATATTTTATTTAAATATTTACCTATCATTTACCCTACCTTCAGATATATTTTCAGGATTCTTTTTGTTCTAAGAACTACAACATCCACTTCACATATTCATTATCAAAATAAACACTATCTTCCCTTTTAATTTTCGTCGTTATTATATTTTATTTATTTACCCTACCTCTGACGATATATTCAGGTTTCTCTCCTCTTCAGTGAATGGAACATTTATTACACGTATTCATAATAAAAATTCACTCAATCTTCCGTTTTAATTTTCGTCGTTATTATATTTTATTTAAATATTTACCTATCATTTACCCTACCTTCAGATATATTTTCAGGATTCTTTCTGTTCTAAAAGCTACAACATCCACTTCACATATTCATTATCAAAATAAACACTCTCCTCCCTTTTAATTTTCGTCGTTATCATATTTTATTTATTTACCCTACCTCTGACGATATATTCAGGTTTCTCTCCTCTTCAGTGAATGAAACATTTATTACACGTATTCATAATAAAAATTCACTCAATCTTCCGTTTTAATTTTCGTCGTTATTATATTTTATTTAAATATTTACCTATCATTTACCCTACCTTCAGATATATTTTCAGGATTCTTTTTGTTCTAAAAACTACAACATCCACTTCACATATTCATTATCAGAATAAACACTATCTTCCCTTTTAATTTTCGTCGTTATTATATTTTATTTATTTACCCTACCTCTGACGATATATTCAGGTTTCTCTCCTCTTCAGTGAATGAAACATTTATTACACGTATTCATAATAAAAATTCACTCAATCTTCCGTTTTAATTTTCGTCGTTATTATATTTTATTTAAATATTTACCTATCATTTACCCTTCCTCCAGATATATTTTCAGGATTTTTTTTGTTCTAAAAACTACAACATCCACTTCACATATTCATTATCAAAATAAACACTATCTTCCAATTTAATTTTCGTCGTTATTATATTTTATTTATTTACCCTACCTCTGACGATATATTCAGGTTTCTCTCCTCTTCAGTGAATGAAACATTTATTACACGTATTCATAATAAAAATTCACTCAATCTTCCGTTTTAATTTTTGTCGTTATTATATTTTATTTAAATATTTACCTATCATTTACCCTACCTTCAGATATATTTTCAGGATTCTTTTTGTTCTAAGAACTACAACATCCACTTCACATATTCGTTATCAAAATAAACACTATCTTCCCTTTTAATTTTCGTCGTTATTATATTTTATTTATTTACCCTACCTCTGACGATATATTCAGGTTTCTCTCCTCTTCAGTGAATGAAACATTTATTACACGTATTCATAATAAAAATTCACTCAATCTTCCGTTTTAATTTTCGTCGTTATTATATTTTATTTAAATATTTACCTATCATTTACCCTACCTTCAGATATATTTTCAGGATTCTTTTTGTTCTAAGAACTACAACATCCACTTCACATATTCGTTATCAAAATAAACACTATCTTCCCTTTTAATTTTCGTCGTTATTATATTTTATTTATTTACCCTACCTCTGACGATATATTCAGGTTTCTCTCCTCTTCAGTGAATGAAACATTTATTACACGTATTCATAATAAAAATTCACTCAATCTTCCGTTTTAATTTTTGTCGTTATTATATTTTATTTAAATATTTACCTATCATTTACCCTACCCTCAGATATATTTTCAGGATTCTTTTTGTTCTAAAAACTACAACATCCACTTCACATATTCATTATCAAAATAAACACTATCTTCCCTTTTAATTTTCGTCGTTATTATATTTTATTTATTTACCCTACCTCTGACGATATATTCAGGTTTCTCTCCTCTTCAGTGAATGAAACATTTATTACACGTATTCATAATAAAAATTCACTCAATCTTCCGTTTTAATTTTCGTCGTTATTATATTTTATTTAAATATTTACCTATCATTTACCCTACCTTCAGATATATTTTCAGGATTCTTTTTGTTCTAAAAACTACAACATCCACTTCACATATTCATTATCAGAATAAACACTATCTTCCCTTTTAATTTTCGTCGTTATTATATTTTATTTATTTACCCTACCTCTGACGATATATTCAGGTTTCTCTCCTCTTCAGTGAATGAAACATTTATTACACGTATTCATAATAAAAATTCACTCAATCTTCCGTTTTAATTTTCGTCGTTATTATATTTTATTTAAATATTTACTTATCATTTACCCTACCTTCAGATATATTTTCAGGATTCTTTCTGTTCTAAAAACTACAACATCCACTTCACATATTCATTATCAAAATAAACACTCTCCTCCCTTTTAATTTTCGTCGTTATCATATTTTATTTATTTACCCTACCTCTGACGATATATTCAGGTTTCTCTCCTCTTCAGTGAATGAAACATTTATTACACGTATTCATAATAAAAATTCACTCAATCTTCCGTTTTAATTTTCGTCGTTATTATATTTTATTTAAATATTTACCTATCATTTACCCTACCTTCAGATATATTTTCAGGATTCTTTTTGTTCTAAAAACTACAACATCCACTTCACATATTCATTATCAGAATAAACACTATCTTCCCTTTTAATTTTCGTCGTTATTATATTTTATTTATTTACCCTACCTCTGACGATATATTCAGGTTTCTCTCCTCTTCAGTGAATGAAACATTTATTACACGTATTCATAATAAAAATTCACTCAATCTTCCGTTTTAATTTTCGTCGTTATTATATTTTATTTAAATATTTACCTATCATTTACCCTTCCTCCAGATATATTTTCAGGATTTTATTTGTTCTAAAAACTACAACATCCACTTCACATATTCATTATCAAAATAAACACTATCTTCCCTTTTAATTTTCGTCGTTATCATATTTTATTTATTTACCCTACCTCTGACGATATATTCAGGTTTCTCTCCTCTTCAGTGAATGAAACATTTATTACACGTATTCATAATAAAAATTCACTCAATCTTCCGTTTTAATTTTCGTCGTTATTATATTTTATTTAAATATTTACCTATCATTTACCCTACCTTCAGATATATTTTCAGGATTCTTTTTGTTCTAAAAACTACAACATCCACTTCACATATTCATTATCAGAATAAACACTATCTTCCCTTTTAATTTTCGTCGTTATTATATTTTATTTATTTACCCTACCTCTGACGATATATTCAGGTTTCTCTCCTCTTCAGTGAATGAAACATTTATTACACGTATTCATAATAAAAATTCACTCAATCTTCCGTTTTAATTTTCGTCGTTATTATATTTTATTTAAATATTTACCTATCATTTACCCTACCTCCAGATATATTTTCAGGATTCTTTTTGTTCTAAAAACTACAACATCCACTTCACATATTCATTATCAAAATAAACACTATCTTCCCTTTTAATTTTCGTCGTTATTATATTTTATTTATTTACCCTACCTCTGACGATATATTCAGGTTTCTCTCCTCTTCAGTGAATGGAACATTTATTACACGTATTCATAATAAAATTTCACTCAATCTTCCGTTTTAATTTTCGTCGTTATTATATTTTATTTGAATATTTACCTATCATTTACCCTACCTTCAGATATATTTTCAGGATTCTTTTTGTTCTAAAAACTACAACATCCACTTCACATATTCATTATCAAAATAAACACTATCTTCCCTTTTAATTTTCGTCGTTATTATATTTTATTTATTTACCCTACCTCTGACGATATATTCAGGTTTCTCTCCTCTTCAGTGAATGAAACATTTATTACACGTATTCATAATAAAAATTCACTCAATCTTCCGTTTTAATTTTCGTCGTTATTATATTTTATTTAAATATTTACCTATCATTTACCCTACCTTCAGATATATTTTCAGGATTCTTTTTGTTCTAAAAACTACAACATCCACTTCACATATTCATTATCAGAATAAACACTATCTTCCCTTTTAATTTTCGTCGTTATTATATTTTATTTATTTACCCTACCTCTGACGATATATTCAGGTTTCTCTCCTCTTCAGTGAATGAAACATTTATTACACGTATTCATAATAAAAATTCACTCAATCTTCCGTTTTAATTTTCGTCGTTATTATATTTTATTTAAATATTTACTTATCATTTACCCTACCTTCAGATATATTTTCAGGATTCTTTCTGTTCTAAAAACTACAACATCCACTTCACATATTCATTATCAAAATAAACACTCTCCTCCCTTTTAATTTTCGTCGTTATCATATTTTATTTATTTACCCTACCTCTGACGATATATTCAGGTTTCTCTCCTCTTCAGTGAATGAAACATTTATTACACGTATTCATAATAAAAATTCACTCAATCTTCCGTTTTAATTTTCGTCGTTATTATATTTTATTTAAATATTTACCTATCATTTACCCTACCTTCAGATATATTTTCAGGATTCTTTTTGTTCTAAAAACTACAACATCCACTTCACATATTCATTATCAGAATAAACACTATCTTCCCTTTTAATTTTCGTCGTTATTATATTTTATTTATTTACCCTACCTCTGACGATATATTCAGGTTTCTCTCCTCTTCAGTGAATGAAACATTTATTACACGTATTCATAATAAAAATTCACTCAATCTTCCGTTTTAATTTTCGTCGTTATTATATTTTATTTAAATATTTACCTATCATTTACCCTACCTTCAGATATATTTTCAGGATTCTTTTTGTTCTAAAAACTACAACATCCACTTCACATATTCATTATCAGAATAAACACTATCTTCCCTTTTAATTTTCGTCGTTATTATATTTTATTTATTTACCCTACCTCTGACGATATATTCAGGTTTCTCTCCTCTTCAGTGAATGAAACATTTATTACACGTATTCATAATAAAAATTCACTCAATCTTCCGTTTTAATTTTCGTCGTTATTATATTTTATTTAAATATTTACCTATCATTTACCCTACCTCCAGATATATTTTCAGGATTCTTTTTGTTCTAAAAACTACAACATCCACTTCACATATTCATTATCAAAATAAACACTATCTTCCCTTTTAATTTTCGTCGTTATTATATTTTATTTATTTACCCTACCTCTGACGATATATTCAGGTTTCTCTCCTCTTCAGTGAATGAAACATTTATTACACGTATCCATAATAAAAATTCACTCAATCTTCCGTTTTAATTTTCGTCGTTATTATATTTTATTTAAATATTTACCTATCATTTACCCTACCTTCAGATATATTTTCAGGATTCTTTTTGTTCTAAAAACTACAACATCCACTTCACATATTCATTATCAGAATAAACACTATCTTCCCTTTTAATTTTCGTCGTTATTATATTTTATTTATTTACCCTACCTCTGACGATATATTCAGGTTTCTCTCCTCTTCAGTGAATGAAACATTTATTACACGTATTCATAATAAAAATTCACTCAATCTTCCGTTTTAATTTTCGTCGTTATTATATTTTATTTAAATATTTACCTATCATTTACCCTACCTTCAGATATATTTTCAGGATTCTTTTTGTTCTAAAAACTACAACATCCACTTCACATATTCATTATCAGAATAAACACTATCTTCCCTTTTAATTTTCGTCGTTATTATATTTTATTTATTTACCCTACCTCTGACGATATATTCAGGTTTCTCTCCTCTTCAGTGAATGAAACATTTATTACACGTATTCATAATAAAAATTCACTCAATCTTCCGTTTTAATTTTCGTCGTTATTATATTTTATTTAAATATTTACTTATCATTTACCCTACCTTCAGATATATTTTCAGGATTCTTTCTGTTCTAAAAACTACAACATCCACTTCACATATTCATTATCAAAATAAACACTCTCCTCCCTTTTAATTTTCGTCGTTATCATATTTTATTTATTTACCCTACCTCTGACGATATATTCAGGTTTCTCTCCTCTTCAGTGAATGAAACATTTATTACACGTATTCATAATAAAAATGCACTCAATCTTCCGTTTTAATTTTCGTCGTTATTATATTTTATTTGAATATTTACCTATCATTTACCCTACCCTCAGATATATTTTCAGGATTCTTTTTGTTCTAAAAACTACAACATCCACTTCACATATTCATTATCAGAATAAACACTATCTTCCCTTTTAATTTTCGTCGTTATTATATTTTATTTATTTACCCTACCTCTGACGATATATTCAGGTTTCTCTCCTCTTCAGTGAATGAAACATTTATTACACGTATTCATAATAAAAATTCACTCAATCTTCCGTTTTAATTTTCGTCGTTATTATATTTTATTTAAATATTTACCTATCATTTACCCTACCTTCAGATATATTTTCAGGATTCTTTTTGTTCTAAAAACTACAACATCCACTTCACATATTCATTATCAGAATAAACACTATCTTCCCTTTTAATTTTCGTCGTTATTATATTTTATTTATTTACCCTACCTCTGACGATATATTCAGGTTTCTCTCCTCTTCAGTGAATGAAACATTTATTACACGTATTCATAATAAAAATTCACTCAATCTTCCGTTTTAATTTTCGTCGTTATTATATTTTATTTAAATATTTACCTATCATTTACCCTACCTCTACCTCCAGATATATTTTCAGGATTCTTTTTGTTCTAAAAACTACAACATCCACTTCACATATTCATTATCAAAATAAACACTATCTTCCCTTTTAATTTTCGTCGTTATTATATTTTATTTATTTACCCTACCTCTGACGATATATTCAGGTTTCTCTCCTCTTCAGTGAATGGAACATTTATTACACGTATTCATAATAAAATTTCACTCAATCTTCCGTTTTAATTTTCGTCGTTATTAGATTTTATTTGAATATTTACCTATCATTTACCCTACCTTCAGATATATTTTCAGGATTCTTTTTGTTCTAAAAACTACAACATCCACTTCACATATTCATTATCAGAATAAACACTATCTTCCCTTTTAATTTTCGTCGTTATTATATTTTATTTATTTACCCTACCTCTGACGATATATTCAGGTTTCTCTCCTCTTCAGTGAATGAAACATTTATTACACGTATCCATAATAAAAATTCACTCAATCTTCCGTTTTAATTTTCGTCGTTATTATATTTTATTTAAATATTTACCTATCATTTACCCTACCTTCAGATATATTTTCAGGATTCTTTTTGTTCTAAAAACTACAACATCCACTTCACATATTCATTATCAAAATAAACACTATCTTCCCTTTTAATTTTCGTCGTTATTATATTTTATTTATTTACCCTACCTCTGACGATATATTCAGGTTTCTCTCCTCTTCAGTGAATGAAACATTTATTACACGTATTCATAATAAAAATTCACTCAATCTTCCGTTTTAATTTTCGTCGTTATTATATTTTATTTAAATATTTACCTATCATTTACCCTACCTTCAGATATATTTTCAGGATTCTTTTTGTTCTAAAAACTACAACATCCACTTCACATATTCATTATCAAAATAAACACTATCTTCCCTTTTAATTTTCGTCGTTATTATATTTTATTTATTTACCCTACCTCTGACGATATATTCAGGTTTCTCTCCTCTTCAGTGAATGAAACATTTATTACACGTATTCATAATAAAAATTCACTCAATCTTCCGTTTTAATTTTCGTCGTTATTATATTTTATTTAAATATTTACCTATCATTTACCCTACCTTCAGATATATTTTCAGGATTCTTGTTGTTCTAAAAACTACAACATCCACTTCACATATTCATTATCAAAATAAACACTATCTTCCCTTTTAATTTTCGTCGTTATTATATTTTATTTATTTACCCTACCTCTGACGATATATTCAGGTTTCTCTCCTCTTCAGTGAATGAAACATTTATTACACGTATTCATAATAAAAATTCACTCAATCTTCCGTTTTAATTTTCGTCGTTATTATATTTTATTTAAATATTTACCTATCATTTACCCTACCTTCAGATATATTTTCAGGATTCTTTTTGTTCTAAAAACTACAACATCCACTTCACATATTCATTATCAAAATAAACACTATCTTCCCTTTTAATTTTCGTCGTTATTATATTTTATTTATTTACCCTACCTCTGACGATATATTCAGGTTTCTCTCCTCTTCAGTGAATGAAACATTTATTACACGTATTCATAATAAAAATTCACTCAATCTTCCGTTTTAATTTTCGTCGTTATTATATTTTATTTAAATATTTACCTATCATTTACCCTACCTTCAGATATATTTTCAGGATTCTTGTTGTTCTAAAAACTATAACATCCACTTCACATATTCATTATCAAAATAAACACTATCTTCCCTTTTAATTTTCGTCGTTATTATATTTTATTTAAATATTTACCTATCATTTACCCTACCTTCAGATATATTTTCAGGATTCTTTTTGTTCTAAGAACTACAACATCCACTTCACATATTCATTATCAAAATAAACACTATCTTCCCTTTTAATTTTCGTCGTTATTATATTTTATTTAAATATTTACCTATCATTTACCCTACCTTCAGATATATTTTCAGGATTCTTTTTGTTCTAAGAACTACAACATCCACTTCACATATTCATTATCAAAATAAACACTATCTTCCCTTTTAATTTTCGTCGTTATTATATTTTATTTATTTACCCTACCTCTGACGATATATTCAGGTTTCTCTCCTCTTCAGTGAATGAAACATTCATTACACGTATTCATAATAAAAATTCACTCAATCTTCCGTTTTAATTTTCGTCGTTATTATATTTTATTTGAATATTTACCTATCATTTACCCTACCTCCAGATATATTTTCAGGATTCTTTTTGTTCTAAAAACTACAACATCCACTTCACATATTCATTATCAAAATAAACACTATCTTCCCTTTTAATTTTCGTCGTTATTATATTTTATTTATTTACCCTACCTCTGACGATATATTCAGGTTTCTCTCCTCTTCAGTGAATGGAACATTTATTACACGTATTCATAATAAAATTTCACTCAATCTTCCGTTTTAATTTTCGTCGTTATTATATTTTATTTGAATATTTACCTATCATTTACCCTACCTTCAGATATATTTTCAGGATTCTTTTTGTTCTAAAAACTACAACATCCACTTCACATATTCATTATCAAAATAAACACTATCTTCCCTTTTAATTTTCGTCGTTATTATATTTTATTTATTTACCCTACCTCTGACGATATATTCAGGTTTCTCTCCTCTTCAGTGAATGAAACATTTATTACACGTATCCATAATAAAAATTCACTCAATCTTCCGTTTTAATTTTCGTCGTTATTATATTTTATTTAAATATTTACCTATCATTTACCCTACCTCCAGATATATTTTCAGGATTCTTTTTGTTCTAAAAACTACAACATCCACTTCACATATTCATTATCAAAATAAACACTCTCCTCCCTTTTAATTTTCGTCGTTATCATATTTTATTTATTTACCCTACCTCTGACGATATATTCAGGTTTCTCTCCTCTTCAGTGAATGAAACATTTATTACACGTATTCATAATAAAAATTCACTCAATCTTCCGTTTTAATTTTCGTCGTTATTATATTTTATTTAAATATTTACCTATCATTTACCCTACCTTCAGATATATTTTCAGGATTCTTTTTGTTCTAAAAACTACAACATCCACTTCACATATTCATTATCAGAATAAACACTATCTTCCCTTTTAATTTTCGTCGTTATTATATTTTATTTATTTACCCTACCTCTGACGATATATTCAGGTTTCTCTCCTCTTCAGTGAATGAAACATTTATTACACGTATTCATAATAAAAATTCACTCAATCTTCCGTTTTAATTTTCGTCGTTATTATATTTTATTTAAATATTTACCTATCATTTACCCTACCTTCAGATATATTTTCAGGATTCTTTTTGTTCTAAAAACTACAACATCCACTTCACATATTCATTATCAGAATAAACACTATCTTCCCTTTTAATTTTCGTCGTTATTATATTTTATTTATTTACCCTACCTCTGACGATATATTCAGGTTTCTCTCCTCTTCAGTGAATGAAACATTTATTACACGTATTCATAATAAAAATTCACTCAATCTTCCGTTTTAATTTTCGTCGTTATTATATTTTATTTAAATATTTACCTATCATTTACCCTACCTTCAGATATATTTTCAGGATTCTTTTTGTTCTAAAAACTACAACATCCACTTCACATATTCATTATCAAAATAAACACTATCTTCCCTTTTAATTTTCGTCGTTATTATATTTTATTTATTTACCCTACCTCTGACGATATATTCAGGTTTCTCTCCTCTTCAGTGAATGAAACATTTATTACACGTATTCATAATAAAAATTCACTCAATCTTCCGTTTTAATTTTCGTCGTTATTATATTTTATTTAAATATTTACCTATCATTTACCCTACCTTCAGATATATTTTCAGGATTCTTTTTGTTCTAAAAACTACAACATCCACTTCACATATTCATTATCAAAATAAACACTATCTTCCCTTTTAATTTTCGTCGTTATTATATTTTATTTATTTACCCTACCTCTGACGATATATTCAGGTTTCTCTCCTCTTCAGTGAATGAAACATTTATTACACGTATTCATAATAAAAATTCACTCAATCTTCCGTTTTAATTTTCGTCGTTATTATATTTTATTTAAATATTTACCTATCATTTACCCTACCTTCAGATATATTTTCAGGATTCTTTTTGTTCTAAAAACTACAACATCCACTTCACATATTCATTATCAAAATAAACACTATCTTCCCTTTTAATTTTCGTCGTTATTATATTTTATTTATTTACCCTACCTCTGACGATATATTCAGGTTTCTCTCCTCTTCAGTGAATGAAACATTTATTACACGTATTCATAATAAAAATTCACTCAATCTTCCGTTTTAATTTTCGTCGTTATTATATTTTATTTAAATATTTACCTATCATTTACCCTACCTTCAGATATATTTTCAGGATTCTTTTTGTTCTAAAAACTACAACATCCACTTCACATATTCATTATCAGAATAAACACTATCTTCCCTTTTAATTTTCGTCGTTATTATATTTTATTTATTTACCCTACCTCTGACGATATATTCAGGTTTCTCTCCTCTTCAGTGAATGAAACATTTATTACACGTATTCATAATAAAAATTCACTCAATCTTCCGTTTTAATTTTCGTCGTTATTATATTTTATTTAAATATTTACCTATCATTTACCCTACCTTCAGATATATTTTCAGGATTCTTTTTGTTCTAAAAACTACAACATCCACTTCACATATTCATTATCAAAATAAACACTATCTTCCCTTTTAATTTTCGTCGTTATTATATTTTATTTATTTACCCTACCTCTGACGATATATTCAGGTTTCTCTCCTCTTCAGTGAATGAAACATTTATTACACGTATTCATAATAAAAATTCACTCAATCTTCCGTTTTAATTTTCGTCGTTATTATATTTTATTTAAATATTTACCTATCATTTACCCTACCTTCAGATATATTTTCAGGATTCTTTTTGTTCTAAAAACTACAACATCCACTTCACATATTCATTATCAGAATAAACACTATCTTCCCTTTTAATTTTCGTCGTTATTATATTTTATTTATTTACCCTACCTCTGACGATATATTCAGGTTTCTCTCCTCTTCAGTGAATGAAACATTTATTACACGTATTCATAATAAAAATTCACTCAATCTTCCGTTTTAATTTTCGTCGTTATTATATTTTATTTAAATATTTACCTATCATTTACCCTACCTTCAGATATATTTTCAGGATTCTTTTTGTTCTAAAAACTACAACATCCACTTCACATATTCATTATCAAAATAAACACTATCTTCCCTTTTAATTTTCGTCGTTATTATATTTTATTTATTTACCCTACCTCTGACGATATATTCAGGTTTCTCTCCTCTTCAGTGAATGAAACATTTATTACACGTATTCATAATAAAAATTCACTCAATCTTCCGTTTTAATTTTCGTCGTTATTATATTTTATTTAAATATTTACCTATCATTTACCCTACCTTCAGATATATTTTCAGGATTCTTTTTGTTCTAAAAACTACAACATCCACTTCACATATTCATTATCAGAATAAACACTATCTTCCCTTTTAATTTTCGTCGTTATTATATTTTATTTATTTACCCTACCTCTGACGATATATTCAGGTTTCTCTCCTCTTCAGTGAATGAAACATTTATTACACGTATTCATAATAAAAATTCACTCAATCTTCCGTTTTAATTTTCGTCGTTATTATATTTTATTTAAATATTTACCTATCATTTACCCTACCTTCAGATATATTTTCAGGATTCTTTTTGTTCTAAAAACTACAACATCCACTTCACATATTCATTATCAAAATAAACACTATCTTCCCTTTTAATTTTCGTCGTTATTATATTTTATTTATTTACCCTACCTCTGACGATATATTCAGGTTTCTCTCCTCTTCAGTGAATGAAACATTTATTACACGTATTCATAATAAAAATTCACTCAATCTTCCGTTTTAATTTTCGTCGTTATTATATTTTATTTAAATATTTACCTATCATTTACCCTACCTTCAGATATATTTTCAGGATTCTTTTTGTTCTAAAAACTACAACATCCACTTCACATATTCATTATCAAAATAAACACTATCTTCCCTTTTAATTTTCGTCGTTATTATATTTTATTTATTTACCCTACCTCTGACGATATATTCAGGTTTCTCTCCTCTTCAGTGAATGAAACATTTATTACACGTATTCATAATAAAAATTCACTCAATCTTCCGTTTTAATTTTCGTCGTTATTATATTTTATTTAAATATTTACCTATCATTTACCCTACCTTCAGATATATTTTCAGGATTCTTTTTGTTCTAAAAACTACAACATCCACTTCACATATTCATTATCAAAATAAACACTATCTTCCCTTTTAATTTTCGTCGTTATTATATTTTATTTATTTACCCTACCTCTGACGATATATTCAGGTTTCTCTCCTCTTCAGTGAATGAAACATTTATTACACGTATTCATAATAAAAATTCACTCAATCTTCCGTTTTAATTTTCGTCGTTATTATATTTTATTTAAATATTTACCTATCATTTACCCTACCTTCAGATATATTTTCAGGATTCTTTTTGTTCTAAAAACTACAACATCCACTTCACATATTCATTATCAGAATAAACACTATCTTCCCTTTTAATTTTCGTCGTTATTATATTTTATTTATTTACCCTACCTCTGACGATATATTCAGGTTTCTCTCCTCTTCAGTGAATGAAACATTTATTACACGTATTCATAATAAAAATTCACTCAATCTTCCGTTTTAATTTTCGTCGTTATTATATTTTATTTAAATATTTACCTATCATTTACCCTACCTTCAGATATATTTTCAGGATTCTTTTTGTTCTAAAAACTACAACATCCACTTCACATATTCATTATCAAAATAAACACTATCTTCCCTTTTAATTTTCGTCGTTATTATATTTTATTTATTTACCCTACCTCTGACGATATATTCAGGTTTCTCTCCTCTTCAGTGAATGAAACATTTATTACACGTATTCATAATAAAAATTCACTCAATCTTCCGTTTTAATTTTCGTCGTTATTATATTTTATTTAAATATTTACCTATCATTTACCCTACCTTCAGATATATTTTCAGGATTCTTTTTGTTCTAAAAACTACAACATCCACTTCACATATTCATTATCAAAATAAACACTATCTTCCCTTTTAATTTTCGTCGTTATTATATTTTATTTATTTACCCTACCTCTGACGATATATTCAGGTTTCTCTCCTCTTCAGTGAATGAAACATTTATTACACGTATTCATAATAAAAATTCACTCAATCTTCCGTTTTAATTTTCGTCGTTATTATATTTTATTTAAATATTTACCTATCATTTACCCTACCTTCAGATATATTTTCAGGATTCTTGTTGTTCTAAAAACTACAACATCCACTTCACATATTCATTATCAAAATAAACACTATCTTCCCTTTTAATTTTCGTCGTTATTATATTTTATTTATTTACCCTACCTCTGACGATATATTCAGGTTTCTCTCCTCTTCAGTGAATGAAACATTTATTACACGTATTCATAATAAAAATTCACTCAATCTTCCGTTTTAATTTTCGTCGTTATTATATTTTATTTAAATATTTACCTATCATTTACCCTACCTTCAGATATATTTTCAGGATTCTTTTTGTTCTAAAAACTACAACATCCACTTCACATATTCATTATCAAAATAAACACTATCTTCCCTTTTAATTTTCGTCGTTATTATATTTTATTTATTTACCCTACCTCTGACGATATATTCAGGTTTCTCTCCTCTTCAGTGAATGAAACATTTATTACACGTATTCATAATAAAAATTCACTCAATCTTCCGTTTTAATTTTCGTCGTTATTATATTTTATTTAAATATTTACCTATCATTTACCCTACCTTCAGATATATTTTCAGGATTCTTGTTGTTCTAAAAACTATAACATCCACTTCACATATTCATTATCAAAATAAACACTATCTTCCCTTTTAATTTTCGTCGTTATTATATTTTATTTAAATATTTACCTATCATTTACCCTACCTTCAGATATATTTTCAGGATTCTTTTTGTTCTAAGAACTACAACATCCACTTCACATATTCATTATCAAAATAAACACTATCTTCCCTTTTAATTTTCGTCGTTATTATATTTTATTTAAATATTTACCTATCATTTACCCTACCTTCAGATATATTTTCAGGATTCTTTTTGTTCTAAGAACTACAACATCCACTTCACATATTCATTATCAAAATAAACACTATCTTCCCTTTTAATTTTCGTCGTTATTATATTTTATTTATTTACCCTACCTCTGACGATATATTCAGGTTTCTCTCCTCTTCAGTGAATGAAACATTCATTACACGTATTCATAATAAAAATTCACTCAATCTTCCGTTTTAATTTTCGTCGTTATTATATTTTATTTGAATATTTACCTATCATTTACCCTACCTCCAGATATATTTTCAGGATTCTTTTTGTTCTAAAAACTACAACATCCACTTCACATATTCATTATCAAAATAAACACTATCTTCCCTTTTAATTTTCGTCGTTATTATATTTTATTTATTTACCCTACCTCTGACGATATATTCAGGTTTCTCTCCTCTTCAGTGAATGGAACATTTATTACACGTATTCATAATAAAATTTCACTCAATCTTCCGTTTTAATTTTCGTCGTTATTATATTTTATTTGAATATTTACCTATCATTTACCCTACCTTCAGATATATTTTCAGGATTCTTTTTGTTCTAAAAACTACAACATCCACTTCACATATTCATTATCAAAATAAACACTATCTTCCCTTTTAATTTTCGTCGTTATTATATTTTATTTATTTACCCTACCTCTGACGATATATTCAGGTTTCTCTCCTCTTCAGTGAATGAAACATTTATTACACGTATCCATAATAAAAATTCACTCAATCTTCCGTTTTAATTTTCGTCGTTATTATATTTTATTTAAATATTTACCTATCATTTACCCTACCTCCAGATATATTTTCAGGATTCTTTTTGTTCTAAAAACTACAACATCCACTTCACATATTCATTATCAAAATAAACACTCTCCTCCCTTTTAATTTTCGTCGTTATCATATTTTATTTATTTACCCTACCTCTGACGATATATTCAGGTTTCTCTCCTCTTCAGTGAATGAAACATTTATTACACGTATTCATAATAAAAATTCACTCAATCTTCCGTTTTAATTTTCGTCGTTATTATATTTTATTTAAATATTTACCTATCATTTACCCTACCTTCAGATATATTTTCAGGATTCTTTTTGTTCTAAAAACTACAACATCCACTTCACATATTCATTATCAGAATAAACACTATCTTCCCTTTTAATTTTCGTCGTTATTATATTTTATTTATTTACCCTACCTCTGACGATATATTCAGGTTTCTCTCCTCTTCAGTGAATGAAACATTTATTACACGTATTCATAATAAAAATTCACTCAATCTTCCGTTTTAATTTTCGTCGTTATTATATTTTATTTAAATATTTACCTATCATTTACCCTACCTTCAGATATATTTTCAGGATTCTTTTTGTTCTAAAAACTACAACATCCACTTCACATATTCATTATCAGAATAAACACTATCTTCCCTTTTAATTTTCGTCGTTATTATATTTTATTTATTTACCCTACCTCTGACGATATATTCAGGTTTCTCTCCTCTTCAGTGAATGAAACATTTATTACACGTATTCATAATAAAAATTCACTCAATCTTCCGTTTTAATTTTCGTCGTTATTATATTTTATTTAAATATTTACCTATCATTTACCCTACCTCCAGATATATTTTCAGGATTCTTTTTGTTCTAAAAACTACAACATCCACTTCACATATTCATTATCAAAATAAACACTATCTTCCCTTTTAATTTTCGTCGTTATTATATTTTATTTATTTACCCTACCTCTGACGATATATTCAGGTTTCTCTCCTCTTCAGTGAATGGAACATTTATTACACGTATTCATAATAAAATTTCACTCAATCTTCCGTTTTAATTTTCGTCGTTATTATATTTTATTTGAATATTTACCTATCATTTACCCTACCTTCAGATATATTTTCAGGATTCTTTTTGTTCTAAAAACTACAACATCCACTTCACATATTCATTATCAAAATAAACACTATCTTCCCTTTTAATTTTCGTCGTTATTATATTTTATTTATTTACCCTACCTCTGACGATATATTCAGGTTTCTCTCCTCTTCAGTGAATGAAACATTTATTACACGTATCCATAATAAAAATTCACTCAATCTTCCGTTTTAATTTTCGTCGTTATTATATTTTATTTAAATATTTACCTATCATTTACCCTACCTCCAGATATATTTTCAGGATTCTTTTTGTTCTAAAAACTACAACATCCACTTCACATATTCATTATCAAAATAAACACTATCTTCCCTTTTAATTTTCGTCGTTATTATATTTTATTTATTTACCCTACCTCTGACGATATATTCAGGTTTCTCTCCTCTTCAGTGAATGGAACATTTATTACACGTATTCATAATAAAATTTCACTCAATCTTCCGTTTTAATTTTTGTCGTTATTATATTTTATTTGAATATTTACCTATCATTTACCCTACCTTCAGATATATTTTCAGGATTCTTTTTGTTCTAAAAACTACAACATCCACTTCACATATTCATTATCAAAATAAACACTATCTTCCCTTTTAATTTTCGTCGTTATTATATTTTATTTATTTACCCTACCTCTGACGATATATTCAGGTTTCTCTCCTCCTCAGTGAATGAAACATTTATTACACGTATCCATAATAAAAATTCACTCAATCTTCCGTTTTAATTTTCGTCGTTATTATATTTTATTTAAATATTTACCTATCATTTACCCTACCTCCAGATATATTTTCAGGATTCTTTTTGTTCTAAAAACTACAACATCCACTTCACATATTCATTATCAAAATAAACACTCTCCTCCCTTTTAATTTTCGTCGTTATCATATTTTATTTATTTACCCTACCTCTGACGATATATTCAGGTTTCTCTCCTCTTCAGTGAATGAAACATTTATTACACGTATTCATAATAAAAATTCACTCAATCTTCCGTTTTAATTTTCGTCGTTATTATATTTTATTTAAATATTTACCTATCATTTACCCTACCTTCAGATATATTTTCAGGATTCTTTTTGTTCTAAAAACTACAACATCCACTTCACATATTCATTATCAGAATAAACACTATCTCCCCTTTTAATTTTCGTCGTTATTATATTTTATTTATTTACCCTACCTCTGACGATATATTCAGGTTTCTCTCCTCTTCAGTGAATGAAACATTTATTACACGTATTCATAATAAAAATTCACTCAATCTTCCGTTTTAATTTTCGTCGTTATTATATTTTATTTGAATATTTACCTATCATTTACCCTACCTTCAGATATATTTTCAGGATTCTTGTTGTTCTAAAAACTACAACATCCACTTCACATATTCATTATCAAAATAAACACTATCTTCCCTTTTAATTTTCGTCGTTATTATATTTTATTTAAATATTTACCTATCATTTACCCTACCTTCAGATATATTTTCAGGATTCTTTTTGTTCTAAGAACTACAACATCCACTTCACATATTCATTATCAAAATAAACACTATCTTCCCTTTTAATTTTCGTCGTTATTATATTTTATTTAAATATTTACCTATCATTTACCCTACCTTCAGATATATTTTCAGGATTCTTTTTGTTCTAAGAACTACAACATCCACTTCACATATTCATTATCAAAATAAACACTATCTTCCCTTTTAATTTTCGTCGTTATTATATTTTATTTATTTACCCTACCTCTGACGATATATTCAGGTTTCTCTCCTCTTCAGTGAATGAAACATTTATTACACGTATTCATAATAAAAATTCACTCAATCTTCCGTTTTAATTTTCGTCGTTATTATATTTTATTTAAATATTTACCTATCATTTACCCTACCTTCAGATATATTTTCAGGATTCTTTTTGTTCTAAAAACTACAACATCCACTTCACATATTCATTATCAGAATAAACACTATCTTCCCTTTTAATTTTCGTCGTTATTATATTTTATTTATTTACCCTACCTCTGACGATATATTCAGGTTTCTCTCCTCTTCAGTGAATGAAACATTTATTACACGTATTCATAATAAAAATTCACTCAATCTTCCGTTTTAATTTTCGTCGTTATTATATTTTATTTAAATATTTACTTATCATTTACCCTACCTTCAGATATATTTTCAGGATTCTTTCTGTTCTAAAAACTACAACATCCACTTCACATATTCATTATCAAAATAAACACTCTCCTCCCTTTTAATTTTCGTCGTTATCATATTTTATTTATTTACCCTACCTCTGACGATATATTCAGGTTTCTCTCCTCTTCAGTGAATGAAACATTTATTACACGTATTCATAATAAAAATTCACTCAATCTTCCGTTTTAATTTTCGTCGTTATTATATTTTATTTAAATATTTACCTATCATTTACCCTACCTTCAGATATATTTTCAGGATTCTTTTTGTTCTAGAAACTACAACATCCACTTCACATATTCATTATCAGAATAAACACTATCTTCCCTTTTAATTTTCGTCGTTATTATATTTTATTTATTTACCCTACCTCTGACGATATATTCAGGTTTCTCTCCTCTTCAGTGAATGAAACATTTATTACACGTATTCATAATAAAAATTCACTCAATCTTCCGTTTTAATTTTCGTCGTTATTATATTTTATTTAAATATTTACTTATCATTTACCCTACCTTCAGATATATTTTCAGGATTCTTTCTGTTCTAAAAACTACAACATCCACTTCACATATTCATTATCAAAATAAACACTCTCCTCCCTTTTAATTTTCGTCGTTATCATATTTTATTTATTTACCCTACCTCTGACGATATATTCAGGTTTCTCTCCTCTTCAGTGAATGAAACATTTATTACACGTATTCATAATAAAAATTCACTCAATCTTCCGTTTTAATTTTCGTCGTTATTATATTTTATTTAAATATTTACCTATCATTTACCCTACCTTCAGATATATTTTCAGGATTCTTTTTGTTCTGAAAACTACAACATCCACTTCACATATTCATTATCAGAATAAACACTATCTTCCCTTTTAATTTTCGTCGTTATTATATTTTATTTATTTACCCTACCTCTGACGATATATTCAGGTTTCTCTCCTCTTCAGTGAATGAAACATTTATTACACGTATTCATAATAAAAATTCACTCAATCTTCCGTTTTAATTTTCGTCGTTATTATATTTTATTTAAATATTTACCTATCATTTACCCTACCTTCAGATATATTTTCAGGATTCTTTTTGTTCTAGAAACTACAACATCCACTTCACATATTCATTATCAGAATAAACACTATCTTCCCTTTTAATTTTCGTCGTTATTATATTTTATTTATTTACCCTACCTCTGACGATATATTCAGGTTTCTCTCCTCTTCAGTGAATGAAACATTTATTACACGTATTCATAATAAAAATTCACTCAATCTTCCGTTTTAATTTTCGTCGTTATTATATTTTATTTAAATATTTACTTATCATTTACCCTACCTTCAGATATATTTTCAGGATTCTTTCTGTTCTAAAAACTACAACATCCACTTCACATATTCATTATCAAAATAAACACTCTCCTCCCTTTTAATTTTCGTCGTTATCATATTTTATTTATTTACCCTACCTCTGACGATATATTCAGGTTTCTCTCCTCTTCAGTGAATGAAACATTTATTACACGTATTCATAATAAAAATTCACTCAATCTTCCGTTTTAATTTTCGTCGTTATTATATTTTATTTAAATATTTACCTATCATTTACCCTACCTTCAGATATATTTTCAGGATTCTTTTTGTTCTGAAAACTACAACATCCACTTCACATATTCATTATCAGAATAAACACTATCTTCCCTTTTAATTTTCGTCGTTATTATATTTTATTTATTTACCCTACCTCTGACGATATATTCAGGTTTCTCTCCTCTTCAGTGAATGAAACATTTATTACACGTATTTATAATAAAAATTCACTCAATCTTCCGTTTTAATTTTCGTCGTTATTATATTTTATTTAAATATTTACCTATCATTTACCCTACCTCCAGATATATTTTCAGGATTCTTTTTGTTCTAAAAACTACAACATCCACTTCACATATTCATTATCAAAATAAACACTATCTTCCCTTTTAATTTTCGTCGTTATTATATTTTATTTATTTACCCTACCTCTGACGATATATTCAGGTTTCTCTCCTCTTCAGTGAATGGAACATTTATTACACGTATTCATAATAAAATTTCACTCAATCTTCCGTTTTAATTTTCGTCGTTATTATATTTTATTTAAATATTTACCTATCATTTACCCTACCTTCAGATATATTTTCAGGATTCTTTTTGTTCTAAAAACTACAACATCCACTTCACATATTCATTATCAGAATAAACAATATCTTCCCTTTTAATTTTCGTCGTTATTATATTTTATTTATTTACCCTACCTCTGACGATATATTCAGGTTTCTCTCCTCTTCAGTGAATGAAACATTTATTACACGTATTCATTATAAAAATTCACTCAATCTTCCGTTTTAATTTTCGTCGTTATTATATTTTATTTAAATATTTACCTATCATTTACCCTACCTCCAGATATATTTTCAGGATTCTTTTTGTTCTAAAAACTACAACATCCACTTCACATATTCATTATCAAAATAAACACTATCTTCCCTTTTAATTTTCGTCGTTATTATATTTTATTTATTTACCCTACCTCTGACGATATATTCAGGTTTCTCTCCTCTTCAGTGAATGAAACATTTATTACACGTATTCATAATAAAAATGCACTCAATCTTCCGTTTTAATTTTCGTCGTTATTATATTTTATTTGAATATTTACCTATCATTTACCCTACCTTCAGATATATTTTCAGGATTCTTTTTGTTCTAAAAACTACAACATCCACTTCACATATTCATTATCAAAATAAACACTATCTTCCCTTTTAATTTTCGTCGTTATTATATTTTATTTATTTACCCTACCTCTGACGATATATTCAGGTTTCTCTCCTCTTCAGTGAATGAAACATTTATTACACGTATCCATAATAAAAATTCACTCAATCTTCCGTTTTAATTTTCGTCGTTATTATATTTTATTTAAATATTCACCTATCATTTACCCTACCTTCAGATATATTTTCAGGATTCTTTTTGTTCTAAAAACTACAACATCCACTTCACATATTCATTATCAGAATAAACACTATCTTCCCTTTTAATTTTCGTCGTTATTATATTTTATTTATTTACCCTACCTCTGACGATATATTCAGGTTTCTCTCCTCTTCAGTGAATGAAACATTTATTACACGTATTCATAATAAAAATTCACTCAATCTTCCGTTTTAATTTTCGTCGTTATTATATTTTATTTAAATATTTACCTATCATTTACCCTACCTTCAGATATATTTTCAGGATTCTTTTTGTTCTAAAAACTACAACATCCACTTCACATATTCATTATCAGAATCAACACTATCTTCCCTTTTAATTTTCGTCGTTATTATATTTTATTTATTTACCCTACCTCTGACGATATATTCAGGTTTCTCTCCTCTTCAGTGAATGAAACATTTATTACACGTATTCATAATAAAAATTCACTCAATCTTCCGTTTTAATTTTCGTCGTTATTATATTTTATTTAAATATTTACCTATCATTTACCCTACCTTCAGATATATTTTCAGGATTCTTTTTGTTCTAAAAACTACAACATCCACTTCACATATTCATTATCAGAATAAACACTATCTTCCCTTTTAATTTTCGTCGTTATTATATTTTATTTATTTACCCTACCTCTGACGATATATTCAGGTTTCTCTCCTCTTCAGTGAATGAAACATTTATTACACGTATTCATAATAAAAATTCACTCAATCTTCCCTTTTAATTTTCGTCGTTATTATATTTTATTTAAATATTTACCTATCATTTACCCTACCTTCAGATATATTTTCAGGATTCTTTCTGTTCTAAAAACTACAACATCCACTTCACATATTCATTATCAAAATAAACACTCTCCTCCCTTTTAATTTTCGTCGTTATCATATTTTATTTATTTACCCTACCTCTGACGATATATTCAGGTTTCTCTCCTCTTCAGTGAATGAAACATTTATTACACGTATTCATAATAAAAATTCACTCAATCTTCCGTTTCAATTTTCGTCGTTATTATATTTTATTTAAATATTTACCTATCATTTACCCTACCTTCAGATATATTTTCAGGATTCTTTTTGTTCTAAAAACTACAACATCCACTTCACATATTCATTATCAGAATAAACACTATCTTCCCTTTTAATTTTCGTCGTTATTATATTTTATTTATTTACCCTACCTCTGACGATATATTCAGGTTTCTCTCCTCTTCAGTGAATGAAACATTTATTACACGTATTCATAATAAAAATTCACTCAATCTTCCGTTTTAATTTTCGTCGTTATTATATTTTATTTAAATATTTACCTATCATTTACCCTACCTTCAGATATATTTTCAGGATTCTTTTTGTTCTAAAAACTACAACATCCACTTCACATATTCATTATCAGAATAAACACTATCTTCCCTTTTAATTTTCGTCGTTATTATATTTTATTTATTTACCCTACCTCTGACGATATATTCAGGTTTCTCTCCTCTTCAGTGAATGAAACATTTATTACACGTATTCATAATAAAAATTCACTCAATCTTCCCTTTTAATTTTCGTCGTTATTATATTTTATTTAAATATTTACCTATCATTTACCCTACCTTCAGATATATTTTCAGGATTCTTTTTGTTCTAAAAACTACAACATCCACTTCACATATTCATTATCAAAATAAACACTATCTTCCCTTTTAATTTTCGTCGTTATTATATTTTATTTATTTACCCTACCTCTGACGATATATTCAGGTTTCTCTCCTCTTCAGTGAATGAAACATTTATTACACGTATTCATAATAAAAATTCACTCAATCTTCCGTTTTAATTTTCGTCGTTATTATATTTTATTTAAATATTTACCTATCATTTACCCTACCTTCAGATATATTTTCAGGATTCTTTTTGTTCTAAAAACTACAACATCCACTTCACATATTCATTATCAAAATAAACACTATCTTCCCTTTTAATTTTCGTCGTTATTATATTTTATTTATTTACCCTACCTCTGACGATATATTCAGGTTTCTCTCCTCTTCAGTGAATGGAACATTTATTACACGTATTCATAATAAAATTTCACTCAATCTTCCGTTTTAATTTTCGTCGTTATTATATTTTATTTGAATATTTACCTATCATTTACCCTACCTTCAGATATATTTTCAGGATTCTTTTTGTTCTAAAAACTACAACATCCACTTCACATATTCATTATCAAAATAAACACTATCTTCCCTTTTAATTTTCGTCGTTATTATATTTTATTTATTTACCCTACCTCTGACGATATATTCAGGTTTCTCTCCTCTTCAGTGAATGAAACATTTATTACACGTATCCATAATAAAAATTCACTCAATCTTCCGTTTTAATTTTCGTCGTTATTATATTTTATTTAAATATTTACCTATCATTTACCCTACCTTCAGATATATTTTCAGGATTCTTTTTGTTCTAAAAACTACAACATCCACTTCACATATTCATTATCAAAATAAACACTATCTTCCCTTTTAATTTTCGTCGTTATTATATTTTATTTATTTACCCTACCTCTGACGATATATTCAGGTTTCTCTCCTCTTCAGTGAATGAAACATTTATTACACGTATTCATAATAAAAATTCACTCAATCTTCCGTTTTAATTTTCGTCGTTATTATATTTTATTTAAATATTTACCTATCATTTACCCTACCTTCAGATATATTTTCAGGATTCTTTTTGTTCTAAAAACTACAACATCCACTTCACATATTCATTATCAAAATAAACACTATCTTCCCTTTTAATTTTCGTCGTTATTATATTTTATTTATTTACCCTACCTCTGACGATATATTTATTACACGTATTCATAATAAAAATTCACTCAATCTTCCGTTTTAATTTTCGTCGTTATTATATTTTATTTAAATATTTACCTATCATTTACCCTACCTTCAGATATATTTTCAGGATTCTTTTTGTTCTAAAAACTACAACATCCACTTCACATATTCATTATCAAAATAAACACTATCTTCCCTTTTAATTTTCGTCGTTATTATATTTTATTTATTTACCCTACCTCTGACGATATATTCAGGTTTCTCTCCTCTTCAGTGAATGAAACATTTATTACACGTATTCATAATAAAAATTCACTCAATCTTCCGTTTTAATTTTCGTCGTTATTATATTTTATTTAAATATTTACCTATCATTTACCCTACCTTCAGATATATTTTCAGGATTCTTTTTGTTCTAAAAACTACAACATCCACTTCACATATTCATTATCAAAATAAACACTATCTTCCCTTTTAATTTTCGTCGTTATTATATTTTATTTAAATATTTACCTATCATTTACCCTACCTTCAGATATATTTTCAGGATTCTTTTTGTTCTAAAAACTACAACATCCACTTCACATATTCATTATCAAAATAAACACTATCTTCCCTTTTAATTTTCGTCGTTATTATATTTTATTTATTTACCCTACCTCTGACGATATATTCAGGTTTCTCTCCTCTTCAGTGAATGAAACATTTATTACACGTATTCATAATAAAAATTCACTCAATCTTCCGTTTTAATTTTCGTCGTTATTATATTTTATTTAAATATTTACCTATCATTTACCCTACCTTCAGATATATTTTCAGGATTCTTTTTGTTCTAAAAACTACAACATCCACTTCACATATTCATTATCAAAATAAACACTATCTTCCCTTTTAATTTTCGTCGTTATTATATTTTATTTATTTACCCTACCTCTGACGATATATTCAGGTTTCTCTCCTCTTCAGTGAATGAAACATTTATTACACGTATTCATAATAAAAATTCACTCAATCTTCCGTTTTAATTTTCGTCGTTATTATATTTTATTTAAATATTTACCTATCATTTACCCTACCTTCAGATATATTTTCAGGATTCTTTTTGTTCTAAAAACTACAACATCCACTTCACATATTCATTATCAAAATAAACACTATCTTCCCTTTTAATTTTCGTCGTTATTATATTTTATTTAAATATTCACCTATCATTTACCCTACCTTCAGATATATTTTCAGGATTCTTTTTGTTCTAAAAACTACAACATCCACTTCACATATTCATTATCAAAATAAACACTATCTTCCCTTTTAATTTTCGTCGTTATTATATTTTATTTAAATATTTACCTATCATTTACCCTACCTTCAGATATATTTTCAGGATTCTTTTTGTTCTAAAAACTACAACATCCACTTCACATATTCATTATCAAAATAAACACTATCTTCCCTTTTAATTTTCGTCGTTATTATATTTTATTTAAATATTTACCTATCATTTACCCTACCTTCAGATATATTTTCAGGATTCTTTTTGTTCTAAAAACTACAACATCCACTTCACATATTCATTATCAAAATAAACACTATCTTCCCTTTTAATTTTCGTCGTTATTATATTTTATTTAAATATTTACCTATCATTTACCCTACCTTCAGATATATTTTCAGGATTCTTTTTGTTCTAAAAACTACAACATCCACTTCACATATTCATTATCAAAATAAACACTATCTTCCCTTTTAATTTTCGTCGTTATTATATTCTATTTATTTACCCTACCTCTGACGATATATTCAGGTTTCTCTCCTCTTCAGTGAATGAAACATTTATTACACGTATTCATAATAAAAATTCACTCAATCTTCCGTTTTAATTTTCGTCGTTATTATATTTTATTTAAATATTTACCTATCATTTACCCTACCTTCAGATATATTTTCAGGATTCTTTTTGTTCTAAAAACTACAACATCCACTTCACATATTCATTATCAAAATAAACACTATCTTCCCTTTTAATTTTCGTCGTTATTATATTTTATTTATTTACCCTACCTCTGACGATATATTCAGGTTTCTCTCCTCTTCAGTGAATGAAACATTTATTACACGTATTCATAATAAAAATTCACTCAATCTTCCGTTTTAATTTTCGTCGTTATTATATTTTATTTAAATATTTACCTATCATTTACCCTACCTTCAGATATATTTTCAGGATTCTTTTTGTTCTAAAAACTACAACATCCACTTCACATATTCATTATCAAAATAAACACTATCTTCCCTTTTAATTTTCGTCGTTATTATATTTTATTTAAATATTTACCTATCATTTACCCTACCTTCAGATATATTTTCAGGATTCTTTTTGTTCTAAAAACTACAACATCCACTTCACATATTCATTATCAAAATAAACACTATCTTCCCTTTTAATTTTCGTCGTTATTATATTTTATTTATTTACCCTACCTCTGACGATATATTCAGGTTTCTCTCCTCTTCAGTGAATGAAACATTTATTACACGTATTCATAATAAAAATTCACTCAATCTTCCGTTTTAATTTTCGTCGTTATTATATTTTATTTAAATATTTACCTATCATTTACCCTACCTTCAGATATATTTTCAGGATTCTTTTTGTTCTAAAAACTACAACATCCACTTCACATATTCATTATCAAAATAAACACTATCTTCCGTTTTAATTTTCGTCGTTATTATATTTTATTTAAATATTTACCTATCATTTACCCTACCTTCAGATATATTTTCAGGATTCTTTTTGTTCTAAAAACTACAACATCCACTTCACATATTCATTATCAAAATAAACACTATCTTCCCTTTTAATTTTCGTCGTTATTATATTTTATTTAAATATTTACCTATCATTTACCCTACCTTCAGATATATTTTCAGGATTCTTTTTGTTCTAAAAACTACAACATCCACTTCACATATTCATTATCAAAATAAACACTATCTTCCCTTTTAATTTTCGTCGTTATTATATTTTATTTAAATATTTACCTATCATTTACCCTACCTTCAGATATATTTTCAGGATTCTTTTTGTTCTAAAAACTACAACATCCACTTCACATATTCATTATCAAAATAAACACTATCTTCCCTTTTAATTTTCGTCGTTATTATATTTTATTTATTTACCCTACCTCTGACGATATATTCAGGTTTCTCTCCTCTTCAGTGAATGAAACATTTATTACACGTATTCATAATAAAAATTCACTCAATCTTCCGTTTTAATTTTCGTCGTTATTATATTTTATTTAAATATTTACCTATCATTTACCCTACCTTCAGATATATTTTCAGGATTCTTTTTGTTCTAAAAACTACAACATCCACTTCACATATTCATTATCAAAATATACACTATCTTCCCTTTTAATTTTCGTCGTTATTATATTTTATTTATTTACCCTACCTCTGACGATATATTCAGGTTTCTCTCCTCTTCAGTGAATGAAACATTTATTACACGTATTCATAATAAAAATTCACTCAATCTTCCGTTTTAATTTTCGTCGTTATTATATTTTATTTAAATATTTACCTATCATTTACCCTACCTTCAGATATATTTTCAGGATTCTTTTTGTTCTAAAAACTACAACATCCACTTCACATATTCATTATCAAAATAAACACTATCTTCCCTTTTAATTTTCGTCGTTATTATATTTTATTTAAATATTTACCTATCATTTACCCTACCTTCAGATATATTTTCAGGATTCTTTTTGTTCTAAAAACTACAACATCCACTTCACATATTCATTATCAAAATAAACACTATCTTCCCTTTTAATTTTCGTCGTTATTATATTTTATTTATTTACCCTACCTCTGACGATATATTCAGGTTTCTCTCCTCTTCAGTGAATGAAACATTCATTACACGTATTCATAATAAAAATTCACTCAATCTTCCGTTTTAATTTTCGTCGTTATTATATTTTATTTAAATATTTACCTATCATTTACCCTACCTTCAGATATATTTTCAGGATTCTTTTTGTTCTAAAAACTACAACATCCACTTCACATATTCATTATCAAAATAAACACTATCTTCCCTTTTAATTTTCGTCGTTATTATATTTTATTTATTTACCCTACCTCTGACGATATATTCAGGTTTCTCTCCTCTTCAGTGAATGAAACATTTATTACACGTATTCATAATAAAAATTCACTCAATCTTCCGTTTTAATTTTCGTCGTTATTATATTTTATTTAAATATTTACCTATCATTTACCCTACCTTCAGATATATTTTCAGGATTCTTTTTGTTCTAAAAACTACAACATCCACTTCACATATTCATTATCAAAATAAACACTATCTTCCCTTTTAATTTTCGTCGTTATTATATTTTATTTAAATATTTACCTATCATTTACCCTACCTTCAGATATATTTTCAGGATTCTTTTTGTTCTAAAAACTACAACATCCACTTCACATATTCATTATCAAAATAAACACTATCTTCCCTCTTAATTTTCGTCGTTATTATATTTTATTTATTTACCCTACCTCTGACGATATATTCAGGTTTCTCTCCTCTTCAGTGAATAAAACATTTATTACACGTATTCATAATAAAAATTCACTCAATCTTCCGTTTTAATTTTCGTCGTTATTATATTTTATTTAAATATTTACCTATCATTTACCCTACCTTCAGATATATTTTCGGGATTCTTTTTGTTCTAAAAACTACAACATCCACTTCACATATTCATTATCAAAATAAACACTATCTTCCCTTTTAATTTTCGTCGTTATTATATTTCATTTATTTACCCTACCTCTGACGATATATTCAGGTTTCTCTCCTCTTCAGTGAATGAAACATTTATTACACGTATTCATAATAAAAATTCACTCAATCTTCCGTTTTAATTTTCGTCGTTATTATATTTTATTTAAATATTTACCTATCATTTACCCTACCTTCAGATATATTTTCAGGATTCTTTTTGTTCTAAAAACTACAACATCCACTTCACATATTCATTATCAAAATAAACACTATCTTCCCTTTTAATTTTCGTCGTTATTATATTTTATTTATTTACCCTACCTCTGACGATATATTCAGGTTTCTCTCCTCTTCAGTGAATGGAACATTTATTACACGTATTCATAATAAAATTTCACTCAATCTTCCGTTTTAATTTTCGTCGTTATTATATTTTATTTGAATATTTACCTATCATTTACCCTACCTTCAGATATATTTTCAGGATTCTTTTTGTTCTAAAAACTACAACATCCACTTCACATATTCATTATCAAAATAAACACTATCTTCCCTTTTAATTTTCGTCGTTATTATATTTTATTTATTTACCCTACCTCTGACGATATATTCAGGTTTCTCTCCTCTTCAGTGAATGAAACATTTATTACACGTATCCATAATAAAAATTCACTCAATCTTCCGTTTTAATTTTCGTCGTTATTATATTTTATTTAAATATTTACCTATCATTTACCCTACCTTCAGATAAATTTCAGGATTCTTTTTGTTCTAAAAACTACAACATCCACTTCACATATTCATTATCAAAATAAACACTATCTTCCCTTTTAATTTTCGTCGTTATTATATTTTATTTATTTACCCTACCTCTGACGATATATTCAGGTTTCTCTCCTCTTCAGTGAATGAAACATTTATTACACGTATTCATAATAAAATTTCACTCAATCTTCCGTTTTAATTTTCGTCGTTATTATATTTTATTTAAATATTTACCTATCATTTACCCTACCTTCAGATATATTTTCAGGATTCTTCTTGTTCTAAAAACTACAACATCCACTTCACATATTCATTATCAAAATAAACACTATCTTCCCTTTTAATTTTCGTCGTTATTATATTTTATTTATTTACCCTACCTCTGACGATATATTCAGGTTTCTCTCCTCTTCAGTGAATGAAACATTTATTACACGTATTCATAATAAAAATTCACTCAATCTTCCGTTTTAATTTTCGTCGTTATTATATTTTATTTAAATATTTACCTATCATTTACCCTACCTTCAGATATATTTTCAGGATTCTTTTTGTTCTAAAAACTACAACATCCACTTCACATATTCATTATCAAAATAAACACTATCTTCCCTTTTAATTTTCGTCGTTATTATATTTTATTTATTTACCCTACCTCTGACGATATATTCAGGTTTCTCTCCTCTTCAGTGAATGAAACATTTATTACACGTATTCATAATAAAAATTCACTCAATCTTCCGTTTTAATTTTCGTCGTTATTATATTTTATTTAAATATTTACCTATCATTTACCCTACCTTCAGATATATTTTCAGGATTCTTTTTGTCCTAAAAACTACAACATCCACTTCACATATTCATTATCAAAATAAACACTATCTTCCCTTTTAATTTTCGTCGTTATTATATTTTATTTAAATATTTACCTATCATTTACCCTACCTTCAGATATATTTTCAGGATTCTTTTTGTTCTAAGAACTACAACATCCACTTCACATATTCATTATCAAAATAAACACTATCTTCCCTTTTAATTTTCGTCGTTATTATATTTTATTTATTTACCCTACCTCTGACGATATATTCAGGTTTCTCTCCTCTTCAGTGAATGAAACATTTATTACACGTATTCATAATAAAAATTCACTCAATCTTCCGTTTTAATTTTCGTCGTTATTATACTTTATTTAAATATTTACCTATCATTTACCCTACCTTCAGATATATTTTCAGGATTCTTTTTGTTCTAAAAACTACAACATCCACTTCACATATTCATTATCAAAATAAACACTATCTTCCCTTTTAATTTTCGTCGTTATTATATTTTATTTATTTACCCTACCTCTGACGATATATTCAGGTTTCTCTCCTCTTCAGTGAATGAAACATTTATTACACGTATTCATAATAAAAATTCACTCAATCTTCCGTTTTAATTTTCGTCGTTATTATATTTTATTTAAATATTTACCTATCATTTACCCTACCTCCAGATATATTTTCAGGATTCTTTTTGTTCTAAAAACTACAACATCCACTTCACATATTCATTATCAAAATAAACACTATCTTCCCTTTTAATTTTCGTCGTTATTATATTTTATTTAAATATTTACCTATCATTTACCCTACCTTCAGATATATTTTCAGGATTCTTTTTGTTCTAAGAACTACAACATCCACTTCACATATTCATTATCAAAATAAACACTATCTTCCCTTTTAATTTTCGTCGTTATTATATTTTATTTATTTACCCTACCTCTGACGATATATTCAGGTTTCTCTCCTCTTCAGTGAATGAAACATTTATTACACGTATCCATAATAAAAATTCACTCAATCTTCCGTTTTAATTTTCGTCGTTATTATATTTTATTTAAATATTTACCTATCATTTACCCTACCTTCAGATATATTTTCAGGATTCTTTTTGTTCTAAAAACTACAACATCCACTTCACATATTCATTATCAAAATAAACACTATCTTCCCTTTTAATTTTCGTCGTTATTATATTTTATTTATTTACCCTACCTCTGACGATATATTCAGGTTTCTCTCCTCTTCAGTGAATGAAACATTTATTACACGTATTCATAATAAAAATTCACTCAATCTTCCGTTTTAATTTTCGTCGTTATTATATTTTATTTAAATATTTACCTATCATTTACCCTACCTTCAGATATATTTTCAGGATTCTTTTTGTTCTAAAAACTACAACATCCACTTCACATATTCATTATCAAAATAAACACTATCTTCCCTTTTAATTTTCGTCGTTATTATATTTTATTTATTTACCCTACCTCTGACGATATATTCAGGTTTCTCTCCTCTTGAGTGAATGAAACATTTATTACACGTATTCATAATAAAAATTCACTCAATCTTCCGTTTTAATTTTCGTCGTTATTATATTTTATTTAAATATTTACCTATCATTTACCCTACCTTCAGATATATTTTCAGGATTCTTTTTGTTCTAAAAACTACAACATCCACTTCACATATTCATTATCAAAATAAACACTATCTTCCCTTTTAATTTTCGTCGTTATTATATTTTATTTAAATATTTACCTATCATTTACCCTACCTTCAGATATATTTTCAGGATTCTTTTTGTTCTAAGAACTACAACATCCACTTCACATATTCATTATCAAAATAAACACTATCTTCCCTTTTAATTTTCGTCGTTATTATATTTTATTTGTTTACCCTACCTCTGACGATATATTCAGGTTTCTCTCCTCTTCAGTGAATGAAACATTTATTACACGTATTCATAATAAAAATTCACTCAATCTTCCGTTTTAATTTTCGTCGTTATTATATTTTATTTAAATATTTACCTATCATTTACCCTACCTTCAGATATATTTTCAGGATTCTTTTTGTTCTAAAAACTACAACATCCACTTCACATATTCATTATCAAAATAAACACTATCTTCCCTTTTAATTTTCGTCGTTATTATATTTTATTTATTTACCCTACCTCTGACGATATATTCAGGTTTCTCTCCTCTTGAGTGAATGAAACATTTATTACACGTATTCATAATAAAAATTCACTCAATCTTCCGTTTTAATTTTCGTCGTTATTATATTTTATTTAAATATTTACCTATCATTTACCCTACCTTCAGATATATTTTCAGGATTCTTTTTGTTCTAAAAACTACAACATCCACTTCACATATTCATTATCAAAATGAACACTATCTTCCCTTTTAATTTTCGTCGTAATTATATTTTATTTATTTACCCTACCTCTGACGATATATTCAGGTTTCTCTCCTCTTCAGTGAATGGAACATTTATTACACGTATTCATAATAAAATTTCACTCAATCTTCCGTTTTAATTTTCGTCGTTATTATATTTTATTTAAATATTTACCTATCATTTACCCTACCTCCAGATATATTTTCAGGATTCTTTTTGTTCTAAAAACTACAACATCCACTTCACATATTCATTATCAAAATAAACACTATCTTCCCTTTTAATTTTCGTCGTTATTATATTTTATTTATTTACCCTACCTCTGACGATATATTCAGGTTTCTCTCCTCTTCAGTGAATGGAACATTTATTACACGTATTCATAATAAAATTTCACTCAATCTTCCGTTTTAATTTTCGTCGTTATTATATTTTATTTAAATATTTACCTATCATTTACCCTACCTCCAGATATATTTTCAGGATTCTTTTTGTTCTAAAAACTACAACATCCACTTCACATATTCATTATCAAAATAAACACTATCTTCCCTTTTAATTTTCGTCGTTATTATATTTTATTTATTTACCCTACCTCTGACGATATATTCAGGTTTCTCTCCTCTTCAGTGAATGGAACATTTATTACACGTATTCATAATAAAATTTCACTCAATCTTCCGTTTTAATTTTCGTCGTTATTATATTTTATTTAAATATTTACCTATCATTTACCCTACCTTCAGATATATTTTCAGGATTCTTTTTGTTCTAAGAACTACAACATCCACTTCACATATTCATTATCAAAATAAACACTATCTTCCCTTTTAATTTTCGTCGTTATTATATTTTATTTATTTACCCTACCTCTGACGATATATTCAGGTTTCTCTCCTCTTCAGTGAATGAAACATTTATTACACGTATTCATAATAAAAATTCACTCAATCTTCCGTTTTAATTTTCGTCGTTATTATATTTTATTCAAATATTTACCTATCATTTACCCTACCTTCAGATATATTTTCAGGATTCTTTTTGTTCTAAGAACTACAACATCCACTTCACATATTCATTATCAAAATAAACACTATCTTCCCTTTTAATTTTCGTCGTTATTATATTTTATTTATTTACCCTACCTCTGACGATATATTCAGGTTTCTCTCCTCTTCAGTGAATGAAACATTTATTACACGTATTCATAATAAAAATTCACTCAATCTTCCGTTTTAATTTTCGTCGTTATTATATTTTATTTAAATATTTACCTATCATTTACCCTACCTTCAGATATATTTTCAGGATTCTTTTTGTTCTAAAAACTACAACATCCACTTCACATATTCATTATCAGAATAAACACTATCTTCCCTTTTAATTTTCGTCGTTATTATATTTTATTTATTTACCCTACCTCTGACGATATATTCAGGTTTCTCTCCTCTTCAGTGAATGGAAAATTTATTACACGTATTCATAATAAAAATTCACTCAATCTTCCGTTTTAATTTTCGTCGTTATTATATTTTATTTAAATATTTACCTATCATTTACCCTACCTCCAGATATATTTTCAGGATTCTTTTTGTTCTAAAAACTACAACATCCACTTCACATATTCATTATCAAAATAAACACTATCTTCCCTTTTAATTTTCGTCGTTATTATATTTTATTTATTTACCCTACCTCTGACGATATATTCAGGTTTCTCTCCTCTTCAGTGAATGGAACATTTATTACACGTATTCATAATAAAATTTCACTCAATCTTCCGTTTTAATTTTCGTCGTTATTATATTTTATTTAAATATTTACCTATCATTTACCCTACCTTCAGATATATTTTCAGGATTCTTTTTGTTCTAAGAACTACAACATTCACTTCACATATTCATTATCAAAATAAACACTATCTTCCCTTTTAATTTTCGTCGTTATTATATTTTATTTATTCACCCTACCTCTGACGATATATTCAGGTTTCTCTCCTCTTCAGTGAATGAAACATTTATTACACGTATTCATAATAAAAATTCACTCAATCTTCCGTTTTAATTTTCGTCGTTATTATATTTTATTTAAATATTTACCTATCATTTACCCTACCTTCAGATATATTTTCAGGATTCTTTTTGTTCTAAGAACTACAACATCCACTTCACATATTCATTATCAAAATAAACACTATCTTCCCTTTTAATTTTCGTCGTTATTATATTTTATTTATTTACCCTACCTCTGACGATATATTCAGGTTTCTCTCCTCTTCAGTGAATGAAACATTTATTACACGTATTCATAATAAAAATTCACTCAATCTTCCGTTTTAATTTTCGTCGTTATTATATTTTATTTAAATATTTACCTATCATTTACCCTACCTTCAGATATATTTTCAGGATTCTTTTTGTTCTAAAAACTACAACATCCACTTCACATATTCATTATCAAAATAAACACTATCTTCCCTTTGTATTTTCGTCGTTATTATATTTTATTTATTTACCCTACCTCTGACGATATATTCAGGTTTCTCTCCTCTTCAGTGAATGAAACATTTATTACACGTATTCATAATAAAAATTCACTCAATCTTCCGTTTTAATTTTCGTCGTTATTATATTTTATTTAAATATTTACCTATCATTTACCCTACCTTCAGATATATTTTCAGGATTCTTTTTGTTCTAAAAACTACAACATCCACTTCACATATTCATTATCAAAATAAACACTATCTTCCCTTTGTATTTTCGTCGTTATTATATTTTATTTATTTACCCTACCTCTGACGATATATTCAGGTTTCTCTCCTCTTCAGTGAATGAAACATTTATTACACGTATTCATAATAAAAATTCACTCAATCTTCCGTTTTAATTTTCGTCGTTATTATATTTTATTTAAATATTTACCTATCATTTACCCCACCTTCAGATATATTTTCAGGATTCTTTTTGTTCTAAAAACTACAACATCCACTTCACATATTCATTATCAAAATAAACATTATCTTCCCTTTTAATTTTCGTCGTTATTATATTTTATTTATTTACCCTACCTCTGACGATATATTCAGGTTTCTCTCCTCTTCAGTGAATGAAACATTTATTACACGTATTCATAATAAAAATTCACTCAATCTTCCGTTTTAATTTTCGTCGTTATTATATTTTATTTAAATATTTACCTATCATTTACCCCACCTTCAGATATATTTTCAGGATTCTTTTTGTTCTAAGAACTACAACATCCACTTCACATATTCATTATCAAAATAAACATTATCTTCCCTTTTAATTTTCGTCGTTATTATATTTTATTTATTTACCCTACCTCTGACGATATATTCAGGTTTCTCTCCTCTTCAGTGAATGAAACATTTATTACACGTATTCATAATAAAAATTCACTCAATCTTCCGTTTTAATTTTCGTCGTTATTATATTTTATTTAAATATTTACCTATCATTTACCCCACCTTCAGATATATTTTCAGGATTCTTTTTGTTCTAAAAACTACAACATCCACTTCACATATTCATTATCAAAATAAACATTATCTTCCCTTTTAATTTTCGTCGTTATTATATTTTATTTATTTACCCTACCTCTGACGATATATTCAGGTTTCTCTCCTCTTCAGTGAATGAAACATTTATTACACGTATTCATAATAAAAATTCACTCAATCTTCCGTTTTAATTTTCGTCGTTATTATATTTTATTTAAATATTTACCTATCATTTACCCCACCTTCAGATATATTTTCAGGATTCTTTTTGTTCTAAAAACTACAACATCCACTTCACATATTCATTATCAAAATAAACATTATCTTCCCTTTTAATTTTCGTCGTTATTATATTTTATTTATTTACCCTACCTCTGACGATATATTCAGGTTTCTCTCCTCTTCAGTGAATGAAACATTTATTACACGTATTCATAATAAAAATTCACTCAATCTTCCGTTTTAATTTTCGTCGTTATTATATTTTATTTAAATATTTACCTATCATTTACCCTACCTTCAGATATATTTTCAGGATTCTTTTTGTTCTAAGAACTACAACATCCACTTCACATATTCATTATCAAAATAAACAATATCTTCCCTTTTAATTTTCGTCGTTATTATATTTTATTTATTTACCCTACCTCTGACGATATATTCAGGTTTCTCTCCTCTTCAGTGAATGAAACATTTATTACACGTATTCATAATAAAAATTCACTCAATCTTCCGTTTTAATTTTCGTCGTTATTATATTTTATTTAAATATTTACCTATCATTTACCCTACCTTCAGATATATTTTCAGGATTCTTTTTGTTCTAAGAACTACAACATCCACTTCACATATTCATTATCAAAATAAACATTATCTTCCCTTTTAATTTTCGTCGTTATTATATTTTATTTATTTACCCTACCTCTGACGATATATTCAGGTTTCTCTCCTCTTCAGTGAATGAAACATTTATTACACGTATTCATAATAAAAATTCACTCAATCTTCCGTTTTAATTTTCGTCGTTATTATATTTTATTTAAATATTTACCTATCATTTACCCCACCTTCAGATATATTTTCAGGATTCTTTTTGTTCTAAGAACTACAACATCCACTTCACATATTCATTATCAAAATAAACATTATCTTCCCTTTTAATTTTCGTCGTTATTATATTTTATTTATTTACCCTACCTCTGACGATATATTCAGGTTTCTCTCCTCTTCAGTGAATGAAACATTTATTACACGTATTCATAATAAAAATTCACTCAATCTTCCGTTTTAATTTTCGTCGTTATTATATTTTATTTAAATATTTACCTATCATTTACCCCACCTTCAGATATATTTTCAGGATTCTTTTTGTTCTAAAAACTACAACATCCACTTCACATATTCATTATCAAAATAAACATTATCTTCCCTTTTAATTTTCGTCGTTATTATATTTTATTTATTTACCCTACCTCTGACGATATATTCAGGTTTCTCTCCTCTTCAGTGAATGAAACATTTATTACACGTATTCATAATAAAAATTCACTCAATCTTCCGTTTTAATTTTCGTCGTTATTATATTTTATTTAAATATTTACCTATCATTTACCCCACCTTCAGATATATTTTCAGGATTCTTTTTGTTCTAAGAACTACAACATCCACTTCACATATTCATTATCAAAATAAACATTATCTTCCCTTTTAATTTTCGTCGTTATTATATTTTATTTATTTACCCTACCTCTGACGATATATTCAGGTTTCTCTCCTCTTCAGTGAATGAAACATTTATTACACGTATTCATAATAAAAATTCACTCAATCTTCCGTTTTAATTTTCGTCGTTATTATATTTTATTTAAATATTTACCTATCATTTACCCCACCTTCAGATATATTTTCAGGATTCTTTTTGTTCTAAAAACTACAACATCCACTTCACATATTCATTATCAAAATAAACATTATCTTCCCTTTTAATTTTCGTCGTTATTATATTTTATTTATTTACCCTACCTCTGACGATATATTCAGGTTTCTCTCCTCTTCAGTGAATGAAACATTTATTACACGTATTCATAATAAAAATTCACTCAATCTTCCGTTTTAATTTTCGTCGTTATTATATTTTATTTAAATATTTACCTATCATTTACCCTACCTTCAGATATATTTTCAGGATTCTTTTTGTTCTAAGAACTACAACATCCACTTCACATATTCATTATCAAAATAAACAATATCTTCCCTTTTAATTTTCGTCGTTATTATATTTTATTTATTTACCCTACCTCTGACGATATATTCAGGTTTCTCTCCTCTTCAGTGAATGAAACATTTATTACACGTATTCATAATAAAAATTCACTCAATCTTCCGTTTTAATTTTCGTCGTTATTATATTTTATTTAAATATTTACCTATCATTTACCCCACCTTCAGATATATTTTCAGGATTCTTTTTGTTCTAAAAACTACAACATCCACTTCACATATTCATTATCAAAATAAACATTATCTTCCCTTTTAATTTTCGTCGTTATTATATTTTATTTATTTACCCTACCTCTGACGATATATTCAGGTTTCTCTCCTCTTCAGTGAATGAAACATTTATTACACGTATTCATAATAAAAATTCACTCAATCTTCCGTTTTAATTTTCGTCGTTATTATATTTTATTTAAATATTTACCTATCATTTACCCCACCTTCAGATATATTTTCAGGATTCTTTTTGTTCTAAGAACTACAACATCCACTTCACATATTCATTATCAAAATAAACATTATCTTCCCTTTTAATTTTCGTCGTTATTATATTTTATTTATTTACCCTACCTCTGACGATATATTCAGGTTTCTCTCCTCTTCAGTGAATGAAACATTTATTACACGTATTCATAATAAAAATTCACTCAATCTTCCGTTTTAATTTTCGTCGTTATTATATTTTATTTAAATATTTACCTATCATTTACCCCACCTTCAGATATATTTTCAGGATTCTTTTTGTTCTAAAAACTACAACATCCACTTCACATATTCATTATCAAAATAAACATTATCTTCCCTTTTAATTTTCGTCGTTATTATATTTTATTTATTTACCCTACCTCTGACGATATATTCAGGTTTCTCTCCTCTTCAGTGAATGAAACATTTATTACACGTATTCATAATAAAAATTCACTCAATCTTCCGTTTTAATTTTCGTCGTTATTATATTTTATTTAAATATTTACCTATCATTTACCCCACCTTCAGATATATTTTCAGGATTCTTTTTGTTCTAAAAACTACAACATCCACTTCACATATTCATTATCAAAATAAACATTATCTTCCCTTTTAATTTTCGTCGTTATTATATTTTATTTATTTACCCTACCTCTGACGATATATTCAGGTTTCTCTCCTCTTCAGTGAATGAAACATTTATTACACGTATTCATAATAAAAATTCACTCAATCTTCCGTTTTAATTTTCGTCGTTATTATATTTTATTTAAATATTTACCTATCATTTACCCTACCTTCAGATATATTTTCAGGATTCTTTTTGTTCTAAGAACTACAACATCCACTTCACATATTCATTATCAAAATAAACAATATCTTCCCTTTTAATTTTCGTCGTTATTATATTTTATTTATTTACCCTACCTCTGACGATATATTCAGGTTTCTCTCCTCTTCAGTGAATGAAACATTCATTACACGTATTCATAATAAAAATTCACTCAATCTTCCGTTTTAATTTTCGTCGTTATTATATTTTATTTAAATATTTACCTATCATTTACCCTACCTTCAGATATATTTTCAGGATTCTTTTTGTTCTAAGAACTACAACATCCACTTCACATATTCATTATCAAAATAAACACTATCTTCCCTTTTAATTTTCGTCGTTATTATATTTTATTTATTTACCCTACCTCTGACGATATATTCAGGTTTCTCTCCTCTTCAGTGAATGAAACATTTATTACACGTATTCATAATAAAAATTCACTCAATCTTCAGTTTTAATTTTCGTCGTTATTATATTTTATTTAAATATTTACCTATCATTTACCCTACCTCCAGATATATTTTCAGGATTCTTTTTGTTCTAAAAACTACAACATCCACTTCACATATTCATTATCAAAATAAACACTATCTTCCCTTTTAATTTTCGTCGTTATTATATTTTATTTATTTACCCTACCTCTGACGATATATTCAGGTTTCTCTCCTCTTCAGTGAATGGAACATTTATTACACGTATTCATAATAAAATTTCACTCAATCTTCCGTTTTAATTTTCGTCGTTATTATATTTTATTTGAATATTTACCTATCATTTACCCTACCTTCAGATATATTTTCAGGATTCTTTTTGTTCTAAAAACTACAACATCCACTTCACATATTCATTATCAAAATAAACACTATCTTCCCTTTTAATTTTCGTCGTTATTATATTTTATTTATTTACCCTACCTCTGACGATATATTCAGGTTTCTCTCCTCTTCAGTGAATGAAACATTTATTACACGTATTCATAATAAAAATTCACTCAATCTTCTGTTTTAATTTTCGTCGTTATTATATTTTATTTAAATATTTACCTATCATTTACCCTACCTTCAGATATATTTTCAGGATTCTTTTTGTTCTAAAAACTACAACATCCACTTCACATATTCATTATCAAAATAAACACTATCTTCCCTTTTAATTTTCGTCGTTATTATATTTTATTTATTTACCCTACCTCTGACGATATATTCAGGTTTCTCTCCTCTTCAGTGAATGAAACATTTATTACACGTATTCATAATAAAAATTCACTCAATCTTCTGTTTTAATTTTCGTCGTTATTATATTTCATTTAAATATTTACCTATCATTTACCCTACCTCCAGATATATTTTCAGGATTCTTTTTGTTCTAAAAACTACAACATCCACTTCACATATTCATTATCAAAATAAACACTATCTTCCCTTTTAATTTTCGTCGTTATTATATTTTATTTATTTACCCTACCTCTGACGATATATTCAGGTTTCTCTCCTCTTCAGTGAATGGAACATTTATTACACGTATTCATAATAAAATTTCACTCAATCTTCCGTTTTAATTTTCGTCGTTATTATATTTTATTTGAATATTTACCTATCATTTACCCTACCTTCAGATATATTTTCAGGATTCTTTTTGTTCTAAAAACTACAACATCCACATATTCATTATCAAAATAAACACTATCTTCCCTTTTAATTTTCGTCGTTATTATATTTTATTTATTTACCCTACCTCTGACGATATATTCAGGTTTCTCTCCTCTTCAGTGAATGAAACATTTATTACACGTATCCATAATAAAAATTCACTCAATCTTCCGTTTTAATTTTCGTCGTTATTATATTTTATTTAAATATTTACCTATCATTTACCCTACCTTCAGAACTATTTTCAGGATTCTTTTTGTTCTAAAAACTACAACATCCACTTCACATATTCATTATCAAAATAAACACTATCTTCCCTTTTAATTTTCGTCGTTATTATATTTTATTTATTTACCCTACCTCTGACGATATATTCAGGTTTCTCTCCTCTTCAGTGAATGAAACATTTATTACACGTATTCATAATAAAAATTCACTCAATCTTCCGTTTTAATTTTCGTCGTTATTATATTTTATTTAAATATTTACCTATCATTTACCCTACCTTCAGATATATTTTCAGGATTCTTTTTGTTCTAAAAACTACAACATCCACTTCACATATTCATTATCAAAATAAACACTATCTTCCCTTTTAATTTTCGTCGTTATTATATTTTATTTATTTACCCTACCTCTGACGATATATTCAGGTTTCTCTCCTCTTCAGTAAATGAAACATTTATTACACGTATTCATAATAAAAATTCACTCAATCTTCCGTTTTAATTTTCGTCGTTATTATATTTTATTTAAATATTTACCTATCATTTACCCTACCTTCAGATATATTTTCAGGATTCTTTTTGTTCTAAAAACTACAACATCCACTTCACATATTCATTATCAAAATAAACACTATCTTCTCTTTTAATTTTCGTCGTTATTATATTTTATTTAAATATTTACCTATCATTTACCCTACCTTCAGATATATTTTCAGGATTCTTTTTGTTCTAAGAACTACAACATCCACTTCACATATTCATTATCAAAATAAACACTATCTTCCCTTTTAATTTTCGTCGTTATTATATTTTATTTATTTACCCTACCTCTGACGATATATTCAGGTTTCTCTCCTCTTCAGTGAATGAAACATTTATTACACGTATTCATAATAAAAATTCACTCAATCTTCCGTTTTAATTTTCGTCGTTATTATACTTTATTTAAATATTTACCTATCATTTACCCTACCTTCAGATATATTTTCAGGATTCTTTTTGTTCTAAAAACTACAACATCCACTTCACATATTCATTATCAAAATAAACAATATCTTCCCTTTTAATTTTCGTCGTTATTATATTTCATTTATTTACCCTACCTCTGACGATATATTCAGGTTTCTCTCCTCTTCAGTGAATGAAACATTTATTACACGTATTCATAATAAAAATTCACTCAATCTTCCGTTTTAATTTTCGTCGTTATTATATTTTATTTAAATATTTACCTATCATTTACCCCACCTTCAGATATATTTTCAGGATTCTTTTTGTTCTAAAAACTACAACATCCACTTCACATATTCATTATCAAAATAAACATTATCTTCCCTTTTAATTTTCGTCGTTATTATATTTTATTTATTTACCCTACCTCTGACGATATATTCAGGTTTCTCTCCTCTTCAGTGAATGAAACATTTATTACACGTATTCATAATAAAAATTCACTCAATCTTCCGTTTTAATTTTCGTCGTTATTATATTTTATTTAAATATTTACCTATCATTTACCCTACCTTCAGATATATTTTCAGGATTCTTTTTGTTCTAAGAACTACAACATCCACTTCACATATTCATTATCAAAATAAACAATATCTTCCCTTTTAATTTTCGTCGTTATTATATTTTATTTATTTACCCTACCTCTGACGATATATTCAGGTTTCTCTCCTCTTCAGTGAATGAAACATTCATTACACGTATTCATAATAAAAATTCACTCAATCTTCCGTTTTAATTTTCGTCGTTATTATATTTTATTTAAATATTTACCTATCATTTACCCTACCTTCAGATATATTTTCAGGATTCTTTTTGTTCTAAGAACTACAACATCCACTTCACATATTCATTATCAAAATAAACACTATCTTCCCTTTTAATTTTCGTCGTTATTATATTTTATTTATTTACCCTACCTCTGACGATATATTCAGGTTTCTCTCCTCTTCAGTGAATGAAACATTTATTACACGTATTCATAATAAAAATTCACTCAATCTTCAGTTTTAATTTTCGTCGTTATTATATTTTATTTAAATATTTACCTATCATTTACCCTACCTCCAGATATATTTTCAGGATTCTTTTTGTTCTAAAAACTACAACATCCACTTCACATATTCATTATCAAAATAAACACTATCTTCCCTTTTAATTTTCGTCGTTATTATATTTTATTTATTTACCCTACCTCTGACGATATATTCAGGTTTCTCTCCTCTTCAGTGAATGGAACATTTATTACACGTATTCATAATAAAATTTCACTCAATCTTCCGTTTTAATTTTCGTCGTTATTATATTTTATTTGAATATTTACCTATCATTTACCCTACCTTCAGATATATTTTCAGGATTCTTTTTGTTCTAAAAACTACAACATCCACTTCACATATTCATTATCAAAATAAACACTATCTTCCCTTTTAATTTTCGTCGTTATTATATTTTATTTATTTACCCTACCTCTGACGATATATTCAGGTTTCTCTCCTCTTCAGTGAATGAAACATTTATTACACGTATTCATAATAAAAATTCACTCAATCTTCTGTTTTAATTTTCGTCGTTATTATATTTTATTTAAATATTTACCTATCATTTACCCTACCTTCAGATATATTTTCAGGATTCTTTTTGTTCTAAAAACTACAACATCCACTTCACATATTCATTATCAAAATAAACACTATCTTCCCTTTTAATTTTCGTCGTTATTATATTTTATTTATTTACCCTACCTCTGACGATATATTCAGGTTTCTCTCCTCTTCAGTGAATGAAACATTTATTACACGTATTCATAATAAAAATTCACTCAATCTTCTGTTTTAATTTTCGTCGTTATTATATTTCATTTAAATATTTACCTATCATTTACCCTACCTCCAGATATATTTTCAGGATTCTTTTTGTTCTAAAAACTACAACATCCACTTCACATATTCATTATCAAAATAAACACTATCTTCCCTTTTAATTTTCGTCGTTATTATATTTTATTTATTTACCCTACCTCTGACGATATATTCAGGTTTCTCTCCTCTTCAGTGAATGGAACATTTATTACACGTATTCATAATAAAATTTCACTCAATCTTCCGTTTTAATTTTCGTCGTTATTATATTTTATTTGAATATTTACCTATCATTTACCCTACCTTCAGATATATTTTCAGGATTCTTTTTGTTCTAAAAACTACAACATCCACATATTCATTATCAAAATAAACACTATCTTCCCTTTTAATTTTCGTCGTTATTATATTTTATTTATTTACCCTACCTCTGACGATATATTCAGGTTTCTCTCCTCTTCAGTGAATGAAACATTTATTACACGTATCCATAATAAAAATTCACTCAATCTTCCGTTTTAATTTTCGTCGTTATTATATTTTATTTAAATATTTACCTATCATTTACCCTACCTTCAGAACTATTTTCAGGATTCTTTTTGTTCTAAAAACTACAACATCCACTTCACATATTCATTATCAAAATAAACACTATCTTCCCTTTTAATTTTCGTCGTTATTATATTTTATTTATTTACCCTACCTCTGACGATATATTCAGGTTTCTCTCCTCTTCAGTGAATGAAACATTTATTACACGTATTCATAATAAAAATTCACTCAATCTTCCGTTTTAATTTTCGTCGTTATTATATTTTATTTAAATATTTACCTATCATTTACCCTACCTTCAGATATATTTTCAGGATTCTTTTTGTTCTAAAAACTACAACATCCACTTCACATATTCATTATCAAAATAAACACTATCTTCCCTTTTAATTTTCGTCGTTATTATATTTTATTTATTTACCCTACCTCTGACGATATATTCAGGTTTCTCTCCTCTTCAGTAAATGAAACATTTATTACACGTATTCATAATAAAAATTCACTCAATCTTCCGTTTTAATTTTCGTCGTTATTATATTTTATTTAAATATTTACCTATCATTTACCCTACCTTCAGATATATTTTCAGGATTCTTTTTGTTCTAAAAACTACAACATCCACTTCACATATTCATTATCAAAATAAACACTATCTTCTCTTTTAATTTTCGTCGTTATTATATTTTATTTAAATATTTACCTATCATTTACCCTACCTTCAGATATATTTTCAGGATTCTTTTTGTTCTAAGAACTACAACATCCACTTCACATATTCATTATCAAAATAAACACTATCTTCCCTTTTAATTTTCGTCGTTATTATATTTTATTTATTTACCCTACCTCTGACGATATATTCAGGTTTCTCTCCTCTTCAGTGAATGAAACATTTATTACACGTATTCATAATAAAAATTCACTCAATCTTCCGTTTTAATTTTCGTCGTTATTATATTTTATTTAAATATTTACCTATCATTTACCCTACCTTCAGATATATTTTCAGGATTCTTTTTGTTCTAAAAACTACAACATCCACTTCACATATTCATTATCAGAATAAACACTATCTTCCCTTTTAATTTTCGTCGTTATTATATTTTATTTATTTACCCTACCTCTGACGATATATTCAGGTTTCTCTCCTCTTCAGTGAATGGAAAATTTATTACACGTATTCATAATAAAAATTCACTCAATCTTCCGTTTTAATTTTCGTCGTTATTATATTTTATTTAAATATTTACCTATCATTTACCCTACCTCCAGATATATTTTCAGGATTCTTTTTGTTCTAAAAACTACAACATCCACTTCACATATTCATTATCAAAATAAACACTATCTTCCCTTTTAATTTTCGTCGTTATTATATTTTATTTATTTACCCTACCTCTGACGATATATTCAGGTTTCTCTCCTCTTCAGTGAATGGAACATTTATTACACGTATTCATAATAAAATTTCACTCAATCTTCCGTTTTAATTTTCGTCGTTATTATATTTTATTTAAATATTTACCTATCATTTACCCTACCTTCAGATATATTTTCAGGATTCTTTTTGTTCTAAGAACTACAACATTCACTTCACATATTCATTATCAAAATAAACACTATCTTCCCTTTTAATTTTCGTCGTTATTATATTTTATTTATTCACCCTACCTCTGACGATATATTCAGGTTTCTCTCCTCTTCAGTGAATGAAACATTTATTACACGTATTCATAATAAAAATTCACTCAATCTTCCGTTTTAATTTTCGTCGTTATTATATTTTATTTAAATATTTACCTATCATTTACCCTACCTTCAGATATATTTTCAGGATTCTTTTTGTTCTAAGAACTACAACATCCACTTCACATATTCATTATCAAAATAAACACTATCTTCCCTTTTAATTTTCGTCGTTATTATATTTTATTTATTTACCCTACCTCTGACGATATATTCAGGTTTCTCTCCTCTTCAGTGAATGAAACATTTATTACACGTATTCATAATAAAAATTCACTCAATCTTCCGTTTTAATTTTCGTCGTTATTATATTTTATTTAAATATTTACCTATCATTTACCCTACCTTCAGATATATTTTCAGGATTCTTTTTGTTCTAAAAACTACAACATCCACTTCACATATTCATTATCAAAATAAACACTATCTTCCCTTTGTATTTTCGTCGTTATTATATTTTATTTATTTACCCTACCTCTGACGATATATTCAGGTTTCTCTCCTCTTCAGTGAATGAAACATTTATTACACGTATTCATAATAAAAATTCACTCAATCTTCCGTTTTAATTTTCGTCGTTATTATATTTTATTTAAATATTTACCTATCATTTACCCTACCTTCAGATATATTTTCAGGATTCTTTTTGTTCTAAAAACTACAACATCCACTTCACATATTCATTATCAAAATAAACACTATCTTCCCTTTGTATTTTCGTCGTTATTATATTTTATTTATTTACCCTACCTCTGACGATATATTCAGGTTTCTCTCCTCTTCAGTGAATGAAACATTTATTACACGTATTCATAATAAAAATTCACTCAATCTTCCGTTTTAATTTTCGTCGTTATTATATTTTATTTAAATATTTACCTATCATTTACCCCACCTTCAGATATATTTTCAGGATTCTTTTTGTTCTAAAAACTACAACATCCACTTCACATATTCATTATCAAAATAAACATTATCTTCCCTTTTAATTTTCGTCGTTATTATATTTTATTTATTTACCCTACCTCTGACGATATATTCAGGTTTCTCTCCTCTTCAGTGAATGAAACATTTATTACACGTATTCATAATAAAAATTCACTCAATCTTCCGTTTTAATTTTCGTCGTTATTATATTTTATTTAAATATTTACCTATCATTTACCCCACCTTCAGATATATTTTCAGGATTCTTTTTGTTCTAAGAACTACAACATCCACTTCACATATTCATTATCAAAATAAACATTATCTTCCCTTTTAATTTTCGTCGTTATTATATTTTATTTATTTACCCTACCTCTGACGATATATTCAGGTTTCTCTCCTCTTCAGTGAATGAAACATTTATTACACGTATTCATAATAAAAATTCACTCAATCTTCCGTTTTAATTTTCGTCGTTATTATATTTTATTTAAATATTTACCTATCATTTACCCCACCTTCAGATATATTTTCAGGATTCTTTTTGTTCTAAAAACTACAACATCCACTTCACATATTCATTATCAAAATAAACATTATCTTCCCTTTTAATTTTCGTCGTTATTATATTTTATTTATTTACCCTACCTCTGACGATATATTCAGGTTTCTCTCCTCTTCAGTGAATGAAACATTTATTACACGTATTCATAATAAAAATTCACTCAATCTTCCGTTTTAATTTTCGTCGTTATTATATTTTATTTAAATATTTACCTATCATTTACCCCACCTTCAGATATATTTTCAGGATTCTTTTTGTTCTAAAAACTACAACATCCACTTCACATATTCATTATCAAAATAAACATTATCTTCCCTTTTAATTTTCGTCGTTATTATATTTTATTTATTTACCCTACCTCTGACGATATATTCAGGTTTCTCTCCTCTTCAGTGAATGAAACATTTATTACACGTATTCATAATAAAAATTCACTCAATCTTCCGTTTTAATTTTCGTCGTTATTATATTTTATTTAAATATTTACCTATCATTTACCCTACCTTCAGATATATTTTCAGGATTCTTTTTGTTCTAAGAACTACAACATCCACTTCACATATTCATTATCAAAATAAACAATATCTTCCCTTTTAATTTTCGTCGTTATTATATTTTATTTATTTACCCTACCTCTGACGATATATTCAGGTTTCTCTCCTCTTCAGTGAATGAAACATTTATTACACGTATTCATAATAAAAATTCACTCAATCTTCCGTTTTAATTTTCGTCGTTATTATATTTTATTTAAATATTTACCTATCATTTACCCTACCTTCAGATATATTTTCAGGATTCTTTTTGTTCTAAGAACTACAACATCCACTTCACATATTCATTATCAAAATAAACATTATCTTCCCTTTTAATTTTCGTCGTTATTATATTTTATTTATTTACCCTACCTCTGACGATATATTCAGGTTTCTCTCCTCTTCAGTGAATGAAACATTTATTACACGTATTCATAATAAAAATTCACTCAATCTTCCGTTTTAATTTTCGTCGTTATTATATTTTATTTAAATATTTACCTATCATTTACCCCACCTTCAGATATATTTTCAGGATTCTTTTTGTTCTAAGAACTACAACATCCACTTCACATATTCATTATCAAAATAAACATTATCTTCCCTTTTAATTTTCGTCGTTATTATATTTTATTTATTTACCCTACCTCTGACGATATATTCAGGTTTCTCTCCTCTTCAGTGAATGAAACATTTATTACACGTATTCATAATAAAAATTCACTCAATCTTCCGTTTTAATTTTCGTCGTTATTATATTTTATTTAAATATTTACCTATCATTTACCCCACCTTCAGATATATTTTCAGGATTCTTTTTGTTCTAAAAACTACAACATCCACTTCACATATTCATTATCAAAATAAACATTATCTTCCCTTTTAATTTTCGTCGTTATTATATTTTATTTATTTACCCTACCTCTGACGATATATTCAGGTTTCTCTCCTCTTCAGTGAATGAAACATTTATTACACGTATTCATAATAAAAATTCACTCAATCTTCCGTTTTAATTTTCGTCGTTATTATATTTTATTTAAATATTTACCTATCATTTACCCCACCTTCAGATATATTTTCAGGATTCTTTTTGTTCTAAGAACTACAACATCCACTTCACATATTCATTATCAAAATAAACATTATCTTCCCTTTTAATTTTCGTCGTTATTATATTTTATTTATTTACCCTACCTCTGACGATATATTCAGGTTTCTCTCCTCTTCAGTGAATGAAACATTTATTACACGTATTCATAATAAAAATTCACTCAATCTTCCGTTTTAATTTTCGTCGTTATTATATTTTATTTAAATATTTACCTATCATTTACCCCACCTTCAGATATATTTTCAGGATTCTTTTTGTTCTAAAAACTACAACATCCACTTCACATATTCATTATCAAAATAAACATTATCTTCCCTTTTAATTTTCGTCGTTATTATATTTTATTTATTTACCCTACCTCTGACGATATATTCAGGTTTCTCTCCTCTTCAGTGAATGAAACATTTATTACACGTATTCATAATAAAAATTCACTCAATCTTCCGTTTTAATTTTCGTCGTTATTATATTTTATTTAAATATTTACCTATCATTTACCCTACCTTCAGATATATTTTCAGGATTCTTTTTGTTCTAAGAACTACAACATCCACTTCACATATTCATTATCAAAATAAACAATATCTTCCCTTTTAATTTTCGTCGTTATTATATTTTATTTATTTACCCTACCTCTGACGATATATTCCAGGTTTCTCTCCTCTTCAGTGAATGAAACATTTATTACACGTATTCATAATAAAAATTCACTCAATCTTCCGTTTTAATTTTCGTCGTTATTATATTTTATTTAAATATTTACCTATCATTTACCCCACCTTCAGATATATTTTCAGGATTCTTTTTGTTCTAAAAACTACAACATCCACTTCACATATTCATTATCAAAATAAACATTATCTTCCCTTTTAATTTTCGTCGTTATTATATTTTATTTATTTACCCTACCTCTGACGATATATTCAGGTTTCTCTCCTCTTCAGTGAATGAAACATTTATTACACGTATTCATAATAAAAATTCACTCAATCTTCCGTTTTAATTTTCGTCGTTATTATATTTTATTTAAATATTTACCTATCATTTACCCCACCTTCAGATATATTTTCAGGATTCTTTTTGTTCTAAGAACTACAACATCCACTTCACATATTCAATTATCAAAATAAACATTATCTTCCCTTTTAATTTTCGTCGTTATTATATTTTATTTATTTACCCTACCTCTGACGATATATTCAGGTTTCTCTCCTCTTCAGTGAATGAAACATTTATTACACGTATTCATAATAAAAATTCACTCAATCTTCCGTTTTAAATTTTCGTCGTTATTATATTTTATTTAAATATTTACCTATCATTTACCCCACCTTCAGATATATTTTCAGGATTCTTTTTGTTCTAAAAACTACAACATCCACTTCACATATTCATTATCAAAATAAACATTATCTTCCCTTTTAATTTTCGTCGTTATTATATTTTATTTATTTACCCTACCTCTGACGATATATTCAGGTTTCTCTCCTCTTCAGTGAATGAAACATTTATTACACGTATTCATAATAAAAATTCACTCAATCTTCCGTTTTAATTTTCGTCGTTATTATATTTTATTTAAATATTTACCTATCATTTACCCCACCTTCAGATATATTTTCAGGATTCTTTTTGTTCTAAAAACTACAACATCCACTTCACATATTCATTATCAAAATAAAACATTATCTTCCCTTTTAATTTTCGTCGTTATTATATTTTATTTATTTACCCTACCTCTGACGATATATTCAGGTTTTCTCTCCTCTTCAGTGAATGAAACATTTATTACACGTATTCATAATAAAAATTCACTCAATCTTCCGTTTTAATTTTCGTCGTTATTATATTTTATTTAAATATTTACCTATCATTTACCCCTACCTTCAGATATATTTTCAGGATTCTTTTTGTTCTAAGAACTACAACATCCACTTCACATATTCATTATCAAAATAAACAATATCTTCCCTTTTAATTTTCGTCGTTATTATATTTTATTTATTTACCCTACCTCTGACGATATATTCAGGTTTCTCTCCTCTTCAGTGAATGAAACATTCATTACACGTATTCATAATAAAAATTCACTCAATCTTCCGTTTTAATTTTCGTCGTTATTATATTTTATTTAAATATTTACCTATCATTTACCCTACCTTCAGATATATTTTCAGGATTCTTTTTGTTCTAAGAACTACAACATCCACTTCACATATTCATTATCAAAATAAACACTATCTTCCCTTTTAATTTTCGTCGTTATTATATTTTATTTATTTACCCTACCTCTGACGATATATTCAGGTTTCTCTCCTCTTCAGTGAATGAAACATTTATTACACGTATTCATAATAAAAATTCACTCAATCTTCAGTTTTAATTTTCGTCGTTATTATATTTTATTTAAATATTTACCTATCATTTACCCTACCTCCAGATATATTTTTCAGGATTCTTTTGTTCTAAAAACTACAACATCCACTTCACATATTCATTATCAAAATAAACACTATCTTCCCTTTTAATTTTCGTCGTTATTATATTTTATTTATTTACCCTACCTCTGACGATATATTCAGGTTTCTCTCCTCTTCAGTGAATGGAACATTTATTACACGTATTCATAATAAAATTTCACTCAATCTTCCGTTTTAATTTTCGTCGTTATTATATTTTATTTGAATATTTACCTATCATTTACCCTACCTTCAGATATATTTTCAGGATTCTTTTTGTTCTAAAAACTACAACATCCACTTCACATATTCATTATCAAAATAAACACTATCTTCCCTTTTAATTTTCGTCGTTATTATATTTTATTTATTTACCCTACCTCTGACGATATATTCAGGTTTCTCTCCTCTTCAGTGAATGAAACATTTATTACACGTATTCATAATAAAAATTCACTCAATCTTCTGTTTAATTTTCGTCGTTATTATATTTTATTTAAATATTTACCTATCATTTACCCTACCTTCAGATATATTTTCAGGATTCTTTTTGTTCTAAAAACTACAACATCCACTTCACATATTCATTATCAAAATAAACACTATCTTCCCTTTTAATTTTCGTCGTTATTATATTTTATTTATTTACCCTACCTCTGACGATATATTCAGGTTTCTCTCCTCTTCAGTGAATGAAACATTTATTACACGTATTCATAATAAAAATTCACTCAATCTTCTGTTTTAATTTTCGTCGTTATTATATTTTCATTTAAATATTTACCTATCATTTACCCCTACCTCCAGATATATTTTCAGGATTCTTTTTGTTCTAAAAACTACAACATCCACTTCACATATTCATTATCAAAATAAACACTATCTTCCCTTTTAATTTTCGTCGTTATTATATTTTATTTATTTACCCTACCTCTGACGATATATTCAGGTTTCTCTCCTCTTCAGTGAATGGAACATTTATTACACGTATTCATAATAAAATTTCACTCAATCTTCCGTTTTAATTTTCGTCGTTATTATATTTTATTTGAATATTTACCTATCATTTACCCTACCTTCAGATATATTTTTCAGGATTCTTTTTGTTCTAAAAACTACAACATCCACATATTCATTATCAAAATAAACACTATCTTCCCTTTTAATTTTCGTCGTTATTATATTTATTTATTTACCCTACCTCTGACGATATATTCAGGTTTCTCTCCTCTTCAGTGAATGAAACATTTATTACACGTATCCATAATAAAAATTCACTCAATCTTCGTTTTAATTTTCGTCGTTATTATATTTTATTTAAATATTTACCTATCATTTACCCTACCTTCAGAACTATTTTCAGGATTCTTTTTGTTCTAAAAACTACAACATCCACTTCACATATTCATTATCAAAATAAACACTATCTTCCCTTTTAATTTTCGTCGTTATTATATTTTATTTATTTACCCTACCTCTGACGATATATTCAGGTTTCTCTCCTCTTCAGTGAATGAAACATTTATTACACGTATTCATAATAAAAATTCACTCAATCTTCCGTTTTAATTTTCGTCGTTATTATATTTTATTTAAATATTTACCTATCATTTACCCTACCTTCAGATATATTTTCAGGATTCTTTTTGTTCTAAAAACTACAACATCCACTTCACATATTCATTATCAAAATAAACACTATCTTCCCTTTTAATTTTCGTCGTTATTATATTTTATTTATTTACCCTACCTCTGACGATATATTCAGGTTTCTCTCCTCTTCAGTAAATGAAACATTTATTACACGTATTCATAATAAAAATTCACTCAATCTTCCGTTTTAATTTTCGTCGTTATTATATTTTATTTAAATATTTACCTATCATTTACCCTACCTTCAGATATATTTTCAGGATTCTTTTTGTTCTAAAAACTACAACATCCACTTCACATATTCATTATCAAAATAAACACTATCTTCTCTTTTAATTTTCGTCGTTATTATATTTTATTTAAATATTTACCTATCATTTACCCTACCTTCAGATATATTTTCAGGATTCTTTTTGTTCTAAGAACTACAACATCCACTTCACATATTCATTATCAAAATAAACACTATCTTCCCTTTTAATTTTCGTCGTTATTATATTTTATTTATTTACCCTACCTCTGACGATATATTCAGGTTTCTCTCCTCTTCAGTGAATGAAACATTTATTACACGTATTCATAATAAAAATTCACTCAATCTTCCGTTCTAATTTTCGTCGTTATTATACTTTATTTAAATATTTACCTATCATTTACCCTACCTTCAGATATATTTTCAGGATTCTTTTTGTTCTAAAAACTACAACATCCACTTCACATATTCATTATCAAAATAAACACTATCTTCCCTTTTAATTTTCGTCGTTATTATATTTTATTTGTTTACCCTACCTCTGACGATATATTCAGGTTTCTCTCCTCTTCAGTGAATGAAACATTTATTACACGTATTCATAATAAAAATTCACTCAATCTTCCGTTTTAATTTTCGTCGTTATTATATTTTATTTAAATATTTACCTATCATTTACCCTACCTTCAGATATATTTCCAGGATTCTTTTTGTTCTAAGAACTACAACATCCACTTCACATATTCATGATCAAAATAAACACTATCTTCCCTTTTAATTTTCGTCGTTATTATATTTTATTTATTTACCCTACCTCTGACGATATATTCAGGTTTCTCTCCTCTTCAGTGAATGAAACATTTATTACACGTATTCATAATAAAAATTCACTCAATCTTCCGTTTTAATTTTCGTCGTTATTATATTTTATTTAAATATTTACCTATCATTTACCCTACCTTCAGATATATTTTCAGGATTCTCTTTGTTCTAAAAACTACAACATCCACTTCACATATTCATTATCAAAATAAACACTATCTTCCCTTTGTATTTTCGTCGTTATTATATTTTATTTATTTACCCTACCTCTGACGATATATTCAGGTTTCTCTCCTCTTCAGTGAATGAAACATTTATTACACGTATTCATAATAAAAATTCACTCAATCTTCCGTTTTAATTTTCGTCGTTATTATATTTTATTTAAATATTTACCTATCATTTACCCTACCTTCAGATATATTTTCAGGATTCTTTTTGTTCTAAAAACTACAACATCCACTTCACATATTCATTATCAAAATAAACACTATCTTCCCTTTTAATTTTCGTCGTTATTATATTTTATTTATTTACCCTACCTCTGACGATATATTCAGGTTTCTCTCCTCTTCAGTGGATGAAACATTTATTACACGTATTCATAATAAAAATTCACTCAATCTTCCGTTTTAATTTTCGTCGTTATTATATTTTATTTAAATATTTACCTATCATTTACCCTACCTTCAGATATATTTTCAGGATTCTTTTTGTTCTAAGAACTACAACATCCACTTCACATATTCATTATCAAAATAAACACTATCTTCCCTTTTAATTTTCGTCGTTATTATATTTTATTTATTTACCCTACCTCTGACGATATATTCAGGTTTCTCTCCTCTTCAGTGAATGAAACATTTATTACACGTATTCATAATAAAAATTCACTCAATCTTCCGTTTTAATTTTCGTCGTTATTATATTTTATTTAAATATTTACCTATCATTTACCCTACCTCCAGATATATTTTCAGGATTCTTTTTGTTCTAAAAACTACAACATCCACTTCACATATTCATTATCAAAATAAACACTATCTTCCCTTTGTATTTTCGTCGTTATTATATTTTATTTATTTACCCTACCTCTGACGATATATTCAGGTTTCTCTCCTCTTCAGTGAATGAAACATTTATTACACGTATTCATAATAAAAATTCACTCAATCTTCCGTTTTAATTTTCGTCGTTATTATATTTTATTTAAATATTTACCTATACTTTACCCTACCTTCAGATATATTACCAGGATTCTTTTTGTTCTAAAAACTACAACATCCACTTCACATATTCATTATCAGAATAAACACTATCTTCCCTTTTAATTTTCGTCGTTATTATATTTTATTTATTTACCCTACCTCTGACGATATATTCAGGTTTCTCTCCTCTTCAGTGAATGAAACATTTATTACACGTATTCATAATAAAAATTCACTCAATCTTCCGTTTTAATTTTCGTCGTTATTATATTTTATTTAAATATTTACCTATACTTTACCCTACCTTCAGATATATTACCAGGATTCTTTTTGTTCTAAAAACTACAACATCCACTTCACATATTCATTATCAGAATAAACACTATCTTCCCTTTTAATTTTCGTCGTTATTATATTTTATTTATTTACCCTACCTCTGACGATATATTCAGGTTTCTCTCCTCTTCAGTGAATGAAACATTTATTACACGTATTCATAATAAAAATTCACTCAATCTTCCGTTTTAATTTTCGTCGTTATTATATTTCATTTAAATATTTACCTATCATTTACCCTACCTCCAGATATATTTTCAGGATTCTTTTTGTTCTAAAAACTACAACATCCACTTCACATATTCATTATCAAAATAAACACTATCTTCCCTTTGTATTTTCGTCGTTATTATATTTTATTTATTTACCCTACCTCTGACGATATATTCAGGTTTCTCTCCTCTTCAGTGAATGAAACATTTATTACACGTATTCATAATAAAAATTCACTCAATCTTCCGTTTTAATTTTCGTCGTTATTATATTTTATTTAAATATTTACCTATACTTTACCCTACCTTCAGATATATTACCAGGATTCTTTTTGTTCTAAAAACTACAACATCCACTTCACATATTCATTATCAGAATAAACACTATCTTCCCTTTTAATTTTCGTCGTTATTATATTTTATTTATTTACCCTACCTCTGACGATATATTCAGGTTTCTCTCCTCTTCAGTGAATGAAACATTTATTACACGTATTCATAATAAAAATTCACTCAATCTTCCGTTTTAATTTTCGTCGTTATTATATTTTATTTAAATATTTACCTATCATTTACCCTACCTTCAGATATATTTTCAGGATTCTTTTTGTTCTAAAAACTACAACATCCACTTCACATATTCATTATCAAAATAAACACTATCTTCCCTTTTAATTTTCGTCGTTATTATATTTTATTTATTTACCCTACCTCTGACGATATATTCAGGTTTCTCTCCTCTTCAGTGAATGAAACATTTATTACACGTATTCATAATAAAAATTCACTCAATCTTCCGCTTTAATTTTCGTCGTTATTATATTTTATTTAAATATTTACCTATCATTTACCCTACCTTCAGATATATTTTCAGGATTCTTTTTGTTCTAAGAACTACAACATCCACTTCACATATTCATTATCAAAATAAACACTATCTTCCCTTTTAATTTTCGTCGTTATTATATTTTATTTATTTACCCTACCTCTGACGATATATTCAGGTTTCTCTCCTCTTCAGTGAATGAAACATTTATTACACGTATTCATAATAAAAATTCACTCAATCTTCCGTTTTAATTTTCGTCGTTATTATATTTTATTTAAATATTTACCTATCATTTACCCTACCTTCAGATATATTTTCAGGATTCTTTTTGTTCTAAGAACTACAACATCCACTTCACATATTCATTATCAAAATAAACACTATCTTCCCTTTTAATTTTCGTCGTTATTATATTTTATTTATTTACCCTACCTCTGACGATATATTCAGGTTTCTCTCCTCTTCAGTGAATGAAACATTTATTACACGTATTCATAATAAAAATTCACTCAATCTTCCGTTTTAATTTTCGTCGTTATTATATTTTATTTAAATATTTACCTATCATTTACCCTACCTTCAGATATATTTTCAGGATTCTTTTTGTTCTAAAAACTACAACATCAACTTCACATATTCATTATCAAAATAAACACTATCTTCCCTTTTAATTTTCGTCGTTATTATATTTTATTTATTTACCCTACCTCGGACGATATATTCAGGTTTCTCTCCTCTTCAGTGAATGGAACATTTATTACACGTATTCATAATAAAATTTCACTCAATCTTCCGTTTTAATTTTCGTCGTTATTATATTTTATTCAAATATTTACCTATCATTTACCCTACCTTCAGATATATTTTCAGGATTCTTTTTGTTCTAAAAACTACAACATCCACTTCACATATTCATTATCAGAATAAACACTATCTTCCCTTTTAATTTTCGTCGTTATTATATTTTATTTATTTACCCTACCTCTGACGATATATTCAGGTTTCTCTCCTCTTCAGTGAATGAAACATTTATTACACGTATTCATAATAAAAATTCACTCAATCTTCCGTTTTAATTTTCGTCGTTATTATATTTTATTTAAATATTTACCTATCATTTACCCTACCTTCAGATATATTTTCAGGATTCTTTTTGTTCTAAAAACTACAACATCCACTTCACATATTCATTATCAAAATAAACACTATCTTCCCTTTGTATTTTCGTCGTTATTATATTTTATTTATTTACCCTACCTCTGACGATATATTCAGGTTTCTCTCCTCTTCAGTGAATGAAACATTTATTACACGTATTCATAATAAAAATTCACTCAATCTTCCGTTTTAATTTTCGTCGTTATTATATTTTATTTAAATATTTACCTATCATTTACCCTACCTCCAGATATATTTTCAGGATTCTTTTTGTTCTAAAAACTACAACATCCACTTCACATATTCATTATCAAAATAAACACTATCTTCCCTTTGTATTTTCGTCGTTATTATATTTTATTTATTTACCCTACCTCTGACGATATATTCAGGTTTCTCTCCTCTTCAGTGAATGAAACATTTATTACACGTATTCATAATAAAATTTCACTCAATCTTCCGTTTTAATTTTCGTCGTTATTATATTTTATTTAAATATTTACCTATCATTTACCCTACCTCCAGATATATTTTCAGGATTCTTTTTTTCTAAAAACTACAACATCCACTTCACATATTCATTATCAAAATAAACACTCTCCTCCCTTTTAATTTTCGTCGTTATCATATTTTATTTATTTACCCTACCTCTGACGATATATTCAGGTTTCTCTCCTCTTCAGTGAATGAAACATTTATTACACGTATTCATAATAAAAATTCACTCAATCTTCCGTTTTAATTTTCGTCGTTATTATATTTTATTTAAATATTTACCTATCATTTACCCTACCTTCAGATATATTTTCAGGATTCTTTTTGTTCTAAAAACTACAACATCCACTTCACATATTCATTATCAAAATAAACACTATCTTCCCTTTGTATTTTCGTCGTTATTATATTTTATTTATTTACCCTACCTCTGACGATATATTCAGGTTTCTCTCCTCTTCAGTGAATGAAACATTTATTACACGTATTCATAATAAAAATTCACTCAATCTTCCGTTTTAATTTTCGTCGTTATTATATTTTATTTAAATATTTACCTATCATTTACCCTACCTTCAGATATATTTTCAGGATTCTTTTTGTTCTAAAAACTACAACATCCACTTCACATATTCATTATCAAAATAAACACTATCTTCCCTTTGTATTTTCGTCGTTATTATATTTTATTTATTTACCCTACCTCTGACGATATATTCAGGTTTCTCTCCTCTTCAGTGAATGAAACATTTATTACACGTATTCATAATAAAAATTCACTCAATCTTCCGTTTTAATTTTCGTCGTTATTATATTTTATTTAAATATTTACCTATCATTTACCCTACCTTCAGATATATTTTCAGGATTCTTTTTGTTCTAAAAACTACAACATCCACTTCACATATTCATTATCAAAATAAACACTATCTTCCCTTTGTATTTTCGTCGTTATTATATTTTATTTATTTACCCTACCTCTGACGATATATTCAGGTTTCTCTCCTCTTCAGTGAATGAAACATTTATTACACGTATTCATAATAAAATTTCACTCAATCTTCCGTTTTAATTTTCGTCGTTATTATATTTCATTTAAATATTTACCTATCATTTACCCTACCTCCAGATATATTTTCAGGATTCTTTTTGTTCTAAAAACTACAACATCCACTTCACATATTCATTATCAAAATAAACACTATCTTCCCTTTTAATTTTCGTCGTTATTATATTTTATTTATTTACCCTACCTCTGACGATATATTCAGGTTTCTCTCCTCTTCAGTGAATGGAACATTTATTACACGTATTCATAATAAAATTTCACTCAATCTTCCGTTTTAATTTTCGTCGTTATTATATTTTATTTAAATATTCACCTATCATTTACCCTACCTTCAGATATATTTTCAGGATTCTTTTTGTTCTAAAAACTACAACATCCACTTCACATATTCATTATCAAAATAAACACTATCTTCCCTTTTAATTTTCGTCGTTATTATATTTTATTTATTTACCCTACCTCTGACGATATATTCAGGTTTCTCTCCTCTTCAGTGAATGAAACATTTATTACACGTATCCATAATAAAAATTCACTCAATCTTCCGTTTTAATTTTCGTCGTTATTATATTTTATTTAAATATTTACTTATCATTTACCCTACCTTCAGATATATTTTCAGGATTCTTTCTGTTCTAAAAACTACAACATCCACTTCACATATTCATTATCAAAATAAACACTCTCCTCTCTTTTAATTTTCGTCGTTATCATATTTTATTTATTTACCCTACCTCTGACGATATATTCAGGTTTCTCTCCTCTTCAGTGAATGAAACATTTATTACACGTATTCATAATAAAAATTCACTCAATCTTCCGTTTTAATTTTCGTCGTTATTATATTTTATTTAAATATTTACCTATCATTTACCCTACCTTCAGATATATTTTCAGGATTCTTTTTGTTCTAAAAACTACAACATCCACTTCACATATTCATTATCAAAATAAACACTATCTTCCCTTTGTATTTTCGTCGTTATTATATTTTATTTATTTACCCTACCTCTGACGATATATTCAGGTTTCTCTCCTCTTCAGTGAATGAAACATTTATTACACGTATTCATAATAAAAATTCACTCAATCTTCCGTTTTAATTTTCGTCGTTATTATATTTTATTTAAATATTCACCTATCATTTACCCTACCTTCAGATATATTTTCAGGATTCTTTTTGTTCTAAAAACTACAACATCCACTTCACATATTCATTATCAAAATAAACACTATCTTCCCTTTGTATTTTCGTCGTTATTATATTTTATTTATTTACCCTACCTCTGACGATATATTCAGGTTTCTCTCCTCTTCAGTGAATGAAACATTTATTACACGTATTCATAATAAAAATTCACTCAATCTTCCGTTTTAATTTTCGTCGTTATTATATTTTATTTAAATATTTACCTATCATTTACCCTACCTTCAGATATATTTTCAGGATTCTTTTTGTTCTAAAAACTACAACATCCACTTCACATATTCATTATCAAAATAAACACTATCTTCCCTTTTAATTTTCGTCGTTATTATATTTTATTTATTTACCCTACCTCTGACGATATATTCAGGTTTCTCTCCTCTTCAGTGAATGGAACATTTATTACACGTATTCATAATAAAATTTCACTCAATCTTCCGTTTTAATTTTCGTCGTTATTATATTTTATTTAAATATTCACCTATCATTTACCCTACCTTCAGATATATTTTCAGGATTCTTTTTGTTCTAAAAACTACAACATCCACTTCACATATTCATTATCAAAATAAACACTATCTTCCCTTTTAATTTTCGTCGTTATTATATTTTATTTATTTACCCTACCTCTGACGATATATTCAGGTTTCTCTCCTCTTCAGTGAATGAAACATTTATTACACGTATTCATAATAAAAATTCACTCAATCTTCCGTTTTAATTTTCGTCGTTATTATATTTCATTTAAATATTTACCTATCATTTACCCTACCTCCAGATATATTTTCAGGATTCTTTTTGTTCTAAAAACTACAACATCCACTTCACATATTCATTATCAAAATAAACACTATCTTCCCTTTGTATTTTCGTCGTTATTATATTTCATTTATTTACCCTACCTCTGACGATATATTCAGGTTTCTCTCCTCTTCAGTGAATGAAACATTTATTACACGTATTCATAATAAATATCCACTCAATCTTCCGTTTTAATTTTCGTCGTTATTATATTTTATTTAAATATTTACCTATCATTTACCCTACCTTCAGATATATTTTCAGGATTCTTTTTGTTCTAAAAACTACAACATCCACTTCACATATTCATTATCAAAATAAACACTATCTTCCCTTTGTATTTTCGTCGTTATTATATTTTATTTATTTACCCTACCTCTGACGATATATTCGGGTTTCTCTCCTCTTCAGTGAATGAAACATTTATTACACGTATTCATAATAAAAATTCACTCAATCTTCCGTTTTAATTTTCGTCGTTATTATATTTCATTTAAATATTTACCTATCATTTACCCTACCTCCAGATATATTTTCAGGATTCTTTTTGTTCTAAAAACTACAACATCCACTTCACATATTCATTATCAAAATAAACACTATCTTCCCTTTGTATTTTCGTCGTTATTATATTTTATTTATTTACCCTACCTCTGACGATATATTCAGGTTTCTCTCCTCTTCAGTGAATGAAACATTTATTACACGTATTCATAATAAAAATCCACTCAATCTTCCGTTTTAATTTTCGTCGTTATTATATTTTATTTAAATATTTACCTATCATTTACCCTACCTTCAGATATATTTTCAGGATTCTTTTTGTTCTAAAAACTACAACATCCACTTCACATATTCATTATCAAAATAAACACTATCTTCCCTTTGTATTTTCGTCGTTATTATATTTTATTTATTTACCCTACCTCTGACGATATATTCAGGTTTCTCTCCTCTTCAGTGAATGAAACATTTATTACACGTATTCATAATAAAAATTCACTCAATCTTCCGTTTTAATTTTCGTCGTTATTATATTTCATTTAAATATTTACCTATCATTTACCCTACCTCCAGATATATTTTCAGGATTCTTTTTGTTCTAAAAACTACAACATCCACTTCACATATTCATTATCAAAATAAACACTATCTTCCCTTTTAATTTTCGTCGTTATTATATTTTATTTATTTACCCTACCTCTGACGATATATTCAGGTTTCTCTCCTCTTCAGTGAATGGAACATTTATTACACGTATTCATAATAAAAATTCACTCAATCTTCCGTTTTAATTTTCGTCGTTATTATATTTTATTTAAATATTTACCTATCATTTACCCTACCTTCAGATATATTTTCAGGATTCTTTTTGTTCTAAAAACTACAACATCCACTTCACATATTCATTATCAAAATAAACACTATCTTCCCTTTTAATTTTCGTCGTTATTATATTTTATTTATTTACCCTACCTCTGACGATATATTCAGGTTTCTCTCCTCTTCAGTGAATGAAACATTTATTACACGTATCCATAATAAAAATTCACTCAATCTTCCGTTTTAATTTTCGTCGTTATTATATTTTATTTAAATATTTACCTATCATTTACCCTACCTTCAGATATATTTTCAGGATTCTTTTTGTTCTAAAAACTACAACATCCACTTCACATATTCATTATCAAAATAAACACTATCTTCCCTTTTAATTTTCGTCGTTATTATATTTTATTTATTTACCCTACCTCTGACGATATATTCAGGTTTCTCTCCTCTTCAGTGAATGAAACATTTATTACACGTATCCATAATAAAAATTCACTCAATCTTCCGTTTTAATTTTCGTCGTTATTATATTTTATTTAAATATTTACCTATCATTTACCCTACCTTCAGATATATTTTCAGGATTCTTTTTGTTCTAAAAACTACAACATCCACTTCACATATTCATTATCAAAATAAACACTATCTTCCCTTTGTATTTTCGTCGTTATTATATTTTATTTATTTACCCTACCTCTGACGATATATTCAGGTTTCTCTCCTCTTCAGTGAATGAAACATTTATTACACGTATTCATAATAAAAATTCACTCAATCTTCCGTTTTAATTTTCGTCGTTATTATATTTTATTTATTTACCCTACCTCTGACGATATATTCAGGTTTCTCTCCTCTTCAGTGAATGAAACAGTTATTATACGTATTCATAATAAAAATTCACTCAATCTTCCGTTTTAATTTTCGTCGTTATTATATTTTATTTAAATATTTACCTATCATTTACCCTACCTTCAGATATATTTTCAGGATTCTTTTTGTTCTGAAAACTACAACATCCACTTCACATATTCATTATCAAAATAAACACTATCTTCCCTTTTAATTTTCGTCGTTATTATATTTTATTTATTTACCCTACCTCTGACGATATATTCAGGTTTCTCTCCTCTTCAGTGAATGAAACAGTTATTATACGTATTCATAATAAAAATTCACTCAATCTTCCGTTTTAATTTTCGTCGTTATTATATTTTATTTAAATATTTACCTATCATTTACCCTACCTTCAGATATATTTTCAGGATTCTTTTTGTTCTAAAAACTACAACATCCACTTCACATATTCATTATCAAAATAAACACTATCTTCCCTTTTAATTTTCGTCGTTATTATATTTTATTTATTTACCCTACCTCTGACGATATATTCAGGTTTCTCTCCTCTTCAGTGAATGAAACATTTATTACACGTATTCATAATAAAAATTCACTCAATCTTCCGTTTTAATTTTCGTCGTTATTATATTTTATTTAAATATTTACCTATCATTTACCCTACCTTCAGATATATTTTCAGGATTCTTTTTGTTCTAAAAACTACAACATCCACTTCACATATTCATTATCAAAATAAACACTATCTTCCCTTTTAATTTTCGTCGTTATTATATTTTATTTATTTACCCTACCTCTGACGATATATTCAGGTTTCTCTCCTCTTCAGTGAATGAAACATTTATTACACGTATCCATAATAAAAATTCACTCAATCTTCCGTTTTAATTTTCGTCGTTATTATATTTTATTTAAATATTTACCTATCATTTACCCTACCTTCAGATATATTTTCAGGATTCTTTTTGTTCTAAAAACTACAACATCCACTTCACATATTCATTATCAAAATAAACACTATCTTCCCTTTTAATTTTCGTCGTTATTATATTTTATTTATTTACCCTACCTCTGACGATATATTCGGGTTTCTCTCCTCTTCAGTGAATGAAACATTTATTACACGTATCCATAATAAAAATTCACTCAATCTTCCGTTTTAATTTTCGTCGTTATTATATTTTATTTAAATATTTACCTATCATTTACCCTACCTTCAGATATATTTTCAGGATTCTTTTTGTTCTAAAAACTACAACATCCACTTCACATATTCATTATCAAAATAAACACTATCTTCCCTTTTAATTTTCGTCGTTATTATATTTTATTTATTTACCCTACCTCTGACGATATATTCAGGTTTCTCTCCTCTTCAGTGAATGAAACATTTATTACACGTATCCATAATAAAAATTCACTCAATCTTCCGTTTTAATTTTCGTCGTTATTATATTTTATTTAAATATTTACCTATCATTTACCCTACCTTCAGATATATTTTCAGGATTCTTTTTGTTCTAAAAACTACAACATCCACTTCACATATTCATTATCAAAATAAACACTATCTTCCCTTTGTATTTTCGTCGTTATTATATTTTATTTATTTACCCTACCTCTGACGATATATTCAGGTTTCTCTCCTCTTCAGTGAATGAAACATTTATTACACGTATTCATAATAAAAATTCACTCAATCTTCCGTTTTAATTTTCGTCGTTATTATATTTCATTTAAATATTTACCTATCATTTACCCTACCTCCAGATATATTTTCAGGATTCTTTTTGTTCTAAAAACTACAACATCCACTTCACATATTCATTATCAAAATAAACACTATCTTCCCTTTTAATTTTCGTCGTTATTATATTTTATTTATTTACCCTACCTCTGACGATATATTCAGGTTTCTCTCCTCTTCAGTGAATGGAACATTTATTACACGTATTCATAATAAAATTTCACTCAATCTTCCGTTTTAATTTTCGTCGTTATTATATTTTATTTAAATATTCACCTATCATTTACCCTACCTTCAGATATATTTTCAGGATTCTTTTTGTTCTAAAAACTACAACATCCACTTCACATATTCATTATCAAAATAAACACTATCTTCCCTTTGTATTTTCGTCGTTATTATATTTTATTTATTTACCCTACCTCTGACGATATATTCAGGTTTCTCTCCTCTTCAGTGAATGAAACATTTATTACACGTATCCATAATAAAAATTCACTCAATCTTCCGTTTTAATTTTCGTCGTTATTATATTTTATTTAAATATTTACTTATCATTTACCCTACCTTCAGATATATTTTCAGGATTCTTTCTGTTCTAAAAACTACAACATTCACTTCACATATTCATTATCAAAATAAACACTCTCCTCCCTTTTAATTTTCGTCGTTATCATATTTTATTTATTTACCCTACCTCTGACGATATATTCAGGTTTCTCTCCTCTTCAGTGAATGAAACATTTATTACACGTATTCATAATAAAAATTCACTCAATCTTCCGTTTTAATTTTCGTCGTTATTATATTTTATTTAAATATTTACCTATCATTTACCCTACCTTCAGATATATTTTCAGGATTCTTTTTGTTCTAAAAACTACAACATCCACTTCACATATTCATTATCAAAATAAACACTATCTTCCCTTTGTATTTTCGTCGTTATTATATTTTATTTATTTACCCTACCTCTGACGATATATTCAGGTTTCTCTCCTCTTCAGTGAATGAAACATTTATTACACGTATTCATAATAAAAATCCACTCAATCTTCCGTTTTAATTTTCGTCGTTATTATATTTTATTTAAATATTTACCTATCATTTACCCTACCTTCAGATATATTTTCAGGATTCTTTTTGTTCTAAAAACTACAACATCCACTTCACATATTCATTATCAAAATAAACACTATCTTCCCTTTGTATTTTCGTCGTTATTATATTTTATTTATTTACCCTACCTCTGACGATATATTCAGGTTTCTCTCCTCTTCAGTGAATGAAACATTTATTACACGTATTCATAATAAAAATTCACTCAATCTTCCGTTTTAATTTTCGTCGTTATTATATTTCATTTAAATATTTACCTATCATTTACCCTACCTTCAGATATATTTTCAGGATTCTTTTTGTTCTAAAAACTACAACATCCACTTCACATATTCATTATCAAAATAAACACTATCTTCCCTTTTAATTTTCGTCGTTATTATATTTTATTTATTTACCCTACCTCTGACGATATATTCAGGTTTCTCTCCTCTTCAGTGAATGGAACATTTATTACACGTATTCATAATAAAATTTCACTCAATCTTCCGTTTTAATTTTCGTCGTTATTATATTTTATTTAAATATTTACCTATCATTTACCCTACCTTCAGATATATTTTCAGGATTCTTTTTGTTCTAAAAACTACAACATCCACTTCACATATTCATTATCAAAATAAACACTATCTTCCCTTTTAATTTTCGTCGTTATTATATTTTATTTATTTACCCTACCTCTGACGATATATTCAGGTTTCTCTCCTCTTCAGTGAATGAAACATTTATTACACGTATCCATAATAAAAATTCACTCAATCTTCCGTTTTAATTTTCGTCGTTATTATATTTTATTTAAATATTTACCTATCATTTACCCTACCTTCAGATATATTTTCAGGATTCTTTTTGTTCTAAAAACTACAACATCCACTTCACATATTCATTATCAAAATAAACACTATCTTCCCTTTTAATTTTCGTCGTTATTATATTTTATTTATTTACCCTACCTCTGACGATATATTCAGGTTTCTCTCCTCTTCAGTGAATGAAACATTTATTACACGTATCCATAATAAAAATTCACTCAATCTTCCGTTTTAATTTTCGTCGTTATTATATTTTATTTAAATATTTACCTATCATTCACCCTACCTTCAGATATATTTTCAGGATTCTTTTTGTTCTAAAAACTACAACATCCACTTCACATATTCATTATCAAAATAAACACTATCTTCCCTTTGTATTTTCGTCGTTATTATATTTTATTTATTTACCCTACCTCTGACGATATATTCAGGTTTCTCTCCTCTTCAGTGAATGAAACATTTATTACACGTATTCATAATAAAAATTCACTCAATCTTCCGTTTTAATTTTCGTCGTTATTATATTTCATTTAAATATTTACCTATCATTTACCCTACCTCCAGATATATTTTCAGGATTCTTTTTGTTCTAAAAACTACAACATCCACTTCACATATTCATTATCAAAATAAACACTATCTTCCCTTTTAATTTTCGTCGTTATTATATTTTATTTATTTACCCTACCTCTGACGATATATTCAGGTTTCTCTCCTCTTCAGTGAATGGAACATTTATTACACGTATTCATAATAAAATTTCACTCAATCTTCCGTTTTAATTTTCGTCGTTATTATATTTTATTTAAATATTTACTTATCATTTACCCTACCTTCAGATATATTTTCAGGATTCTTTCTGTTCTAAAAACTACAACATCCACTTCACATATTCATTATCAAAATAAACACTCTCCTCCCTTTTAATTTTCGTCGTTATCATATTTTATTTATTTACCCTACCTCTGACGATATATTCAGGTTTCTCTCCTCTTCAGTGAATGAAACATTTATTACACGTATTCATAATAAAAATTCACTCAATCTTCCGTTTTAATTTTCGTCGTTATTATATTTTATTTAAATATTTACCTATCATTTACCCTACCTTCAGATATATTTTCAGGATTCTTTTTGTTCTAAAAACTACAACATCCACTTCACATATTCATTATCAAAATAAACACTATCTTCCCTTTGTATTTTCGTCGTTATTATATTTTATTTATTTACCCTACCTCTGACGATATATTCAGGTTTCTCTCCTCTTCAGTGAATGAAACATTTATTACACGTATTCATAATAAAAATCCACTCAATCTTCCGTTTTAATTTTCGTCGTTATTATATTTTATTTAAATATTTACCTATCATTTACCCTACCTTCAGATATATTTTCAGGATTCTTTTTGTTCTAAAAACTACAACATCCACTTCACATATTCATTATCAAAATAAACACTATCTTCCCTTTGTATTTTCGTCGTTATTATATTTTATTTATTTACCCTACCTCTGACGATATATTCAGGTTTCTCTCCTCTTCAGTGAATGAAACATTTATTACACGTATTCATAATAAAAATTCACTCAATCTTCCGTTTTAATTTTCGTCGTTATTATATTTCATTTAAATATTTACCTATCATTTACCCTACCTCCAGATATATTTTCAGGATTCTTTTTGTTCTAAAAACTACAACATCCACTTCACATATTCATTATCAAAATAAACACTATCTTCCCTTTGTATTTTCGTCGTTATTATATTTTATTTATTTACCCTACCTCTGACGATATATTCAGGTTTCTCTCCTCTTCAGTGAATGAAACATTTATTACACGTATTCATAATAAAAATTCACTCAATCTTCCGTTTTAATTTTCGTCGTTATTATATTTTATTTAAATATTTACCTATCATTTACCCTACCTTCAGATATATTTTCAGGATTCTTTTTGTTCTAAAAACTACAACATCCACTTCACATATTCATTATCAAAATAAACACTATCTTCCCTTTGTATTTTCGTCGTTATTATATTTTATTTATTTACCCTACCTCTGACGATATATTCAGGTTTCTCTCCTCTTCAGTGAATGAAACATTTATTACACGTATTCATAATAAAAATCCACTCAATCTTCCGTTTTAATTTTCGTCGTTATTATATTTTATTTAAATATTTACCTATCATTTACCCTACCTTCAGATATATTTTCAGGATTCTTTTTGTTCTAAAAACTACAACATCCACTTCACATATTCATTATCAAAATAAACACTATCTTCCCTTTGTATTTTCGTCGTTATTATATTTTATTTATTTACCCTACCTCTGACGATATATTCAGGTTTCTCTCCTCTTCAGTGAATGAAACATTTATTACACGTATTCATAATAAAAATTCACTCAATCTTCCGTTTTAATTTTCGTCGTTATTATATTTCATTTAAATATTTACCTATCATTTACCCTACCTCCAGATATATTTTCAGGATTCTTTTTGTTCTAAAAACTACAACATCCACTTCACATATTCATTATCAAAATAAACACTATCTTCCCTTTTAATTTTCGTCGTTATTATATTTTATTTATTTACCCTACCTCTGACGATATATTCAGGTTTCTCTCCTCTTCAGTGAATGGAACATTTATTACACGTATTCATAATAAAATTTCACTCAATCTTCCGTTTTAATTTTCGTCGTTATTATATTTTATTTAAATATTTACCTATCATTTACCCTACCTTCAGATATATTTTCAGGATTCTTTTTGTTCTAAAAACTACAACATCCACTTCACATATTCATTATCAAAATAAACACTATCTTCCCTTTTAATTTTCGTCGTTATTATATTTTATTTATTTACCCTACCTCTGACGATATATTCAGGTTTCTCTCCTCTTCAGTGAATAAAACATTTATTACACGTATCCATAATAAAAATTCACTCAATCTTCCGTTTTAATTTTCGTCGTTATTATATTTTATTTAAATATTTACCTATCATTTACCCTACCTTCAGATATATTTTCAGGATTCTTTTTGTTCTAAAAACTACAACATCCACTTCACATATTCATTATCAAAATAAACACTATCTTCCCTTTTAATTTTCGTCGTTATTATATTTTATTTATTTACCCTACCTCTGACGATATATTCAGGTTTCTCTCCTCTTCAGTGAATGAAACATTTATTACACGTATCCATAATAAAAATTCACTCAATCTTCCGTTTCAATTTTCGTCGTTATTATATTTTATTTAAATATTTACCTATCATTTACCCTACCTTCAGATATATTTTCAGGATTCTTTTTGTTCTAAAAACTACAACATCCACTTCACATATTCATTATCAAAATAAACACTATCTTCCCTTTTAATTTTCGTCGTTATTATATTTTATTTATTTACCCTACCTCTGACGATATATTCAGGTTTCTCTCCTCTTCAGTGAATGAAACATTTATTACACGTATCCATAATAAAAATTCACTCAATCTTCCGTTTTAATTTTCGTCGTTATTATATTTTATTTAAATATTTACCTATCATTCACCCTACCTTCAGATATATTTTCAGGATTCTTTTTGTTCTAAAAACTACAACATCCACTTCACATATTCATTATCAAAATAAACACTATCTTCCCTTTGTATTTTCGTCGTTATTATATTTTATTTATTTACCCTACCTCTGACGATATATTCAGGTTTCTCTCCTCTTCAGTGAATGAAACATTTATTACACGTATTCATAATAAAAATTCACTCAATCTTCCGTTTTAATTTTCGTCGTTATTATATTTCATTTAAATATTTACCTATCATTTACCCTACCTCCAGATATATTTTCAGGATTCTTTTTGTTCTAAAAACTACAACATCCACTTCACATATTCATTATCAAAATAAACACTATCTTCCCTTTGTATTTTCGTCGTTATTATATTTTATTTATTTACCCTACCTCTGACGATATATTCAGGTTTCTCTCCTCTTCAGTGAATGAAACATTTATTACACGTATTCATAATAAAAATTCACTCAATCTTCCGTTTTAATTTTCGTCGTTATTATATTTTATTTAAATATTTACCTATCATTTACCCTACCTTCAGATATATTTTCAGGATTCTTTTTGTTCTAAAAACTACAACATCCACTTCACATATTCATTATCAAAATAAACACTATCTTCCCTTTGTATTTTCGTCGTTATTATATTTTATTTATTTACCCTACCTCTGACGATATATTCAGGTTTCTCTCCTCTTCAGTGAATGAAACATTTATTACACGTATTCATAATAAAAATCCACTCAATCTTCCGTTTTAATTTTCGTCGTTATTATATTTTATTTAAATATTTACCTATCATTTACCCTACCTTCAGATATATTTTCAGGATTCTTTTTGTTCTAAAAACTACAACATCCACTTCACATATTCATTATCAAAATAAACACTATCTTCCCTTTGTATTTTCGTCGTTATTATATTTTATTTATTTACCCTACCTCTGACGATATATTCAGGTTTCTCTCCTCTTCAGTGAATGAAACATTTATTACACGTATTCATAATAAAAATTCACTCAATCTTCCGTTTTAATTTTCGTCGTTATTATATTTCATTTAAATATTTACCTATCATTTACCCTACCTCCAGATATATTTTCAGGATTCTTTTTGTTCTAAAAACTACAACATCCACTTCACATATTCATTATCAAAATAAACACTATCTTCCCTTTTAATTTTCGTCGTTATTATATTTTATTTATTTACCCTACCTCTGACGATATATTCAGGTTTCTCTCCTCTTCAGTGAATGGAACATTTATTACACGTATTCATAATAAAATTTCACACAATCTTCCGTTTTAATTTTCGTCGTTATTATATTTTATTTAAATATTTACCTATCATTTACCCTACCTTCAGATATATTTTCAGGATTCTTTTTGTTCTAAAAACTACAACATCCACTTCACATATTCATTATCAAAATAAACACTATCTTCCCTTTTAATTTTCGTCGTTATTATATTTTATTTATTTACCCTACCTCTGACGATATATTCAGGTTTCTCTCCTCTTCAGTGAATAAAACATTTATTACACGTATCTATAATAAAAATTCACTCAATCTTCCGTTTTAATTTTCGTCGTTATTATATTTTATTTAAATATTTACCTATCATTTACCCTACCTTCAGATATATTTTCAGGATTCTTTTTGTTCTAAAAACTACAACATCCACTTCACATATTCATTATCAAAATAAACACTATCTTCCCTTTGTATTTTCGTCGTTATTATATTTTATTTATTTACCCTACCTCTGACGATATATTCAGGTTTCTCTCCTCTTCAGTGAATGAAACATTTATTACACGTATTCATAATAAAAATTCACTCAATCTTCCGTTTTAATTTTCGTCGTTATTATATTTCATTTAAATATTTACCTATCATTTACCCTACCTCCAGATATATTTTCAGGATTCTTTTTGTTCTAAAAACTACAACATCCACTTCACATATTCATTATCAAAATAAACACTATCTTCCCTTTTAATTTTCGTCGTTATTATATTTTATTTATTTACCCTACCTCTGACGATATATTCAGGTTTCTCTCCTCTTCAGTGAATGGAACATTTATTACACGTATTCATAATAAAATTTCACTCAATCTTCCGTTTTAATTTTCGTCGTTATTATATTTTATTTAAATATTTACCTATCATTTACCCTACCTTCAGATATATTTTCAGGATTCTTTTTGTTCTAAAAACTACAACATCCACTTCACATATTCATTATCAAAATAAACACTATCTTCCCTTTTAATTTTCGTCGTTATTATATTTTATTTATTTACCCTACCTCTGACGATATATTCAGGTTTCTCTCCTCTTCAGTGAATGAAACATTTATTACACGTATTCATAATAAAAATTCACTCAATCTTCCGTTTTAATTTTCGTCGTTATTATATTTTATTTAAATATTTACCTATCATTTACCCTACCTTCAGATATATTTTCAGGATTCTTTTTGTTCTAAAAACTACAACATCCACTTCACATATTCATTATCAAAATAAACACTATCTTCCCTTTTAATTTTCGTCGTTATTATATTTTATTTATTTACCCTACCTCTGACGATATATTCAGGTTTCTCTCCTCTTCAGTGAATGAAACATTTATTACACGTATTCATAATAAAAATTCACTCAATCTTCCGTTTTAATTTTCGTCGTTATTATATTTTATTTAAATATTTACCTATCATTTACCCTACCTTCAGATATATTTTCAGGATTCTTTTTGTTCTAAAAACTACAACATCCACTTCACATATTCATTATCAAAATAAACACTATCTTCCCTTTTAATTTTCGTCGTTATTATATTTTATTTATTTACCCTACCTCTGACGATATATTCAGGTTTCTCTCCTCTTCAGTGAATGAAACATTTATTACACGTATTCATAATAAAAATTCACTCAATCTTCCGTTTTAATTTTCGTCGTTATTATATTTTATTTAAATATTTACCTATCATTTACCCTACCTTCAGATATATTTTCAGGATTCTTTTTGTTCTAAAAACTACAACATCCACTTCACATATTCATTATCAAAATAAACACTATCTTCCCTTTTAATTTTCGTCGTTATTATATTTTATTTATTTACCCTACCTCTGACGATATATTCAGGTTTCTTTCCTCTTCAGTGAATGGAACATTTATTACACGTATTCATAATAAAATTTCACTCAATCTTCCGTTTTAATTTTCGTCGTTATTATATTTTATTTAAATATTTACCTATCATTTACCCTACCTTCAGATATATTTTCAGGATTCTTTCTGTTCTAAGAACTACAACATCCACTTCACATATTCATTATCAGAATAAACACTATCTTCCCTTTTAATTTTCGTCGTCATTATATTTTATTTATTTACCCTACCTCTGACGATATATTCAGGTTTCTTTCCTCTTCAGTGAATGGAACATTTATTACACGTATTCATAATAAAATTTCACTCAATCTTCCGTTTTAATTTTCGTCCTTATTATATTTTATTTAAATATTTACCTATCATTTACCCTACCTTCAGATATATTTTCAGGATTCTCTTTGTTCTAAAAACTACAACATCCACTTCACATATTCATTATCAAAATAAACACTATCTTCCCTTTTAATTTTCGTCGTTATTATATTTTATTTATTTACCCTACCTCTGACAATATATTCAGGTTTCTCTCCTCTTCAGTGAATGAAACATTTATTACACGTATTCATAATAAAATTTCACTCAATCTTCCGTTTTAATTTTCGTCGTTATTATATTTTATTTAAATATTTACCTATCATTTACCCTACCTTCAGATATATTTTCAGGATTCTTTTTGTTCTAAAAACTACAACATCCACTTCACATATTCATTATCAAAATAAACACCATCTTCCCTTTTAATTTTCGTCGTTATTATATTTTATTTATTTACCCTACCTCTGACGATATATTCAGGTTTCTCTCCTCTTCAGTGAATGAAACATTTATTACACGTATTCATAATAAAAATTCACTCAATCTTCCGTTTTAATTTTCGTCGTTATTATATTTTATTTAAATATTTACCTATCATTTACCCTACCTTCAGATATATTTTCAGGATTCTTTTTGTTCTAAAAACTACAACATCCACTTCACATATTCATTATCAAAATAAACACTATCTTCCCTTTTAATTTTCGTCGTTATTATATTTTATTTATTTACCCTACCTCTGACGATATATTCAGGTTTCTCTCCTCTTCAGTGAATGAAACATTTATTACACGTATTCATAATAGAAATTCACTCAATCTTCCGTTTTAATTTTCGTCGTTATTATATTTTATTTAAATATTTACCTATCATTTACCCTACCTTCAGATATATTTTCAGGATTCTTTTTGTTCTAAAAACTACAACATCCACTTCACATATTCATTATCAAAATAAACACTATCTTCCCTTTTAATTTTCGTCGTTATTATATTTTATTTATTTACCCTACCTCTGACGATATATTCAGGTTTCTCTCCTCTTCAGTGAATGAAACATTTATTACACGTATTCATAATAAAAATTCACTCAATCTTCCGTTTTAATTTTCGTCGTTATTATATTTTATTTAAATATTTACTTATCATTTACCCTACCTTCAGATATATTTTCAGGATTCTTTTTGTTCTAAAAACTACAACATCCACTTCACATATTCATTATCAAAATAAAACACTATCTTCCCTTTTAATTTTCGTCGTTATTATATTTTATTTATTTACCCTACCTCTGACGATATATTCAGGTTTCTCTCCTCTTCAGTGAATGAAACATTTATTACACGTATTCATAATAAAAATTCACTCAATCTTCCGTTTTAATTTTCGTCGTTATTATATTTTATTTAAATATTTACTTATCATTTACCCTACCTTCAGATATATTTTCAGGATTCTTTTTGTTCTAAAAACTACAACATCCACTTCACATATTCATTATCAAAATAAACACTATCTTCCCTTTTAATTTTCGTCGTTATTATATTTTATTTATTTACCCTACCTCTGACGATATATTCAGGTTTCTCTCCTCTTCAGTGAATGAAACATTTATTACACGTATTCATAATAAAAATTCACTCAATCTTCCGTTTTAATTTTCGTCGTTATTATATTTTATTTAAATATTTACCTATCATTTACCCTACCTTCAGATATATTTTCAGGATTCTTTTTGTTCTAAAAACTACAACATCCACTTCACATATTCATTATCAAAATAAACACTATCTTCCCTTTTAATTTTCGTCGTTATTATATTTTATTTATTTACCCTACCTCTGACGATATATTCAGGTTTCTCTCCTCTTCAGTGAATGAAACATTTATTACACGTATTCATAATAAAAATTCACTCAATCTTCCGTTTTAATTTTCGTCGTTATTATATTTTATTTAAATATTTACTTATCATTTACCCTACCTTCAGATATATTTTCAGGATTCTTTTTGTTCTAAAAACTACAACATCCACTTCACATATTCATTATCAAAATAAACACAATCTTCCCTTTTAATTTTCGTCGTTATTATATTTTATTTATTTACCCTACCTCTGACGATATATTCAGGTTTCTTTCCTCTTCAGTGAATGGAACATTTATTACACGTATTCATAATAAAATTTCACTCAATCTTCCGTTTTAATTTTCGTCGTTATTATATTTTATTTAAATATTTACCTATCATTTACCCTACCTTCAGATATATTTTCAGGATTCTTTCTGTTCTAAGAACTACAACATCCACTTCACATATTCATTATCAGAATAAACACTATCTTCCCTTTTAATTTTCGTCGTTATTATATTTTATTTATTTACCCTACCTCTGACGATATATTCAGGTTTCTTTCCTCTTCAGTGAATGGAACATTTATTACACGTATTCATAATAAAATTTCACTCAATCTTCCGTTTTAATTTTCGTCGTTATTATATTTTATTTAAATATTTACCTATCATTTACCCTACCTTCAGATATATTTTCAGGATTCTTTTTGTTCTAAAAACTACAACATCCACTTCACATATTCATTTCAAAATAAACACTATCTTCCCTTTTAATTTTCGTCGTTATTATATTTTATTTATTTACCCTACCTCTGACGATATATTCAGGTTTCTTTCCTCTTCAGTGAATGGAACATTTATTACACGTATTCATAATAAAATTTCACTCAATCTTCCGTTTTAATTTTCGTCGTTATTATATTTTATTTAAATATTTACCTATCATTTACCCTACCTTCAGATATATTTTCAGGATTCTTTTTGTTCTAAGAACTACAACATCCACTTCACATATTCATTATCAAAATAAACACTATCTTCCCTTTTAATTTTCGTCGTTATTATATTTTATTTATTTACCCTACCTCTGACGATATGTTCAGGTTTCTCTCCTCTTCAGTGAATGAAACATTTATTACACGTATTCATAATAAAAATTCACTCAATCTTCCGTTTTAATTTTCGTCGTTATTATATTTTATTTAAATATTTACCTATCATTTACCCTACCTTCAGATATATTTTCAGGATTCTTTTTGTTCTAAAAACTACAACATCCACTTCACATATTCATTATCAAAATAAACACTATCTTCCCTTTTAATTTTCGTCGTTATTATATTTTATTTATTTACCCTACCTCTGACGATATATTCAGGTTTCTCTCCTCTTCAGTGAATGAAACATTTATTACACGTATTCATAATAAAAATTCACTCAATCTTCCATTTAATTTTCGTCGTTATTATATTTTATTTAAATATTTACCTATCATTTACCCTACCTTCAGATATATTTTCAGGATTCTTCTTGTTCTGAGAACTACAACATCCACTTCACATATTCATTATCAAAATAAACACTATCTTCCCTTTTAATTTTCGTCGTTATTATATTTTATTTATTTACCCTACCTCTGATGATATATTCAGGTTTCTCTCCTCTTCAGTGAATGAAACATTTATTACACGTATTCATAATAAAAATTCACTCAATCTTCCGTTTTAATTTTCGTCGTTATTATATTTTATTTAAATATTTACCTATCATTTACCCTACCTTCAGATATATTTTCAGGATTCTTTTTGTTCTAAAAACTACAACATCCACTTCACATATTCATTTTCAAAATAAACACTATCTTCCCTTTTAATTTTCGTCGTTATTATATTTTATTTATTTACCCTACCTCTGACGATATATTCAGGTTTCTCTCCTCTTCAGTGAATGAAACATTTATTACACGTATTCATAATAAAAATTCACTCAATCTTCCGTTTTAATTTTCGTCGTTATTATATTTTATTTAAATATTCACCTATCATTTACCCTACCTTCAGATATATTTTCAGGATTCTTTTTGTTCTAAAAACTACAACATCCACTTCACATATTCATTATCAAAATAAACACTATCTTCCCTTTTAATTTTCGTCGTTATTATATTTTATTTATTTACCCTACCTCTGACGATATATTCAGGTTTCTCTCCTCTTCAGTGAATGGAACATTTATTACACATATTCATAATAAAATTTCACTCAATCTTCCGTTTTAATTTTCGTCGTTATTATATTTTATTTAAATATTTACCTATCATTTACCCTACCTTCAGATATATTTTCAGGATTCTTTCTGTTCTAAGAACTACAACATCCACTTCTCATATTCATTATCAAAATAAACACTATCTTCCCTTTTAATTTTCGTCGTTATTATATTTTATTTATTTACCCTACCTCTGACGATATATTCAGGTTTCTCTCCTCTTCAGTGAATGAAACATTTATTACACGTATTCATAATAAAAATTCACTCAATCTTCCGTTTTAATTTTCGTCGTTATTATATTTTATTTAAATATTTACCTATCATTTACCCTACCTTCAGATATATTTTCAGGATTCTTTCTGTTCTAAGAACTACAACATCCACTTCACATATTCATTATCAAAATAAACACTATCTTCCCTTTTAATTTTCGTCGTTATTATATTTTATTTATTTACCCTACCTCTGACGATATATTCAGGTTTCTCTCCTCTTCAGTGAATGAAACATTTATTACACGTATTCATAATAAAAATTCACTCAATCTTCCGTTTTAATTTTCGTCGTTATTATATTTTATTTAAATATTTACCTATCATTTACCCTACCTTCAGATATATTTTCAGGATTCTTTTTGTTCTAAAAACTACAACATCCACTTCACATATTCATTATCAAAATAAACACTATCTTCCCTTTTAATTTTCGTCGTTATTATATTTTATTTATTCACCCTACCTCTGACGATATATTCAGGTTTCTCTCCTCCTCAGTGAATGGAACATTTATTACACATATTCATAATAAAATTTCACTCAATCTTCCGTTTTAATTTTCGTCGTCATTATATTTTATTTGAATATTTACCTATCATTTACCCTACCTTCAGATATATTTTCAGGATTCTTTCTGTTCTAAGAACTACAACATCCACTTCACATATTCATTATCAAAATAAACACTATCTTCCCTTTTAATTTTCGTCGTTATTATATTTTATTTATTTACCCTACCTCTGACGATATATTCAGGTTTCTCTCCTCTTCAGTGAATGAAACATTTATTACACGTATTCATAATAAAAATTCACTCAATCTTCCGTTTTAATTTTCGTCGTTATTATATTTTATTTAAATATTTACCTATCATTTACCCTACCTTCAGATATATTTTCAGGATTCTTTTTGTTCTAAAAACTACAACATCCACTTCACATATTCATTATCAAAATAAACACTATCTTCCCTTTTAATTTTCGTCGTTATTATATTTTATTTATTTACCCTACCTCTGACGATATATTCAGGTTTCTCTCCTCTTCAGTGAATGAAACATTTATTACACGTATTCATAATAAAAATTCACTCAATCTTCCGTTTTAATTTTCGTCGTTATTATATTTTATTTAAATATTCACCTATCATTTACCCTACCTTCAGATATATTTTCAGGATTCTTTTTGTTCTAAAAACTACAACATCCACTTCACATATTCATTATCAAAATAAACACTATCTTCCCTTTTAATTTTCGTCGTTATTATATTTTATTTATTTACCCTACCTCTGACGATATATTCAGGTTTCTCTCCTCTTCAGTGAATGGAACATTTATTACACATATTCATAATAAAATTTCACTCAATCTTCCGTTTTAATTTTCGTCGTTATTATATTTTATTTAAATATTTACCTATCATTTACCCTACCTTCAGATATATTTTCAGGATTCTTTCTGTTCTAAGAACTACAACATCCACTTCTCATATTCATTATCAAAATAAACACTATCTTCCCTTTTAATTTTCGTCGTTATTATATTTTATTTATTTACCCTACCTCTGACGATATATTCAGGTTTCTCTCCTCTTCAGTGAATGAAACATTTATTACACGTATTCATAATAAAAATTCACTCAATCTTCCGTTTTAATTTTCGTCGTTATTATATTTTATTTAAATATTTACCTATCATTTACCCTACCTTCAGATATATTTTCAGGATTCTTTCTGTTCTAAGAACTACAACATCCACTTCACATATTCATTATCAAAATAAACACTATCTTCCCTTTTAATTTTCGTCGTTATTATATTTTATTTATTTACCCTACCTCTGACGATATATTCAGGTTTCTCTCCTCTTCAGTGAATGAAACATTTATTACACGTATTCATAATAAAAATTCACTCAATCTTCCGTTTTAATTTTCGTCGTTATTATATTTTATTTAAATATTTACCTATCATTTACCCTACCTTCAGATATATTTTCAGGATTCTTTTTGTTCTAAGAACTACAACATCCACTTCACATATTCATTATCAAAATAAACACTATCTTCCCTTTTAATTTTCGTCGTTATTATATTTTATTTATTTACCCTACCTCTGACGATATATTCAGGTTTCTCTCCTCTTCAGTGAATGAAACATTTATTACACGTATTCATAATAAAAATTCACTCAATCTTCCGTTTTAATTTTCGTCGTTATTATATTTTATTTAAATATTTACCTATCATTTACCCTACCTTCAGATATATTTTCAGGATTCTTTTTGTTCTAAAAACTACAACATCCACTTCACATATTTATTATCAAAATAAACACTATCTTCCCTTTTAATTTTCGTCGTTATTATATTTTATTTATTCACCCTACCTCTGACGATATATTCAGGTTTCTCTCCTCTTCAGTGAATGGAACATTTATTACACATATTCATAATAAAATTTCACTCAATCTTCCGTTTTAATTTTCGTCGTCATTATATTTTATTTAGATATTTACCTATCATTTACCCTACCTTCAGATATATTTTCAGGATTCTTTCTGTTCTAAGAACTACAACATCCACTTCACATATTCATTATCAAAATAAACACTATCTTCCCTTTTAATTTTCGTCGTTATTATATTTTATTTATTTACCCTACCTCTGACGATATATTCAGGTTTCTCTCCTCTTCAGTGAATGAAACATTTATTACACGTATTCATAATAAAAATTCACTCAATCTTCCGTTTTAATTTTCGTCGTTATTATATTTTATTTAAATATTCACCTATCATTTACCCTACCTTCAGATATATTTTCAGGATTCTTTTTGTTCTAAAAACTACAACATCCACTTCACATATTCATTATCAAAATAAACACTATCTTCCCTTTTAATTTTCGTCGTTATTATATTTTATTTATTTACCCTACCTCTGACGATATATTCAGGTTTCTCTCCTCTTCAGTGAATGGAACATTTATTACACATATTCATAATAAAATTTCACTCAATCTTCCGTTTTAATTTTCGTCGTTATTATATTTTATTTAAATATTTACCTATCATTTACCCTACCTTCAGATATATTTTCAGGATTCTTTCTGTTCTAAGAACTACAACATCCACTTCTCATATTCATTATCAAAATAAACACTATCTTCCCTTTTAATTTTCGTCGTTATTATATTTTATTTATTTACCCTACCTCTGACGATATATTCAGGTTTCTCTCCTCTTCAGTGAATGAAACATTTATTACACGTATTCATAATAAAAATTCACTCAATCTTCCGTTTTAATTTTCGTCGTTATTATATTTTATTTAAATATTTACCTATCATTTACCCTACCTTCAGATATATTTTCAGGATTCTTTCTGTTCTAAGAACTACAACATCCACTTCACATATTCATTATCAAAATAAACACTATCTTCCCTTTTAATTTTCGTCGTTATTATATTTTATTTATTTACCCTACCTCTGACGATATATTCAGGTTTCTCTCCTCTTCAGTGAATGGAACATTTATTACACATATTCATAATAAAATTTCACTCAATCTTCCGTTTTAATTTTCGTCGTTATTATATTTTATTTAAATATTTACCTATCATTTACCCTACCTTCAGATATATTTTCAGGATTCTTTCTGTTCTAAGAACTACAACATCCACTTCACATATTCATTATCAGAATAAACACTATCTTCCCTTTTAATTTTCGTCGTTATTATATTTTATTTATTTACCCTACCTCTGACGATATATTCAGGTTTCTCTCCTCTTCAGTGAATGAAACATTTATTACACGTATTCATAATAAAAATTCACTCAATCTTCCGTTTTAATTTTCGTCGTTATTATATTTTATTTAAATATTTACCTATCATTTACCCTACCTTCAGATATATTTTAAGGATTCTTTCTGTTCTAAGAACTACAACATCCACTTCACATATTCATTATCAAAATAAACACTATCTTCCCTTTTAATTTTCGTCGTTATTATATTTTATTTATTTACCCTACCTCTGACGATATATTCAGGTTTCTCTCCTCTTCAGTGAATGAAACATTTATTACACGTATTCATAATAAAAATTCACTCAATCTTCCGTTTTAATTTTCGTCGTTATTATATTTTATTTAAATATTTACCTATCATTTACCCTACCTTCAGATATATTTTCAGGATTCTTTTTGTTCTAAGAACTACAACATCCACTTCACATATTCATTATCAAAATAAACACTATCTTCCCTTTTAATTTTCGTCGTTATTATATTTTATTTATTTACCCTACCTCTGACGATATATTCAGGTTTCTTTCCTCTTCAGTGAATGGAACATTTATTACACGTATTCATAATAAAATTTCACTCAATCTTCCGTTTTAATTTTCGTCGTTATTATATTTTATTTAAATATTTACCTATCATTCACCCTACCTTCAGATATATTTTCAGGATTCTTTTTGTTCTAAAAACTACAACATCCACTTCACATATTCATTATCAGAATAAACACTATCTTCCCTTTTAATTTTCGTCGTTATTATATTTTATTTATTTACCCTACCTCTGACGATATATTCAGGTTTCTCTCCTCTTCAGTGAATGAAACATTTATTACACGTATTCATAATAAAAATTCACTCAATCTTCCGTTTTAATTTTCGTCGTTATTATATTTTATTTAAATATTTACCTATCATTCACCCTACCTTCAGATATATTTTCAGGATTCTTTTTGTTCTAAAAACTACAACATCCACTTCACATATTCATTATCAGAATAAACACTATCTTCCCTTTTAATTTTCGTCGTTATTATATTTTATTTATTTACCCTACCTCTGACGATATATTCAGGTTTCTCTCCTCTTCAGTGAATGAAACATTTATTACACGTATTCATAATAAAAATTCACTCAATCTTCCGTTTTAATTTTCGTCGTTATTATATTTTATTTAAATATTTACCTATCATTTACCCTACCTTCAGATATATTTTCAGGATTCTTTTTGTTCTAAAAACTACAACATCCACTTCACATATTCATTATCAAAATAAACACTATCTTCCCTTTTAATTTTCGTCGTTATTATATTTTATTTATTTACCCTACCTCTGACGATATATTCAGGTTTCTCTCCTCTTCAGTGAATGAAACATTTATTACACGTATCCATAATAAAAATTCACTCAATCTTCCGTTTTAATTTCCGTCGTTATTATATTTTATTTAAATATTTACCTATCATCTACCCTACCTTCAGATATATTTTCAGGATTCTTTTCGTTCTAAGAACTACAACATCCACTTCACATATTCATTATCAAAATAAACACTATCTTCCCTTTTAATTTTCGTCGTTATTATATTTTATTTATTTACCCTACCTCTGACGATATATTCAGGTTTCTTTCCTCTTCAGTGAATGGAACATTTATTACACGTATTCATAATAAAATTTCACTCAATCTTCCGTTTTAATTTTCGTCGTTATTATATTTTATTTAAATATTTACCTATCATTTACCCTACCTTCAGATATATTTTCAGGATTCTTTTTGTTCTAAAAACTACAACATCCACTTCACATATTCATTATCAAAATAAACACTATCTTCCCTTTTAATTTTCGTCGTTATTATATTTTATTTATTTACCCTACCTCTGACGATATATTCAGGTTTCTTTCCTCTTCAGTGAATGGAACATTTATTACACGTATTCATAATAAAATTTCACTCAATCTTCCGTTTTAATTTTCGTCGTTATTATATTTTATTTAAATATTTACCTATCATTTACCCTACCTTCAGATATATTTTCAGGATTCTTTTTGTTCTAAGAACTACAACATCCACTTCACATATTCATTATCAAAATAAACACTATCTTCCCTTTCAATTTTCGTCGTTATTATATTTTATTTATTTACCCTACCTCTGACGATATATTCAGGTTTCTTTCCTCTTCAGTGAATGGAACATTTATTACACGTATTCATAATAAAATTTCACTCAATCTTCCGTTTTAATTTTCGTCGTTATTATATTTTATTTAAATATTTACCTATCATTTACCCTACCTTCAGATATATTTTCAGGATTCTTTTTGTTCTAAAAACTACAACATCCACTTCACATATTTATTATCAAAATAAACACTATCTTCCCTTTTAATTTTCGTCGTTATTATATTTTATTTATTTACCCTACCTCTGACGATATGTTCAGGTTTCTCTCCTCTTCAGTGAATGAAACATTTATTACACGTATTCATAATAAAAATTCACTCAATCTTCCGTTTTAATTTTCGTCGTTATTATATTTTATTTAAATATTTACCTATCATTTACCCTACCTTCAGATATATTTTCAGGATTCTTTTTGTTCTAAAAACTACAACATCCACTTCACATATTCATTATCAAAATAAACACTATCTTCCCTTTTAATTTTCGTCGTTATTATATTTTATTTATTTACCCTACCTCTGACGATATATTCAGGTTTCTCTCCTCTTCAGTGAATGAAACATTTATTACACGTATTCATAATAAAAATTCACTCAATCTTCCATTTAATTTTCGTCGTTATTATATTTTATTTAAATATTTACCTATCATTTACCCTACCTTCAGATATATTTTCAGGATTCTTCTTGTTCTAAGAACTACAACATCCACTTCACATATTCATTATCAAAATAAACACTATCTTCCCTTTTAATTTTCGTCGTTATTATATTTTATTTATTTACCCTACCTCTGATGATATATTCAGGTTTCTCTCCTCTTCAGTGAATGAAACATTTATTACACGTATTCATAATAAAAATTCACTCAATCTTCCGTTTTAATTTTCGTCGTTATTATATTTTATTTAAATATTTACCTATCATTTACCCTACCTTCAGATATATTTTCAGGATTCTTTTTGTTCTAAAAACTACAACATCCACTTCACATATTCATTTTCAAAATAAACACTATCTTCCCTTTTAATTTTCGTCGTTATTATATTTTATTTATTTACCCTACCTCTGACGATATATTCAGGTTTCTCTCCTCTTCAGTGAATGAAACATTTATTACACGTATTCATAATAAAAATTCACTCAATCTTCCGTTTTAATTTTCGTCGTTATTATATTTTATTTAAATATTCACCTATCATTTACCCTACCTTCAGATATATTTTCAGGATTCTTTTTGTTCTAAAAACTACAACATCCACTTCACATATTCATTATCAAAATAAACACTATCTTCCCTTTTAATTTTCGTCGTTATTATATTTTATTTATTTACCCTACCTCTGACGATATATTCAGGTTTCTCTCCTCTTCAGTGAATGGAACATTTATTACACATATTCATAATAAAATTTCACTCAATCTTCCGTTTTAATTTTCGTCGTTATTATATTTTATTTAAATATTTACCTATCATTTACCCTACCTTCAGATATATTTTCAGGATTCTTTTTGTTCTAAAAACTACAACATCCACTTCACATATTTATTATCAAAATAAACACTATCTTCCCTTTTAATTTTCGTCGTTATTATATTTTATTTATTCACCCTACCTCTGACGATATATTCAGGTTTCTCTCCTCTTCAGTGAATGGAACATTTATTACACATATTCATAATAAAATTTCACTCAATCTTCCGTTTTAATTTTCGTCGTCATTATATTTTATTTAGATATTTACCTATCATTTACCCTACCTTCAGATATATTTTCAGGATTCTTTCTGTTCTAAGAACTACAACATCCACTTCACATATTCATTATCAAAATAAACACTATCTTCCCTTTTAATTTTCGTCGTTATTATATTTTATTTATTTACCCTACCTCTGACGATATATTCAGGTTTCTCTCCTCTTCAGTGAATGAAACATTTATTACACGTATTCATAATAAAAATTCACTCAATCTTCCGTTTTAATTTTCGTCGTTATTATATTTTATTTAAATATTCACCTATCATTTACCCTACCTTCAGATATATTTTCAGGATTCTTTTTGTTCTAAAAACTACAACATCCACTTCACATATTCATTATCAAAATAAACACTATCTTCCCTTTTAATTTTCGTCGTTATTATATTTTATTTATTTACCCTACCTCTGACGATATATTCAGGTTTCTCTCCTCTTCAGTGAATGGAACATTTATTACACATATTCATAATAAAATTTCACTCAATCTTCCGTTTTAATTTTCGTCGTTATTATATTTTATTTAAATATTTACCTATCATTTACCCTACCTTCAGATATATTTTCAGGATTCTTTCTGTTCTAAGAACTACAACATCCACTTCTCATATTCATTATCAAAATAAACACTATCTTCCCTTTTAATTTTCGTCGTTATTATATTTTATTTATTTACCCTACCTCTGACGATATATTCAGGTTTCTCTCCTCTTCAGTGAATGAAACATTTATTACACGTATTCATAATAAAAATTCACTCAATCTTCCGTTTTAATTTTCGTCGTTATTATATTTTATTTAAATATTTACCTATCATTTACCCTACCTTCAGATATATTTTCAGGATTCTTTCTGTTCTAAGAACTACAACATCCACTTCACATATTCATTATCAAAATAAACACTATCTTCCCTTTTAATTTTCGTCGTTATTATATTTTATTTATTTACCCTACCTCTGACGATATATTCAGGTTTCTCTCCTCTTCAGTGAATGAAACATTTATTACACGTATTCATAATAAAAATTCACTCAATCTTCCGTTTTAATTTTCGTCGTTATTATATTTTATTTAAATATTTACCTATCATTTACCCTACCTTCAGATATATTTTCAGGATTCTTTTTGTTCTAAAAACTACAACATCCACTTCACATATTCATTATCAAAATAAACACTATCTTCCCTTTTAATTTTCGTCGTTATTATATTTTATTTATTCACCCTACCTCTGACGATATATTCAGGTTTCTCTCCTCCTCAGTGAATGGAACATTTATTACACATATTCATAATAAAATTTCACTCAATCTTCCGTTTTAATTTTCGTCGTCATTATATTTTATTTAAATATTTACCTATCATTTACCCTACCTTCAGATATATTTTCAGGATTCTTTCTGTTCTAAGAACTACAACATCCACTTCACATATTCATTATCAAAATAAACACTATCTTCCCTTTTAATTTTCGTCGTTATTATATTTTATTTATTTACCCTACCTCTGACGATATATTCAGGTTTCTCTCCTCTTCAGTGAATGAAACATTTATTACACGTATTCATAATAAAAATTCACTCAATCTTCCGTTTTAATTTTCGTCGTTATTATATTTTATTTAAATATTCACCTATCATTTACCCTACCTTCAGATATATTTTCAGGATTCTTTTTGTTCTAAAAACTACAACATCCACTTCACATATTCATTATCAAAATAAACACTATCTTCCCTTTTAATTTTCGTCGTTATTATATTTTATTTATTTACCCTACCTCTGACGATATATTCAGGTTTCTCTCCTCTTCAGTGAATGGAACATTTATTACACATATTCATAATAAAATTTCACTCAATCTTCCGTTTTAATTTTCGTCGTTATTATATTTTATTTAAATATTTACCTATCATTTACCCTACCTTCAGATATATTTTCAGGATTCTTTCTGTTCTAAGAACTACAACATCCACTTCACATATTCATTATCAGAATAAACACTATCTTCCCTTTTAATTTTCGTCGTTATTATATTTTATTTATTTACCCTACCTCTGACGATATATTCAGGTTTCTCTCCTCTTCAGTGAATGAAACATTTATTACACGTATTCATAATAAAAATTCACTCAATCTTCCGTTTTAATTTTCGTCGTTATTATATTTTATTTAAATATTTACCTATCATTCACACTACCTTCAGATATATTTTCAGGATTCTTTTTGTTCTAAAAACTACAACATCCACTTCACATATTCATTATCAGAATAAACACTATCTTCTCTTTTAATTTTCGTCGTTATTATATTTTATTTATTTACCCTACCTCTGACGATATATTCAGGTTTCTCTCCTCTTCAGTGAATGAAACATTTATTACACGTATTCATAATAAAAATTCACTCAATCTTCCGTTTTAATTTTCGTCGTTATTATATTTTATTTAAATATTTACCTATCATTCACCCTACCTTCAGATATATTTTCAGGATTCTTTTTGTTCTAAAAACTACAACATCCACTTCACATATTCATTATCAGAATAAACACTATCTTCCCTTTTAATTTTCGTCGTTATTATATTTTATTTATTTACCCTACCTCTGACGATATATTCAGGTTTCTCTCCTCTTCAGTGAATGAAACATTTATTACACGTATTCATAATAAAAATTCACTCAATCTTCCGTTTTAATTTTCGTCGTTATTATATTTTATTTAAATATTTACCTATCATTCACCCTACCTTCAGATATATTTTCAGGATTCTTTTTGTTCTAAAAACTACAACATCCACTTCACATATTCATTATCAGAATAAACACTATCTTCCCTTTTAATTTTCGTCGTTATTATATTTTATTTATTTACCCTACCTCTGACGATATATTCAGGTTTCTCTCCTCTTCAGTGAATGAAACATTTATTACACGTATTCATAATAAAAATTCACTCAATCTTCCGTTTTAATTTTCGTCGTTATTATATTTTATTTAAATATTTACCTATCATTCACCCTACCTTCAGATATATTTTCAGGATTCTTTTTGTTCTAAAAACTACAACATCCACTTCACATATTCATTATCAGAATAAACACTATCTTCCCTTTTAATTTTCGTCGTTATTATATTTTATTTATTTACCCTACCTCTGACGATATATTCAGGTTTCTCTCCTCTTCAGTGAATGAAACATTTATTACACGTATTCATAATAAAAATTCACTCAATCTTCCGTTTTAATTTTCGTCGTTATTATATTTTATTTAAATATTTACCTATCATTTACCCTACCTTCAGATATATTTTCAGGATTCTTTTTGTTCTAAAAACTACAACATCCACTTCACATATTCATTATCAAAATAAACACTATCTTCCCTTTTAATTTTCGTCGTTATTATATTTTATTTATTTACCCTACCTCTGACGATATATTCAGGTTTCTCTCCTCTTCAGTGAATGAAACATTTATTACACGTATCCATAATAAAAATTCACTCAATCTTCCGTTTTAATTTCCGTCGTTATCATATTTTATTTAAATATTTACCTATCATTTACCCTACCTTCAGATATATTTTCAGGATTCTTTTCGTTCTAAGAACTACAACATCCACTTCACATATTCATTATCAAAATAAACACTATCTTCCCTTTTAATTTTCGTCGTTATTATATTTTATTTATTTACCCTACCTCTGACGATATATTCAGGTTTCTCTCCTCTTCAGTGAATGGAACATTTATTACACGTATTCATAATAAAAATTCACTCAATCTTCCGTTTTAATTTTCGTCGTTATTATATTTTATTTAAATATTTACCTATCATTTACCCTACCTTCAGATATATTTTCAGGATTCTTTTTGTTCTAAAAACTACAACATCCACTTCACATATTCATTATCAGAATAAACACTATCTTCCCTTTTAATTTTCGTCGTTATTATATTTTATTTATTCACCCTACCTCTGACGATATATTCAGGTTTCTCTCCTCTTCAGTGAATGGAACATTTATTACACATATTCATAATAAAATTTCACTCAATCTTCCGTTTTAATTTTCGTCGTCATTATATTTTATTTAAATATTTACCTATCATTTACCCTACCTTCAGATATATTTTCAGGATTCTTTCTGTTCTAAGAACTACAACATCCACTTCACATATTCATTATCAAAATAAACACTATCTTCCCTTTTAATTTTCGTCGTTATTATATTTTATTTATTTACCCTACCTCTGACGATATATTCAGGTTTCTCTCCTCTTCAGTGAATGAAACATTTATTACACGTATTCATAATAAAAATTCACTCAATCTTCCGTTTTAATTTTCGTCGGTATTATATTTTATTTAAATATTTACCTATCATTTACCCTACCTTCAGATATATTTTCAGGATTCTTTCTGTTCTAAGAACTACAACATCCACTTCACATATTCATTATCAGAATAAACACTATCTTCCCTTTTAATTTTCGTCGTTATTATATTTTATTTATTTACCCTACCTCTGACGATATATTCAGGTTTCTCTCGTCTTCAGTGAATGAAACATTTATTACACGTATTCATAATAAAAATTCACTCAATCTTCCGTTTTAATTTTCGTCGTTATTATATTTTATTTAAATATTTACCTATCATTCACCCTACCTTCAGATATATTTTCAGGATTCTTTTTGTTCTAAAAACTACAACATCCACTTCACATATTCATTATCAGAATAAACACTATCTTCCCTTTTAATTTTCGTCGTTATTATATTTTATTTATTTACCCTACCTCTGACGATATATTCAGGTTTCTCTCCTCTTCAGTGAATGAAACATTTATTACACGTATTCATAATAAAAATTCACTCAATCTTCCGTTTTAATTTTCGTCGTTATTATATTTTATTTAAATATTTACCTATCATTCACCCTACCTTCAGATATATTTTCAGGATTCTTTTTGTTCTAAAAACTACAACATCCACTTCACATATTCATTATCAGAATAAACACTATCTTCCCTTTTAATTTTCGTCGTTATTATATTTTATTTATTTACCCTACCTCTGACGATATATTCAGGTTTCTCTCCTCTTCAGTGAATGAAACATTTATTACACGTATTCATAATAAAAATTCACTCAATCTTCCGTTTTAATTTTCGTCGTTATTATATTTTATTTAAATATTTACCTATCATTTACCCTACCTTCAGATATATTTTCAGGATTCTTTTTGTTCTAAAAACTACAACATCCACTTCACATATTCATTATCAGAATAAACACTATCTTCCCTTTTAATTTTCGTCGTTATTATATTTTATTTATTCACCCTACCTCTGACGATATATTCAGGTTTCTCTCCTCTTCAGTGAATGGAACATTTATTACACATATTCATAATAAAATTTCACTCAATCTTCCGTTTTAATTTTCGTCGTCATTATATTTTATTTAAATATTTACCTATCATTTACCCTACCTTCAGATATATTTTCAGGATTCTTTCTGTTCTAAGAACTACAACATTCACTTCACATATTCATTATCAAAATAAACACTATCTTCCCTTTTAATTTTCGTCGTTATTATATTTTATTTATTTACCCTACCTCTGACGATATATTCAGGTTTCTCTCCTCTTCAGTGAATGAAACATTTATTACACGTATTCATAATAAAAATTCACTCAATCTTCCGTTTTAATTTTCGTCGTTATTATATTTTATTTAAATATTTACCTATCATTCACCCTACCTTCAGATATATTTTCAGGATTCTTTTTGTTCTAAAAACTACAACATCCACTTCACATATTCATTATCAGAATAAACACTATCTTCCCTTTTAATTTTCGTCGTTATTATATTTTATTTATTTACCCTACCTCTGACGATATATTCAGGTTTCTCTCCTCTTCAGTGAATGAAACATTTATTACACGTATTCATAATAAAAATTCACTCAATCTTCCGTTTTAATTTTCGTCGTTATTATATTTTATTTAAATATTTACCTATCATTCACCCTACCTTCAGATATATTTTCAGGATTCTTTTTGTTCTAAAAACTACAACATCCACTTCACATATTCATTATCAGAATAAACACTATCTTCCCTTTTAATTTTCGTCGTTATTATATTTTATTTATTTACCCTACCTCTGACGATATATTCAGGTTTCTCTCCTCTTCAGTGAATGAAACATTTATTACACGTATTCATAATAAAAATTCACTCAATCTTCCGTTTTAATTTTCGTCGGTATTATATTTTATTTAAATATTTACCTATCATTTACCCTACCTTCAGATATATTTTCAGGATTCTTTCTGTTCTAAGAACTACAACATCCACTTCACATATTCATTATCAGAATAAACACTATCTTCCCTTTTAATTTTCGTCGTTATTATATTTTATTTATTTACCCTACCTCTGACGATATATTCAGGTTTCTCTCGTCTTCAGTGAATGAAACATTTATTACACGTATTCATAATAAAAATTCACTCAATCTTCCGTTTTAATTTTCGTCGTTATTATATTTTATTTAAATATTTACCTATCATTCACCCTACCTTCAGATATATTTTCAGGATTCTTTTTGTTCTAAAAACTACAACATCCACTTCACATATTCATTATCAGAATAAACACTATCTTCCCTTTTAATTTTCGTCGTTATTATATTTTATTTATTTACCCTACCTCTGACGATATATTCAGGTTTCTCTCCTCTTCAGTGAATGAAACATTTATTACACGTATTCATAATAAAAATTCACTCAATCTTCCGTTTTAATTTTCGTCGTTATTATATTTTATTTAAATATTTACCTATCATTCACCCTACCTTCAGATATATTTTCAGGATTCTTTTTGTTCTAAAAACTACAACATCCACTTCACATATTCATTATCAGAATAAACACTATCTTCCCTTTTAATTTTCGTCGTTATTATATTTTATTTATTTACCCTACCTCTGACGATATATTCAGGTTTCTCTCCTCTTCAGTGAATGAAACATTTATTACACGTATTCATAATAAAAATTCACTCAATCTTCCGTTTTAATTTTCGTCGTTATTATATTTTATTTAAATATTTACCTATCATTCACCCTACCTTCAGATATATTTTCAGGATTCTTTTTGTTCTAAAAACTACAACATCCACTTCACATATTCATTATCAGAATAAACACTATCTTCCCTTTTAATTTTCGTCGTTATTATATTTTATTTATTTACCCTACCTCTGACGATATATTCAGGTTTCTCTCCTCTTCAGTGAATGAAACATTTATTACACGTATTCATAATAAAAATTCACTCAATCTTCCGTTTTAATTTTCGTCGTTATTATATTTTATTTAAATATTTACCTATCATTCACCCTACCTTCAGATATATTTTCAGGATTCTTTTTGTTCTAAAAACTACAACATCCACTTCACATATTCATTATCAGAATAAACACTATCTTCCCTTTTAATTTTCGTCGTTATTATATTTTATTTATTTACCCTACCTCTGACGATATATTCAGGTTTCTCTCCTCTTCAGTGAATGAAACATTTATTACACGTATTCATAATAAAAATTCACTCAATCTTCCGTTTTAATTTTCGTCGTTATTATATTTTATTTAAATATTTACCTATCATTCACCCTACCTTCAGATATATTTTCAGGATTCTTTTTGTTCTAAAAACTACAACATCCACTTCACATATTCATTATCAGAATAAACACTATCTTCCCTTTTAATTTTCGTCGTTATTATATTTTATTTATTTACCCTACCTCTGACGATATATTCAGGTTTCTCTCCTCTTCAGTGAATGAAACATTTATTACACGTATTCATAATAAAAATTCACTCAATCTTCCGTTTTAATTTTCGTCGTTATTATATTTTATTTAAATATTTACCTATCATTCACCCTACCTTCAGATATATTTTCAGGATTCTTTTTGTTCTAAAAACTACAACATCCACTTCACATATTCATTATCAGAATAAACACTATCTTCCCTTTTAATTTTCGTCGTTATTATATTTTATTTATTTACCCTACCTCTGACGATATATTCAGGTTTCTCTCCTCTTCAGTGAATGAAACATTTATTACACGTATTCATAATAAAAATTCACTCAATCTTCCGTTTTAATTTTCGTCGGTATTATATTTTATTTAAATATTTACCTATCATTTACCCTACCTTCAGATATATTTTCAGGATTCTTTCTGTTCTAAGAACTACAACATCCACTTCACATATTCATTATCAGAATAAACACTATCTTCCCTTTTAATTTTCGTCGTTATTATATTTTATTTATTTACCCTACCTCTGACGATATATTCAGGTTTCTCTCGTCTTCAGTGAATGAAACATTTATTACACGTATTCATAATAAAAATTCACTCAATCTTCCGTTTTAATTTTCGTCGTTATTATATTTTATTTAAATATTTACCTATCATTCACCCTACCTTCAGATATATTTTCAGGATTCTTTTTGTTCTAAAAACTACAACATCCACTTCACATATTCATTATCAGAATAAACACTATCTTCCCTTTTAATTTTCGTCGTTATTATATTTTATTTATTTACCCTACCTCTGACGATATATTCAGGTTTCTCTCCTCTTCAGTGAATGAAACATTTATTACACGTATTCATAATAAAAATTCACTCAATCTTCCGTTTTAATTTTCGTCGTTATTATATTTTATTTAAATATTTACCTATCATTCACCCTACCTTCAGATATATTTTCAGGATTCTTTTTGTTCTAAAAACTACAACATCCACTTCACATATTCATTATCAGAATAAACACTATCTTCCCTTTTAATTTTCGTCGTTATTATATTTTATTTATTTACCCTACCTCTGACGATATATTCAGGTTTCTCTCCTCTTCAGTGAATGAAACATTTATTACACGTATTCATAATAAAAATTCACTCAATCTTCCGTTTTAATTTTCGTCGTTATTATATTTTATTTAAATATTTACCTATCATTTACCCTACCTTCAGATATATTTTCAGGATTCTTTTTGTTCTAAAAACTACAACATCCACTTCACATATTCATTATCAAAATAAACACTATCTTCCCTTTTAATTTTCGTCGTTATTATATTTTATTTATTTACCCTACCTCTGACGATATATTCAGGTTTCTCTCCTCTTCAGTGAATGAAACATTTATTACACGTATCCATAATAAAAATTCACTCAATCTTCCGTTTTAATTTCCGTCGTTATTATATTTTATTTAAATATTTACCTATCATTTACCCTACCTTCAGATATATTTTCAGGATTCTTTTTGTTCTAAGAACTACAACATCCACTTCACATATTCATTATCAAAATAAACACTATCTTCCCTTTCAATTTTCGTCGTTATTATATTTTATTTATTTACCCTACCTCTGACGATATATTCAGGTTTCTCTCCTCTTCAGTGAATGAAACATTTATTACACGTATTCATAATAAAAATTCACTCAATCTTCCGTTTTAATTTTCGTCGTTATTATATTTTATTTAAATATTTACCTATCATTTACCCTACCTTCAGATATATTTTCAGGATTCTTTTTGTTCTAAGAACTACAACATCCACTTCACATATTCATTATCAAAATAAACACTATCTTCCCTTTTAATTTTCGTCGTTATTATATTTTATTTATTTACCCTACCTCTGACGATATATTCAGGTTTCTCTCCTCTTCAGTGAATGAAACATTTATTACACGTATTCATAATAAAAATTCACTCAATCTTCCGTTTTAATTTTCGTCGTTATTATATTTTATTTAAATATTTACCTATCATTTACCCTACCTTCAGATATATTTTCAGGATTCTTTTTGTTCTAAGAACTACAACATCCACTTCACATATTCATTATCAAAATAAACACTATCTTCCCTTTTAATTTTCGTCGTTATTATATTTTATTTATTTACCCTACCTCTGACGATATATTCAGGTTTCTCTCCTCTTCAGTGAATGAAACATTTATTACACGTATTCATAATAAAAATTCACTCAATCTTCCGTTTTAATTTTCGTCGTTATTATATTTTATTTAAATATTTACCTATCATTTACCCTACCTTCAGATATATTTTCAGGATTCTTTTTGTTCTAAAAACTACAACATCCACTTCACATATTCATTATCAAAATAAACACTATCTTCCCTTTTAATTTTCGTCGTTATTATATTTTATTTATTTACCCTACCTCTGACGATATATTCAGGTTTCTCTCCTCTTCAGTGAATGAAACATTTATTACACGTATCCATAATAAAAATTCACTCAATCTTCCGTTTTAATTTCCGTCGTTATTATATTTTATTTAAATATTTACCTATCATTTACCCTACCTTCAGATATATTTTCAGGATTCTTTTTGTTCTAAGAACTACAACATCCACTTCACATATTCATTATCAAAATAAACACTATCTTCCCTTTTAATTTTCGTCGTTATTATATTTTATTTATTTACCCTACCTCTGACGATATATTCAGGTTTCTCTCCTCTTCAGTGAATGAAACATTTATTACACGTATTCATAATAAAAATTCACTCAATCTTCCGTTTTAATTTTCGTCGTTATTATATTTTATTTAAATATTTACCTATCATTTACCCTACCTTCAGATATATTTTCAGGATTCTTTTTGTTCTAAGAACTACAACATCCACTTCACATATTCATTATCAAAATAAACACTATCTTCCCTTTTAATTTTCGTCGTTATTATATTTTATTTATTTACCCTACCTCTGACGATATATTCAGGTTTCTCTCCTCTTCAGTGAATGAAACATTTATTACACGTATTCATAATAAAAATTCACTCAATCTTCCGTTTTAATTTTCGTCGTTATTATATTTTATTTAAATATTTACCTATCATTCACCCTACCTTCAGATATATTTTCAGGATTCTTTTTGTTCTAAAAACTACAACATTCACCTCACATATTCATTATCAGAATAAACACTATCTTCCCTTTTAATTTTCGTCGTTATTATATTTTATTTATTTACCCTACCTCTGACGATATATTCAGGTTTCTCTCCTCTTCAGTGAATGAAACATTTATTACACGTATTCATAATAAAAATTCACTCAATCTTCCGTTTTAATTTTCGTCGTTATTATATTTTATTTAAATATTTACCTATCATTTACCCTACCTTCAGATATATTTTCAGGATTCTTTTTGTTCTAAGAACTACAACATCCACTTCACATATTCATTATCAAAATAAACACTATCTTCCCTTTTAATTTTCGTCGTTATTATATTTTATTTATTTACCCTACCTCTGACGATATATTCAGGTTTCTCTCCTCTTCAGTGAATGAAACATTTATTACACGTATTCATTATAAAAATTCACTCAATCTTCCGTTTTAATTTTCGTCGTTATTATATTTTATTTAAATATTTACCTATCATTTACCCTACCTTCAGATATATTTTCAGGATTCTTTCTGTTCTAAGAACTACAACATCCACTTCACATATTCATTATCAAAATAAACACTATCTTCCCTTTTAATTTTCGTCGTTATTATATTTTATTTATTTACCCTACCTCTGACGATATATTCAGGTTTCTCTCCTCTTCAGTGAATGAAACATTTATTACACGTATTCATAATAAAAATTCACTCAATCTTCCGTTTTAATTTTCGTCGTTATTATATTTTATTTAAATATTTACCTATCATTCACCCTACCTTCAGATATATTTTCAGGATTCTTTTTGTTCTAAAAACTACAACATCCACTTCACATATTCATTATCAGAATAAACACTATCTTCCCTTTTAATTTTCGTCGTTATTATATTTTATTTATTTACCCTACCTCTGACGATATATTCAGGTTTCTCTCCTCTTCAGTGAATGGAACATTTATTACACGTATTCATAATAAAAATTCACTCAATCTTCCGTTTTAATTTTCGTCGTTATTATATTTTATTTAAATATTTACCTATCATTTACCCTACCTTCAGATATATTTTCAGGATTCTTTTTGTTCTAAAAACTACAACATCCACTTCACATATTCATTATCAAAATAAACACTATCTTCCCTTTTAATTTTCGTCGTTATTATATTTTATTTATTTACCCTACCTCTGACGATATATTCAGGTTTCTCTCCTCTTCAGTGAATGAAACATTTATTACACGTATCCATAATAAAAATTCACTCAATCTTCCGTTTTAATTTCCGTCTTTATTATATTTTATTTAAATATTTACCTATCATTTACCCTACCTTCAGATATATTTTCAGGATTCTTTTTGTTCTAAGAACTACAACATCCACTTCACATATTCATTATCAAAATAAACACTATCTTCCCTTTTAATTTTCGTCGTTATTATATTTTATTTATTTACACTACCTCTGACGATATATTCAGGTTTCTCTCCTCTTCAGTGAATGAAACATTTATTACACGTATTCATAATAAAAATTCACTCAATCTTCCGTTTTAATTTTCGTCGTTATTATATTTTATTTAAATATTTACCTATCATTTACCCTACCTTCAGATATATTTTCAGGATTCTTTTTGTTCTAAGAACTACAACATCCACTTCACATATTCATTATCAAAATAAACACTATCTTCCCTTTTAATTTTCGTCGTTATTATATTTTATTTATTTACCCTACCTCTGACGATATATTCAGGTTTCTCTCCTCTTCAGTGAATGAAACATTTATTACACGTATTCATAATAAAAATTCACTCAATCTTCCGTTTTAATTTTCGTCGTTATTATATTTTATTTAAATATTTACCTATCATTCACCCTACCTTCAAATATATTTTCAGGATTCTTTTTGTTCTAAAAACTACAACATCCACTTCACATATTCATTATCAGAATAAACACTATCTTCCCTTTTAATTTTCGTCGTTATTATATTTTATTTATTTACCCTACCTCTGACGATATATTCAGGTTTCTCTCCTCTTCAGTGAATGGAACATTTATTACACGTATTCATAATAAAAATTCACTCAATCTTCCGTTTTAATTTTCGTCGTTATTATATTTTATTTAAATATTTACCTATCATTTACCCTACCTTCAGATATATTTTCAGGATTCTTTTTGTTCTAAGAACTACAACATCCACTTCACATATTCATTATCAAAATAAACACTATCTTCCCTTTTAATTTTCGTCGTTATTATATTTTATTTATTCACCCTACCTCTGACGATATATTCAGGTTTCTCTCCTCTTCAGTGAATGGAACATTTATTACACATATTCATAATAAAATTTCACTCAATCTTCCGTTTTAATTTTCGTCGTCATTATATTTTATTTAAATATTTACCTATCATTTACCCTACCTTCAGATATATTTTCAGGATTCTTTCTGTTCTAAGAACTACAACATCCACTTCACATATTCATTATCAAAATAAACACTATCTTCCTTTTTAATTCTCGTCGTTATTATATTTTATTTATTTACCCTACCTCTGACGATATATTCAGGTTTCTCTCCTCTTCAGTGAATGAAACATTTATTACACGTATTCATAATAAAAATTCACTCAATCTTCCGTTTTAATTTTCGTCGTTATTATATTTTATTTAAATATTTACCTATCATTTACCCTACCTTCAGATATATTTTCAGGATTCTTTTTGTTCTAAAAACTACAACATCCACTTCACATATTCATTATCAAAATAAACACTATCTTCCCTTTTAATTTTCGTCGTTATTATATTTTATTTATTTACCCTACCTCTGACGATATATTCAGGTTTCTCTCCTCTTCAGTGAATGGAACATTTATTACACATATTCATAATAAAATTTCACTCAATCTTCCGTTTTAATTTTCGTCGTTATTATATTTTATTTAAATATTTACCTATCATTTACCCTACCTTCAGATATATTTTCAGGATTCTTTCTGTTCTAAGAACTACAACATCCACTTCACATATTCATTATCAAAATAAACACTATCTTCCTTTTTAATTCTCGTCGTTATTATATTTTATTTATTTACCCTACCTCTGACGATATATTCAGGTTTCTCTCCTCTTCAGTGAATGAAACATTTATTACACGTATTCATAATAAAAATTCACTCAATCTTCCGTTTTAATTTTCGTCGTTATTATATTTTATTTAAATATTTACCTATCATTTACCCTACCTTCAGATATATTTTCAGGATTCTTTTTGTTCTAAAAACTACAACATCCACTTCACATATTCATTATCAAAATAAACACTATCTTCCCTTTTAATTTTCGTCGTTATTATATTTTATTTATTTACCCTACCTCTGACGATATATTCAGGTTTCTCTCCTCTTCAGTGAATGGAACATTTATTACACATATTCATAATAAAATTTCACTCAATCTTCCGTTTTAATTTTCGTCGTTATTATATTTTATTTAAATATTTACCTATCATTTACCCTACCTTCAGATATATTTTCAGGATTCTTTCTGTTCTAAGAACTACAACATCCACTTCACATATTCATTATCAAAATAAACACTATCTTCCCTTTTAATTTTCGTCGTTATTATATTTTATTTATTTACCCTACCTCTGACGATATATTCAGGTTTCTCTCCTCTTCAGTGAATGAAACATTTATTACACGTATTCATAATAAAAATTCACTCAATCTTCCGTTTTAATTTTCGTCGTTATTATATTTTATTTAAATATTTACCTATCATTTACCCTACCTTCAGATATATTTTCAGGATTCTTTTTGTTCTAAGAACTACAACATCCACTTCACATATTCATTATCAAAATAAACACTATCTTCCTTTTTAATTTTCGTCGTTATTATATTTTATTTATTTACCCTACCTCTGACGATATATTCAGGTTTCTCTCCTCTTCAGTGAATGAAACATTTATTACACGTATCCATAATAAAAATTCACTCAATCTTCCGTTTTAATTTCCGTCGTTATTATATTTTATTTAAATATTTACCTATCATTTACCCTACCTTCAGATATATTTTCAGGATTCTTTTTGTTCTAAGAACTACAACATCCACTTCACATATTCATTATCAAAATAAACACTATCTTCCCTTTTAATTTTCGTCGTTATTATATTTTATTTATTTACCCTACCTCTGACGATATATTCAGGTTTCTCTCCTCTTCAGTGAATGGAACATTTATTACACATATTCATAATAAAATTTCACTAAATCTTCCGTTTTAATTTTCGTCGTTATTATATTTTATTTAAATATTTACCTATCATTTACCCTACCTCCAGATATATTTTCAGGATTCTTTCTGTTCTAAGAACTACAACATCCACTTCACATATTCATTATCAAAATAAACACTATCTTCCCTTTTAATTTTCGTCGTTATTATATTTTATTTATTTACCCTACCTCTGACGATATATTCAGGTTTCTCTCCTCTTCAGTGAATGAAACATTTATTACACGTATTCATAATAAAAATTCACTCAATCTTCCGTTTTAATTTTCGTCGTTATTATATTTTATTTAAATATTTACCTATCATTTACCCTACCTTCAGATATATTTTCAGGATTCTTTTTGTTCTAAGAACTACAACATCCACTTCACATATTCATTATCAAAATAAACACTATCTTCCCTTTTAATTTTCGTCGTTATTATATTTTATTTATTTACCCTACCTCTGACGATATATTCAGGTTTCTCTCCTCTTCAGTGAATGAAACATTTATTACACGTATCCATAATAAAAATTCACTCAATCTTCCGTTTTAATTTCCGTCGTTATTATATTTTATTTAAATATTTACCTATCATTTACCCTACCTTCAGATATATTTTCAGGATTCTTTTTGTTCTAAGAACTACAACATCCACTTCACATATTCATTATCAAAATAAACACTATCTTCCCTTTTAATTTTCGTCGTTATTATATTTTATTTATTTACCCTACCTCTGACAATATATTCAGGTTTCTCTCCTCTTCAGTGAATGAAACATTTATTACACGTATTCATAATAAAAATTCACTCAATCTTCCGTTTTAATTTTCGTCGTTATTATATTTTATTTAAATATTTACCTATCATTTACCCTACCTTCAGATATATTTTCAGGATTCTTTTTGTTCTAAGAACTACAACATCCACTTCACATATTCATTATCAAAATAAACACTATCTTCCCTTTTAATTTTCGTCGTTATTATATTTTATTTATTTACCCTACCTCTGACGATATATTCAGGTTTCTCTCCTCTTCAGTGAATGGAACATTTATTACACGTATTCATAATAAAATTTCACTCAATCTTCCGTTTTAATTCTCGTCGTTATTATATTTAATTTAAATATTTACCTATCATTTACCCTACCTTCAGATATATTTTCAGGATTCTTTTTGTTCTAAGAACTACAACATCCACTTCACATATTCATTATCAAAATAAACACTATCTTCCCTTTTAATTTTCGTCGTTATTATATTTTATTTATTTACCCTACCTCTGACGATATATTCAGGTTTCTCTCCTCTTCAGTGAATGAAACATTTATTACACGTATTCATAATAAAAATTCACTCAATCTTCCGTTTTAATTTTCGTCGTTATTATATTTTATTTAAATATTTACCTATCATTTACCCTACCTTCAGATATATTTTCAGGATTCTTTTTGTTCTAAAAACTACAACATCCACTTCACATATTCATTATCAAAATAAACACTATCTTCCCTTTTAATTTTCGTCGTTATTATATTTTATTTATTTACCCTACCTCTGACGATATATTCAGGTTTCTCTCCTCTTCAGTGAATGAAACATTTATTACACGTATCCATAATAAAAATTCACTCAATCTTCCGTTTTAATTTCCGTCGTTATTATATTTTATTTAAATATTTACCTATCATTTACCCTACCTTCAGATATATTTTCAGGATTCTTTTTGTTCTAAGAACTACAACATCCACTTCACATATTCATTATCAAAATAAACACTATCTTCCCTTTTAATTTTCGTCGTTATTATATTTTATTTATTTACCCTACCTCTGACGATATATTCAGGTTTCTCTCCTCTTCAGTGAATGAAACATTTATTACACGTATTCATAATAAAAATTCACTCAATCTTCCGTTTTAATTTTCGTAGTTATTATATTTTATTTAAATATTTACCTATCATTCACCCTACCTTCAGATATATTTTCAGGATTCTTTTTGTTCTAAAAACTACAACATCCACTTCACATATTCATTATCAGAATAAACACTATCTTCCCTTTTAATTTTCGTCGTTATTATATTTTATTTATTTACCCTACCTCTGACGATATATTCAGGTTTCTCTCCTCTTCAGTGAATGGAACATTTATTACACGTATTCATAATAAAAATTCACTCAATCTTCCGTTTTAATTTTCGTCGTTATTATATTTTATTTAAATATTTACCTATCATTTACCCTACCTTCAGATATATTTTCAGGATTCTTTTTGTTCTAAGAACTACAACATCCACTTCACATATTCATTATCAAAATAAACACTATCTTCCCTTTTAATTTTCGTCGTTATTATATTTTATTTATTTACCCTACCTCTGACGATATATTCAGGTTTCTCTCCTCTTCAGTGAATGAAACATTTATTACACGTATTCATAATAAAAATTCACTCAATCTTCCGTTTTAATTTTCGTCGTTATTATATTTTATTTAAATATTTACCTATCATTTACCCTACCTTCAGATATATTTTCAGGATTCTTTTTGTTCTAAAAACTACAACATCCACTTCACATATTCATTATCAAAATAAACACTATCTTCCCTTTTAATTTTCGTCGTTATTATATTTTATTTATTTACCCTACCTCTGACGATATATTCAGGTTTCTCTCCTCTTCAGTGAATGAAACATTTATTACACGTATCCATAATAAAAATTCACTCAATCTTCCGTTTTAATTTCCGTCGTTATTATATTTTATTTAAATATTTACCTATCATTTACCCTACCTTCAGATATATTTTCAGGATTCTTTTTGTTCTAAGAACTACAACATCCACTTCACATATTCATTATCAAAATAAACACTATCTTCCCTTTTAATTTTCGTCGTTATTATATTTTATTTATTTACCCTACCTCTGACGATATATTCAGGTTTCTCTCCTCTTCAGTGAATGAAACATTTATTACACGTATTCATAATAAAAATTCACTCAATCTTCCGTTTTAATTTTCGTCGTTATTATATTTTATTTAAATATTTACCTATCATTTACCCTACCTTCAGATATATTTTCAGGATTCTTTTTGTTCTAAGAACTACAACATCCACTTCACATATTCATTATCAAAATAAACACTATCTTCCCTTTTAATTTTCGTCGTTATTATATTTTATTTATTCACCCTACCTCTGACGATATATTCAGGTTTCTCTCCTCTTCAGTGAATGGAACATTTATTACACATATTCATAATAAAATTTCACTCAATCTTCCGTTTTAATTTTCGTCGTCATTATATTTTATTTAAATATTTACCTATCATTTACCCTACCTTCAGATATATTTTCAGGATTCTTTCTGTTCTAAGAACTACAACATCCACTTCACATATTCATTATCAAAATAAACACTATCTTCCCTTTTAATTTTCGTCGTTATTATATTTTATTTATTTACCCTACCTCTGACGATATATTCAGGTTTCTCTCCTCTTCAGTGAATGAAACATTTATTACACGTATTCATAATAAAAATTCACTCAATCTTCCGTTTTAATTTTCGTCGTTATTATATTCCATTTAATTAAATATCATTTATCCTACCTTGGAAGATAGTCTCAAAACTTTTTTTTTCCAACTGCGTAATCCATTTCACATATTCATGATATAATATTTCATTCAATTATATATTATTTACCCTACCTTGGAAGATAATTTCAGGAGTCTTTTTGTTTTACAAACTACAGCACATTCACTTTACATAGTCAAGATCTAAATTAATCCCGTTCCACATTGAATTTTCGTCGTTATTATAATTTATTCAAATAATTCCATGGAAAAATACCTTGAGTCCTTGAATGCACCCTTCTAGTCATCTACCATTGTTCCCTGCTCCGCTAGCTGATGTATGACAAAGAAGCTGAAGTACTAGCTGTTTCCATCAAGATTGGAGCCTCTGGTTTACTTCATAAGTACCACGAGCGAAGCTATCTTGACTGTATGGAACTCAAATTTAAAGCGATCCCAAACTAAAATAATTTTCACCCAAGTGATTAGCTCGATTCAGACAGACCAAGTCCATCTATTTTTAAATCGACTGTTTTCATCCAACATGGTTACAATTCCAACCCCAAAAAATTGTAACTATGATCGATGAAATCATTCATCTATAGTTCAATGAACTAAGCTGATTTGCCATTGTAATAATTATACTAAGATAACTGTTACATTAGCAAAACAAAAATTGAGTACAATTTTTTAACAAATAAATAGAGAAAAAAATACCTGACCTTAAATAATTCCATGGAAAATTATCTGGAGTCCTTGAATGCACCCTTCTAGTCATCTACCATTGTTCCCTGCTCCGCTAGCTGATGTATGACAAAGAAGCTGAAGTACTAGCTGTTTCCATCAAGATTGGAGCCTCTGGTTTACTTCATAAGTACCACGAGCGAAGCTATCTTGACTGTATGGAACTCAAATTTAAAGCGATCCCAAACTAAAATAATTTTCACCCAAGTGATTAGCTCGATTCAGACAGACCAAGTCCATCTATTTTTAAATCGACTGTTTTCATCCAACATGGTTACAATTCCAACCCCAAAAAATTGTAACTATGATCGATGAAATCATTCATCTATAGTTCAATGAACTAAGCTGATTTGCCATTGTAATAATTATACTAAGATAACTGTTACATTAGCAAAACAAAAATTGAGTACAATTTTTTAACAAATAAATAGAGAAAAAAATACCTGACCTTAAATAATTCCATGGAAAATTATCTGGAGTCCTTGAATGCACCCTTCTGGTCATCTACCATTGTTCCCTGCTCCGCTAGCTGATGTATGACAAAGAAGCTGAAGTACTAGCTGTTTCCATCAAGATTGGAGCCTCTGGTTTACTTCATAAGTACCACGAGCGAAGCTATCTTGACTGTATGGAACTCAAATTTAAAGCGATCCCAAACTAAAATAATTTTCACCCAAGTGATTAGCTCGATTCAGACAGACCAAGTCCATCTATTTTTAAATCGACTGTTTTCATCCAACATGGTTACAATTCCAACCCCAAAAAATTGTAACTATGATCGATGAAATCATTCATCTATAGTTCAATGAACTAAGCTGATTTGCCATTGTAATAATTATACTAAGATAACTGTTACATTAGCAAAACAAAAATTGAGTACAATTTTTTAACAAATAAATAGAGAAAAAAATACCTGACCTTAAATAATTCCATGGAGAATTATCTGGAGTCCTTGAATGCACCCTTCTGGTCATCTACCATTGTTCCCTGCTCCGCTAGCTGATGTATGACAAAGAAGCTGAAGTACTAGCTGTTTCCATCAAGATTGGAGCCTCTGGTTTACTTCATAAGTACCACGAGCGAAGCTATCTTCACTGTATGGGATTCAAATTTAAGGCGATCCCGAACTAAAATAATTTTCACCCAAGTGATTAGCTCGATTCAGACAGACCAAGTCCATCTATTTTTAAATCGACTGTTTTCATCCAACATGGTTACAATTCCAACCCCAAAAAATTGTAACTATGATCGATGAAATCATTCATCTATAGTTCAATGAACTAAGCTGATTTGCCATTGTAATAATTATACTAAGATAACTGTTACATTAGCAAAACAAAAATTGAGTACAATTTTTTAACAAATAAATAGAGAAAAAAATACCTGACCTTAAATAATTCCATGGAAAATTATCTGGAGTCCTTGAATGCACCCTTCTGGTCATCTACCATTGTTCCCTGCTCCGCTAGCTGATGTATGACAAAGAAGCTGAAGTACTAGCTGTTTCCATCAAGATTGGAGCCTCTGGTTTACTTCATAAGTACCACGAGCGAAGCTATCTTGACTGTATGGAACTCAAATTTAAAGCGATCCCAAACTAAAATAATTTTCACCCAAGTGATTAGCTCGATTCAGACAGACCAAGTCCATCTATTTTTAAATCGACTGTTTTCATCCAACATGGTTACAATTCCAACCCCAAAAAATTGTAACTATGATCGATGAAATCATTCATCTATAGTTCAATGAACTAAGCTGATTTGCCATTGTAATAATTATACTAAGATAACTGTTACATTAGCAAAACAAAAATTGAGTACAATTTTTTAACAAATAAATAGAGAAAAAAATACCTGACCTTAAATAATTCCATGGAAAATTATCTGGAGTCCTTGAATGCACCCTTCTAGTCATCTACCATTGTTCCCTGCTCCGCTAGCTGATGTATGACAAAGAAGCTGAAGTACTAGCTGTTTCCATCAAGATTGGAGCCTCTGGTTTACTTCATAAGTACCACGAGCGAAACTATCTTCACTGTATGGGATTCAAATTTAAGGCGATCCCGAACTAAAATAATTTTCACCCAAGTGATTAGCTCGATTCAGACAGACCAAGTCCATCTATTTTTAAATCGACTGTTTTCATCCAACATGGTTACAATTCCAACCCCAAAAAATTGTAACTATGATCGATGAAATCATTCATCTATAGTTCAATGAACTAAGCTGATTTGCCATTGTAATAATTATACTAAGATAACTGTTACATTAGCAAAACAAAAATTGAGTACAATTTTTTAACAAATAAATAGAGAAAAAAATACCTGACCTTAAATAATTCCATGGAAAATTATCTGGAGTCCTTGAATGCACCCTTCTAGTCATCTACCATTGTTCCCTGCTCCGCTAGCTGATGTATGACAAAGAAGCTGAAGTACTAGCTGTTTCCATCAAGATTGGAGCCTCTGGTTTACTTCATAAGTACCACGAGCGAAGCTATCTTCACTGTATGGGATTCAAATTTAAGGCGATCCCGAACTAAAATAATTTTCACCCAAGTGATTAGCTCGATTCAGACAGACCAAGTCCATCTATTTTTAAATCGACTGTTTTCATCCAACATGGTTACAATTCCAACCCCAAAAAATTGTAACTATGATCGATGAAATCATTCATCTATAGTTCAATGAACTAAGCTGATTTGCCATTGTAATAATTATACTAAGATAACTGTTACATTAGCAAAACAAAAATTGAGTACAATTTTTTAACAAATAAATAGAGAAAAAAATACCTGACCTTAAATAATTCCATGGAAAATTATCTGGAGTCCTTGAATGCACCCTTCTAGTCATCTACCATTGTTCCCTGCTCCGCTAGCTGATGTATGACAAAGAAGCTGAAGTACTAGCTGTTTCCATCAAGATTGGAGCCTCTGGTTTACTTCATAAGTACCACGAGCGAAGCTATCTTCACTGTATGGGATTCAAATTTAAGGCGATCCCGAACTAAAATAATTTTCACCCAAGTGATTAGCTCGATTCAGACAGACCAAGTCCATCTATTTTTAAATCGACTGTTTTCATCCAACATGGTTACAATTCCAACCCCAAAAAATTGTAACTATGATCGATGAAATCATTCATCTATAGTTCAATGAACTAAGCTGATTTGCCATTGTAATAATTATACGAAGATAACTGTTACATTAGCAAAACAAAAATTGAGTACAATTTTTTAACAAATAAATAGAGAAAAAAATACCTGACCTTAAATAATTCCATGGAGAATTATCTGGAGTCCTTGAATGCACCCTTCTGGTCATCTACCATTGTTCCCTGCTCCGCTAGCTGATGTATGACAAAGAAGCTGAAGTACTAGCTGTTTCCATCAAGATTGGAGCCTCTGGTTTACTTCATAAGTACCACGAGCGAAGCTATCTTGACTGTATGGAACTCAAATTTAAAGCGATCCCAAACTAAAATAATTTTCACCCAAGTGATTAGCTCGATTCAGACAGACCAAGTCCATCTATTTTTAAATCGACTGTTTTCATCCAACATGGTTACAATTCCAACCCCAAAAAATTGTAACTATGATCGATGAAATCATTCATCTATAGTTCAATGAACTAAGCTGATTTGCCATTGTAATAATTATACTAAGATAACTGTTACATTAGCAAAACAAAAATTGAGTACAATTTTTTAACAAATAAATAGAGAAAAAAATACCTGTCCTTAAATAATTCCATGGAAAATCACCTTGAGTCCTTAAATGCACCTTTCTAATCATCTTCCATTTTTCCTGCTCCGCTAGCTGATGTATGACAAAGAAGCTGAAGTACTAGCTGTTTCCATCAAGATTGGAGCCTCTGGTTTACTTCATAAGTACCACGAGCGAAGCTATCTTGACTGTATGGGATTCAAATTTAAGGCGATCCCGAACTAAAATAATTTTCACCCAAGTGATTAGCTCGATTCAGACAGACCAAGTCCATCTATTTTTAAATCGACTGTTTTCATCCAACATGGTTACAATTCCAACCCCAAAAAATTGTAACTATGATCGATGAAATCATTCATCTATAGTTCAATGAACTAAGCTGATTTGCCATTGTAATAATTATACGAAGATAACTGTTACATTAGCAAAACAAAAATTGAGTACAATTTTTTAACAAATAAATAGAGAAAAAAATACCTGACCTTAAATAATTCCATGGAGAATTATCTGGAGTCCTTGAATGCACCCTTCTGGTCATCTACCATTGTTCCCTGCTCCGCTAGCTGATGTATGACAAAGAAGCTGAAGTACTAGCTGTTTCCATCAAGATTGGAGCCTCTGGTTTACTTCATAAGTACCACGAGCGAAGCTATCTTGACTGTATGGAACTCAAATTTAAAGCGATCCCAAACTAAAATAATTTTCACCCAAGTGATTAGCTCGATTCAGACAGACCAAGTCCATCTATTTTTAAATCGACTGTTTTCATCCAACATGGTTACAATTCCAACCCCAAAAAATTGTAACTATGATCGATGAAATCATTCATCTATAGTTCAATGAACTAAGCTGATTTGCCATTGTAATAATTATACTAAGATAACTGTTACATTAGCAAAACAAAAATTGAGTACAATTTTTTAACAAATAAATAGAGAAAAAAATACCTGACCTTGAATAATTCCATGGAAAATTATCTGGAGTCCTTGAATGCACCCTTCTAGTCATCTACCATTGTTCCCTGCTCCGCTAGCTGATGTATGACAAAGAAGCTGAAGTACTAGCTGTTTCCATCAAGATTGGAGCCTCTGGTTTACTTCATAAGTACCACGAGCGAAGCTATCTTCACTGTATGGGATTCAAATTTAAGGCGATCCCGAACTAAAATAATTTTCACCCAAGTGATTAGCTCGATTCAGACAGACCAAGTCCATCTATTTTTAAATCGACTGTTTTCATCCAACATGGTTACAATTCCAACCCCAAAAAATTGTAACTATGATCGATGAAATCATTCATCTATAGTTCAATGAACTAAGCTGATTTGCCATTGTAATAATTATACTAAGATAACTGTTACATTAGCAAAACAAAAATTGAGTACAATTTTTTAACAAATAAATAGAGAAAAAAATACCTGACCTTGAATAATTCCATGGAAAATTATCTGGAGTCCTTGAATGCACCCTTCTAGTCATCTACCATTGTTCCCTGCTCCGCTAGCTGATGTATGACAAAGAAGCTGAAGTACTAGCTGTTTCCATCAAGATTGGAGCCTCTGGTTTACTTCATAAGTACCACGAGCGAAGCTATCTTGACTGTATGGGATTCAAATTTAAGGCGATCCCGAACTAAAATAATTTTCACCCAAGTGATTAGCTCGATTCAGACAGACCAAGTCCATCTATTTTTAAATCGACTGTTTTCATCCAACATGGTTACAATTCCAACCCCAAAAAATTGTAACTATGATCGATGAAATCATTCATCTATAGTTCAATGAACTAAGCTGATTTGCCATTGTAATAATTATACGAAGATAACTGTTACATTAGCAAAACAAAAATTGAGTACAATTTTTTAACAAATAAATAGAGAAAAAAATACCTGACCTCAAATAATTCCATGGAAAATTATCTGGAGTCCTTGAATGCACCCTTCTGGTCATCTACCATTGTTCCCTGCTCCGCTAGCTGATGTATGACAAAGAAGCTGAAGTACTAGCTGTTTCCATCAAGATTGGAGCCTCTGGTTTACTTCATAAGTACCACGAGCGAAGCTATCTTGACTGTATGGAACTCAAATTTAAAGCGATCCCAAACTAAAATAATTTTCACCCAAGTGATTAGCTCGATTCAGACAGACCAAGTCCATCTATTTTTAAATCGACTGTTTTCATCCAACATGGTTACAATTCCAACCCCAAAAAATTGTAACTATGATCGATGAAATCATTCATCTATAGTTCAATGAACTAAGCTGATTTGCCATTGTAATAATTATACTAAGATAACTGTTACATTAGCAAAACAAAAATTGAGTACAATTTTTTAACAAATAAATAGAGAAAAAAATACCTGACCTTGAATAATTCCATGGAAAATTATCTGGAGTCCTTGAATGCACCCTTCTAGTCATCTACCATTGTTCCCTGCTCCGCTAGCTGATGTATGACAAAGAAGCTGAAGTACTAGCTGTTTCCATCAAGATTGGAGCCTCTGGTTTACTTCATAAGTACCACGAGCGAAGCTATCTTCACTGTATGGGATTCAAATTTAAGGCGATCCCGAACTAAAATAATTTTCACCCAAGTGATTAGCTCGATTCAGACAGACCAAGTCCATCTATTTTTAAATCGACTGTTTTCATCCAACATGGTTACAATTCCAACCCCAAAAAATTGTAACTATGATCGATGAAATCATTCATCTATAGTTCAATGAACTAAGCTGATTTGCCATTGTAATAATTATACTAAGATAACTGTTACATTAGCAAAACAAAAATTGAGTACAATTTTTTAACAAATAAATAGAGAAAAAAATACCTGACCTTGAATAATTCCATGGAAAATTATCTGGAGTCCTTGAATGCACCCTTCTAGTCATCTACCATTGTTCCCTGCTCCGCTAGCTGATGTATGACAAAGAAGCTGAAGTACTAGCTGTTTCCATCAAGATTGGAGCCTCTGGTTTACTTCATAAGTACCACGAGCGAAGCTATCTTCACTGTATGGGATTCAAATTTAAGGCGATCCCGAACTAAAATAATTTTCACCCAAGTGATTAGCTCGATTCAGACAGACCAAGTCCATCTATTTTTAAATCGACTGTTTTCATCCAACATGGTTACAATTCCAACCCCAAAAAATTGTAACTATGATCGATGAAATCATTCATCTATAGTTCAATGAACTAAGCTGATTTGCCATTGTAATAATTATACTAAGATAACTGTTACATTAGCAAAACAAAAATTGAGTACAATTTTTTAACAAATAAATAGAGAAAAAAATACCTGACCTTAAATAATTCCATGGAAAATTATCTGGAGTCCTTGAATGCACCCTTCTAGTCATCTACCATTGTTCCCTGCTCCGCTAGCTGATGTATGACAAAGAAGCTGAAGTACTAGCTGTTTCCATCAAGATTGGAGCCTCTGGTTTACTTCATAAGTACCACGAGCGAAGCTATCTTGACTGTATGGGATTCAAATTTAAGGCGATCCCGAACTAAAATAATTTTCACCCAAGTGATTAGCTCGATTCAGACAGACCAAGTCCATCTATTTTTAAATCGACTGTTTTCATCCAACATGGTTACAATTCCAACCCCAAAAAATTGTAACTATGATCGATGAAATCATTCATCTATAGTTCAATGAACTAAGCTGATTTGCCATTGTAATAATTATACTAAGATAACTGTTACATTAGCAAAACAAAAATTGAGTACAATTTTTTAACAAATAAATAGAGAAAAAAATACCTGACCTTAAATAATTCCATGGAAAATTATCTGGAGTCCTTGAATGCACCCTTCTAGTCATCTACCATTGTTCCCTGCTCCGCTAGCTGATGTATGACAAAGAAGCTGAAGTACTAGCTGTTTCCATCAAGATTGGAGCCTCTGGTTTACTTCATAAGTACCACGAGCGAAGCTATCTTCACTGTATGGGATTCAAATTTAAGGCGATCCCGAACTAAAATAATTTTCACCCAAGTGATTAGCTCGATTCAGACAGACCAAGTCCATCTATTTTTAAATCGACTGTTTTCATCCAACATGGTTACAATTCCAACCCCAAAAAATTGTAACTATGATCGATGAAATCATTCATCTATAGTTCAATGAACTAAGCTGATTTGCCATTGTAATAATTATACTAAGATAACTGTTACATTAGCAAAACAAAAATTGAGTACAATTTTTTAACAAATAAATAGAGAAAAAAATACCTGACCTTAAATAATTCCATGGAAAATTATCTGGAGTCCTTGAATGCACCCTTCTAGTCATCTACCATTGTTCCCTGCTCCGCTAGCTGATGTATGACAAAGAAGCTGAAGTACTAGCTGTTTCCATCAAGATTGGAGCCTCTGGTTTACTTCATAAGTACCACGAGCGAAGCTATCTTCACTGTATGGGATTCAAATTTAAGGCGATCCCGAACTAAAATAATTTTCACCCAAGTGATTAGCTCGATTCAGACAGACCAAGTCCATCTATTTTTAAATCGACTGTTTTCATCCAACATGGTTACAATTCCAACCCCAAAAAATTGTAACTATGATCGATGAAATCATTCATCTATAGTTCAATGAACTAAGCTGATTTGCCATTGTAATAATTATACGAAGATAACTGTTACATTAGCAAAACAAAAATTGAGTACAATTTTTCAACAAATAAATAGAGAAAAAAATACCTGACCTTAAATAATTCCATGGAGAATTATCTGGAGTCCTTGAATGCACCCTTCTGGTCATCTACCATTGTTCCCTGCTCCGCTAGCTGATGTATGACAAAGAAGCTGAAGTACTAGCTGTTTCCATCAAGATTGGAGCCTCTGGTTTACTTCATAAGTACCACGAGCGAAGCTATCTTGACTGTATGGAACTCAAATTTAAAGCGATCCCAAACTAAAATAATTTTCACCCAAGTGATTAGCTCGATTCAGACAGACCAAGTCCATCTATTTTTAAATCGACTGTTTTCATCCAACATGGTTACAATTCCAACCCCAAAAAATTGTAACTATGATCGATGAAATCATTCATCTATAGTTCAATGAACTAAGCTGATTTGCCATTGTAATAATTATACTAAGATAACTGTTACATTAGCAAAACAAAAATTGAGTACAATTTTTTAACAAATAAATAGAGAAAAAAATACCTGACCTTAAATAATTCCATGGAAAATTATCTGGAGTCCTTGAATGCACCCTTCTAGTCATCTACCATTGTTCCCTGCTCCGCTAGCTGATGTATGACAAAGAAGCTGAAGTACTAGCTGTTTCCATCAAGATTGGAGCCTCTGGTTTACTTCATAAGTACCACGAGCGAAGCTATCTTGACTGTATGGAACTCAAATTTAAAGCGATCCCAAACTAAAATAATTTTCACCCAAGTGATTAGCTCGATTCAGACAGACCAAGTCCATCTATTTTTAAATCGACTGTTTTCATCCAACATGGTTACAATTCCAACCCCAAAAAATTGTAACTATGATCGATGAAATCATTCATCTATAGTTCAATGAACTAAGCTGATTTGCCATTGTAATAATTATACTAAGATAACTGTTACATTAGCAAAACAAAAATTGAGTACAATTTTTTAACAAATAAATAGAGAAAAAAATACCTGACCTTAAATAATTCCATGGAAAATTATCTGGAGTCCTTGAATGCACCCTTCTAGTCATCTACCATTGTTCCCTGCTCCGCTAGCTGATGTATGACAAAGAAGCTGAAGTACTAGCTGTTTCCATCAAGATTGGAGCCTCTGGTTTACTTCATAAGTACCACGAGCGAAGCTATCTTGACTGTATGGAACTCAAATTTAAAGCGATCCCAAACTAAAATAATTTTCACCCAAGTGATTAGCTCGATTCAGACAGACCAAGTCCATCTATTTTTAAATCGACTGTTTTCATCCAACATGGTTACAATTCCAACCCCAAAAAATTGTAACTATGATCGATGAAATCATTCATCTATAGTTCAATGAACTAAGCTGATTTGCCATTGTAATAATTATACTAAGATAACTGTTACATTAGCAAAACAAAAATTGAGTACAATTTTTTAACAAATAAATAGAGAAAAAAATACCTGACCTTAAATAATTCCATGGAAAATTATCTGGAGTCCTTGAATGCACCCTTCTAGTCATCTACCATTGTTCCCTGCTCCGCTAGCTGATGTATGACAAAGAAGCTGAAGTACTAGCTGTTTCCATCAAGATTGGAGCCTCTGGTTTACTTCATAAGTACCACGAGCGAAGCTATCTTGACTGTATGGAACTCAAATTTAAAGCGATCCCAAACTAAAATAATTTTCACCCAAGTGATTAGCTCGATTCAGACAGACCAAGTCCATCTATTTTTAAATCGACTGTTTTCATCCAACATGGTTACAATTCCAACCCCAAAAAATTGTAACTATGATCGATGAAATCATTCATCTATAGTTCAATGAACTAAGCTGATTTGCCATTGTAATAATTATACTAAGATAACTGTTACATTAGCAAAACAAAAATTGAGTACAATTTTTTAACAAATAAATAGAGAAAAAAATACCTGACCTTAAATAATTCCATGGAAAATTATCTGGAGTCCTTGAATGCACCCTTCTAGTCATCTACCATTGTTCCCTGCTCCGCTAGCTGATGTATGACAAAGAAGCTGAAGTACTAGCTGTTTCCATCAAGATTGGAGCCTCTGGTTTACTTCATAAGTACCACGAGCGAAGCTATCTTGACTGTATGGAACTCAAATTTAAAGCGATCCCAAACTAAAATAATTTTCACCCAAGTGATTAGCTCGATTCAGACAGACCAAGTCCATCTATTTTTAAATCGACTGTTTTCATCCAACATGGTTACAATTCCAACCCCAAAAAATTGTAACTATGATCGATGAAATCATTCATCTATAGTTCAATGAACTAAGCTGATTTGCCATTGTAATAATTATACTAAGATAACTGTTACATTAGCAAAACAAAAATTGAGTACAATTTTTTAACAAATAAATAGAGAAAAAAATACCTGACCTTAAATAATTCCATGGAAAATTATCTGGAGTCCTTGAATGCACCCTTCTAGTCATCTACCATTGTTCCCTGCTCCGCTAGCTGATGTATGACAAAGAAGCTGAAGTACTAGCTGTTTCCATCAAGATTGGAGCCTCTGGTTTACTTCATAAGTACCACGAGCGAAGCTATCTTGACTGTATGGAACTCAAATTTAAAGCGATCCCAAACTAAAATAATTTTCACCCAAGTGATTAGCTCGATTCAGACAGACCAAGTCCATCTATTTTTAAATCGACTGTTTTCATCCAACATGGTTACAATTCCAACCCCAAAAAATTGTAACTATGATCGATGAAATCATTCATCTATAGTTCAATGAACTAAGCTGATTTGCCATTGTAATAATTATACTAAGATAACTGTTACATTAGCAAAACAAAAATTGAGTACAATTTTTTAACAAATAAATAGAGAAAAAAATACCTGACCTTAAATAATTCCATGGAAAATTATCTGGAGTCCTTGAATGCACCCTTCTAGTCATCTACCATTGTTCCCTGCTCCGCTAGCTGATGTATGACAAAGAAGCTGAAGTACTAGCTGTTTCCATCAAGATTGGAGCCTCTGGTTTACTTCATAAGTACCACGAGCGAAGCTATCTTGACTGTATGGAACTCAAATTTAAAGCGATCCCAAACTAAAATAATTTTCACCCAAGTGATTAGCTCGATTCAGACAGACCAAGTCCATCTATTTTTAAATCGACTGTTTTCATCCAACATGGTTACAATTCCAACCCCAAAAAATTGTAACTATGATCGATGAAATCATTCATCTATAGTTCAATGAACTAAGCTGATTTGCCATTGTAATAATTATACTAAGATAACTGTTACATTAGCAAAACAAAAATTGAGTACAATTTTTTAACAAATAAATAGAGAAAAAAATACCTGACCTTAAATAATTCCATGGAAAATTATCTGGAGTCCTTGAATGCACCCTTCTAGTCATCTACCATTGTTCCCTGCTCCGCTAGCTGATGTATGACAAAGAAGCTGAAGTACTAGCTGTTTCCATCAAGATTGGAGCCTCTGGTTTACTTCATAAGTACCACGAGCGAAGCTATCTTGACTGTATGGAACTCAAATTTAAAGCGATCCCAAACTAAAATAATTTTCACCCAAGTGATTAGCTCGATTCAGACAGACCAAGTCCATCTATTTTTAAATCGACTGTTTTCATCCAACATGGTTACAATTCCAACCCCAAAAAATTGTAACTATGATCGATGAAATCATTCATCTATAGTTCAATGAACTAAGCTGATTTGCCATTGTAATAATTATACTAAGATAACTGTTACATTAGCAAAACAAAAATTGAGTACAATTTTTTAACAAATAAATAGAGAAAAAAATACCTGACCTTAAATAATTCCATGGAAAATTATCTGGAGTCCTTGAATGCACCCTTCTAGTCATCTACCATTGTTCCCTGCTCCGCTAGCTGATGTATGACAAAGAAGCTGAAGTACTAGCTGTTTCCATCAAGATTGGAGCCTCTGGTTTACTTCATAAGTACCACGAGCGAAGCTATCTTGACTGTATGGAACTCAAATTTAAAGCGATCCCAAACTAAAATAATTTTCACCCAAGTGATTAGCTCGATTCAGACAGACCAAGTCCATCTATTTTTAAATCGACTGTTTTCATCCAACATGGTTACAATTCCAACCCCAAAAAATTGTAACTATGATCGATGAAATCATTCATCTATAGTTCAATGAACTAAGCTGATTTGCCATTGTAATAATTATACTAAGATAACTGTTACATTAGCAAAACAAAAATTGAGTACAATTTTTTAACAAATAAATAGAGAAAAAAATACCTGACCTTAAATAATTCCATGGAAAATTATCTGGAGTCCTTGAATGCACCCTTCTAGTCATCTACCATTGTTCCCTGCTCCGCTAGCTGATGTATGACAAAGAAGCTGAAGTACTAGCTGTTTCCATCAAGATTGGAGCCTCTGGTTTACTTCATAAGTACCACGAGCGAAGCTATCTTGACTGTATGGAACTCAAATTTAAAGCGATCCCAAACTAAAATAATTTTCACCCAAGTGATTAGCTCGATTCAGACAGACCAAGTCCATCTATTTTTAAATCGACTGTTTTCATCCAACATGGTTACAATTCCAACCCCAAAAAATTGTAACTATGATCGATGAAATCATTCATCTATAGTTCAATGAACTAAGCTGATTTGCCATTGTAATAATTATACTAAGATAACTGTTACATTAGCAAAACAAAAATTGAGTACAATTTTTTAACAAATAAATAGAGAAAAAAATACCTGACCTTAAATAATTCCATGGAAAATTATCTGGAGTCCTTGAATGCACCCTTCTAGTCATCTACCATTGTTCCCTGCTCCGCTAGCTGATGTATGACAAAGAAGCTGAAGTACTAGCTGTTTCCATCAAGATTGGAGCCTCTGGTTTACTTCATAAGTACCACGAGCGAAGCTATCTTGACTGTATGGAACTCAAATTTAAAGCGATCCCAAACTAAAATAATTTTCACCCAAGTGATTAGCTCGATTCAGACAGACCAAGTCCATCTATTTTTAAATCGACTGTTTTCATCCAACATGGTTACAATTCCAACCCCAAAAAATTGTAACTATGATCGATGAAATCATTCATCTATAGTTCAATGAACTAAGCTGATTTGCCATTGTAATAATTATACTAAGATAACTGTTACATTAGCAAAACAAAAATTGAGTACAATTTTTTAACAAATAAATAGAGAAAAAAATACCTGACCTTAAATAATTCCATGGAAAATTATCTGGAGTCCTTGAATGCACCCTTCTAGTCATCTACCATTGTTCCCTGCTCCGCTAGCTGATGTATGACAAAGAAGCTGAAGTACTAGCTGTTTCCATCAAGATTGGAGCCTCTGGTTTACTTCATAAGTACCACGAGCGAAGCTATCTTGACTGTATGGAACTCAAATTTAAAGCGATCCCAAACTAAAATAATTTTCACCCAAGTGATTAGCTCGATTCAGACAGACCAAGTCCATCTATTTTTAAATCGACTGTTTTCATCCAACATGGTTACAATTCCAACCCCAAAAAATTGTAACTATGATCGATGAAATCATTCATCTATAGTTCAATGAACTAAGCTGATTTGCCATTGTAATAATTATACTAAGATAACTGTTACATTAGCAAAACAAAAATTGAGTACAATTTTTTAACAAATAAATAGAGAAAAAAATACCTGACCTTAAATAATTCCATGGAAAATTATCTGGAGTCCTTGAATGCACCCTTCTAGTCATCTACCATTGTTCCCTGCTCCGCTAGCTGATGTATGACAAAGAAGCTGAAGTACTAGCTGTTTCCATCAAGATTGGAGCCTCTGGTTTACTTCATAAGTACCACGAGCGAAGCTATCTTGACTGTATGGAACTCAAATTTAAAGCGATCCCAAACTAAAATAATTTTCACCCAAGTGATTAGCTCGATTCAGACAGACCAAGTCCATCTATTTTTAAATCGACTGTTTTCATCCAACATGGTTACAATTCCAACCCCAAAAAATTGTAACTATGATCGATGAAATCATTCATCTATAGTTCAATGAACTAAGCTGATTTGCCATTGTAATAATTATACTAAGATAACTGTTACATTAGCAAAACAAAAATTGAGTACAATTTTTTAACAAATAAATAGAGAAAAAAATACCTGACCTTAAATAATTCCATGGAAAATTATCTGGAGTCCTTGAATGCACCCTTCTAGTCATCTACCATTGTTCCCTGCTCCGCTAGCTGATGTATGACAAAGAAGCTGAAGTACTAGCTGTTTCCATCAAGATTGGAGCCTCTGGTTTACTTCATAAGTACCACGAGCGAAGCTATCTTGACTGTATGGAACTCAAATTTAAAGCGATCCCAAACTAAAATAATTTTCACCCAAGTGATTAGCTCGATTCAGACAGACCAAGTCCATCTATTTTTAAATCGACTGTTTTCATCCAACATGGTTACAATTCCAACCCCAAAAAATTGTAACTATGATCGATGAAATCATTCATCTATAGTTCAATGAACTAAGCTGATTTGCCATTGTAATAATTATACTAAGATAACTGTTACATTAGCAAAACAAAAATTGAGTACAATTTTTTAACAAATAAATAGAGAAAAAAATACCTGACCTTAAATAATTCCATGGAAAATTATCTGGAGTCCTTGAATGCACCCTTCTAGTCATCTACCATTGTTCCCTGCTCCGCTAGCTGATGTATGACAAAGAAGCTGAAGTACTAGCTGTTTCCATCAAGATTGGAGCCTCTGGTTTACTTCATAAGTACCACGAGCGAAGCTATCTTGACTGTATGGGATTCAAATTTAAGGCGATCCCGAACTAAAATAATTTTCACCCAAGTGATTAGCTCGATTCAGACAGACCAAGTCCATCTATTTTTAAATCGACTGTTTTCATCCAACATGGTTACAATTCCAACCCCAAAAAATTGTAACTATGATCGATGAAATCATTCATCTATAGTTCAATGAACTAAGCTGATTTGCCATTGTAATAATTATACTAAGATAACTGTTACATTAGCAAAACAAAAATTGAGTACAATTTTTTAACAAATAAATAGAGAAAAAAATACCTGACCTTAAATAATTCCATGGAAAATTATCTGGAGTCCTTGAATGCACCCTTCTAGTCATCTACCATTGTTCCCTGCTCCGCTAGCTGATGTATGACAAAGAAGCTGAAGTACTAGCTGTTTCCATCAAGATTGGAGCCTCTGGTTTACTTCATAAGTACCACGAGCGAAGCTATCTTGACTGTATGGAACTCAAATTTAAAGCGATCCCAAACTAAAATAATTTTCACCCAAGTGATTAGCTCGATTCAGACAGACCAAGTCCATCTATTTTTAAATCGACTGTTTTCATCCAACATGGTTACAATTCCAACCCCAAAAAATTGTAACTATGATCGATGAAATCATTCATCTATAGTTCAATGAACTAAGCTGATTTGCCATTGTAATAATTATACTAAGATAACTGTTACATTAGCAAAACAAAAATTGAGTACAATTTTTTAACAAATAAATAGAGAAAAAAATACCTGACCTTAAATAATTCCATGGAAAATTATCTGGAGTCCTTGAATGCACCCTTCTAGTCATCTACCATTGTTCCCTGCTCCGCTAGCTGATGTATGACAAAGAAGCTGAAGTACTAGCTGTTTCCATCAAGATTGGAGCCTCTGGTTTACTTCATAAGTACCACGAGCGAAGCTATCTTGACTGTATGGAACTCAAATTTAAAGCGATCCCAAACTAAAATAATTTTCACCCAAGTGATTAGCTCGATTCAGACAGACCAAGTCCATCTATTTTTAAATCGACTGTTTTCATCCAACATGGTTACAATTCCAACCCCAAAAAATTGTAACTATGATCGATGAAATCATTCATCTATAGTTCAATGAACTAAGCTGATTTGCCATTGTAATAATTATACTAAGATAACTGTTACATTAGCAAAACAAAAATTGAGTACAATTTTTTAACAAATAAATAGAGAAAAAAATACCTGACCTTAAATAATTCCATGGAAAATTATCTGGAGTCCTTGAATGCACCCTTCTAGTCATCTACCATTGTTCCCTGCTCCGCTAGCTGATGTATGACAAAGAAGCTGAAGTACTAGCTGTTTCCATCAAGATTGGAGCCTCTGGTTTACTTCATAAGTACCACGAGCGAAGCTATCTTGACTGTATGGAACTCAAATTTAAAGCGATCCCAAACTAAAATAATTTTCACCCAAGTGATTAGCTCGATTCAGACAGACCAAGTCCATCTATTTTTAAATCGACTGTTTTCATCCAACATGGTTACAATTCCAACCCCAAAAAATTGTAACTATGATCGATGAAATCATTCATCTATAGTTCAATGAACTAAGCTGATTTGCCATTGTAATAATTATACTAAGATAACTGTTACATTAGCAAAACAAAAATTGAGTACAATTTTTTAACAAATAAATAGAGAAAAAAATACCTGACCTTAAATAATTCCATGGAAAATTATCTGGAGTCCTTGAATGCACCCTTCTAGTCATCTACCATTGTTCCCTGCTCCGCTAGCTGATGTATGACAAAGAAGCTGAAGTACTAGCTGTTTCCATCAAGATTGGAGCCTCTGGTTTACTTCATAAGTACCACGAGCGAAGCTATCTTGACTGTATGGAACTCAAATTTAAAGCGATCCCAAACTAAAATAATTTTCACCCAAGTGATTAGCTCGATTCAGACAGACCAAGTCCATCTATTTTTAAATCGACTGTTTTCATCCAACATGGTTACAATTCCAACCCCAAAAAATTGTAACTATGATCGATGAAATCATTCATCTATAGTTCAATGAACTAAGCTGATTTGCCATTGTAATAATTATACTAAGATAACTGTTACATTAGCAAAACAAAAATTGAGTACAATTTTTTAACAAATAAATAGAGAAAAAAATACCTGACCTTAAATAATTCCATGGAAAATTATCTGGAGTCCTTGAATGCACCCTTCTAGTCATCTACCATTGTTCCCTGCTCCGCTAGCTGATGTATGACAAAGAAGCTGAAGTACTAGCTGTTTCCATCAAGATTGGAGCCTCTGGTTTACTTCATAAGTACCACGAGCGAAGCTATCTTGACTGTATGGGATTCAAATTTAAGGCGATCCCGAACTAAAATAATTTTCACCCAAGTGATTAGCTCGATTCAGACAGACCAAGTCCATCTATTTTTAAATCGACTGTTTTCATCCAACATGGTTACAATTCCAACCCCAAAAAATTGTAACTATGATCGATGAAATCATTCATCTATAGTTCAATGAACTAAGCTGATTTGCCATTGTAATAATTATACTAAGATAACTGTTACATTAGCAAAACAAAAATTGAGTACAATTTTTTAACAAATAAATAGAGAAAAAAATACCTGACCTTAAATAATTCCATGGAAAATTATCTGGAGTCCTTGAATGCACCCTTCTAGTCATCTACCATTGTTCCCTGCTCCGCTAGCTGATGTATGACAAAGAAGCTGAAGTACTAGCTGTTTCCATCAAGATTGGAGCCTCTGGTTTACTTCATAAGTACCACGAGCGAAGCTATCTTGACTGTATGGAACTCAAATTTAAAGCGATCCCAAACTAAAATAATTTTCACCCAAGTGATTAGCTCGATTCAGACAGACCAAGTCCATCTATTTTTAAATCGACTGTTTTCATCCAACATGGTTACAATTCCAACCCCAAAAAATTGTAACTATGATCGATGAAATCATTCATCTATAGTTCAATGAACTAAGCTGATTTGCCATTGTAATAATTATACTAAGATAACTGTTACATTAGCAAAACAAAAATTGAGTACAATTTTTTAACAAATAAATAGAGAAAAAAATACCTGACCTTAAATAATTCCATGGAAAATTATCTGGAGTCCTTGAATGCACCCTTCTAGTCATCTACCATTGTTCCCTGCTCCGCTAGCTGATGTATGACAAAGAAGCTGAAGTACTAGCTGTTTCCATCAAGATTGGAGCCTCTGGTTTACTTCATAAGTACCACGAGCGAAGCTATCTTGACTGTATGGAACTCAAATTTAAAGCGATCCCAAACTAAAATAATTTTCACCCAAGTGATTAGCTCGATTCAGACAGACCAAGTCCATCTATTTTTAAATCGACTGTTTTCATCCAACATGGTTACAATTCCAACCCCAAAAAATTGTAACTATGATCGATGAAATCATTCATCTATAGTTCAATGAACTAAGCTGATTTGCCATTGTAATAATTATACTAAGATAACTGTTACATTAGCAAAACAAAAATTGAGTACAATTTTTTAACAAATAAATAGAGAAAAAAATACCTGACCTTAAATAATTCCATGGAAAATTATCTGGAGTCCTTGAATGCACCCTTCTAGTCATCTACCATTGTTCCCTGCTCCGCTAGCTGATGTATGACAAAGAAGCTGAAGTACTAGCTGTTTCCATCAAGATTGGAGCCTCTGGTTTACTTCATAAGTACCACGAGCGAAGCTATCTTCACTGTATGGGATTCAAATTTAAGGCGATCCCGAACTAAAATAATTTTCACCCAAGTGATTAGCTCGATTCAGACAGACCAAGTCCATCTATTTTTAAATCGACTGTTTTCATCCAACATGGTTACAATTCCAACCCCAAAAAATTGTAACTATGATCGATGAAATCATTCATCTATAGTTCAATGAACTAAGCTGATTTGCCATTGTAATAATTATACTAAGATAACTGTTACATTAGCAAAACAAAAATTGAGTACAATTTTTTAACAAATAAATAGAGAAAAAAATACCTGACCTTAAATAATTCCATGGAAAATTATCTGGAGTCCTTGAATGCACCCTTCTAGTCATCTACCATTGTTCCCTGCTCCGCTAGCTGATGTATGACAAAGAAGCTGAAGTACTAGCTGTTTCCATCAAGATTGGAGCCTCTGGTTTACTTCATAAGTACCACGAGCGAAGCTATCTTGACTGTATGGAACTCAAATTTAAAGCGATCCCAAACTAAAATAATTTTCACCCAAGTGATTAGCTCGATTCAGACAGACCAAGTCCATCTATTTTTAAATCGACTGTTTTCATCCAACATGGTTACAATTCCAACCCCAAAAAATTGTAACTATGATCGATGAAATCATTCATCTATAGTTCAATGAACTAAGCTGATTTGCCATTGTAATAATTATACTAAGATAACTGTTACATTAGCAAAACAAAAATTGAGTACAATTTTTTAACAAATAAATAGAGAAAAAAATACCTGACCTTAAATAATTCCATGGAAAATTATCTGGAGTCCTTGAATGCACCCTTCTAGTCATCTACCATTGTTCCCTGCTCCGCTAGCTGATGTATGACAAAGAAGCTGAAGTACTAGCTGTTTCCATCAAGATTGGAGCCTCTGGTTTACTTCATAAGTACCACGAGCGAAGCTATCTTGACTGTATGGAACTCAAATTTAAAGCGATCCCAAACTAAAATAATTTTCACCCAAGTGATTAGCTCGATTCAGACAGACCAAGTCCATCTATTTTTAAATCGACTGTTTTCATCCAACATGGTTACAATTCCAACCCCAAAAAATTGTAACTATGATCGATGAAATCATTCATCTATAGTTCAATGAACTAAGCTGATTTGCCATTGTAATAATTATACTAAGATAACTGTTACATTAGCAAAACAAAAATTGAGTACAATTTTTTAACAAATAAATAGAGAAAAAAATACCTGACCTTAAATAATTCCATGGAAAATTATCTGGAGTCCTTGAATGCACCCTTCTAGTCATCTACCATTGTTCCCTGCTCCGCTAGCTGATGTATGACAAAGAAGCTGAAGTACTAGCTGTTTCCATCAAGATTGGAGCCTCTGGTTTACTTCATAAGTACCACGAGCGAAGCTATCTTGACTGTATGGAACTCAAATTTAAAGCGATCCCAAACTAAAATAATTTTCACCCAAGTGATTAGCTCGATTCAGACAGACCAAGTCCATCTATTTTTAAATCGACTGTTTTCATCCAACATGGTTACAATTCCAACCCCAAAAAATTGTAACTATGATCGATGAAATCATTCATCTATAGTTCAATGAACTAAGCTGATTTGCCATTGTAATAATTATACTAAGATAACTGTTACATTAGCAAAACAAAAATTGAGTACAATTTTTTAACAAATAAATAGAGAAAAAAATACCTGACCTTAAATAATTCCATGGAAAATTATCTGGAGTCCTTGAATGCACCCTTCTAGTCATCTACCATTGTTCCCTGCTCCGCTAGCTGATGTATGACAAAGAAGCTGAAGTACTAGCTGTTTCCATCAAGATTGGAGCCTCTGGTTTACTTCATAAGTACCACGAGCGAAGCTATCTTGACTGTATGGAACTCAAATTTAAAGCGATCCCAAACTAAAATAATTTTCACCCAAGTGATTAGCTCGATTCAGACAGACCAAGTCCATCTATTTTTAAATCGACTGTTTTCATCCAACATGGTTACAATTCCAACCCCAAAAAATTGTAACTATGATCGATGAAATCATTCATCTATAGTTCAATGAACTAAGCTGATTTGCCATTGTAATAATTATACTAAGATAACTGTTACATTAGCAAAACAAAAATTGAGTACAATTTTTTAACAAATAAATAGAGAAAAAAATACCTGACCTTAAATAATTCCATGGAAAATTATCTGGAGTCCTTGAATGCACCCTTCTAGTCATCTACCATTGTTCCCTGCTCCGCTAGCTGATGTATGACAAAGAAGCTGAAGTACTAGCTGTTTCCATCAAGATTGGAGCCTCTGGTTTACTTCATAAGTACCACGAGCGAAGCTATCTTGACTGTATGGAACTCAAATTTAAAGCGATCCCAAACTAAAATAATTTTCACCCAAGTGATTAGCTCGATTCAGACAGACCAAGTCCATCTATTTTTAAATCGACTGTTTTCATCCAACATGGTTACAATTCCAACCCCAAAAAATTGTAACTATGATCGATGAAATCATTCATCTATAGTTCAATGAACTAAGCTGATTTGCCATTGTAATAATTATACTAAGATAACTGTTACATTAGCAAAACAAAAATTGAGTACAATTTTTTAACAAATAAATAGAGAAAAAAATACCTGACCTTAAATAATTCCATGGAAAATTATCTGGAGTCCTTGAATGCACCCTTCTAGTCATCTACCATTGTTCCCTGCTCCGCTAGCTGATGTATGACAAAGAAGCTGAAGTACTAGCTGTTTCCATCAAGATTGGAGCCTCTGGTTTACTTCATAAGTACCACGAGCGAAGCTATCTTGACTGTATGGAACTCAAATTTAAAGCGATCCCAAACTAAAATAATTTTCACCCAAGTGATTAGCTCGATTCAGACAGACCAAGTCCATCTATTTTTAAATCGACTGTTTTCATCCAACATGGTTACAATTCCAACCCCAAAAAATTGTAACTATGATCGATGAAATCATTCATCTATAGTTCAATGAACTAAGCTGATTTGCCATTGTAATAATTATACTAAGATAACTGTTACATTAGCAAAACAAAAATTGAGTACAATTTTTTAACAAATAAATAGAGAAAAAAATACCTGACCTTAAATAATTCCATGGAAAATTATCTGGAGTCCTTGAATGCACCCTTCTAGTCATCTACCATTGTTCCCTGCTCCGCTAGCTGATGTATGACAAAGAAGCTGAAGTACTAGCTGTTTCCATCAAGATTGGAGCCTCTGGTTTACTTCATAAGTACCACGAGCGAAGCTATCTTGACTGTATGGAACTCAAATTTAAAGCGATCCCAAACTAAAATAATTTTCACCCAAGTGATTAGCTCGATTCAGACAGACCAAGTCCATCTATTTTTAAATCGACTGTTTTCATCCAACATGGTTACAATTCCAACCCCAAAAAATTGTAACTATGATCGATGAAATCATTCATCTATAGTTCAATGAACTAAGCTGATTTGCCATTGTAATAATTATACTAAGATAACTGTTACATTAGCAAAACAAAAATTGAGTACAATTTTTTAACAAATAAATAGAGAAAAAAATACCTGACCTTAAATAATTCCATGGAAAATTATCTGGAGTCCTTGAATGCACCCTTCTAGTCATCTACCATTGTTCCCTGCTCCGCTAGCTGATGTATGACAAAGAAGCTGAAGTACTAGCTGTTTCCATCAAGATTGGAGCCTCTGGTTTACTTCATAAGTACCACGAGCGAAGCTATCTTGACTGTATGGAACTCAAATTTAAAGCGATCCCAAACTAAAATAATTTTCACCCAAGTGATTAGCTCGATTCAGACAGACCAAGTCCATCTATTTTTAAATCGACTGTTTTCATCCAACATGGTTACAATTCCAACCCCAAAAAATTGTAACTATGATCGATGAAATCATTCATCTATAGTTCAATGAACTAAGCTGATTTGCCATTGTAATAATTATACTAAGATAACTGTTACATTAGCAAAACAAAAATTGAGTACAATTTTTTAACAAATAAATAGAGAAAAAAATACCTGACCTTAAATAATTCCATGGAAAATTATCTGGAGTCCTTGAATGCACCCTTCTAGTCATCTACCATTGTTCCCTGCTCCGCTAGCTGATGTATGACAAAGAAGCTGAAGTACTAGCTGTTTCCATCAAGATTGGAGCCTCTGGTTTACTTCATAAGTACCACGAGCGAAGCTATCTTGACTGTATGGAACTCAAATTTAAAGCGATCCCAAACTAAAATAATTTTCACCCAAGTGATTAGCTCGATTCAGACAGACCAAGTCCATCTATTTTTAAATCGACTGTTTTCATCCAACATGGTTACAATTCCAACCCCAAAAAATTGTAACTATGATCGATGAAATCATTCATCTATAGTTCAATGAACTAAGCTGATTTGCCATTGTAATAATTATACTAAGATAACTGTTACATTAGCAAAACAAAAATTGAGTACAATTTTTTAACAAATAAATAGAGAAAAAAATACCTGACCTTAAATAATTCCATGGAAAATTATCTGGAGTCCTTGAATGCACCCTTCTAGTCATCTACCATTGTTCCCTGCTCCGCTAGCTGATGTATGACAAAGAAGCTGAAGTACTAGCTGTTTCCATCAAGATTGGAGCCTCTGGTTTACTTCATAAGTACCACGAGCGAAGCTATCTTGACTGTATGGAACTCAAATTTAAAGCGATCCCAAACTAAAATAATTTTCACCCAAGTGATTAGCTCGATTCAGACAGACCAAGTCCATCTATTTTTAAATCGACTGTTTTCATCCAACATGGTTACAATTCCAACCCCAAAAAATTGTAACTATGATCGATGAAATCATTCATCTATAGTTCAATGAACTAAGCTGATTTGCCATTGTAATAATTATACTAAGATAACTGTTACATTAGCAAAACAAAAATTGAGTACAATTTTTTAACAAATAAATAGAGAAAAAAATACCTGACCTTAAATAATTCCATGGAAAATTATCTGGAGTCCTTGAATGCACCCTTCTAGTCATCTACCATTGTTCCCTGCTCCGCTAGCTGATGTATGACAAAGAAGCTGAAGTACTAGCTGTTTCCATCAAGATTGGAGCCTCTGGTTTACTTCATAAGTACCACGAGCGAAGCTATCTTGACTGTATGGAACTCAAATTTAAAGCGATCCCAAACTAAAATAATTTTCACCCAAGTGATTAGCTCGATTCAGACAGACCAAGTCCATCTATTTTTAAATCGACTGTTTTCATCCAACATGGTTACAATTCCAACCCCAAAAAATTGTAACTATGATCGATGAAATCATTCATCTATAGTTCAATGAACTAAGCTGATTTGCCATTGTAATAATTATACTAAGATAACTGTTACATTAGCAAAACAAAAATTGAGTACAATTTTTTAACAAATAAATAGAGAAAAAAATACCTGACCTTAAATAATTCCATGGAAAATTATCTGGAGTCCTTGAATGCACCCTTCTAGTCATCTACCATTGTTCCCTGCTCCGCTAGCTGATGTATGACAAAGAAGCTGAAGTACTAGCTGTTTCCATCAAGATTGGAGCCTCTGGTTTACTTCATAAGTACCACGAGCGAAGCTATCTTGACTGTATGGAACTCAAATTTAAAGCGATCCCAAACTAAAATAATTTTCACCCAAGTGATTAGCTCGATTCAGACAGACCAAGTCCATCTATTTTTAAATCGACTGTTTTCATCCAACATGGTTACAATTCCAACCCCAAAAAATTGTAACTATGATCGATGAAATCATTCATCTATAGTTCAATGAACTAAGCTGATTTGCCATTGTAATAATTATACTAAGATAACTGTTACATTAGCAAAACAAAAATTGAGTACAATTTTTTAACAAATAAATAGAGAAAAAAATACCTGACCTTAAATAATTCCATGGAAAATTATCTGGAGTCCTTGAATGCACCCTTCTAGTCATCTACCATTGTTCCCTGCTCCGCTAGCTGATGTATGACAAAGAAGCTGAAGTACTAGCTGTTTCCATCAAGATTGGAGCCTCTGGTTTACTTCATAAGTACCACGAGCGAAGCTATCTTGACTGTATGGAACTCAAATTTAAAGCGATCCCAAACTAAAATAATTTTCACCCAAGTGATTAGCTCGATTCAGACAGACCAAGTCCATCTATTTTTAAATCGACTGTTTTCATCCAACATGGTTACAATTCCAACCCCAAAAAATTGTAACTATGATCGATGAAATCATTCATCTATAGTTCAATGAACTAAGCTGATTTGCCATTGTAATAATTATACTAAGATAACTGTTACATTAGCAAAACAAAAATTGAGTACAATTTTTTAACAAATAAATAGAGAAAAAAATACCTGACCTTAAATAATTCCATGGAAAATTATCTGGAGTCCTTGAATGCACCCTTCTAGTCATCTACCATTGTTCCCTGCTCCGCTAGCTGATGTATGACAAAGAAGCTGAAGTACTAGCTGTTTCCATCAAGATTGGAGCCTCTGGTTTACTTCATAAGTACCACGAGCGAAGCTATCTTGACTGTATGGAACTCAAATTTAAAGCGATCCCAAACTAAAATAATTTTCACCCAAGTGATTAGCTCGATTCAGACAGACCAAGTCCATCTATTTTTAAATCGACTGTTTTCATCCAACATGGTTACAATTCCAACCCCAAAAAATTGTAACTATGATCGATGAAATCATTCATCTATAGTTCAATGAACTAAGCTGATTTGCCATTGTAATAATTATACTAAGATAACTGTTACATTAGCAAAACAAAAATTGAGTACAATTTTTTAACAAATAAATAGAGAAAAAAATACCTGACCTTAAATAATTCCATGGAAAATTATCTGGAGTCCTTGAATGCACCCTTCTAGTCATCTACCATTGTTCCCTGCTCCGCTAGCTGATGTATGACAAAGAAGCTGAAGTACTAGCTGTTTCCATCAAGATTGGAGCCTCTGGTTTACTTCATAAGTACCACGAGCGAAGCTATCTTGACTGTATGGAACTCAAATTTAAAGCGATCCCAAACTAAAATAATTTTCACCCAAGTGATTAGCTCGATTCAGACAGACCAAGTCCATCTATTTTTAAATCGACTGTTTTCATCCAACATGGTTACAATTCCAACCCCAAAAAATTGTAACTATGATCGATGAAATCATTCATCTATAGTTCAATGAACTAAGCTGATTTGCCATTGTAATAATTATACTAAGATAACTGTTACATTAGCAAAACAAAAATTGAGTACAATTTTTTAACAAATAAATAGAGAAAAAAATACCTGACCTTAAATAATTCCATGGAAAATTATCTGGAGTCCTTGAATGCACCCTTCTAGTCATCTACCATTGTTCCCTGCTCCGCTAGCTGATGTATGACAAAGAAGCTGAAGTACTAGCTGTTTCCATCAAGATTGGAGCCTCTGGTTTACTTCATAAGTACCACGAGCGAAGCTATCTTGACTGTATGGGATTCAAATTTAAGGCGATCCCGAACTAAAATAATTTTCACCCAAGTGATTAGCTCGATTCAGACAGACCAAGTCCATCTATTTTTAAATCGACTGTTTTCATCCAACATGGTTACAATTCCAACCCCAAAAAATTGTAACTATGATCGATGAAATCATTCATCTATAGTTCAATGAACTAAGCTGATTTGCCATTGTAATAATTATACTAAGATAACTGTTACATTAGCAAAACAAAAATTGAGTACAATTTTTTAACAAATAAATAGAGAAAAAAATACCTGACCTTAAATAATTCCATGGAAAATTATCTGGAGTCCTTGAATGCACCCTTCTAGTCATCTACCATTGTTCCCTGCTCCGCTAGCTGATGTATGACAAAGAAGCTGAAGTACTAGCTGTTTCCATCAAGATTGGAGCCTCTGGTTTACTTCATAAGTACCACGAGCGAAGCTATCTTGACTGTATGGAACTCAAATTTAAAGCGATCCCAAACTAAAATAATTTTCACCCAAGTGATTAGCTCGATTCAGACAGACCAAGTCCATCTATTTTTAAATCGACTGTTTTCATCCAACATGGTTACAATTCCAACCCCAAAAAATTGTAACTATGATCGATGAAATCATTCATCTATAGTTCAATGAACTAAGCTGATTTGCCATTGTAATAATTATACTAAGATAACTGTTACATTAGCAAAACAAAAATTGAGTACAATTTTTTAACAAATAAATAGAGAAAAAAATACCTGACCTTAAATAATTCCATGGAAAATTATCTGGAGTCCTTGAATGCACCCTTCTAGTCATCTACCATTGTTCCCTGCTCCGCTAGCTGATGTATGACAAAGAAGCTGAAGTACTAGCTGTTTCCATCAAGATTGGAGCCTCTGGTTTACTTCATAAGTACCACGAGCGAAGCTATCTTGACTGTATGGAACTCAAATTTAAAGCGATCCCAAACTAAAATAATTTTCACCCAAGTGATTAGCTCGATTCAGACAGACCAAGTCCATCTATTTTTAAATCGACTGTTTTCATCCAACATGGTTACAATTCCAACCCCAAAAAATTGTAACTATGATCGATGAAATCATTCATCTATAGTTCAATGAACTAAGCTGATTTGCCATTGTAATAATTATACTAAGATAACTGTTACATTAGCAAAACAAAAATTGAGTACAATTTTTTAACAAATAAATAGAGAAAAAAATACCTGACCTTAAATAATTCCATGGAAAATTATCTGGAGTCCTTGAATGCACCCTTCTAGTCATCTACCATTGTTCCCTGCTCCGCTAGCTGATGTATGACAAAGAAGCTGAAGTACTAGCTGTTTCCATCAAGATTGGAGCCTCTGGTTTACTTCATAAGTACCACGAGCGAAGCTATCTTGACTGTATGGAACTCAAATTTAAAGCGATCCCAAACTAAAATAATTTTCACCCAAGTGATTAGCTCGATTCAGACAGACCAAGTCCATCTATTTTTAAATCGACTGTTTTCATCCAACATGGTTACAATTCCAACCCCAAAAAATTGTAACTATGATCGATGAAATCATTCATCTATAGTTCAATGAACTAAGCTGATTTGCCATTGTAATAATTATACTAAGATAACTGTTACATTAGCAAAACAAAAATTGAGTACAATTTTTTAACAAATAAATAGAGAAAAAAATACCTGACCTTAAATAATTCCATGGAAAATTATCTGGAGTCCTTGAATGCACCCTTCTAGTCATCTACCATTGTTCCCTGCTCCGCTAGCTGATGTATGACAAAGAAGCTGAAGTACTAGCTGTTTCCATCAAGATTGGAGCCTCTGGTTTACTTCATAAGTACCACGAGCGAAGCTATCTTGACTGTATGGAACTCAAATTTAAAGCGATCCCAAACTAAAATAATTTTCACCCAAGTGATTAGCTCGATTCAGACAGACCAAGTCCATCTATTTTTAAATCGACTGTTTTCATCCAACATGGTTACAATTCCAACCCCAAAAAATTGTAACTATGATCGATGAAATCATTCATCTATAGTTCAATGAACTAAGCTGATTTGCCATTGTAATAATTATACTAAGATAACTGTTACATTAGCAAAACAAAAATTGAGTACAATTTTTTAACAAATAAATAGAGAAAAAAATACCTGACCTTAAATAATTCCATGGAAAATTATCTGGAGTCCTTGAATGCACCCTTCTAGTCATCTACCATTGTTCCCTGCTCCGCTAGCTGATGTATGACAAAGAAGCTGAAGTACTAGCTGTTTCCATCAAGATTGGAGCCTCTGGTTTACTTCATAAGTACCACGAGCGAAGCTATCTTGACTGTATGGAACTCAAATTTAAAGCGATCCCAAACTAAAATAATTTTCACCCAAGTGATTAGCTCGATTCAGACAGACCAAGTCCATCTATTTTTAAATCGACTGTTTTCATCCAACATGGTTACAATTCCAACCCCAAAAAATTGTAACTATGATCGATGAAATCATTCATCTATAGTTCAATGAACTAAGCTGATTTGCCATTGTAATAATTATACTAAGATAACTGTTACATTAGCAAAACAAAAATTGAGTACAATTTTTTAACAAATAAATAGAGAAAAAAATACCTGACCTTAAATAATTCCATGGAAAATTATCTGGAGTCCTTGAATGCACCCTTCTAGTCATCTACCATTGTTCCCTGCTCCGCTAGCTGATGTATGACAAAGAAGCTGAAGTACTAGCTGTTTCCATCAAGATTGGAGCCTCTGGTTTACTTCATAAGTACCACGAGCGAAGCTATCTTGACTGTATGGAACTCAAATTTAAAGCGATCCCAAACTAAAATAATTTTCACCCAAGTGATTAGCTCGATTCAGACAGACCAAGTCCATCTATTTTTAAATCGACTGTTTTCATCCAACATGGTTACAATTCCAACCCCAAAAAATTGTAACTATGATCGATGAAATCATTCATCTATAGTTCAATGAACTAAGCTGATTTGCCATTGTAATAATTATACTAAGATAACTGTTACATTAGCAAAACAAAAATTGAGTACAATTTTTTAACAAATAAATAGAGAAAAAAATACCTGACCTTAAATAATTCCATGGAAAATTATCTGGAGTCCTTGAATGCACCCTTCTAGTCATCTACCATTGTTCCCTGCTCCGCTAGCTGATGTATGACAAAGAAGCTGAAGTACTAGCTGTTTCCATCAAGATTGGAGCCTCTGGTTTACTTCATAAGTACCACGAGCGAAGCTATCTTGACTGTATGGAACTCAAATTTAAAGCGATCCCAAACTAAAATAATTTTCACCCAAGTGATTAGCTCGATTCAGACAGACCAAGTCCATCTATTTTTAAATCGACTGTTTTCATCCAACATGGTTACAATTCCAACCCCAAAAAATTGTAACTATGATCGATGAAATCATTCATCTATAGTTCAATGAACTAAGCTGATTTGCCATTGTAATAATTATACTAAGATAACTGTTACATTAGCAAAACAAAAATTGAGTACAATTTTTTAACAAATAAATAGAGAAAAAAATACCTGACCTTAAATAATTCCATGGAAAATTATCTGGAGTCCTTGAATGCACCCTTCTAGTCATCTACCATTGTTCCCTGCTCCGCTAGCTGATGTATGACAAAGAAGCTGAAGTACTAGCTGTTTCCATCAAGATTGGAGCCTCTGGTTTACTTCATAAGTACCACGAGCGAAGCTATCTTGACTGTATGGAACTCAAATTTAAAGCGATCCCAAACTAAAATAATTTTCACCCAAGTGATTAGCTCGATTCAGACAGACCAAGTCCATCTATTTTTAAATCGACTGTTTTCATCCAACATGGTTACAATTCCAACCCCAAAAAATTGTAACTATGATCGATGAAATCATTCATCTATAGTTCAATGAACTAAGCTGATTTGCCATTGTAATAATTATACTAAGATAACTGTTACATTAGCAAAACAAAAATTGAGTACAATTTTTTAACAAATAAATAGAGAAAAAAATACCTGACCTTAAATAATTCCATGGAAAATTATCTGGAGTCCTTGAATGCACCCTTCTAGTCATCTACCATTGTTCCCTGCTCCGCTAGCTGATGTATGACAAAGAAGCTGAAGTACTAGCTGTTTCCATCAAGATTGGAGCCTCTGGTTTACTTCATAAGTACCACGAGCGAAGCTATCTTGACTGTATGGAACTCAAATTTAAAGCGATCCCAAACTAAAATAATTTTCACCCAAGTGATTAGCTCGATTCAGACAGACCAAGTCCATCTATTTTTAAATCGACTGTTTTCATCCAACATGGTTACAATTCCAACCCCAAAAAATTGTAACTATGATCGATGAAATCATTCATCTATAGTTCAATGAACTAAGCTGATTTGCCATTGTAATAATTATACTAAGATAACTGTTACATTAGCAAAACAAAAATTGAGTACAATTTTTTAACAAATAAATAGAGAAAAAAATACCTGACCTTAAATAATTCCATGGAAAATTATCTGGAGTCCTTGAATGCACCCTTCTAGTCATCTACCATTGTTCCCTGCTCCGCTAGCTGATGTATGACAAAGAAGCTGAAGTACTAGCTGTTTCCATCAAGATTGGAGCCTCTGGTTTACTTCATAAGTACCACGAGCGAAGCTATCTTGACTGTATGGGATTCAAATTTAAGGCGATCCCGAACTAAAATAATTTTCACCCAAGTGATTAGCTCGATTCAGACAGACCAAGTCCATCTATTTTTAAATCGACTGTTTTCATCCAACATGGTTACAATTCCAACCCCAAAAAATTGTAACTATGATCGATGAAATCATTCATCTATAGTTCAATGAACTAAGCTGATTTGCCATTGTAATAATTATACTAAGATAACTGTTACATTAGCAAAACAAAAATTGAGTACAATTTTTTAACAAATAAATAGAGAAAAAAATACCTGACCTTAAATAATTCCATGGAAAATTATCTGGAGTCCTTGAATGCACCCTTCTGGTCATCTACCATTGTTCCCTGCTCCGCTAGCTGATGTATGACAAAGAAGCTGAAGTACTAGCTGTTTCCATCAAGATTGGAGCCTCTGGTTTACTTCATAAGTACCACGAGCGAAGCTATCTTGACTGTATGGAACTCAAATTTAAAGCGATCCCAAACTAAAATAATTTTCACCCAAGTGATTAGCTCGATTCAGACAGACCAAGTCCATCTATTTTTAAATCGACTGTTTTCATCCAACATGGTTACAATTCCAACCCCAAAAAATTGTAACTATGATCGATGAAATCATTCATCTATAGTTCAATGAACTAAGCTGATTTGCCATTGTAATAATTATACTAAGATAACTGTTACATTAGCAAAACAAAAATTGAGTACAATTTTTTAACAAATAAATAGAGAAAAAAATACCTGACCTTAAATAATTCCATGGAAAATTATCTGGAGTCCTTGAATGCACCCTTCTAGTCATCTACCATTGTTCCCTGCTCCGCTAGCTGATGTATGACAAAGAAGCTGAAGTACTAGCTGTTTCCATCAAGATTGGAGCCTCTGGTTTACTTCATAAGTACCACGAGCGAAGCTATCTTGACTGTATGGGATTCAAATTTAAGGCGATCCCGAACTAAAATAATTTTCACCCAAGTGATTAGCTCGATTCAGACAGACCAAGTCCATCTATTTTTAAATCGACTGTTTTCATCCAACATGGTTACAATTCCAACCCCAAAAAATTGTAACTATGATCGATGAAATCATTCATCTATAGTTCAATGAACTAAGCTGATTTGCCATTGTAATAATTATACTAAGATAACTGTTACATTAGCAAAACAAAAATTGAGTACAATTTTTTAACAAATAAATAGAGAAAAAAATACCTGACCTTAAATAATTCCATGGAAAATTATCTGGAGTCCTTGAATGCACCCTTCTAGTCATCTACCATTGTTCCCTGCTCCGCTAGCTGATGTATGACAAAGAAGCTGAAGTACTAGCTGTTTCCATCAAGATTGGAGCCTCTGGTTTACTTCATAAGTACCACGAGCGAAGCTATCTTGACTGTATGGGATTCAAATTTAAGGCGATCCCGAACTAAAATAATTTTCACCCAAGTGATTAGCTCGATTCAGACAGACCAAGTCCATCTATTTTTAAATCGACTGTTTTCATCCAACATGGTTACAATTCCAACCCCAAAAAATTGTAACTATGATCGATGAAATCATTCATCTATAGTTCAATGAACTAAGCTGATTTGCCATTGTAATAATTATACTAAGATAACTGTTACATTAGCAAAACAAAAATTGAGTACAATTTTTTAACAAATAAATAGAGAAAAAAATACCTGACCTTAAATAATTCCATGGAAAATTATCTGGAGTCCTTGAATGCACCCTTCTAGTCATCTACCATTGTTCCCTGCTCCGCTAGCTGATGTATGACAAAGAAGCTGAAGTACTAGCTGTTTCCATCAAGATTGGAGCCTCTGGTTTACTTCATAAGTACCACGAGCGAAGCTATCTTGACTGTATGGGATTCAAATTTAAGGCGATCCCGAACTAAAATAATTTTCACCCAAGTGATTAGCTCGATTCAGACAGACCAAGTCCATCTATTTTTAAATCGACTGTTTTCATCCAACATGGTTACAATTCCAACCCCAAAAAATTGTAACTATGATCGATGAAATCATTCATCTATAGTTCAATGAACTAAGCTGATTTGCCATTGTAATAATTATACTAAGATAACTGTTACATTAGCAAAACAAAAATTGAGTACAATTTTTTAACAAATAAATAGAGAAAAAAATACCTGACCTTAAATAATTCCATGGAAAATTATCTGGAGTCCTTGAATGCACCCTTCTAGTCATCTACCATTGTTCCCTGCTCCGCTAGCTGATGTATGACAAAGAAGCTGAAGTACTAGCTGTTTCCATCAAGATTGGAGCCTCTGGTTTACTTCATAAGTACCACGAGCGAAGCTATCTTGACTGTATGGGATTCAAATTTAAGGCGATCCCGAACTAAAATAATTTTCACCCAAGTGATTAGCTCGATTCAGACAGACCAAGTCCATCTATTTTTAAATCGACTGTTTTCATCCAACATGGTTACAATTCCAACCCCAAAAAATTGTAACTATGATCGATGAAATCATTCATCTATAGTTCAATGAACTAAGCTGATTTGCCATTGTAATAATTATACTAAGATAACTGTTACATTAGCAAAACAAAAATTGAGTACAATTTTTTAACAAATAAATAGAGAAAAAAATACCTGACCTTAAATAATTCCATGGAAAATTATCTGGAGTCCTTGAATGCACCCTTCTAGTCATCTACCATTGTTCCCTGCTCCGCTAGCTGATGTATGACAAAGAAGCTGAAGTACTAGCTGTTTCCATCAAGATTGGAGCCTCTGGTTTACTTCATAAGTACCACGAGCGAAGCTATCTTGACTGTATGGGATTCAAATTTAAGGCGATCCCGAACTAAAATAATTTTCACCCAAGTGATTAGCTCGATTCAGACAGACCAAGTCCATCTATTTTTAAATCGACTGTTTTCATCCAACATGGTTACAATTCCAACCCCAAAAAATTGTAACTATGATCGATGAAATCATTCATCTATAGTTCAATGAACTAAGCTGATTTGCCATTGTAATAATTATACTAAGATAACTGTTACATTAGCAAAACAAAAATTGAGTACAATTTTTTAACAAATAAATAGAGAAAAAAATACCTGACCTTAAATAATTCCATGGAAAATTATCTGGAGTCCTTGAATGCACCCTTCTAGTCATCTACCATTGTTCCCTGCTCCGCTAGCTGATGTATGACAAAGAAGCTGAAGTACTAGCTGTTTCCATCAAGATTGGAGCCTCTGGTTTACTTCATAAGTACCACGAGCGAAGCTATCTTGACTGTATGGGATTCAAATTTAAGGCGATCCCGAACTAAAATAATTTTCACCCAAGTGATTAGCTCGATTCAGACAGACCAAGTCCATCTATTTTTAAATCGACTGTTTTCATCCAACATGGTTACAATTCCAACCCCAAAAAATTGTAACTATGATCGATGAAATCATTCATCTATAGTTCAATGAACTAAGCTGATTTGCCATTGTAATAATTATACTAAGATAACTGTTACATTAGCAAAACAAAAATTGAGTACAATTTTTTAACAAATAAATAGAGAAAAAAATACCTGACCTTAAATAATTCCATGGAAAATTATCTGGAGTCCTTGAATGCACCCTTCTAGTCATCTACCATTGTTCCCTGCTCCGCTAGCTGATGTATGACAAAGAAGCTGAAGTACTAGCTGTTTCCATCAAGATTGGAGCCTCTGGTTTACTTCATAAGTACCACGAGCGAAGCTATCTTGACTGTATGGGATTCAAATTTAAGGCGATCCCGAACTAAAATAATTTTCACCCAAGTGATTAGCTCGATTCAGACAGACCAAGTCCATCTATTTTTAAATCGACTGTTTTCATCCAACATGGTTACAATTCCAACCCCAAAAAATTGTAACTATGATCGATGAAATCATTCATCTATAGTTCAATGAACTAAGCTGATTTGCCATTGTAATAATTATACTAAGATAACTGTTACATTAGCAAAACAAAAATTGAGTACAATTTTTTAACAAATAAATAGAGAAAAAAATACCTGACCTTAAATAATTCCATGGAAAATTATCTGGAGTCCTTGAATGCACCCTTCTGGTCATCTACCATTGTTCCCTGCTCCGCTAGCTGATGTATGACAAAGAAGCTGAAGTACTAGCTGTTTCCATCAAGATTGGAGCCTCTGGTTTACTTCATAAGTACCACGAGCGAAGCTATCTTGACTGTATGGAACTCAAATTTAAAGCGATCCCAAACTAAAATAATTTTCACCCAAGTGATTAGCTCGATTCAGACAGACCAAGTCCATCTATTTTTAAATCGACTGTTTTCATCCAACATGGTTACAATTCCAACCCCAAAAAATTGTAACTATGATCGATGAAATCATTCATCTATAGTTCAATGAACTAAGCTGATTTGCCATTGTAATAATTATACTAAGATAACTGTTACATTAGCAAAACAAAAATTGAGTACAATTTTTTAACAAATAAATAGAGAAAAAAATACCTGACCTTAAATAATTCCATGGAAAATTATCTGGAGTCCTTGAATGCACCCTTCTAGTCATCTACCATTGTTCCCTGCTCCGCTAGCTGATGTATGACAAAGAAGCTGAAGTACTAGCTGTTTCCATCAAGATTGGAGCCTCTGGTTTACTTCATAAGTACCACGAGCGAAGCTATCTTGACTGTATGGGATTCAAATTTAAGGCGATCCCGAACTAAAATAATTTTCACCCAAGTGATTAGCTCGATTCAGACAGACCAAGTCCATCTATTTTTAAATCGACTGTTTTCATCCAACATGGTTACAATTCCAACCCCAAAAAATTGTAACTATGATCGATGAAATCATTCATCTATAGTTCAATGAACTAAGCTGATTTGCCATTGTAATAATTATACTAAGATAACTGTTACATTAGCAAAACAAAAATTGAGTACAATTTTTTAACAAATAAATAGAGAAAAAAATACCTGACCTTAAATAATTCCATGGAAAATTATCTGGAGTCCTTGAATGCACCCTTCTAGTCATCTACCATTGTTCCCTGCTCCGCTAGCTGATGTATGACAAAGAAGCTGAAGTACTAGCTGTTTCCATCAAGATTGGAGCCTCTGGTTTACTTCATAAGTACCACGAGCGAAGCTATCTTGACTGTATGGGATTCAAATTTAAGGCGATCCCGAACTAAAATAATTTTCACCCAAGTGATTAGCTCGATTCAGACAGACCAAGTCCATCTATTTTTAAATCGACTGTTTTCATCCAACATGGTTACAATTCCAACCCCAAAAAATTGTAACTATGATCGATGAAATCATTCATCTATAGTTCAATGAACTAAGCTGATTTGCCATTGTAATAATTATACTAAGATAACTGTTACATTAGCAAAACAAAAATTGAGTACAATTTTTTAACAAATAAATAGAGAAAAAAATACCTGACCTTAAATAATTCCATGGAAAATTATCTGGAGTCCTTGAATGCACCCTTCTAGTCATCTACCATTGTTCCCTGCTCCGCTAGCTGATGTATGACAAAGAAGCTGAAGTACTAGCTGTTTCCATCAAGATTGGAGCCTCTGGTTTACTTCATAAGTACCACGAGCGAAGCTATCTTGACTGTATGGGATTCAAATTTAAGGCGATCCCGAACTAAAATAATTTTCACCCAAGTGATTAGCTCGATTCAGACAGACCAAGTCCATCTATTTTTAAATCGACTGTTTTCATCCAACATGGTTACAATTCCAACCCCAAAAAATTGTAACTATGATCGATGAAATCATTCATCTATAGTTCAATGAACTAAGCTGATTTGCCATTGTAATAATTATACTAAGATAACTGTTACATTAGCAAAACAAAAATTGAGTACAATTTTTTAACAAATAAATAGAGAAAAAAATACCTGACCTTAAATAATTCCATGGAAAATTATCTGGAGTCCTTGAATGCACCCTTCTAGTCATCTACCATTGTTCCCTGCTCCGCTAGCTGATGTATGACAAAGAAGCTGAAGTACTAGCTGTTTCCATCAAGATTGGAGCCTCTGGTTTACTTCATAAGTACCACGAGCGAAGCTATCTTGACTGTATGGGATTCAAATTTAAGGCGATCCCGAACTAAAATAATTTTCACCCAAGTGATTAGCTCGATTCAGACAGACCAAGTCCATCTATTTTTAAATCGACTGTTTTCATCCAACATGGTTACAATTCCAACCCCAAAAAATTGTAACTATGATCGATGAAATCATTCATCTATAGTTCAATGAACTAAGCTGATTTGCCATTGTAATAATTATACTAAGATAACTGTTACATTAGCAAAACAAAAATTGAGTACAATTTTTTAACAAATAAATAGAGAAAAAAATACCTGACCTTAAATAATTCCATGGAAAATTATCTGGAGTCCTTGAATGCACCCTTCTAGTCATCTACCATTGTTCCCTGCTCCGCTAGCTGATGTATGACAAAGAAGCTGAAGTACTAGCTGTTTCCATCAAGATTGGAGCCTCTGGTTTACTTCATAAGTACCACGAGCGAAGCTATCTTGACTGTATGGAACTCAAATTTAAAGCGATCCCAAACTAAAATAATTTTCACCCAAGTGATTAGCTCGATTCAGACAGACCAAGTCCATCTATTTTTAAATCGACTGTTTTCATCCAACATGGTTACAATTCCAACCCCAAAAAATTGTAACTATGATCGATGAAATCATTCATCTATAGTTCAATGAACTAAGCTGATTTGCCATTGTAATAATTATACTAAGATAACTGTTACATTAGCAAAACAAAAATTGAGTACAATTTTTTAACAAATAAATAGAGAAAAAAATACCTGACCTTAAATAATTCCATGGAAAATTATCTGGAGTCCTTGAATGCACCCTTCTAGTCATCTACCATTGTTCCCTGCTCCGCTAGCTGATGTATGACAAAGAAGCTGAAGTACTAGCTGTTTCCATCAAGATTGGAGCCTCTGGTTTACTTCATAAGTACCACGAGCGAAGCTATCTTGACTGTATGGAACTCAAATTTAAAGCGATCCCAAACTAAAATAATTTTCACCCAAGTGATTAGCTCGATTCAGACAGACCAAGTCCATCTATTTTTAAATCGACTGTTTTCATCCAACATGGTTACAATTCCAACCCCAAAAAATTGTAACTATGATCGATGAAATCATTCATCTATAGTTCAATGAACTAAGCTGATTTGCCATTGTAATAATTATACTAAGATAACTGTTACATTAGCAAAACAAAAATTGAGTACAATTTTTTAACAAATAAATAGAGAAAAAAATACCTGACCTTAAATAATTCCATGGAAAATTATCTGGAGTCCTTGAATGCACCCTTCTAGTCATCTACCATTGTTCCCTGCTCCGCTAGCTGATGTATGACAAAGAAGCTGAAGTACTAGCTGTTTCCATCAAGATTGGAGCCTCTGGTTTACTTCATAAGTACCACGAGCGAAGCTATCTTGACTGTATGGAACTCAAATTTAAAGCGATCCCAAACTAAAATAATTTTCACCCAAGTGATTAGCTCGATTCAGACAGACCAAGTCCATCTATTTTTAAATCGACTGTTTTCATCCAACATGGTTACAATTCCAACCCCAAAAAATTGTAACTATGATCGATGAAATCATTCATCTATAGTTCAATGAACTAAGCTGATTTGCCATTGTAATAATTATACTAAGATAACTGTTACATTAGCAAAACAAAAATTGAGTACAATTTTTTAACAAATAAATAGAGAAAAAAATACCTGACCTTAAATAATTCCATGGAAAATTATCTGGAGTCCTTGAATGCACCCTTCTAGTCATCTACCATTGTTCCCTGCTCCGCTAGCTGATGTATGACAAAGAAGCTGAAGTACTAGCTGTTTCCATCAAGATTGGAGCCTCTGGTTTACTTCATAAGTACCACGAGCGAAGCTATCTTGACTGTATGGGATTCAAATTTAAGGCGATCCCGAACTAAAATAATTTTCACCCAAGTGATTAGCTCGATTCAGACAGACCAAGTCCATCTATTTTTAAATCGACTGTTTTCATCCAACATGGTTACAATTCCAACCCCAAAAAATTGTAACTATGATCGATGAAATCATTCATCTATAGTTCAATGAACTAAGCTGATTTGCCATTGTAATAATTATACTAAGATAACTGTTACATTAGCAAAACAAAAATTGAGTACAATTTTTTAACAAATAAATAGAGAAAAAAATACCTGACCTTAAATAATTCCATGGAAAATTATCTGGAGTCCTTGAATGCACCCTTCTAGTCATCTACCATTGTTCCCTGCTCCGCTAGCTGATGTATGACAAAGAAGCTGAAGTACTAGCTGTTTCCATCAAGATTGGAGCCTCTGGTTTACTTCATAAGTACCACGAGCGAAGCTATCTTGACTGTATGGGATTCAAATTTAAGGCGATCCCGAACTAAAATAATTTTCACCCAAGTGATTAGCTCGATTCAGACAGACCAAGTCCATCTATTTTTAAATCGACTGTTTTCATCCAACATGGTTACAATTCCAACCCCAAAAAATTGTAACTATGATCGATGAAATCATTCATCTATAGTTCAATGAACTAAGCTGATTTGCCATTGTAATAATTATACTAAGATAACTGTTACATTAGCAAAACAAAAATTGAGTACAATTTTTTAACAAATAAATAGAGAAAAAATACCTGACCTTAAATAATTCCATGGAAAATTATCTGGAGTCCTTGAATGCACCCTTCTAGTCATCTACCATTGTTCCCTGCTCCGCTAGCTGATGTATGACAAAGAAGCTGAAGTACTAGCTGTTTCCATCAAGATTGGAGCCTCTGGTTTACTTCATAAGTACCACGAGCGAAGCTATCTTGACTGTATGGAACTCAAATTTAAAGCGATCCCAAACTAAAATAATTTTCACCCAAGTGATTAGCTCGATTCAGACAGACCAAGTCCATCTATTTTTAAATCGACTGTTTTCATCCAACATGGTTACAATTCCAACCCCAAAAAATTGTAACTATGATCGATGAAATCATTCATCTATAGTTCAATGAACTAAGCTGATTTGCCATTGTAATAATTATACTAAGATAACTGTTACATTAGCAAAACAAAAATTGAGTACAATTTTTTAACAAATAAATAGAGAAAAAAATACCTGACCTTAAATAATTCCATGGAAAATTATCTGGAGTCCTTGAATGCACCCTTCTAGTCATCTACCATTGTTCCCTGCTCCGCTAGCTGATGTATGACAAAGAAGCTGAAGTACTAGCTGTTTCCATCAAGATTGGAGCCTCTGGTTTACTTCATAAGTACCACGAGCGAAGCTATCTTGACTGTATGGAACTCAAATTTAAAGCGATCCCAAACTAAAATAATTTTCACCCAAGTGATTAGCTCGATTCAGACAGACCAAGTCCATCTATTTTTAAATCGACTGTTTTCATCCAACATGGTTACAATTCCAACCCCAAAAAATTGTAACTATGATCGATGAAATCATTCATCTATAGTTCAATGAACTAAGCTGATTTGCCATTGTAATAATTATACTAAGATAACTGTTACATTAGCAAAACAAAAATTGAGTACAATTTTTTAACAAATAAATAGAGAAAAAAATACCTGACCTTAAATAATTCCATGGAAAATTATCTGGAGTCCTTGAATGCACCCTTCTAGTCATCTACCATTGTTCCCTGCTCCGCTAGCTGATGTATGACAAAGAAGCTGAAGTACTAGCTGTTTCCATCAAGATTGGAGCCTCTGGTTTACTTCATAAGTACCACGAGCGAAGCTATCTTGACTGTATGGAACTCAAATTTAAAGCGATCCCAAACTAAAATAATTTTCACCCAAGTGATTAGCTCGATTCAGACAGACCAAGTCCATCTATTTTTAAATCGACTGTTTTCATCCAACATGGTTACAATTCCAACCCCAAAAAATTGTAACTATGATCGATGAAATCATTCATCTATAGTTCAATGAACTAAGCTGATTTGCCATTGTAATAATTATACTAAGATAACTGTTACATTAGCAAAACAAAAATTGAGTACAATTTTTTAACAAATAAATAGAGAAAAAAATACCTGACCTTAAATAATTCCATGGAAAATTATCTGGAGTCCTTGAATGCACCCTTCTAGTCATCTACCATTGTTCCCTGCTCCGCTAGCTGATGTATGACAAAGAAGCTGAAGTACTAGCTGTTTCCATCAAGATTGGAGCCTCTGGTTTACTTCATAAGTACCACGAGCGAAGCTATCTTGACTGTATGGAACTCAAATTTAAAGCGATCCCAAACTAAAATAATTTTCACCCAAGTGATTAGCTCGATTCAGACAGACCAAGTCCATCTATTTTTAAATCGACTGTTTTCATCCAACATGGTTACAATTCCAACCCCAAAAAATTGTAACTATGATCGATGAAATCATTCATCTATAGTTCAATGAACTAAGCTGATTTGCCATTGTAATAATTATACTAAGATAACTGTTACATTAGCAAAACAAAAATTGAGTACAATTTTTTAACAAATAAATAGAGAAAAAAATACCTGACCTTAAATAATTCCATGGAAAATTATCTGGAGTCCTTGAATGCACCCTTCTGGTCATCTACCATTGTTCCCTGCTCCGCTAGCTGATGTATGACAAAGAAGCTGAAGTACTAGCTGTTTCCATCAAGATTGGAGCCTCTGGTTTACTTCATAAGTACCACGAGCGAAGCTATCTTGACTGTATGGGATTCAAATTTAAGGCGATCCCGAACTAAAATAATTTTCACCCAAGTGATTAGCTCGATTCAGACAGACCAAGTCCATCTATTTTTAAATCGACTGTTTTCATCCAACATGGTTACAATTCCAACCCCAAAAAATTGTAACTATGATCGATGAAATCATTCATCTATAGTTCAATGAACTAAGCTGATTTGCCATTGTAATAATTATACTAAGATAACTGTTACATTAGCAAAACAAAAATTGAGTACAATTTTTTAACAAATAAATAGAGAAAAAAATACCTGACCTTAAATAATTCCATGGAAAATTATCTGGAGTCCTTGAATGCACCCTTCTAGTCATCTACCATTGTTCCCTGCTCCGCTAGCTGATGTATGACAAAGAAGCTGAAGTACTAGCTGTTTCCATCAAGATTGGAGCCTCTGGTTTACTTCATAAGTACCACGAGCGAAGCTATCTTGACTGTATGGGATTCAAATTTAAGGCGATCCCGAACTAAAATAATTTTCACCCAAGTAATTAGCTCGATTCAGACAGACCAAGTCCATCTATTTTTAAATCGACTGTTTTCATCCAACATGGTTACAATTCCAACCCCAAAAAATTGTAACTATGATCGATGAAATCATTCATCTATAGTTCAATGAACTAAGCTGATTTGCCATTGTAATAATTATACTAAGATAACTGTTACATTAGCAAAACAAAAATTGAGTACAATTTTTTAACAAATAAATAGAGAAAAAAATACCTGACCTTAAATAATTCCATGGAAAATTATCTGGAGTCCTTGAATGCACCCTTCTGGTCATCTACCATTGTTCCCTGCTCCGCTAGCTGATGTATGACAAAGAAGCTGAAGTACTAGCTGTTTCCATCAAGATTGGAGCCTCTGGTTTACTTCATAAGTACCACGAGCGAAGCTATCTTGACTGTATGGGATTCAAATTTAAGGCGATCCCGAACTAAAATAATTTTCACCCAAGTGATTAGCTCGATTCAGACAGACCAAGTCCATCTATTTTTAAATCGACTGTTTTCATCCAACATGGTTACAATTCCAACCCCAAAAAATTGTAACTATGATCGATGAAATCATTCATCTATAGTTCAATGAACTAAGCTGATTTGCCATTGTAATAATTATACTAAGATAACTGTTACATTAGCAAAACAAAAATTGAGTACAATTTTTTAACAAATAAATAGAGAAAAAAATACCTGACCTTAAATAATTCCATGGAAAATTATCTGGAGTCCTTGAATGCACCCTTCTAGTCATCTACCATTGTTCCCTGCTCCGCTAGCTGATGTATGACAAAGAAGCTGAAGTACTAGCTGTTTCCATCAAGATTGGAGCCTCTGGTTTACTTCATAAGTACCACGAGCGAAGCTATCTTGACTGTATGGGATTCAAATTTAAGGCGATCCCGAACTAAAATAATTTTCACCCAAGTAATTAGCTCGATTCAGACAGACCAAGTCCATCTATTTTTAAATCGACTGTTTTCATCCAACATGGTTACAATTCCAACCCCAAAAAATTGTAACTATGATCGATGAAATCATTCATCTATAGTTCAATGAACTAAGCTGATTTGCCATTGTAATAATTATACTAAGATAACTGTTACATTAGCAAAACAAAAATTGAGTACAATTTTTTAACAAATAAATAGAGAAAAAAATACCTGACCTTAAATAATTCCATGGAAAATTATCTGGAGTCCTTGAATGCACCCTTCTAGTCATCTACCATTGTTCCCTGCTCCGCTAGCTGATGTATGACAAAGAAGCTGAAGTACTAGCTGTTTCCATCAAGATTGGAGCCTCTGGTTTACTTCATAAGTACCACGAGCGAAGCTATCTTGACTGTATGGGATTCAAATTTAAGGCGATCCCGAACTAAAATAATTTTCACCCAAGTGATTAGCTCGATTCAGACAGACCAAGTCCATCTATTTTTAAATCGACTGTTTTCATCCAACATGGTTACAATTCCAACCCCAAAAAATTGTAACTATGATCGATGAAATCATTCATCTATAGTTCAATGAACTAAGCTGATTTGCCATTGTAATAATTATACTAAGATAACTGTTACATTAGCAAAACAAAAATTGAGTACAATTTTTTAACAAATAAATAGAGAAAAAAATACCTGACCTTAAATAATTCCATGGAAAATTATCTGGAGTCCTTGAATGCACCCTTCTAGTCATCTACCATTGTTCCCTGCTCCGCTAGCTGATGTATGACAAAGAAGCTGAAGTACTAGCTGTTTCCATCAAGATTGGAGCCTCTGGTTTACTTCATAAGTACCACGAGCGAAGCTATCTTGACTGTATGGAACTCAAATTTAAAGCGATCCCAAACTAAAATAATTTTCACCCAAGTGATTAGCTCGATTCAGACAGACCAAGTCCATCTATTTTTAAATCGACTGTTTTCATCCAACATGGTTACAATTCCAACCCCAAAAAATTGTAACTATGATCGATGAAATCATTCATCTATAGTTCAATGAACTAAGCTGATTTGCCATTGTAATAATTATACTAAGATAACTGTTACATTAGCAAAACAAAAATTGAGTACAATTTTTTAACAAATAAATAGAGAAAAAAATACCTGACCTTAAATAATTCCATGGAAAATTATCTGGAGTCCTTGAATGCACCCTTCTAGTCATCTACCATTGTTCCCTGCTCCGCTAGCTGATGTATGACAAAGAAGCTGAAGTACTAGCTGTTTCCATCAAGATTGGAGCCTCTGGTTTACTTCATAAGTACCACGAGCGAAGCTATCTTGACTGTATGGAACTCAAATTTAAAGCGATCCCAAACTAAAATAATTTTCACCCAAGTGATTAGCTCGATTCAGACAGACCAAGTCCATCTATTTTTAAATCGACTGTTTTCATCCAACATGGTTACAATTCCAACCCCAAAAAATTGTAACTATGATCGATGAAATCATTCATCTATAGTTCAATGAACTAAGCTGATTTGCCATTGTAATAATTATACTAAGATAACTGTTACATTAGCAAAACAAAAATTGAGTACAATTTTTTAACAAATAAATAGAGAAAAAAATACCTGACCTTAAATAATTCCATGGAAAATTATCTGGAGTCCTTGAATGCACCCTTCTAGTCATCTACCATTGTTCCCTGCTCCGCTAGCTGATGTATGACAAAGAAGCTGAAGTACTAGCTGTTTCCATCAAGATTGGAGCCTCTGGTTTACTTCATAAGTACCACGAGCGAAGCTATCTTGACTGTATGGAACTCAAATTTAAAGCGATCCCAAACTAAAATAATTTTCACCCAAGTGATTAGCTCGATTCAGACAGACCAAGTCCATCTATTTTTAAATCGACTGTTTTCATCCAACATGGTTACAATTCCAACCCCAAAAAATTGTAACTATGATCGATGAAATCATTCATCTATAGTTCAATGAACTAAGCTGATTTGCCATTGTAATAATTATACTAAGATAACTGTTACATTAGCAAAACAAAAATTGAGTACAATTTTTTAACAAATAAATAGAGAAAAAAATACCTGACCTTAAATAATTCCATGGAAAATTATCTGGAGTCCTTGAATGCACCCTTCTAGTCATCTACCATTGTTCCCTGCTCCGCTAGCTGATGTATGACAAAGAAGCTGAAGTACTAGCTGTTTCCATCAAGATTGGAGCCTCTGGTTTACTTCATAAGTACCACGAGCGAAGCTATCTTGACTGTATGGGATTCAAATTTAAGGCGATCCCGAACTAAAATAATTTTCACCCAAGTAATTAGCTCGATTCAGACAGACCAAGTCCATCTATTTTTAAATCGACTGTTTTCATCCAACATGGTTACAATTCCAACCCCAAAAAATTGTAACTATGATCGATGAAATCATTCATCTATAGTTCAATGAACTAAGCTGATTTGCCATTGTAATAATTATACTAAGATAACTGTTACATTAGCAAAACAAAAATTGAGTACAATTTTTTAACAAATAAATAGAGAAAAAAATACCTGACCTTAAATAATTCCATGGAAAATTATCTGGAGTCCTTGAATGCACCCTTCTAGTCATCTACCATTGTTCCCTGCTCCGCTAGCTGATGTATGACAAAGAAGCTGAAGTACTAGCTGTTTCCATCAAGATTGGAGCCTCTGGTTTACTTCATAAGTACCACGAGCGAAGCTATCTTGACTGTATGGGATTCAAATTTAAGGCGATCCCGAACTAAAATAATTTTCACCCAAGTGATTAGCTCGATTCAGACAGACCAAGTCCATCTATTTTTAAATCGACTGTTTTCATCCAACATGGTTACAATTCCAACCCCAAAAAATTGTAACTATGATCGATGAAATCATTCATCTATAGTTCAATGAACTAAGCTGATTTGCCATTGTAATAATTATACTAAGATAACTGTTACATTAGCAAAACAAAAATTGAGTACAATTTTTTAACAAATAAATAGAGAAAAAAATACCTGACCTTAAATAATTCCATGGAAAATTATCTGGAGTCCTTGAATGCACCCTTCTAGTCATCTACCATTGTTCCCTGCTCCGCTAGCTGATGTATGACAAAGAAGCTGAAGTACTAGCTGTTTCCATCAAGATTGGAGCCTCTGGTTTACTTCATAAGTACCACGAGCGAAGCTATCTTGACTGTATGGAACTCAAATTTAAAGCGATCCCAAACTAAAATAATTTTCACCCAAGTGATTAGCTCGATTCAGACAGACCAAGTCCATCTATTTTTAAATCGACTGTTTTCATCCAACATGGTTACAATTCCAACCCCAAAAAATTGTAACTATGATCGATGAAATCATTCATCTATAGTTCAATGAACTAAGCTGATTTGCCATTGTAATAATTATACTAAGATAACTGTTACATTAGCAAAACAAAAATTGAGTACAATTTTTTAACAAATAAATAGAGAAAAAAATACCTGACCTTAAATAATTCCATGGAAAATTATCTGGAGTCCTTGAATGCACCCTTCTAGTCATCTACCATTGTTCCCTGCTCCGCTAGCTGATGTATGACAAAGAAGCTGAAGTACTAGCTGTTTCCATCAAGATTGGAGCCTCTGGTTTACTTCATAAGTACCACGAGCGAAGCTATCTTGACTGTATGGAACTCAAATTTAAAGCGATCCCAAACTAAAATAATTTTCACCCAAGTGATTAGCTCGATTCAGACAGACCAAGTCCATCTATTTTTAAATCGACTGTTTTCATCCAACATGGTTACAATTCCAACCCCAAAAAATTGTAACTATGATCGATGAAATCATTCATCTATAGTTCAATGAACTAAGCTGATTTGCCATTGTAATAATTATACTAAGATAACTGTTACATTAGCAAAACAAAAATTGAGTACAATTTTTTAACAAATAAATAGAGAAAAAAATACCTGACCTTAAATAATTCCATGGAAAATTATCTGGAGTCCTTGAATGCACCCTTCTAGTCATCTACCATTGTTCCCTGCTCCGCTAGCTGATGTATGACAAAGAAGCTGAAGTACTAGCTGTTTCCATCAAGATTGGAGCCTCTGGTTTACTTCATAAGTACCACGAGCGAAGCTATCTTGACTGTATGGAACTCAAATTTAAAGCGATCCCAAACTAAAATAATTTTCACCCAAGTGATTAGCTCGATTCAGACAGACCAAGTCCATCTATTTTTAAATCGACTGTTTTCATCCAACATGGTTACAATTCCAACCCCAAAAAATTGTAACTATGATCGATGAAATCATTCATCTATAGTTCAATGAACTAAGCTGATTTGCCATTGTAATAATTATACTAAGATAACTGTTACATTAGCAAAACAAAAATTGAGTACAATTTTTTAACAAATAAATAGAGAAAAAAATACCTGACCTTAAATAATTCCATGGAAAATTATCTGGAGTCCTTGAATGCACCCTTCTAGTCATCTACCATTGTTCCCTGCTCCGCTAGCTGATGTATGACAAAGAAGCTGAAGTACTAGCTGTTTCCATCAAGATTGGAGCCTCTGGTTTACTTCATAAGTACCACGAGCGAAGCTATCTTGACTGTATGGAACTCAAATTTAAAGCGATCCCAAACTAAAATAATTTTCACCCAAGTGATTAGCTCGATTCAGACAGACCAAGTCCATCTATTTTTAAATCGACTGTTTTCATCCAACATGGTTACAATTCCAACCCCAAAAAATTGTAACTATGATCGATGAAATCATTCATCTATAGTTCAATGAACTAAGCTGATTTGCCATTGTAATAATTATACTAAGATAACTGTTACATTAGCAAAACAAAAATTGAGTACAATTTTTTAACAAATAAATAGAGAAAAAAATACCTGACCTTAAATAATTCCATGGAAAATTATCTGGAGTCCTTGAATGCACCCTTCTAGTCATCTACCATTGTTCCCTGCTCCGCTAGCTGATGTATGACAAAGAAGCTGAAGTACTAGCTGTTTCCATCAAGATTGGAGCCTCTGGTTTACTTCATAAGTACCACGAGCGAAGCTATCTTGACTGTATGGAACTCAAATTTAAAGCGATCCCAAACTAAAATAATTTTCACCCAAGTGATTAGCTCGATTCAGACAGACCAAGTCCATCTATTTTTAAATCGACTGTTTTCATCCAACATGGTTACAATTCCAACCCCAAAAAATTGTAACTATGATCGATGAAATCATTCATCTATAGTTCAATGAACTAAGCTGATTTGCCATTGTAATAATTATACTAAGATAACTGTTACATTAGCAAAACAAAAATTGAGTACAATTTTTTAACAAATAAATAGAGAAAAAAATACCTGACCTTAAATAATTCCATGGAAAATTATCTGGAGTCCTTGAATGCACCCTTCTGGTCATCTACCATTGTTCCCTGCTCCGCTAGCTGATGTATGACAAAGAAGCTGAAGTACTAGCTGTTTCCATCAAGATTGGAGCCTCTGGTTTACTTCATAAGTACCACGAGCGAAGCTATCTTGACTGTATGGGATTCAAATTTAAGGCGATCCCGAACTAAAATAATTTTCACCCAAGTGATTAGCTCGATTCAGACAGACCAAGTCCATCTATTTTTAAATCGACTGTTTTCATCCAACATGGTTACAATTCCAACCCCAAAAAATTGTAACTATGATCGATGAAATCATTCATCTATAGTTCAATGAACTAAGCTGATTTGCCATTGTAATAATTATACTAAGATAACTGTTACATTAGCAAAACAAAAATTGAGTACAATTTTTTAACAAATAAATAGAGAAAAAAATACCTGACCTTAAATAATTCCATGGAAAATTATCTGGAGTCCTTGAATGCACCCTTCTAGTCATCTACCATTGTTCCCTGCTCCGCTAGCTGATGTATGACAAAGAAGCTGAAGTACTAGCTGTTTCCATCAAGATTGGAGCCTCTGGTTTACTTCATAAGTACCACGAGCGAAGCTATCTTGACTGTATGGGATTCAAATTTAAGGCGATCCCGAACTAAAATAATTTTCACCCAAGTAATTAGCTCGATTCAGACAGACCAAGTCCATCTATTTTTAAATCGACTGTTTTCATCCAACATGGTTACAATTCCAACCCCAAAAAATTGTAACTATGATCGATGAAATCATTCATCTATAGTTCAATGAACTAAGCTGATTTGCCATTGTAATAATTATACTAAGATAACTGTTACATTAGCAAAACAAAAATTGAGTACAATTTTTTAACAAATAAATAGAGAAAAAAATACCTGACCTTAAATAATTCCATGGAAAATTATCTGGAGTCCTTGAATGCACCCTTCTGGTCATCTACCATTGTTCCCTGCTCCGCTAGCTGATGTATGACAAAGAAGCTGAAGTACTAGCTGTTTCCATCAAGATTGGAGCCTCTGGTTTACTTCATAAGTACCACGAGCGAAGCTATCTTGACTGTATGGGATTCAAATTTAAGGCGATCCCGAACTAAAATAATTTTCACCCAAGTGATTAGCTCGATTCAGACAGACCAAGTCCATCTATTTTTAAATCGACTGTTTTCATCCAACATGGTTACAATTCCAACCCCAAAAAATTGTAACTATGATCGATGAAATCATTCATCTATAGTTCAATGAACTAAGCTGATTTGCCATTGTAATAATTATACTAAGATAACTGTTACATTAGCAAAACAAAAATTGAGTACAATTTTTTAACAAATAAATAGAGAAAAAAATACCTGACCTTAAATAATTCCATGGAAAATTATCTGGAGTCCTTGAATGCACCCTTCTAGTCATCTACCATTGTTCCCTGCTCCGCTAGCTGATGTATGACAAAGAAGCTGAAGTACTAGCTGTTTCCATCAAGATTGGAGCCTCTGGTTTACTTCATAAGTACCACGAGCGAAGCTATCTTGACTGTATGGGATTCAAATTTAAGGCGATCCCGAACTAAAATAATTTTCACCCAAGTAATTAGCTCGATTCAGACAGACCAAGTCCATCTATTTTTAAATCGACTGTTTTCATCCAACATGGTTACAATTCCAACCCCAAAAAATTGTAACTATGATCGATGAAATCATTCATCTATAGTTCAATGAACTAAGCTGATTTGCCATTGTAATAATTATACTAAGATAACTGTTACATTAGCAAAACAAAAATTGAGTACAATTTTTTAACAAATAAATAGAGAAAAAAATACCTGACCTTAAATAATTCCATGGAAAATTATCTGGAGTCCTTGAATGCACCCTTCTAGTCATCTACCATTGTTCCCTGCTCCGCTAGCTGATGTATGACAAAGAAGCTGAAGTACTAGCTGTTTCCATCAAGATTGGAGCCTCTGGTTTACTTCATAAGTACCACGAGCGAAGCTATCTTGACTGTATGGGATTCAAATTTAAGGCGATCCCGAACTAAAATAATTTTCACCCAAGTGATTAGCTCGATTCAGACAGACCAAGTCCATCTATTTTTAAATCGACTGTTTTCATCCAACATGGTTACAATTCCAACCCCAAAAAATTGTAACTATGATCGATGAAATCATTCATCTATAGTTCAATGAACTAAGCTGATTTGCCATTGTAATAATTATACTAAGATAACTGTTACATTAGCAAAACAAAAATTGAGTACAATTTTTTAACAAATAAATAGAGAAAAAAATACCTGACCTTAAATAATTCCATGGAAAATTATCTGGAGTCCTTGAATGCACCCTTCTAGTCATCTACCATTGTTCCCTGCTCCGCTAGCTGATGTATGACAAAGAAGCTGAAGTACTAGCTGTTTCCATCAAGATTGGAGCCTCTGGTTTACTTCATAAGTACCACGAGCGAAGCTATCTTGACTGTATGGAACTCAAATTTAAAGCGATCCCAAACTAAAATAATTTTCACCCAAGTGATTAGCTCGATTCAGACAGACCAAGTCCATCTATTTTTAAATCGACTGTTTTCATCCAACATGGTTACAATTCCAACCCCAAAAAATTGTAACTATGATCGATGAAATCATTCATCTATAGTTCAATGAACTAAGCTGATTTGCCATTGTAATAATTATACTAAGATAACTGTTACATTAGCAAAACAAAAATTGAGTACAATTTTTTAACAAATAAATAGAGAAAAAAATACCTGACCTTAAATAATTCCATGGAAAATTATCTGGAGTCCTTGAATGCACCCTTCTAGTCATCTACCATTGTTCCCTGCTCCGCTAGCTGATGTATGACAAAGAAGCTGAAGTACTAGCTGTTTCCATCAAGATTGGAGCCTCTGGTTTACTTCATAAGTACCACGAGCGAAGCTATCTTGACTGTATGGAACTCAAATTTAAAGCGATCCCAAACTAAAATAATTTTCACCCAAGTGATTAGCTCGATTCAGACAGACCAAGTCCATCTATTTTTAAATCGACTGTTTTCATCCAACATGGTTACAATTCCAACCCCAAAAAATTGTAACTATGATCGATGAAATCATTCATCTATAGTTCAATGAACTAAGCTGATTTGCCATTGTAATAATTATACTAAGATAACTGTTACATTAGCAAAACAAAAATTGAGTACAATTTTTTAACAAATAAATAGAGAAAAAAATACCTGACCTTAAATAATTCCATGGAAAATTATCTGGAGTCCTTGAATGCACCCTTCTAGTCATCTACCATTGTTCCCTGCTCCGCTAGCTGATGTATGACAAAGAAGCTGAAGTACTAGCTGTTTCCATCAAGATTGGAGCCTCTGGTTTACTTCATAAGTACCACGAGCGAAGCTATCTTGACTGTATGGAACTCAAATTTAAAGCGATCCCAAACTAAAATAATTTTCACCCAAGTGATTAGCTCGATTCAGACAGACCAAGTCCATCTATTTTTAAATCGACTGTTTTCATCCAACATGGTTACAATTCCAACCCCAAAAAATTGTAACTATGATCGATGAAATCATTCATCTATAGTTCAATGAACTAAGCTGATTTGCCATTGTAATAATTATACTAAGATAACTGTTACATTAGCAAAACAAAAATTGAGTACAATTTTTTAACAAATAAATAGAGAAAAAAATACCTGACCTTAAATAATTCCATGGAAAATTATCTGGAGTCCTTGAATGCACCCTTCTAGTCATCTACCATTGTTCCCTGCTCCGCTAGCTGATGTATGACAAAGAAGCTGAAGTACTAGCTGTTTCCATCAAGATTGGAGCCTCTGGTTTACTTCATAAGTACCACGAGCGAAGCTATCTTGACTGTATGGAACTCAAATTTAAAGCGATCCCAAACTAAAATAATTTTCACCCAAGTGATTAGCTCGATTCAGACAGACCAAGTCCATCTATTTTTAAATCGACTGTTTTCATCCAACATGGTTACAATTCCAACCCCAAAAAATTGTAACTATGATCGATGAAATCATTCATCTATAGTTCAATGAACTAAGCTGATTTGCCATTGTAATAATTATACTAAGATAACTGTTACATTAGCAAAACAAAAATTGAGTACAATTTTTTAACAAATAAATAGAGAAAAAAATACCTGACCTTAAATAATTCCATGGAAAATTATCTGGAGTCCTTGAATGCACCCTTCTAGTCATCTACCATTGTTCCCTGCTCCGCTAGCTGATGTATGACAAAGAAGCTGAAGTACTAGCTGTTTCCATCAAGATTGGAGCCTCTGGTTTACTTCATAAGTACCACGAGCGAAGCTATCTTGACTGTATGGAACTCAAATTTAAAGCGATCCCAAACTAAAATAATTTTCACCCAAGTGATTAGCTCGATTCAGACAGACCAAGTCCATCTATTTTTAAATCGACTGTTTTCATCCAACATGGTTACAATTCCAACCCCAAAAAATTGTAACTATGATCGATGAAATCATTCATCTATAGTTCAATGAACTAAGCTGATTTGCCATTGTAATAATTATACTAAGATAACTGTTACATTAGCAAAACAAAAATTGAGTACAATTTTTTAACAAATAAATAGAGAAAAAAATACCTGACCTTAAATAATTCCATGGAAAATTATCTGGAGTCCTTAAATGCACCCTTCTAGTCATCTACCATTGTTCCCTGCTCCGCTAGCTGATGTATGACAAAGAAGCTGAAGTACTAGCTGTTTCCATCAAGATTGGAGCCTCTGGTTTACTTCATAAGTACCACGAGCGAAGCTATCTTGACTGTATGGGATTCAAATTTAAGGCGATCCCGAACTAAAATAATTTTCACCCAAGTGATTAGCTCGATTCAGACAGACCAAGTCCATCTATTTTTAAATCGACTGTTTTCATCCAACATGGTTACAATTCCAACCCCAAAAAATTGTAACTATGATCGATGAAATCATTCATCTATAGTTCAATGAACTAAGCTGATCTGCCATTGTAATAATTATACTAAGATAACTGTTACATTAGCAAAACAAAAATTGAGTACAATTTTTTAACAAATAAATAGAGAAAAAAATACCTGACCTTAAATAATTCCATGGAAAATTATCTGGAGTCCTTGAATGCACCCTTCTAGTCATCTACCATTGTTCCCTGCTCCGCTAGCTGATGTATGACAAAGAAGCTGAAGTACTAGCTGTTTCCATCAAGATTGGAGCCTCTGGTTTACTTCATAAGTACCACGAGCGAAGCTATCTTGACTGTATGGGATTCAAATTTAAGGCGATCCCGAACTAAAATAATTTTCACCCAAGTGATTAGCTCGATTCAGACAGACCAAGTCCATCTATTTTTAAATCGACTGTTTTCATCCAACATGGTTACAATTCCAACCCCAAAAAATTGTAACTATGATCGATGAAATCATTCATCTATAGTTCAATGAACTAAGCTGATTTGCCATTGTAATAATTATACTAAGATAACTGTTACATTAGCAAAACAAAAATTGAGTACAATTTTTTAACAAATAAATAGAGAAAAAAATACCTGACCTTAAATAATTCCATGGAAAATTATCTGGAGTCCTTGAATGCACCCTTCTAGTCATCTACCATTGTTCCCTGCTCCGCTAGCTGATGTATGACAAAGAAGCTGAAGTACTAGCTGTTTCCATCAAGATTGGAGCCTCTGGTTTACTTCATAAGTACCACGAGCGAAGCTATCTTGACTGTATGGAACTCAAATTTAAAGCGATCCCAAACTAAAATAATTTTCACCCAAGTGATTAGCTCGATTCAGACAGACCAAGTCCATCTATTTTTAAATCGACTGTTTTCATCCAACATGGTTACAATTCCAACCCCAAAAAATTGTAACTATGATCGATGAAATCATTCATCTATAGTTCAATGAACTAAGCTGATTTGCCATTGTAATAATTATACTAAGATAACTGTTACATTAGCAAAACAAAAATTGAGTACAATTTTTTAACAAATAAATAGAGAAAAAAATACCTGACCTTAAATAATTCCATGGAAAATTATCTGGAGTCCTTAAATGCACCCTTCTAGTCATCTACCATTGTTCCCTGCTCCGCTAGCTGATGTATGACAAAGAAGCTGAAGTACTAGCTGTTTCCATCAAGATTGGAGCCTCTGGTTTACTTCATAAGTACCACGAGCGAAGCTATCTTGACTGTATGGGATTCAAATTTAAGGCGATCCCGAACTAAAATAATTTTCACCCAAGTGATTAGCTCGATTCAGACAGACCAAGTCCATCTATTTTTAAATCGACTGTTTTCATCCAACATGGTTACAATTCCAACCCCAAAAAATTGTAACTATGATCGATGAAATCATTCATCTATAGTTCAATGAACTAAGCTGATTTGCCATTGTAATAATTATACTAAGATAACTGTTACATTAGCAAAACAAAAATTGAGTACAATTTTTTAACAAATAAATAGAGAAAAAAATACCTGACCTTAAATAATTCCATGGAAAATTATCTGGAGTCCTTGAATGCACCCTTCTAGTCATCTACCATTGTTCCCTGCTCCGCTAGCTGATGTATGACAAAGAAGCTGAAGTACTAGCTGTTTCCATCAAGATTGGAGCCTCTGGTTTACTTCATAAGTACCACGAGCGAAGCTATCTTGACTGTATGGGATTCAAATTTAAGGCGATCCCGAACTAAAATAATTTTCACCCAAGTGATTAGCTCGATTCAGACAGACCAAGTCCATCTATTTTTAAATCGACTGTTTTCATCCAACATGGTTACAATTCCAACCCCAAAAAATTGTAACTATGATCGATGAAATCATTCATCTATAGTTCAATGAACTAAGCTGATTTGCCATTGTAATAATTATACTAAGATAACTGTTACATTAGCAAAACAAAAATTGAGTACAATTTTTTAACAAATAAATAGAGAAAAAAATACCTGACCTTAAATAATTCCATGGAAAATTATCTGGAGTCCTTGAATGCACCCTTCTAGTCATCTACCATTGTTCCCTGCTCCGCTAGCTGATGTATGACAAAGAAGCTGAAGTACTAGCTGTTTCCATCAAGATTGGAGCCTCTGGTTTACTTCATAAGTACCACGAGCGAAGCTATCTTGACTGTATGGGATTCAAATTTAAGGCGATCCCGAACTAAAATAATTTTCACCCAAGTGATTAGCTCGATTCAGACAGACCAAGTCCATCTATTTTTAAATCGACTGTTTTCATCCAACATGGTTACAATTCCAACCCCAAAAAATTGTAACTATGATCGATGAAATCATTCATCTATAGTTCAATGAACTAAGCTGATTTGCCATTGTAATAATTATACTAAGATAACTGTTACATTAGCAAAACAAAAATTGAGTACAATTTTTTAACAAATAAATAGAGAAAAAAATACCTGACCTTAAATAATTCCATGGAAAATTATCTGGAGTCCTTGAATGCACCCTTCTAGTCATCTACCATTGTTCCCTGCTCCGCTAGCTGATGTATGACAAAGAAGCTGAAGTACTAGCTGTTTCCATCAAGATTGGAGCCTCTGGTTTACTTCATAAGTACCACGAGCGAAGCTATCTTGACTGTATGGAACTCAAATTTAAAGCGATCCCAAACTAAAATAATTTTCACCCAAGTGATTAGCTCGATTCAGACAGACCAAGTCCATCTATTTTTAAATCGACTGTTTTCATCCAACATGGTTACAATTCCAACCCCAAAAAATTGTAACTATGATCGATGAAATCATTCATCTATAGTTCAATGAACTAAGCTGATTTGCCATTGTAATAATTATACTAAGATAACTGTTACATTAGCAAAACAAAAATTGAGTACAATTTTTTAACAAATAAATAGAGAAAAAAATACCTGACCTTAAATAATTCCATGGAAAATTATCTGGAGTCCTTAAATGCACCCTTCTAGTCATCTACCATTGTTCCCTGCTCCGCTAGCTGATGTATGACAAAGAAGCTGAAGTACTAGCTGTTTCCATCAAGATTGGAGCCTCTGGTTTACTTCATAAGTACCACGAGCGAAGCTATCTTGACTGTATGGGATTCAAATTTAAGGCGATCCCGAACTAAAATAATTTTCACCCAAGTGATTAGCTCGATTCAGACAGACCAAGTCCATCTATTTTTAAATCGACTGTTTTCATCCAACATGGTTACAATTCCAACCCCAAAAAATTGTAACTATGATCGATGAAATCATTCATCTATAGTTCAATGAACTAAGCTGATCTGCCATTGTAATAATTATACTAAGATAACTGTTACATTAGCAAAACAAAAATTGAGTACAATTTTTTAACAAATAAATAGAGAAAAAAATACCTGACCTTAAATAATTCCATGGAAAATTATCTGGAGTCCTTGAATGCACCCTTCTAGTCATCTACCATTGTTCCCTGCTCCGCTAGCTGATGTATGACAAAGAAGCTGAAGTACTAGCTGTTTCCATCAAGATTGGAGCCTCTGGTTTACTTCATAAGTACCACGAGCGAAGCTATCTTGACTGTATGGGATTCAAATTTAAGGCGATCCCGAACTAAAATAATTTTCACCCAAGTGATTAGCTCGATTCAGACAGACCAAGTCCATCTATTTTTAAATCGACTGTTTTCATCCAACATGGTTACAATTCCAACCCCAAAAAATTGTAACTATGATCGATGAAATCATTCATCTATAGTTCAATGAACTAAGCTGATTTGCCATTGTAATAATTATACTAAGATAACTGTTACATTAGCAAAACAAAAATTGAGTACAATTTTTTAACAAATAAATAGAGAAAAAAATACCTGACCTTAAATAATTCCATGGAAAATTATCTGGAGTCCTTGAATGCACCCTTCTAGTCATCTACCATTGTTCCCTGCTCCGCTAGCTGATGTATGACAAAGAAGCTGAAGTACTAGCTGTTTCCATCAAGATTGGAGCCTCTGGTTTACTTCATAAGTACCACGAGCGAAGCTATCTTGACTGTATGGGATTCAAATTTAAGGCGATCCCGAACTAAAATAATTTTCACCCAAGTGATTAGCTCGATTCAGACAGACCAAGTCCATCTATTTTTAAATCGACTGTTTTCATCCAACATGGTTACAATTCCAACCCCAAAAAATTGTAACTATGATCGATGAAATCATTCATCTATAGTTCAATGAACTAAGCTGATTTGCCATTGTAATAATTATACTAAGATAACTGTTACATTAGCAAAACAAAAATTGAGTACAATTTTTTAACAAATAAATAGAGAAAAAAATACCTGACCTTAAATAATTCCATGGAAAATTATCTGGAGTCCTTGAATGCACCCTTCTAGTCATCTACCATTGTTCCCTGCTCCGCTAGCTGATGTATGACAAAGAAGCTGAAGTACTAGCTGTTTCCATCAAGATTGGAGCCTCTGGTTTACTTCATAAGTACCACGAGCGAAGCTATCTTGACTGTATGGGATTCAAATTTAAGGCGATCCCGAACTAAAATAATTTTCACCCAAGTGATTAGCTCGATTCAGACAGACCAAGTCCATCTATTTTTAAATCGACTGTTTTCATCCAACATGGTTACAATTCCAACCCCAAAAAATTGTAACTATGATCGATGAAATCATTCATCTATAGTTCAATGAACTAAGCTGATTTGCCATTGTAATAATTATACTAAGATAACTGTTACATTAGCAAAACAAAAATTGAGTACAATTTTTTAACAAATAAATAGAGAAAAAAATACCTGACCTTAAATAATTCCATGGAAAATTATCTGGAGTCCTTGAATGCACCCTTCTAGTCATCTACCATTGTTCCCTGCTCCGCTAGCTGATGTATGACAAAGAAGCTGAAGTACTAGCTGTTTCCATCAAGATTGGAGCCTCTGGTTTACTTCATAAGTACCACGAGCGAAGCTATCTTGACTGTATGGGATTCAAATTTAAGGCGATCCCGAACTAAAATAATTTTCACCCAAGTGATTAGCTCGATTCAGACAGACCAAGTCCATCTATTTTTAAATCGACTGTTTTCATCCAACATGGTTACAATTCCAACCCCAAAAAATTGTAACTATGATCGATGAAATCATTCATCTATAGTTCAATGAACTAAGCTGATTTGCCATTGTAATAATTATACTAAGATAACTGTTACATTAGCAAAACAAAAATTGAGTACAATTTTTTAACAAATAAATAGAGAAAAAAATACCTGACCTTAAATAATTCCATGGAAAATTATCTGGAGTCCTTGAATGCACCCTTCTAGTCATCTACCATTGTTCCCTGCTCCGCTAGCTGATGTATGACAAAGAAGCTGAAGTACTAGCTGTTTCCATCAAGATTGGAGCCTCTGGTTTACTTCATAAGTACCACGAGCGAAGCTATCTTGACTGTATGGGATTCAAATTTAAGGCGATCCCGAACTAAAATAATTTTCACCCAAGTAATTAGCTCGATTCAGACAGACCAAGTCCATCTATTTTTAAATCGACTGTTTTCATCCAACATGGTTACAATTCCAACCCCAAAAAATTGTAACTATGATCGATGAAATCATTCATCTATAGTTCAATGAACTAAGCTGATTTGCCATTGTAATAATTATACTAAGATAACTGTTACATTAGCAAAACAAAAATTGAGTACAATTTTTTAACAAATAAATAGAGAAAAAAATACCTGACCTTAAATAATTCCATGGAAAATTATCTGGAGTCCTTGAATGCACCCTTCTAGTCATCTACCATTGTTCCCTGCTCCGCTAGCTGATGTATGACAAAGAAGCTGAAGTACTAGCTGTTTCCATCAAGATTGGAGCCTCTGGTTTACTTCATAAGTACCACGAGCGAAGCTATCTTGACTGTATGGGATTCAAATTTAAGGCGATCCCGAACTAAAATAATTTTCACCCAAGTAATTAGCTCGATTCAGACAGACCAAGTCCATCTATTTTTAAATCGACTGTTTTCATCCAACATGGTTACAATTCCAACCCCAAAAAATTGTAACTATGATCGATGAAATCATTCATCTATAGTTCAATGAACTAAGCTGATTTGCCATTGTAATAATTATACTAAGATAACTGTTACATTAGCAAAACAAAAATTGAGTACAATTTTTTAACAAATAAATAGAGAAAAAAATACCTGACCTTAAATAATTCCATGGAAAATTATCTGGAGTCCTTGAATGCACCCTTCTAGTCATCTACCATTGTTCCCTGCTCCGCTAGCTGATGTATGACAAAGAAGCTGAAGTACTAGCTGTTTCCATCAAGATTGGAGCCTCTGGTTTACTTCATAAGTACCACGAGCGAAGCTATCTTGACTGTATGGGATTCAAATTTAAGGCGATCCCGAACTAAAATAATTTTCACCCAAGTGATTAGCTCGATTCAGACAGACCAAGTCCATCTATTTTTAAATCGACTGTTTTCATCCAACATGGTTACAATTCCAACCCCAAAAAATTGTAACTATGATCGATGAAATCATTCATCTATAGTTCAATGAACTAAGCTGATTTGCCATTGTAATAATTATACTAAGATAACTGTTACATTAGCAAAACAAAAATTGAGTACAATTTTTTAACAAATAAATAGAGAAAAAAATACCTGACCTTAAATAATTCCATGGAAAATTATCTGGAGTCCTTGAATGCACCCTTCTAGTCATCTACCATTGTTCCCTGCTCCGCTAGCTGATGTATGACAAAGAAGCTGAAGTACTAGCTGTTTCCATCAAGATTGGAGCCTCTGGTTTACTTCATAAGTACCACGAGCGAAGCTATCTTGACTGTATGGGATTCAAATTTAAGGCGATCCCGAACTAAAATAATTTTCACCCAAGTAATTAGCTCGATTCAGACAGACCAAGTCCATCTATTTTTAAATCGACTGTTTTCATCCAACATGGTTACAATTCCAACCCCAAAAAATTGTAACTATGATCGATGAAATCATTCATCTATAGTTCAATGAACTAAGCTGATTTGCCATTGTAATAATTATACTAAGATAACTGTTACATTAGCAAAACAAAAATTGAGTACAATTTTTTAACAAATAAATAGAGAAAAAAATACCTGACCTTAAATAATTCCATGGAAAATTATCTGGAGTCCTTGAATGCACCCTTCTAGTCATCTACCATTGTTCCCTGCTCCGCTAGCTGATGTATGACAAAGAAGCTGAAGTACTAGCTGTTTCCATCAAGATTGGAGCCTCTGGTTTACTTCATAAGTACCACGAGCGAAGCTATCTTGACTGTATGGGATTCAAATTTAAGGCGATCCCGAACTAAAATAATTTTCACCCAAGTAATTAGCTCGATTCAGACAGACCAAGTCCATCTATTTTTAAATCGACTGTTTTCATCCAACATGGTTACAATTCCAACCCCAAAAAATTGTAACTATGATCGATGAAATCATTCATCTATAGTTCAATGAACTAAGCTGATTTGCCATTGTAATAATTATACTAAGATAACTGTTACATTAGCAAAACAAAAATTGAGTACAATTTTTTAACAAATAAATAGAGAAAAAAATACCTGACCTTAAATAATTCCATGGAAAATTATCTGGAGTCCTTGAATGCACCCTTCTAGTCATCTACCATTGTTCCCTGCTCCGCTAGCTGATGTATGACAAAGAAGCTGAAGTACTAGCTGTTTCCATCAAGATTGGAGCCTCTGGTTTACTTCATAAGTACCACGAGCGAAGCTATCTTGACTGTATGGGATTCAAATTTAAGGCGATCCCGAACTAAAATAATTTTCACCCAAGTGATTAGCTCGATTCAGACAGACCAAGTCCATCTATTTTTAAATCGACTGTTTTCATCCAACATGGTTACAATTCCAACCCCAAAAAATTGTAACTATGATCGATGAAATCATTCATCTATAGTTCAATGAACTAAGCTGATTTGCCATTGTAATAATTATACTAAGATAACTGTTACATTAGCAAAACAAAAATTGAGTACAATTTTTTAACAAATAAATAGAGAAAAAAATACCTGACCTTAAATAATTCCATGGAAAATTATCTGGAGTCCTTGAATGCACCCTTCTAGTCATCTACCATTGTTCCCTGCTCCGCTAGCTGATGTATGACAAAGAAGCTGAAGTACTAGCTGTTTCCATCAAGATTGGAGCCTCTGGTTTACTTCATAAGTACCACGAGCGAAGCTATCTTGACTGTATGGGATTCAAATTTAAGGCGATCCCGAACTAAAATAATTTTCACCCAAGTAATTAGCTCGATTCAGACAGACCAAGTCCATCTATTTTTAAATCGACTGTTTTCATCCAACATGGTTACAATTCCAACCCCAAAAAATTGTAACTATGATCGATGAAATCATTCATCTATAGTTCAATGAACTAAGCTGATTTGCCATTGTAATAATTATACTAAGATAACTGTTACATTAGCAAAACAAAAATTGAGTACAATTTTTTAACAAATAAATAGAGAAAAAAATACCTGACCTTAAATAATTCCATGGAAAATTATCTGGAGTCCTTGAATGCACCCTTCTAGTCATCTACCATTGTTCCCTGCTCCGCTAGCTGATGTATGACAAAGAAGCTGAAGTACTAGCTGTTTCCATCAAGATTGGAGCCTCTGGTTTACTTCATAAGTACCACGAGCGAAGCTATCTTGACTGTATGGGATTCAAATTTAAGGCGATCCCGAACTAAAATAATTTTCACCCAAGTGATTAGCTCGATTCAGACAGACCAAGTCCATCTATTTTTAAATCGACTGTTTTCATCCAACATGGTTACAATTCCAACCCCAAAAAATTGTAACTATGATCGATGAAATCATTCATCTATAGTTCAATGAACTAAGCTGATTTGCCATTGTAATAATTATACTAAGATAACTGTTACATTAGCAAAACAAAAATTGAGTACAATTTTTTAACAAATAAATAGAGAAAAAAATACCTGACCTTAAATAATTCCATGGAAAATTATCTGGAGTCCTTGAATGCACCCTTCTAGTCATCTACCATTGTTCCCTGCTCCGCTAGCTGATGTATGACAAAGAAGCTGAAGTACTAGCTGTTTCCATCAAGATTGGAGCCTCTGGTTTACTTCATAAGTACCACGAGCGAAGCTATCTTGACTGTATGGGATTCAAATTTAAGGCGATCCCGAACTAAAATAATTTTCACCCAAGTAATTAGCTCGATTCAGACAGACCAAGTCCATCTATTTTTAAATCGACTGTTTTCATCCAACATGGTTACAATTCCAACCCCAAAAAATTGTAACTATGATCGATGAAATCATTCATCTATAGTTCAATGAACTAAGCTGATTTGCCATTGTAATAATTATACTAAGATAACTGTTACATTAGCAAAACAAAAATTGAGTACAATTTTTTAACAAATAAATAGAGAAAAAAATACCTGACCTTAAATAATTCCATGGAAAATTATCTGGAGTCCTTGAATGCACCCTTCTAGTCATCTACCATTGTTCCCTGCTCCGCTAGCTGATGTATGACAAAGAAGCTGAAGTACTAGCTGTTTCCATCAAGATTGGAGCCTCTGGTTTACTTCATAAGTACCACGAGCGAAGCTATCTTGACTGTATGGGATTCAAATTTAAGGCGATCCCGAACTAAAATAATTTTCACCCAAGTGATTAGCTCGATTCAGACAGACCAAGTCCATCTATTTTTAAATCGACTGTTTTCATCCAACATGGTTACAATTCCAACCCCAAAAAATTGTAACTATGATCGATGAAATCATTCATCTATAGTTCAATGAACTAAGCTGATTTGCCATTGTAATAATTATACTAAGATAACTGTTACATTAGCAAAACAAAAATTGAGTACAATTTTTTAACAAATAAATAGAGAAAAAAATACCTGACCTTAAATAATTCCATGGAAAATTATCTGGAGTCCTTGAATGCACCCTTCTAGTCATCTACCATTGTTCCCTGCTCCGCTAGCTGATGTATGACAAAGAAGCTGAAGTACTAGCTGTTTCCATCAAGATTGGAGCCTCTGGTTTACTTCATAAGTACCACGAGCGAAGCTATCTTGACTGTATGGGATTCAAATTTAAGGCGATCCCGAACTAAAATAATTTTCACCCAAGTGATTAGCTCGATTCAGACAGACCAAGTCCATCTATTTTTAAATCGACTGTTTTCATCCAACATGGTTACAATTCCAACCCCAAAAAATTGTAACTATGATCGATGAAATCATTCATCTATAGTTCAATGAACTAAGCTGATTTGCCATTGTAATAATTATACTAAGATAACTGTTACATTAGCAAAACAAAAATTGAGTACAATTTTTTAACAAATAAATAGAGAAAAAAATACCTGACCTTAAATAATTCCATGGAAAATTATCTGGAGTCCTTGAATGCACCCTTCTAGTCATCTACCATTGTTCCCTGCTCCGCTAGCTGATGTATGACAAAGAAGCTGAAGTACTAGCTGTTTCCATCAAGATTGGAGCCTCTGGTTTACTTCATAAGTACCACGAGCGAAGCTATCTTGACTGTATGGGATTCAAATTTAAGGCGATCCCGAACTAAAATAATTTTCACCCAAGTGATTAGCTCGATTCAGACAGACCAAGTCCATCTATTTTTAAATCGACTGTTTTCATCCAACATGGTTACAATTCCAACCCCAAAAAATTGTAACTATGATCGATGAAATCATTCATCTATAGTTCAATGAACTAAGCTGATTTGCCATTGTAATAATTATACTAAGATAACTGTTACATTAGCAAAACAAAAATTGAGTACAATTTTTTAACAAATAAATAGAGAAAAAAATACCTGACCTTAAATAATTCCATGGAAAATTATCTGGAGTCCTTGAATGCACCCTTCTAGTCATCTACCATTGTTCCCTGCTCCGCTAGCTGATGTATGACAAAGAAGCTGAAGTACTAGCTGTTTCCATCAAGATTGGAGCCTCTGGTTTACTTCATAAGTACCACGAGCGAAGCTATCTTGACTGTATGGGATTCAAATTTAAGGCGATCCCGAACTAAAATAATTTTCACCCAAGTGATTAGCTCGATTCAGACAGACCAAGTCCATCTATTTTTAAATCGACTGTTTTCATCCAACATGGTTACAATTCCAACCCCAAAAAATTGTAACTATGATCGATGAAATCATTCATCTATAGTTCAATGAACTAAGCTGATTTGCCATTGTAATAATTATACTAAGATAACTGTTACATTAGCAAAACAAAAATTGAGTACAATTTTTTAACAAATAAATAGAGAAAAAAATACCTGACCTTAAATAATTCCATGGAAAATTATCTGGAGTCCTTGAATGCACCCTTCTAGTCATCTACCATTGTTCCCTGCTCCGCTAGCTGATGTATGACAAAGAAGCTGAAGTACTAGCTGTTTCCATCAAGATTGGAGCCTCTGGTTTACTTCATAAGTACCACGAGCGAAGCTATCTTGACTGTATGGGATTCAAATTTAAGGCGATCCCGAACTAAAATAATTTTCACCCAAGTGATTAGCTCGATTCAGACAGACCAAGTCCATCTATTTTTAAATCGACTGTTTTCATCCAACATGGTTACAATTCCAACCCCAAAAAATTGTAACTATGATCGATGAAATCATTCATCTATAGTTCAATGAACTAAGCTGATTTGCCATTGTAATAATTATACTAAGATAACTGTTACATTAGCAAAACAAAAATTGAGTACAATTTTTTAACAAATAAATAGAGAAAAAAATACCTGACCTTAAATAATTCCATGGAAAATTATCTGGAGTCCTTGAATGCACCCTTCTAGTCATCTACCATTGTTCCCTGCTCCGCTAGCTGATGTATGACAAAGAAGCTGAAGTACTAGCTGTTTCCATCAAGATTGGAGCCTCTGGTTTACTTCATAAGTACCACGAGCGAAGCTATCTTGACTGTATGGGATTCAAATTTAAGGCGATCCCGAACTAAAATAATTTTCACCCAAGTAATTAGCTCGATTCAGACAGACCAAGTCCATCTATTTTTAAATCGACTGTTTTCATCCAACATGGTTACAATTCCAACCCCAAAAAATTGTAACTATGATCGATGAAATCATTCATCTATAGTTCAATGAACTAAGCTGATTTGCCATTGTAATAATTATACTAAGATAACTGTTACATTAGCAAAACAAAAATTGAGTACAATTTTTTAACAAATAAATAGAGAAAAAAATACCTGACCTTAAATAATTCCATGGAAAATTATCTGGAGTCCTTGAATGCACCCTTCTAGTCATCTACCATTGTTCCCTGCTCCGCTAGCTGATGTATGACAAAGAAGCTGAAGTACTAGCTGTTTCCATCAAGATTGGAGCCTCTGGTTTACTTCATAAGTACCACGAGCGAAGCTATCTTGACTGTATGGGATTCAAATTTAAGGCGATCCCGAACTAAAATAATTTTCACCCAAGTGATTAGCTCGATTCAGACAGACCAAGTCCATCTATTTTTAAATCGACTGTTTTCATCCAACATGGTTACAATTCCAACCCCAAAAAATTGTAACTATGATCGATGAAATCATTCATCTATAGTTCAATGAACTAAGCTGATTTGCCATTGTAATAATTATACTAAGATAACTGTTACATTAGCAAAACAAAAATTGAGTACAATTTTTTAACAAATAAATAGAGAAAAAAATACCTGACCTTAAATAATTCCATGGAAAATTATCTGGAGTCCTTGAATGCACCCTTCTAGTCATCTACCATTGTTCCCTGCTCCGCTAGCTGATGTATGACAAAGAAGCTGAAGTACTAGCTGTTTCCATCAAGATTGGAGCCTCTGGTTTACTTCATAAGTACCACGAGCGAAGCTATCTTGACTGTATGGGATTCAAATTTAAGGCGATCCCGAACTAAAATAATTTTCACCCAAGTGATTAGCTCGATTCAGACAGACCAAGTCCATCTATTTTTAAATCGACTGTTTTCATCCAACATGGTTACAATTCCAACCCCAAAAAATTGTAACTATGATCGATGAAATCATTCATCTATAGTTCAATGAACTAAGCTGATTTGCCATTGTAATAATTATACTAAGATAACTGTTACATTAGCAAAACAAAAATTGAGTACAATTTTTTAACAAATAAATAGAGAAAAAAATACCTGACCTTAAATAATTCCATGGAAAATTATCTGGAGTCCTTGAATGCACCCTTCTAGTCATCTACCATTGTTCCCTGCTCCGCTAGCTGATGTATGACAAAGAAGCTGAAGTACTAGCTGTTTCCATCAAGATTGGAGCCTCTGGTTTACTTCATAAGTACCACGAGCGAAGCTATCTTGACTGTATGGGATTCAAATTTAAGGCGATCCCGAACTAAAATAATTTTCACCCAAGTGATTAGCTCGATTCAGACAGACCAAGTCCATCTATTTTTAAATCGACTGTTTTCATCCAACATGGTTACAATTCCAACCCCAAAAAATTGTAACTATGATCGATGAAATCATTCATCTATAGTTCAATGAACTAAGCTGATTTGCCATTGTAATAATTATACTAAGATAACTGTTACATTAGCAAAACAAAAATTGAGTACAATTTTTTAACAAATAAATAGAGAAAAAAATACCTGACCTTAAATAATTCCATGGAAAATTATCTGGAGTCCTTGAATGCACCCTTCTAGTCATCTACCATTGTTCCCTGCTCCGCTAGCTGATGTATGACAAAGAAGCTGAAGTACTAGCTGTTTCCATCAAGATTGGAGCCTCTGGTTTACTTCATAAGTACCACGAGCGAAGCTATCTTGACTGTATGGGATTCAAATTTAAGGCGATCCCGAACTAAAATAATTTTCACCCAAGTGATTAGCTCGATTCAGACAGACCAAGTCCATCTATTTTTAAATCGACTGTTTTCATCCAACATGGTTACAATTCCAACCCCAAAAAATTGTAACTATGATCGATGAAATCATTCATCTATAGTTCAATGAACTAAGCTGATTTGCCATTGTAATAATTATACTAAGATAACTGTTACATTAGCAAAACAAAAATTGAGTACAATTTTTTAACAAATAAATAGAGAAAAAAATACCTGACCTTAAATAATTCCATGGAAAATTATCTGGAGTCCTTGAATGCACCCTTCTAGTCATCTACCATTGTTCCCTGCTCCGCTAGCTGATGTATGACAAAGAAGCTGAAGTACTAGCTGTTTCCATCAAGATTGGAGCCTCTGGTTTACTTCATAAGTACCACGAGCGAAGCTATCTTGACTGTATGGGATTCAAATTTAAGGCGATCCCGAACTAAAATAATTTTCACCCAAGTGATTAGCTCGATTCAGACAGACCAAGTCCATCTATTTTTAAATCGACTGTTTTCATCCAACATGGTTACAATTCCAACCCCAAAAAATTGTAACTATGATCGATGAAATCATTCATCTATAGTTCAATGAACTAAGCTGATTTGCCATTGTAATAATTATACTAAGATAACTGTTACATTAGCAAAACAAAAATTGAGTACAATTTTTTAACAAATAAATAGAGAAAAAAATACCTGACCTTAAATAATTCCATGGAAAATTATCTGGAGTCCTTGAATGCACCCTTCTAGTCATCTACCATTGTTCCCTGCTCCGCTAGCTGATGTATGACAAAGAAGCTGAAGTACTAGCTGTTTCCATCAAGATTGGAGCCTCTGGTTTACTTCATAAGTACCACGAGCGAAGCTATCTTGACTGTATGGGATTCAAATTTAAGGCGATCCCGAACTAAAATAATTTTCACCCAAGTAATTAGCTCGATTCAGACAGACCAAGTCCATCTATTTTTAAATCGACTGTTTTCATCCAACATGGTTACAATTCCAACCCCAAAAAATTGTAACTATGATCGATGAAATCATTCATCTATAGTTCAATGAACTAAGCTGATTTGCCATTGTAATAATTATACTAAGATAACTGTTACATTAGCAAAACAAAAATTGAGTACAATTTTTTAACAAATAAATAGAGAAAAAAATACCTGACCTTAAATAATTCCATGGAAAATTATCTGGAGTCCTTGAATGCACCCTTCTAGTCATCTACCATTGTTCCCTGCTCCGCTAGCTGATGTATGACAAAGAAGCTGAAGTACTAGCTGTTTCCATCAAGATTGGAGCCTCTGGTTTACTTCATAAGTACCACGAGCGAAGCTATCTTGACTGTATGGGATTCAAATTTAAGGCGATCCCGAACTAAAATAATTTTCACCCAAGTGATTAGCTCGATTCAGACAGACCAAGTCCATCTATTTTTAAATCGACTGTTTTCATCCAACATGGTTACAATTCCAACCCCAAAAAATTGTAACTATGATCGATGAAATCATTCATCTATAGTTCAATGAACTAAGCTGATTTGCCATTGTAATAATTATACTAAGATAACTGTTACATTAGCAAAACAAAAATTGAGTACAATTTTTTAACAAATAAATAGAGAAAAAAATACCTGACCTTAAATAATTCCATGGAAAATTATCTGGAGTCCTTGAATGCACCCTTCTAGTCATCTACCATTGTTCCCTGCTCCGCTAGCTGATGTATGACAAAGAAGCTGAAGTACTAGCTGTTTCCATCAAGATTGGAGCCTCTGGTTTACTTCATAAGTACCACGAGCGAAGCTATCTTGACTGTATGGGATTCAAATTTAAGGCGATCCCGAACTAAAATAATTTTCACCCAAGTGATTAGCTCGATTCAGACAGACCAAGTCCATCTATTTTTAAATCGACTGTTTTCATCCAACATGGTTACAATTCCAACCCCAAAAAATTGTAACTATGATCGATGAAATCATTCATCTATAGTTCAATGAACTAAGCTGATTTGCCATTGTAATAATTATACTAAGATAACTGTTACATTAGCAAAACAAAAATTGAGTACAATTTTTTAACAAATAAATAGAGAAAAAAATACCTGACCTTAAATAATTCCATGGAAAATTATCTGGAGTCCTTGAATGCACCCTTCTAGTCATCTACCATTGTTCCCTGCTCCGCTAGCTGATGTATGACAAAGAAGCTGAAGTACTAGCTGTTTCCATCAAGATTGGAGCCTCTGGTTTACTTCATAAGTACCACGAGCGAAGCTATCTTGACTGTATGGGATTCAAATTTAAGGCGATCCCGAACTAAAATAATTTTCACCCAAGTAATTAGCTCGATTCAGACAGACCAAGTCCATCTATTTTTAAATCGACTGTTTTCATCCAACATGGTTACAATTCCAACCCCAAAAAATTGTAACTATGATCGATGAAATCATTCATCTATAGTTCAATGAACTAAGCTGATTTGCCATTGTAATAATTATACTAAGATAACTGTTACATTAGCAAAACAAAAATTGAGTACAATTTTTTAACAAATAAATAGAGAAAAAAATACCTGACCTTAAATAATTCCATGGAAAATTATCTGGAGTCCTTGAATGCACCCTTCTAGTCATCTACCATTGTTCCCTGCTCCGCTAGCTGATGTATGACAAAGAAGCTGAAGTACTAGCTGTTTCCATCAAGATTGGAGCCTCTGGTTTACTTCATAAGTACCACGAGCGAAGCTATCTTGACTGTATGGGATTCAAATTTAAGGCGATCCCGAACTAAAATAATTTTCACCCAAGTGATTAGCTCGATTCAGACAGACCAAGTCCATCTATTTTTAAATCGACTGTTTTCATCCAACATGGTTACAATTCCAACCCCAAAAAATTGTAACTATGATCGATGAAATCATTCATCTATAGTTCAATGAACTAAGCTGATTTGCCATTGTAATAATTATACTAAGATAACTGTTACATTAGCAAAACAAAAATTGAGTACAATTTTTTAACAAATAAATAGAGAAAAAAATACCTGACCTTAAATAATTCCATGGAAAATTATCTGGAGTCCTTGAATGCACCCTTCTAGTCATCTACCATTGTTCCCTGCTCCGCTAGCTGATGTATGACAAAGAAGCTGAAGTACTAGCTGTTTCCATCAAGATTGGAGCCTCTGGTTTACTTCATAAGTACCACGAGCGAAGCTATCTTGACTGTATGGGATTCAAATTTAAGGCGATCCCGAACTAAAATAATTTTCACCCAAGTGATTAGCTCGATTCAGACAGACCAAGTCCATCTATTTTTAAATCGACTGTTTTCATCCAACATGGTTACAATTCCAACCCCAAAAAATTGTAACTATGATCGATGAAATCATTCATCTATAGTTCAATGAACTAAGCTGATTTGCCATTGTAATAATTATACTAAGATAACTGTTACATTAGCAAAACAAAAATTGAGTACAATTTTTTAACAAATAAATAGAGAAAAAAATACCTGACCTTAAATAATTCCATGGAAAATTATCTGGAGTCCTTGAATGCACCCTTCTAGTCATCTACCATTGTTCCCTGCTCCGCTAGCTGATGTATGACAAAGAAGCTGAAGTACTAGCTGTTTCCATCAAGATTGGAGCCTCTGGTTTACTTCATAAGTACCACGAGCGAAGCTATCTTGACTGTATGGGATTCAAATTTAAGGCGATCCCGAACTAAAATAATTTTCACCCAAGTGATTAGCTCGATTCAGACAGACCAAGTCCATCTATTTTTAAATCGACTGTTTTCATCCAACATGGTTACAATTCCAACCCCAAAAAATTGTAACTATGATCGATGAAATCATTCATCTATAGTTCAATGAACTAAGCTGATTTGCCATTGTAATAATTATACTAAGATAACTGTTACATTAGCAAAACAAAAATTGAGTACAATTTTTTAACAAATAAATAGAGAAAAAAATACCTGACCTTAAATAATTCCATGGAAAATTATCTGGAGTCCTTGAATGCACCCTTCTAGTCATCTACCATTGTTCCCTGCTCCGCTAGCTGATGTATGACAAAGAAGCTGAAGTACTAGCTGTTTCCATCAAGATTGGAGCCTCTGGTTTACTTAATAAGTACCACGAGCGAAGCTATCTTGACTGTATGGGACTCAAATTCAAGGCGATCCCAAACTAAAATAATTTTCACCCGAGTGATTAGCTCGATTCAGACAGACCAAGTCCATCTATTTTTAAATCGTCTGTTTTCATCCAACATGGTTACAATTCCAACCCCGAAAAATTGTAACTATGATCGATGAAATCAGTTTATCTATAGTTCAATGAACTAAGTTGATTTGCCATTGTAATAATTATACTAAGATAACTGTTACATTAGCAAAACAAAAATTGAGTACAATTTTTTAACAAACAAATAGAGAGAAAAATACCTGACCTTAAATAATTCCATGGAAAATTATCTTGTGTCCTCGAATGCACCCTTTTACTCATCTTTTATTGTTCCCTGCTCCGCTAGCACAAATTTAGCTTATATTCTACAAAGCGTCATCATAACATGGTACGATAGACGGCGCAATGCATGGTGGTGAAATATTGCTGATAAAAATATACGCCATGAATTATTAATAAAAATATTTTTGTACAAACAGCAACATTCACTTATAATCAAGTACTGAACCCTAAATCTATTGCTATTTACCTTGAAATTTAGTTAATATGTGATCCACAGCAGAATTAATCAACTTTGTTGATTAAATCGATTTATTTTTGTTCACTCATGCACAAATGTAAAAAGATTTTTATTTGTCTAAAACACTTCCAATCATATAAAACACTCTTTAAACATTGCAAAAGTAATTAATTCAAAGTTAAATTACTGTTTGTACAATTTAAACCGCCAAAATATGACAAATTCAACTCATATTCTACAAAGCGTCATCATAACATTTATTGGTTTGGCCATTTTGATGTACAACTGGTACCGCCTGGTACGATAGACGGCGCAATGCATGGTGGGTGAAATACTGCTGCTCAAAATATACGCCATGGATTATCAAAAAAAAATATTTTTGTACAAACAGCAACATTCAATCCACTTGTAATTAGGTACTGAACCCTAAATCTATTGCTATTTACCTTGAAATTAAGTTAATATGTGATCCACAGCAGAATTATTCAACTTTGTTGATTAAATCGATTTATTTTTGTTCACTCATGCACAAATTTAAAAACATTTTAATTCGTCGTCTAAAACACACTTCCATTCACCTAAAGCACTCTTCTAACGTTGCAAAAGTAATTAATTCAAACTTAAATTACCGTTTGTGAAATTAAAACCACCAAAATATCACAAATTTAACTCATATTCTACAAAGCGTCATCATAACATTTATTGGTTTGGCCATTTTGATGTACAACTGGTACTGCCTGGTACGATAGACGGCGCAATGCATGGTGGGTGAAATACTGCTGTTCAAAATATACGCCATGGATTATCAGAAAAATATATTTTTGTACAAACAGCAACATTCAATCCACTTGTAATTAGGTACTGAACCCTAAATCTATTGCTATTTACCTTGAAATTAAGTTAATATGTGATCCACAGCAGAATTATTTATTATTTATTTTTGTTCACTCATGCACAAATTTAATAACATTTTAATTCGTCTAAAACACTTCCAATCACCTAAAGCACTCTTTAAACGTTGCAAAAGTAATTAATTCAAACTTAAATTACCGTTTGTGAAATTAAAACCACCAAAATATCACAAATTTTACTCATATTCTACAAAGCGTCATCATAACATTAATTGGTTCGGCCATTTTAATGTACAACTGGTACTGCCGAGTGCCTGGTACGATAGACGCCGCAATGCATGGTGGGTGAAATACTGCTGTTCAAATTATACGCCATGAATTATCAAAAAAAAATATTTTTGTATAAACAGCAACATTCCATCCACTTGTAATTAAGTACTGAACCCTAAATCTATTGCTGATAAAAATATACGCCATGAATTATTAATAAAAATATTTTTGTACAAACAGCAACATTCACATATAATCAAGTACTGAACCCTAAATCTATTGCTATTTACCTTGAAATTAGGTTAATATGTGATTTAAGATATAAGCATTCCACAGCAGAATTTTCCAGCTTTATTGATTAAACCGATTCATTTTTGTCCACTGATGAAACACATATATTAAATGAACGTCTTAATTCATTTAAAACACTTTGAATCACTTAAAACACTCTTAAAACGTTGTAAAAGTAATTAATTCAAACTTAAATCACTATTTGTAATATCAAAAGCAGCAATATATCACAAATTAAACTAATGTTCTACGAAGGAACATAGCAACTTTTTATGAAGCCGGCCATTTTATTGTACAACATATGCGTGACGGGAAAAATATTGAGGGCTAAATCTACCATGGGCGGACCATCGAGAAAATTATCTATTAAAAAATACATAATTATATGCAAACCTGCTACTAGTACGAAAAGCATCGTCAAACTAGTTAATATGCGATTTATAAACATTCCAGCAAAATTAGGGGTCATAAATTATTCTTGGATGTTTGGAAAATAAGATAACTGAAGTTGTCCTTCCGAACCTTTGTCGGACAGAAAAATAACATCATAAAATTATATAATTGGGCTGGATACTCACAATGATTTACAACATGCAGCTGGATATAATTTGCATTGTTATTTTTTCAATGTAAAATATTTTCTGCAGGAATATCACCAGAGAAGATTCATAAAACAAAAATGATTCAAATTAAATAGGTGTCTTCTGTTTCAAGCTAAATGGAATTTCCTAGTAGTAGTAATGCAACGATAAAGTTTCTAGATACAGCGAAACGATCACAAAATTAATTAATTATGAGTACTTTTCGAAAAATATTGATTAATCTCCGTTTCTGGTTAAATGGCCTCCAGGCGGAGTTAAACTGAATTACTGCCCCTATTGATTCGGGAGAAACAACCCTCGAGATCACACCGAGGGTGGTGTACAAGGGTGCTAAAAAGAGACAAACATTCAACATCATTATCTCTTTCTCCTTCTCAGCGTACTTAAAATTAAACAAAAATGGTGATATTAATATTTTTTTGGCTCACTAGATGCAATCCTTAATTTTACTTGAGAACATTTTTTATTGATAGTCAAGTTTCACTTTGTACTTTTCTTATGTTTCTAATGTAGTTGTTATTATAAAGATGCGTAAAATAAGCGTTTTTCGCATATTATCCATCAATACACGCGTGGCAGTTGGGCTGCCTATATAATTACAACGACAATTGTTTCTTAAAATAAGTAACACTAGTTCATCCGATTCATCCAGAAGGTATTATTACATTATCTCACCTCCTATACCAAGGGGTTGAAGGCTAGTAAATTAGATATGGTTTTGAAATAATATTAGTTTTTTATTAGTGGTTGATTTACCAAACAAATAATTAAAATTGCTTGGAGCAATTACTGACAGGTGCTGCAGCTTCTACATTTTCATATTATTTTATTGATCCAAAAAGGAACAGTTAATTGAGATGCAAGTCCTATAAATTTATTTGCTCACCTTATTTTATCATTTATTCATGCCTGAAAAAAAGTCTTGAAGGTTTTAGAATAAACGGAAGACAAATATTGTTCCAAACATTTTTTTCACAATTAAATCATAATTGAAAGGTTTTTTTGGTTTAAACTCAGTTTTTTTGATAAGGACCTTATTTAAGGATAAAGGAGCAGTCACTCCCAAAATGAATGATATAAAAATACCGATTAATAATATTAATAATAAAATATAATTCAAGATGAAATCGAATAAAAAAATTTAAGTATTTATTTTAGAAGTTTTTGAAACACGTGCGGCACACGAACTCAGACAAATACTAAGGAATTTATGGTTGCGGTGACCACTACTTCAAAGGGAAGCCGAACATCGAGCAAAAAAGAAACAAGTTTAGATAGTAAATTTAGTAATATATTGCGGATCTTTTAGAAAATTGTCACTCTACATCTACAGGGTGTTTGTTAAATTACGAGACGTATAAGAAATACAAGTTTATTTGGAAATAACTCTTCTTCTATTAATGTAAGAGCAAAAAGTGTAGGAAGTTTTTTATGCAGAATTGAAAACTACATTTAATGAACTAAAAATAATTTATTTTACAGGGTGATTACATTATTTTTTAATCTGATTATTAATTTTAGAGTAAATTTCACTGGAAACTATTTATTTAGTGATAATCATTTTCTGGAACATGATTTCTTTTTAAAGAGGGGTTGTTTCGGCGTACTTTATTCACTTGAAGGGTGGTTTTTCCCAGAACTACTTGGAGGTATTGCTGGTATGAAGAAGCGTTTTAGTATAGCTCCGCCTGGTGGCCAATGAAACATGGAACCTGTTGCTGGAATCCATCTCCCCACGCAATTTGATGGGGGAGTCAGTATTCGATTAACATAATTTAAATCCAAAGCAGCCAGTGGCGTAGAGTCCGCAAAAAAAGTATTGGAATTGCTCTTATTATATAAGTTATTACACCGCGTAATTAGGCGGTATCGCGGGCCTCAGAATATGCAAACAAAAATTTTTTTTGCAAACGACGAGCAATAGTTGCCTGAGCACCCAGGTACTCATTGGGCGAGTATAATTAGATCCCTTAAATAGTTAAAAAGTTCCTCTTGAGCCTTGAGCCTCCTCTCTATTCATCATGACCACCATCAACAAATTAACTAAAAGACGTAAGTTAACTAATAAACTTTGCTTTTCAGGTTCTAATTATTCAATTTCTTTCAGCTATTTTGTCTTGTTTTTTCGCAGATCTCTAATCAGTTTGTATTTTTTCAGATCATTTGTTGAGAATGAGCTCAACTGTTGAAGAGAATGGACATCGTGGAAAGAGCAGAGGATGAGTCCAGCTACCAGGTTTTTTCCTGGGGGAGATAGCAACCTGCAGCACCAGCAGCAACCAGATTCCTGACAACTTCGAAGAAGATGTCCTAGAAAGTCTACTGATTCCCTTCTGTCTGCTGTTTGCACAACACAAGTATGATTTTTATCTTTTCGAAAATTAGGTTTAAGAAATAATGTTCAAAATAATGAAATTATTTCATATATAAAAGAAACCAAATAATTTTATAATCTTCAAAAATTTAATATTGATTCTAATATTTTATTTTTCTGCTACAGATACAGCAGCGAAAAGTACTCCCTCTTGTCTAGGTTTTGCTAGGGTTTCCCTAGGCACTGCGGAAGAATTCCCGGAGGAAGATACACGACTCTTTCTCCAATGTCGTTGCCAGGAGTCGAAATCAAGGCTTGAAAATACCTCTTGCTCTTGTACCACTCAAAATTCCCAAATAAACCTTTTCCCAATAAATTGTGTCATGTTTCATTTATTTTAAATGCCTTTTGAATTTATTTTTAAGGAACTAATAAATAAGGAAATAATATTATACGACGCTAACAATTAAATATGAGATGATTTTTTTATATTTGGTTTTTCGCGCCTTTTTATAATTGGTTTTTCGGCGAGTTCGAGTAGAAGAACCATAAATTACACATCGGTGTATAAGTACATGCGGGGGCGACACGCGATCCTTTTAATCCTTAGTCTTTTATACATTTTTTCTCAAAATTGAGTAAATGTAAAAAGATATTAAAAAAAACAATATTTATAGAAAAAAGTACCGGAACGCGTTCCGGCTTCTCAAAAAAGTACCGGAACGCCGTTCCGGCCCCACTACACCACTGAACTTAGGCTAAAATGCCAAAAAGTCGCAATTTCCAAATGACAATTCTCAAACGTGCTAGATGCTGCCATCTTACGGCAAGCTAATCAACTATAAAATGAATTAAATTTGTAATATCAGCTATATTTTCATTTAATCAATACAGGATCTAGTTCTAAATTCATTTCAAATGATCCGAATTTTTTACTGTACATAAATAAACCTATTCCACTTTTCGATCGCACTTAAAATACAATTGTAAAAACAGAATTCGTGGTATCACCCCTCATAATTACATACAAATTAAACAACGATAAAAGGCGACTTGATTTTCATATGAAATATGTTTTAGCTCTCATTCTGTTTAATATTTATTCGCAGAATTACATTTATAGCTAATTTATAGCAAACAACAGAAAAAGGTTCCTACCTTGACATTTCAGAAGCTCCAATTCGCTACAAACTGAATCAAACTTTGTAGAATTGTTCCAGATTATTCTAAATGCATTATTAAACATTTATAACATAATGTACAAGGAATTTTCTCTCATAAATCACCGATCTCCTTTAGTTTAGGAAGAAGTCAAAATCGGAGCATTTTTGTGTCACACAACAGTCATTGCTGATAGATAACTAAAAAATAAATAATCAAGTTTACCTCTTAATATATATATAATTCACATAAAATATGTGTAATTCACTTAAAACGTTATTATTTTCCATTTTACTCAATATTCGGTTTACAAAATTGTATTAACAGTAAATAAACAAAATGGACTAATACCTTGAACATTCCGAAGGCAAATAACTGCTCAAATCTCAAACAAACTGATTCAAATTTTGTAAAACTGTTTCAAAATAACATAAATACATTATTGAACACTTATAACATACTTTATAAATGATTTTTAATCTATAAATCACGTATTTCCAAGAAAATATCTCAATCGAAACATTGTTTGTTCTATATTTGTTGATAAACAAAAACAAGCGAAAGAGGAATCAATAAGTCCGGTCCCAGAATTGGCGCTAAAATAAAATATGGAATATTTTTCTAAATACATCTGCAGTAAATTTGAAGTCTGATGATGGAGCAAAAATTTCAAATTTTCATATAATATTTATCCACGAAAAGCGATTGCGGCCATCTAGTGGCGAGTATTGAATAAACATAAGCCAAGGTGAACACGTATCGTGCACTAACTAAACATACACATAGCAGTTTTCAAAAAGTGTTGAGGTAGAAGTACATGTATAATTGCTACTAGTGTTCAATAAAACTGCTTAGTCAGAATGTTTGAAGTGAGTATTTTTTTTTAACTTTTATTTATATTTTTAATGGAATCTAAGTCATTCATAGGTTAATTTTTTGATATTCTGTTTTAGTTGGAAATTATCAATACTTCGGGTTTAAAACCAATAGGTACAATTCAAGTTTCATCAAATAAAACAATTAGTCAAATAAAAACTGATATTGCTAAACTAAAAAAGAGTTTAGCTGTTGAAAGACAGTCAATAAGATCAGAACCAAAAGGAAAAGCTGTAAAAGATAGTGCTACTTTGAGTTCTTTGGGTATTCAATCCGCAGGCAAACTTTATGTAAAAGATTTAGGTCCTCAAATTGGTTGGAAAACTGTGTTTTTGGTAGAATACGCAGGGCCGTTACTGGTTTATTTATGGATATATCAAAGACCATGGTTGTTCTATGGCAATGTACAAGGAGCCACCGTATCACAAACCTCGCAGTTAGTATTACTTCAAAAAAGCATTAATATTAAAGTTAATATTGATTAAAAAAATTATATTACAGCATTGCTTGTATTTGTTGGGCTATACATTACATGAAAAGACTGCTGGAAACATTATTTGTGCATAGATTTTCTCATGCTACTATGCCACTTCGAAATTTATTTAAAAACTGTTCATACTACTGGCTATTTACTATGTATGTTGCGTATTATGTTAATCACCCGTTATACACTGAACCAAATATTTTACAAGTGTATGTTGGACTTGTCGGATTTGTGGTAATTACTATTCAATTTATTCATTTAATTATTATTATTCGTCAAGGCTATAAATAAATTTGCATTTTTCATTCAGAAGTTTCAAAATTAAAAGGTTGCTGAAAATAATGCATTTTTTTATCACTATATTTTATTGGTTCTTTATCTAATGAACTTTAATATTCAAACACTTGATGAAATTTGCAAATAAATAAGTTCAAATATAATTATTTTGTAGTTCGCAGAATTGGGCAACTTGAGTATTCACATCGCTTTGCGTAATTTACGCCCGCCTGGTACAACAACAAGAAAAATCCCAAAACCAACTGGAAATCCATTTACTATTTTATTTGATTTTGTCTCTTGTCCAAATTACACATACGAAGTTATGTCTTGGACTGCTTTTACTCTCATGACGCAGTGTGTTGCTGGTAAATAAATATATTAAAATTCTATAAACTAATCACATATTAACCCACCTCTTTACTTAGCTGGATTATTCACTCTTGCTGGATTCTATCAGATGACTATGTGGGCTCTTGGAAAACACAGAAACTACAAAAAGGAATTTTTAAGCTATCCTCGTAAACGCAAGGCTATCATTCCATTTATACTTTAAAATAATGTCATTCCTTTTTTTAATTCGTTGTTTTCTATGTGTTACTATTTTTATATTTTCATTTTGTAATATGAATTTGTTTCTGAGAGTATTCTTGCTCTGCCTAATTCAGGTTATTCGGTTTGTATAAGTTGGTGATCAATAAATATTTTATGGAATTTGAAAAAATATATTATCTTTCCTGTAAATTCATTAGAATTATGTATATATTGATCTATTGTAACTGTTTTAAAATAATATCGGAAAATAAATTAAAATGAACAAAGAAATTGATAAAAAGAACATTAAGATTAACAAGTAGGTATTGAAAAAGTGGACAATGACAATGTAATTTCATATCAAAAGATAAAACGATAAAAGTACTATTTTTTATGAACATTGAAGCATAAATTTCAGTACCAGTACATATTCCAATTAATTGGAAAATTGTCATTATTTTGTTGAAAAGTCATAGTAACATTGCAGATATTTATTTTCTCTATTACGAGTGTTTTATAATTGTTTAAATTAAGAGAAATGCAAATTTATCAATGAATTCCTGGTTTTAAATTTTTAAATATGTAAAAAAAATGACTAGTTTCGTCCACTTAAGGCGTAAAATATTTATCACTTTGCCCTGATTCAATAAGTACGAGTTACAGTCAATTTTTGCACTCTAATATCAATTTGCTTTTTAGATCAGTTTATAATGCCAATGAATTGATGGGGTAATTTTATCATAGTACAAATGTCAGGTTTCAAATCCAAATATAAAGACCACAAACTTAATTTAGCACTATACAACGTGTTGCTTTTTTAATTTATGGTTTTAGAACTTTTAAATCGGGTGCACTTTTGCAAACGTAATTACAACTTAAAATTAGAAAAGTTTTTCTCTTATATGAATCGATAATGTAAATGTTAATTATATTTTTTAGATAAGCTAAAATTGCTTTGAAATTTTGTACAGAATTATCGAATAAAAAAAGAAGTTTATTATTGATTCGACTAGGAAATTCTAATATTTATGAATATTAATATTAATACACAATTTCGTACCTTTTATGAAGTCAGTACACCTGATGACGATAGAATCGCGTTGTATGTAACCAACATTGTGTTGAGTTGAGTATTGTGATTGGTTTAGTGTCGTGTATGGTTTGCTACATTGAATTACGCCCTATATTAACATTATTTCAACAACATTGCTTACTACCGAGCTCATAAAAGGTATATTATATATTAATATTATTGTGATGATATACTCGGAAATTCATATTGATTTAATTCTGAATGTTTCTGTCAGATCTCACTAACATACTTTTTTTCATTACTTAACGGTTTTGACAATATTATAAATATAAAATTCAAAATGTCGCTGGGTTTTTCATTTATAAGTTACAATAGAGGCATAGAAATACAACAGTATTAAAGAGCACAAAAATGTGTACGATATTAATTTGAAATCAAGTGACAAACATGCTATTTGTTAATCATGGAACGGTCAAAAGAAACGATTAGTTAGATCTAAATATCGATTGTTGTAATTAATATAATTAATTAGAGTCAAAGATAAAACATTCAGTCATAGGTGACATACATTACAGTTATTTCTGTACAAGTAACAAAACTGAGTTCTTACTTATAGCTACTGTCAAGGAATGCGCTTACATTCAAATCTATTCAACCACATATAGAAATAACATGAAACATTTGTCTCTCTTTGCTTGGTGTTTATTTTATATTATTGTGTTATTTAACATTCATTAACATTATAAGAATCAAGAAATCAACTCATATTACAATGATACACTCTATTAGTGTTTTATTGTATTTAACATTCAACACGATTTTATTATTTGCATAGATTTACATGAATTCTTATTCTAATTTTTAACTAATGCAGAGCGTTCCTTGAAAGCAACTATTTAGAAAGCACAATATAGATAGATTAATGTAATAAAATTTGCTGTTAATCAATATATTATAAAATAAATATAATAATATTCATTTATCAAATGCCCTAATCTAAAATATTTATTTTATCTAAATACCTAACAGTGCAATGTTTTCTGTTCAGAGTATAACTATATTAAAAAATTCGTGCTCTGCGACAAACAATTCATATACTTTACACGTACAAAAGCGAACTTACTAGTAACATATTATAAATTTATTTTTTTGTCGATTTTGATTTTCTTATCAATGAATATTCGTGAATGAAAATAGCAGATTAAATGGTGATTCAAATCAGTGGCGTCAAAGCTGATGATGCAGTCTTTAAAATCAGGTATCACAAATCATTATGAATGTTTTCAACTGTGAATAAGTATTTCGTTCAAAAATAACTTTACCGTCCATATTTTTCTATCACATCATCATGAAAACCTGACTGATACAATTGACAGCAGTGCAACCGTTCCAATTCACAAGAATAAGAATTGTTAAAGTAAATAGCAAGCAACTAATTTATGAAATGCAACGAGCAACAACCATGCAACAAACAAACAACCAAATTCGTACATGCTAGCACCACTCCCGTCTCGAGAAAGCCTCGTCCACATCGACTACAGAGATACTTTGTTTCCAGCAGCAATTCTACACTGTGAAACAGACTTTCTTCGTTTTGGATTTCGGCATATAATTATTTGACTCTTTCTCCTTACAACACTTTTAAGGCATCGTTTACGTATCATTCCATTAAGCTCATACTTTTTTGCAACGAAACAAACTTCAAATTATACCGTCTCTGATATGACCACTGATGATACCCCCATAATTTTCCTATTTTTTATTATTAGTTTTATTCATTATTATTAGATAAAAAAATAAACCGTAAAAATAATTTAATCTTAAAATTATCGTTTGGTGTTTTTATTGTGATGCTGAACAAATTAATCACTTAAATTTTCGGCAATAGTTCATCATCTTCTTAATAATTGTTGTGAAAACAAAGTATCAAAGTATATTACAATTGCCCTAAAAATACTTTGCAACACTTAGTTTAAAAAATATATTTTATATTTTATTTCTTATTCATTAATTTTCCATATGACAATGAGATGATTTATAGCAATGATGATGATGACAATGATTTGTGTTTATAGCTACAACTACAAAATACGTAATATAAGAACGTAAAAAAGCAACAGCAGCAATAGTTCAGTATTAGAGAAGTAAAAAAAAGACGCGAAGAGCGCACAAGTTGCTATTTGCAGTTGCTGAAAATGCTGAATGTGGTTTTCAATCGGGGGGACTACATTTAGTCGGTGTCTTTTTTTTTGTTTTGCATTATTATTATAAGAAGCATCGGCCACGAAAGACATTATTTCCACCACTTCAATTATAGTAAAATATATTGATTTGGCGCCTTATACGTACATATTATTTATACATTTATATAAAAAATGAAAAATCTATTTTAAATCAGGCAGTGACGAGACTAATATAAAATAATTTACATTATGATTAAAAAAAAAAAACAATTTCTAAATATAATGCTAATTAAAATATTCGGAAAGATATGGTGATGATTTGAATTTATTAAATAAATCTCTATCAATCAGTAATTTTCATTGTACCTATTGCAATTCCTATATTACAAGAGATTCATGTATCATTAGAATATTATTTCAGAGTTCCCATAAAAAACTTACTGATTTCTAAACAATTTAGTTTGACAAGTATGTACAAAAACAGACCAACACTCTTTACCACTACTCACTAGTAAGAAAATAAGATAAAGTAGTATAGAAAAGCATACAGAATATACACATATGTAATATTATATTTGTAAAAAAATAAATCCATAATTAATAAAATATTTTAAGTTGACGCAAAATAAAAACTCTCTTTAGTTGACTTTAAAAACAAATATGTTCTTAACACACAGCCAGAATGTACATATGTTTAGGTCAAATCATGTGGAAAATTTCACTTCAATTTTCTATCACATTTTCATTAAGAAAAATCTTCGAGATTACAAGTCTGATTAGATTCAGATCAAGCTGCCATGCAAAAAATACTGAAAAATACAATATGTGCAAAAAGAGATTCCAAACTCGTCGAAACTAAACGGGAACCCTGAATTTAAGACTCAACTCAAATATACAAACTTGTTTAAGTAGAGAGAACGAATAATATCTACCATCTTGATATATTCTCGAGTGATAACTTAAAAATGAAAATTCCGTCAATTAGTCAAATTTTATAAGTAAAATAACCGAGGTAGTTAATTAAATATCGGAATTTCCAGTTTTAATATACCACTCGTTAAAAATCACATATTTCAACAGAATGTGAAGACGCAATTATATTGCTTGCAATGAAAAATTAATCTATGGACTTGTGAACTTATTTTGACGATTTATAATTAATAGAGTAAATTTTTTAAAGATATAGGCTAGACGTACGTGGCCATGGTATTGGGTTGGCTGCCAGACGTTGCTATTGGACCAGTTGTGCCCAGTTGCCGGTTGTTGGGAACGTATTGTCCGATGAAGGATCCGTCTTCGGTAAAGCGTCCTATCAAAAATATATATTTAATTATATAATCACAACAGTGCTTTCTAATTGAATTACCGTCAAGGTACATTCACAACCTTTTTGGATTTTGATTAATATGCACATTTTTAAATCATTTTCACCATTGCTTCGAATTCAACGATGCCATTTATACGACACAATTTATCTATTTTGTAAAAAGAAATGACAGATTTCAGTCTTACATCTTCAGATCTTCAGAAAAATCAATTATTTTGCATTATTACTTCCCTATTAAAACGTAAATCATATGCTAAATATGATTTATAAATGTAGTTACCGAAAAAATACCTGAAGCGCAATGCCGATCCGAATTTACAACTAGCATTGCAAGCTGGACTGATTACAAATGTTTGTTGTGGATTTTAAGCAGTTATGAAACTATGCAAGGTATAAATTTAATTGTGAGTATTCCGCAAGTGTCAAATAATAATTGTAGTACATAAACAAGTTTTTCCTTCGTATAGCTAAAAAATTCATTTTTTAAAATCAATAAATACATAAATAAATGTAATAAGGTATTCGACTAACTGAAAATCTATAGTCTTTTAGCTATTTTGGCACTGCACCTCACAGCTTGTAGTATCGATAAATTGATGTACAATAAAACTAATAATCAAATATAAAAATCATTAAACAAAACAAAAACAAACAAAAATACCTTTTTTGGGTTACACAAGAGTGGCATAGCCTTGTGATGTAGTTTCACCCCCTTTTCGTTGTCTGCCATACTGGCCAATGAATGAACCGTCCTCATTCATACCTTCTATACACCAAAAATTAAAATAAATAAAATAAATAAAAATCAAGCAAAACGAAACACAAATATAATAGATAAACAAAAGATTTACCTGTATCTCCTTCCCCATATTCAGCCATAGAGTCTGTATCGCTTTCTGGGCCGACTTTAGGTTCACTATTCATTGACGCTCTTCCGTGAGATTTATTGTCCAAACTGCAACAAAATATATTTTCACTGCTCGTCTCCACTTTTTGAGGACCAGTCAAATAAATCAACCTAATGCATTACACATGTTTTGCTACGTTGCAAATTGTTTTCTGCGCTCATAATGCAACTAGCGTGTATATTTGCAAATTACTCAAGGAAAATCAATAACATATAATTTTTTCAAATGAGTATGTCTAAATAATGCTTGCGTTTCAAAATTACATAATAACGTTTCAACACGAAACAAAAATTTGCATTGGAAAATATTCATGAAAATTGTACTTCATACATGTTAATTATATATGAATATGAAACTTACGGTTGCGAATATTCATGGAAACCTCCTTCTTCTGGATAATCATGTCTTCCATTGGCTTGTTCTCGTTCATGGACGGCATATTTTCCTCCACGATTTCGTTTGATAATGCATACAATAATCAATACAAGAAGTAGGAATGCAATGGCTAGCATCATTCCAATAAACCAACCAGCAGTTGCAACATTTTCACGAGGTTGAATAATTGGGCCTTCTACAGAGGAACACAATTTTCTTTAGTATTCATTTTAAACACGTTTCCCCGAAAAGCAAGTAAAAATTATTAGTGACTTTTTTCCCAAATAAAACATAAATCGACAAATTTATTTCATATTTCAAGCAGAAAACAGAGCCACCAAAAGATACATGTAAGTGTGATACGAACAGAACAAATTAGGGTGACGCAATATATTTTCATCAATGTAACACATATAAAAGCACTAAAAAAACAACCGATATGAAAAATAATTACTAAAAAGATTGACGCAGTCGACTCTCTATTATAATATATTTAAAGTTTTAAATGTTAATTTTAAAGGTTGAATTACAACTTACCAACTCCATAGGTGCTGACTTCCTGCACAGCACTTTCAGCAATATTATTTCCATCAACAGCGACAACTTTGAATTCATATTCTTCGTTCGGTTGTAATCCATGAATTTCCATGAAATTTTCGTTGATTTCGTCTTCAGTACGTTGGAATGTGGGTTCACCACGAAGTCGGTATTTTACATAAAAATGAGATCCTGGTTTTCCGTTTGGATTAACAGACCAGTCAACACGGATTGTAGCCATGCCATTAACAGTAGGAAGACGAGACCATGTAAAGACTGGGACGTCCGGCTGAGTTGCTCCAACGCTTCGAGTTTTTCTCTCAATGAAATAACTACATACAAAATGTTTTTAATACTCTGTTAGGAAATAATAAAGTAAACTCACCTTTCGCCCTCACCTTCCTTGGTGGTAGCCTTAACATGCAGCCGATACTTTGTGTCTGGTTTTAATCCTGATAATTTTGCGCTAAACCGATCAGGATCAGTTATTTGAGGGACTCTTGCAATCAAATTCAAAACTTGTGTTCCATTTACAACTTGATAGTAAATATGATATCCAGTTAATATGCCATTAGGTTGAGCTGGTTTTTTCCAGAATAAATAAAAAGCCGAAGATCCCATAGGAACTGCTTCCAAATAAACAACTGGTCCAGGCACACCTTCAGGCGTGTCAAAACTAAGGGTTTCACTCGGTGGACCATTGTATCTTCCATTAAAAACAAATACGCGAGCATAGTTTTTGGTATGAGGAATAAATTTTGTAACAAGAGTTCGTGTTGCATCACCTTTAACGTGAATTTCGCGGCGGTTTGATTCGCTACTATAATCAGAGCTACCTTGGCCATATCGATCATTATCTGTCCAAATTTCAATTTTGTAGCCTTTAAAATGACCCCGAACTGATTCTAAAGGAACTGGGTTCCAGCTAAGCAAAGCTCGAGTCGGAGTATGTATTTGGATGAGAGTGAAATTTGTTGGCGCTTTCAGCGGCACTGAAAAGTAAATTATAATAATTTGAAGGCATTTTCAATAAAAAAAATGTATTTACCATCTTCCCCAGAATAACCAATGACTTCTTTCGCAGCAACATTAGCTTCTCCAAGTTCGTTCATTGCAACAACTTTAATTCTATATTGCTGGAACGTTGGTTGATTTTCAACAACATATCTATTAGTTTTCCAATCAGGAATTTGCACAACAGTGTACTGTTCGCCAAGAATATCGCGTTTATAAGATACACGATACTGGAATTTCGGTGCACCGTGCTCAATTTGAGGCATGACCTAAAAACAGACATGTAAACAAAATTTTTGCGATGGATATTTCGATTTCATTACATTCCAAGTTATGACTAAATTCGTTGGCTCGGTTCCTTTTCCCTCCACATTTTCAGGATTTTTATGGGGCACCTCTGGTTGGGTTGTGCAAACTTTAGAATGACCAGAAGGAAGAGATCGGCCAATTTTATTCCAAGCAACTACTCGGAAAGTATAATTCGCCCAAGGATTCATCGGAACATTGTAAGTCATATCAGTAGCCGGAACAGAATCATAAGCTACTTCCCAGGTATCGGGAGTAAAACTTGTATTGTATTGGATTGTGTAACGTAAAATTGGTGCGCGGTTATCACCCATTGGCTGCCATTTGATCGTTGCATCTTTTTTATTGCAAATTACTGACTGCAGTTGTGGAGCGTTCGGAACATCTACAAAATTCAAGAAAATACTGTAACTATAATAAATAAAAATTGTTTATAAGAAGTTATTATTATTAAATAAATTATTTGTTACATAAACTTTACTCATAATTTTTATAATTATACATTTTTTAAAATTACCTTGAACAGTGAGGGTTGCTTGAGCTGTAGCTGTATCTAATTTAGTTCTGGCAACACAAGTATATGTTCCTGAATCTAATTCAGTTGTTCTGTAAATCGTTAAAGAATAATCGGAAGATCGAACAAATCTTGGGTCAGCATCAAAATCAATAAGCTGACCATTATTCAGCCAGTCAATAGTGAGATCGAGTGTGTTATAGGCAACAGCATTGCAACGGAATGTAGCGTGTGTACCTGCAGCTACTTCGTAGTCCTCAGGAGCATCTGTGATTCTTGTGTGTTCTGAAAATTTTAATTTCATGAAATAATTGGACTACAATCTTAAAATTATTATTACCTTTTACTCTCAAGCTCCCAGATTCGTTGAAACTTCCAAATTTATTTGAAGCGTAACAAGTATATCTTCCATCATCATTGAATTGCACATCTTGAATTTGCAAATCTCCGCTTTCAAGAACTGTATATCTTCCTCCAGTAAGTTCAATTCCACCTCGTACCCATTTCACCTCTGGTTTCGGTGCCCCAAACACCCTACACGTCATAGTTACGGTTCTACCATCTACGGTTTCCAAATTCTGTGGTGATTCAGTTATTTCAGGAGCAAGCGCTAATACATTCACATAAACGTCTTTGTATACATAACCAAGTGAATTGGTTGCGTTACAGCCATAATTGCCGGTATCTTCTTTCTTAAGTTTATCAATGACAATGCTGTTTGTAGAAACTTTACGTCTAGGGTTGGGAGGAGCTTCAGAAATTGGTTTTCCATTGAATATCCACTTAATCTGAGGTTCTGGTACACCAGAAGCCTCGCAACGGAATTCTACAGTCTCGTCTTCGGCAGCATTTTTAATTTGTGGCTCAACGGTAAAATACGGGACTGCTTGTACTTTTAAATTTATCGTGTAAGAATCAGCACTTCCTACTCCGTTACTTGCTTCGCAAGTATAACTACCGGCGTCTTCAAACATTACATGCCTTATAATCAAAGATTTCCCGTAATTTCCTTGTGTTATTCGATCAGAAGATTGTATTATCCTTCCGTCTTTGGACCATACTATCTGCGGCAATGGCGTTCCTCCATAAATACAATACATTTCATATTTCTTCCCTAAATCTGCAACTTCATTTTTTCTTGTAACATACTGCTGAGTAGGGGGATGACGATTCTGCGAAGCAGAAACACCGGTGGTAACAACTTGCAATACTACCCTGTTTCCCAATTTATACTCATTACGGAATAATGAGGTTGCTGCACACGCGTAGAGAAAATTATCTGATTGATCATTTCTCGTCACGTTCGAAAACCACAAGTTGCCTTCCGGATCCAAAGTCATACGAGAATTGTTAATTGATTTAATTCCTCCATCAGTAGTCTGAATTAACCAATAAACATTTGGCTTTGGCCAACCATCAGGAGGTGCACATGTTAATTTGTGAGGTTCTCCTTCATTAACTGTATCAGTTTCTGGTAACGAATCTTTAAAAGAATTTAATTCCGCTTTCCGGACGAAAACAGAATTAGAAGTAGCAATTCCCCATTCGTTTTCAGCGAAACATTGGTATTGTCCTAAGTCTTCATCGCGGGGAACTGATATGACGAGCGTACCGCGTCCAGGTTGTTGAGAAATACGATCATCATACGCCTGCCAGTCAAAATGTTTACCGTTCTTTATCCATCTGTACCTGTGTAAATATAATTTAAATTTCAATTCATGACTGAATTGGTTTTTTATATTAATTTACTTACTGGGGGCTCGGTTCGGCTTCAGCTTCGCATTCAATTATGAAGGGTTTATCGTTTTCATTATTTTGAACGGCAACTTGAAAAAGCAGTTCGTCTGTAGGAGGTTGTTTTACTATTCGAGGGGGTGACTGAACTGAATTTGAAATATATATTAGTTAAACTTTTTCTAGTAATTTCACATCAAAACTTACCCAAAGCTTGAGAGTGCCAAATAAATAACGATAATATTAATGTTAATCTACACTTTCCAATCATTGTAACTGAAGTTTTGAATTCTGTAAAATAATTTAAATGTAAAAAAAATTGACATTGAATAATATAATTAGTTTGGCAACATTAGTACATAAGAATGAACTCTACAAAAAACTCGAATGCTACCGAATGAGAAGTCATTGACTTGAAAAGAATAGACAACTCAATGCGACATTTGATACTTGAGTAATAAGGGGCAAATGCGGTTCGGAAACCCAATGATGCACGATTTCATTCTCTCCCTCAAGATTCAATTTATCCTGAGCACCAGACTAAAAAAATACACACTTTGGAAATCTAATACAATGTAGGTATCATTTTCTTTTCATTTAAATCAATATCAAAAGCATTAAATGCATTAATTTATTAATAAATAAAACTTTTTCTCCTTTTTTTCACAATACATTTATTTGATAATAATTTATATATTATAAATACTATGAGAAGAAAAAAGGGATAGTTTATTTATTCGTAATAATTCATCTTTTCGTTGCCTAGTTCAGTTACAATTTACAATAACAGAAAAATGTAACTATTATTTTGTTAGGAGCGCTGGGCTATATATAAGAAAAGTAGTCGTTAAACGTGACAAGACTTTGAAATATAGCAATTGATTCATCACAATAGGTTATTATTAAATTACTTCAAAACTGAGGAAGGAAAACATAAACTAAATCAAATACTTTCATCCTAAACCGTTGATGTAAAATACCGATAAAAATGTTTAAAGTGACTCAGTTTACCCACTATATAATAATAAATATTATGAACAAATTCACAAGCAAAAATTTACAAAAAAAATCAACGATGACAAATTATGATGTCAAGAATGAGTGTATTTTAATAGAAAAGATATGATATACATTTAACTAATGTGGCAAAAATATATATGACATCATACGTGGTTTTACGAAGAAGTTTTAATTTTGCCGAATCTAAAATCGATAAAAAAAAAACTTATAATAAAAAGACATTTCTAACACAGGTTTACTTATTGATAAAATGACATCAGTGTTAAGGAAATAACTAATTGAGCTTTAAAGAGTTATTCATGTATTTAAAATTGGGTGGATGACTGCATCGTTAGACAACTTTCTAAGAATTAAAACAATAATAGCTACTCTTTTAGACTTCACATTTAAAAAATAAATAAATATGTTCCATGTAACTGTACTATGTACAACAATTAAAAATTTGTCGATTATTCACGATTAATTAGGCCACAAAGCATAACACAGTTTCTGATTTATATATAAAACTTAGTTTCTATAATTCGTATTTTTATACTTGAACTTTTCTTGTAACCTAAATTGAATGATTGAAATATAAATAAAATGGATAGTGATTTCATCGATGACCTAATCAATTTTATAAATAAAGAACTCAAACGATTGCAGTGTTTCAATAAACATAAATTAAAAGAAAAGTTATGAGTTAGCCATTGACTCCAATAAAATGACATTATAAAGCCGTATTGCGGTATTATACGAAGTTACATGAATGTTGGTATAGTAAACAACACTATCAAACAAAAACACTTTAAAAAATTAGTACTGATTGATCTGTACATAAATACAGTGATAATGAAATATGAAGCATTCCTATCTAAATCCTTATGATAATAAAATGATATCTTACCTTAAAAAATAAATAACACTGCTACTTGTTCATAATAACGATTAACACTACACTACACACACATCACTAAGATAGGTGCGGTCGTTACAAATCGTGTCACTGAACACTAGTCACTAAGCTAAAATGTACGAACAGGCGATCGATAGTATAATTCGATATTTAGGATATTTCGTTTATATATACAAGCATTTGTTCAGCTCATTGATTCGACTTTTTTATTTAGCGTCAACAGCTGCATTTATCAAGACGTAAAATTTTCTATTGTTAATATTTTATACATGACGCGAAACCTCTACTGGAAGAACAAGAAGGCGTGGTTGAAGTCGATAAGTTAGGAAAGCAGCGCTAAATTTAAACTATGCGTATTAAAACATACGGTGTTAAACTATTATTATTTCTGTTCTTATATAAATAAAAATCCCTTCAACAGATAAAAGCATGACAATAATTAAAATATTATCTATAAATATCACATAATTGTCATGAACTCAAATATGATTTTTTTTATATTTACTAGTTATAAAAATAAAGTTATCAAAATTCCTAAATAAAATTTATTTTTTTTTGGTATAAATTGTGTCAAATTATACCTTTTTATTTATTTTAATTCAAGGGCGCTTTATTAAAACATGCGTGCACGCATGCGTGTTCATCTGTCAAACCTAGTGCATTTTGATTTTAGTTGTTCCAACTTCACTTTGTACTTCCTTGTACAACTAACTTCATTTTCGTTGTAATCAAGCTGCCATCGAAATAGGCATAAGTCAGAGTGAAGTGGAATAAAAATGTTGCGAACAACTTATTTGAAAGGCTTATCGTTATTACAAAAATCTATCAGCAATGCAAAACCTGCAGCAGCCGTAGGAGCCAGATTTATGTCGAAACATTCGACAGAAACTGATGAAGAGTTCGACAGGAGGTAAATTACGTAATTTTCTTTTTATGTATTTAAATCATTTATAATGCAAACATTTCTTCGTTACAATTATTTTAAAAGATTTGTTGCTAAAGCTCTCAATTTAATATACTGATGTTATCTAATAATTGATTGTTCTAGATATGAAACGTTCTTTAACCGACCGGATATTGATGGCTGGGAGCTCCGCAAGGGAATGAACGATATTTGCGGTATGGATCTTGTGCCTGAACCAAAAATTGTGAATGCTGCTTTGAAAGCCTGTCGTCGTGTCAACGATTATGCTCTTGCTGTGAGATTCCTAGAGGCCATTAAGGAAAAATGTGGACCCAAGGAAAAAGTAATTTATCCATACGTCATCCAGGAAATTAGACCAACCCTTACTGAATTAGGCATCGATACCCCAGAAGAACTTGGTTATGACAAACCAGAATTAGCCTTGCAATCAGTATATGATATGTAATTTATAATTTTAGTCGCTAGTTTTTATTGTCTAGAAACACTTGTATGTGTAAATATCAAAACACAATAAATAAATTGTTAAATAAATTTTCATTTCATTCCTATCAACTGTTTTTTCTATAATAGCCAATCAAAACTGTCTTTGTATAAGAATTTCAACTCGATTGATCAAACGGTGCACTTATTATGGAAGATTACAGACAGTCTTCACTCTGGAAATCGTCTTATGGGACCTCGAAGCAGATGTATCCGTTATTTTTATGAGAAAAATCCACGCGATTACAATACACCCCTTCCGGATGGCCAGAAAATTGAAAAATATAAATCTTAGCTCAATATGGGTGTGCCAGACAATAATAGTGCGCTTGGTAGATTAATTGATATTTCCTCAGTCGTCAAACTACGGGTACTCTTAGTTGTGGAGAGAAAATATTTGAATTGTTTGTCTTTAAAAAATCTATAAGTAACCTGCAATTGATGTTTATTGAATTAATCGCTACACAACATTCGTAAAAAAATATGTATAATATACTATAAACAACTTTTAAAAAATGTCAACAAAATATGGGAACAATAAAATCACTATTAATCGATATAACATGATAAAGAGATAAAACATGAGCAAAGAGGTATTATAGAATACTAAAAACGAAATTAATGTAGACAATGCTAATGCAGTTTCCTGAGAGCAGATGCCATTATTTCAAATCCTACGAAACACGCAGCATTTGCAGGAAATGCTCGAAGTATAACTGGCGTAAAGCCTTTGTACAAAGCTCTTGGACCTTCCTTCTTCATCAATTCGGCAAAAACTTGTTTTAAACCTCCCGGATACGTGCCTTCAGGAGCTGGTGAATATTTCACAATTAGTTTTTATTAAAAAACTCATGTCGTTTTGTCACAAATGTAAGACCTTAATTTTTTGCAAGAAATGTTGAACTTAATTATGGAGGCTCGCACGTAATTCTTCCAGATTTTTTAAAAGTCTTCAGTGTAGAATAAAAGCTATTACAATAAAAATGTATTGTTATACGTGTTATTTCGAAAGTCCAATTGCTCCTATTTGAGCTACAAGTTTATGGCATCAACCAATTTTGAGAAAGTGATTGATGAAAATATTCAATAGTACATTTTTTATTCCGATAACATAAACGAAGACGAATATCTTCCAAGATATTGAAAAATAGCCGGACAAAATTCTTCAATAAGTCTGAGTTTATCACTGTTTAAATTCAAGCATCAAACTGAAGCCATACATAAAATGACAAAATCAGAATCCTCAGTAATTTTTTTATTTTCGTGAAAATTTCAACTATACCTGTTTGAAGACGGCTTTTTAAAACATCAGCGGGCATACCAACTACCCAATTAGCTATGCCTGACATACCACCAGCGAAAATAGTTACTGGCATGCTAGGCGACTCTCCGGGCTTGGAGAAAAGTTGAGTCAAATAGGCATACGTCAAAAAGTATAAGCCGCTAGCAGGAACATCTACAACATTATTTTTTCTATAGTATTTTTATCGCATAATAATTATAAATATGAATAATCCAATGAATTTATTAAATAATAGCGCAATTCGGTAATATTTAGGGATGCGTAGCAAGCTAGCCTACAATTCCTTTATAGACTGGATTTCAGCCCAACATCAGTGATACATCAAATTATAATAAAGCATTCCGGAAAGAGATTTGGAAATAATGCCATTTTTTGATTATAAATTACTTGTCCAAGAGATTCTAAGAATCTGTCAAGTAAAATGCGCTTTCAGCCAAGTCGGTTGCTATGGAAACAGTAGGCCATTATTCTTATACTACAACATTCCTTAATACTGTTTTCCAAAATTCTACGGCTACCAACAGATCTGAATTTATGCGCAAAATTAAAAAATAAATTCCTACTGAAGGGCACTTCTAGTTCAGTCTATTGTTATGAAAATAGTAGGCAATCATTCAGATGCTACAGCAGACTGAAATACCAAATTTCAATATTCTACACCTGATCGTTTCGAATTTATGCGAAAAATTCCAAAAGACTGTCAAGTAAAGTGCATTTTCGGCTCGGTGGATCTCAACAAAAATAAGATATGAGCATCTAGACGGTATAAACGTCCTAAATACTAAATTCTAACAATCTACGTTCAATAGTTTTGGATTTATGCGGAAAATTCAAAAAATGTTTCGAATAAAGTGCTCTTCCGGTTTAGTCGATAGCAATCATAATGCAGGGTGTACAACTAGATATTATAAAAGTGCCTAATACAAAATTTAAATATTCTACGACTGATTGTTTAGAATTTATGCGGAAAATTCAAAAAGACTGTCATATGAAGTGCACTTCCGGCTCAGCAGATTGTTACAAAAATAGAAGATGACCATTGAGATGCTACAGCAATTTCAAATGCTAAATTCCAGTATCCTACGGCTGATCATTCTGGATTTATGCGGAAAATTAAAAAAAAGTCTCAAGTAAAGTGCACTTCCGGTTCAGCCGATCGCAATTATAATGCAAGATGTACAATAAGATGTTATAGAAGTTCTTTATACGAAATTTCAATATGCTATGGCGGATCATTCTATATTTATGCAAAAAATTCAAAAAAAGTTTCAAGTAAAGTGCACTTTTGGCCTGGCCAATTCTTACAAAAATAGCAGATAACCATTCTGATACAACATCAAGTTCAAATACTGAATTTCAACATCCTACGGCTGATCATTCTGGATTTATTAGAGAAATTCGAAAAAAGTTTCAAGTAAAGTGCACTTCCGGTACAGACGGTTGGAACCATAATGCGAGGTGCACAACTAGACCCTATACCAGTCTTAAATACAAAATTTCAACATTATACGTTCAACCAGTTTTGAGATTTGCGAGTTACGTACGAACATACGTACCGACATCAAGCCAAAAATAGTCAAAATGGATTCAGGGATGCTCAAAACGGATATTTCCATCAAAATCTCGATAGGTGAATTTTGTCGGTTTTACAATACTTGTTACTTTGTACAAGTAAGTAAAAATTTGTATGACATTAATTTGCCTTTGAAAAATGGCATGCGTCTTCGTCCTGCAGGTCGTAAATCTTGGCCGATTTTAGTGATTCTTTTTTCTATCCGTCAAGTATCAGAATAGATTTCTGTTAGGTTGTCAAATAATGTAATCATTTTCAATCATGGGCAATTATATTTTAAAATTATTCACATTTAACATGGATTAAAAATTAGCAACTACTCTCCCTTTTTCTACTTTTTATTGTAAATTATTATGGTATGAAAATTGAGAATGAGTAAAATAAAACAAGAGAAAAGATAAAAAGATAAAGATAGTCCATAGGAAATAGAGTGGGTGAACTTCCTTTCCTTGTATCTCTGAATAAAAATATGAATTTGTTTTAAGCTTGTGTAGCAGTTGCCACTAGTATTTCTATAAGTGATTACAATGATTATACAAGTGTTGATATTTTGTTCTATGTGTTCTTTCTTGGTGAGATTCCGAGCGTTTTTTATTATTAATTGACAGTAATAATAATATATTATAAATTTTTGGAGCTAAAGACAAGTGGGTTATCTATTCCACAAGAACTCTTATTGTAAAATATATACAGCCTTTGGATTTTGAAGTCTTTTTCTATTGTTTAGAAACTCATTAATTGAAAATATAATTATACTAATTTAACAATTTTATTGCAATTGCAGTCTGCTACTCCGTGGAGTAGAAACCATGGCTGCCCATCATCTTGTACGTGTCGAGAAGAACATTTTTCAGATTTAGCAATAGCAAGATATACAAGACAACCAGATCATCACATTGATACATTAACCATGGATCATGTTACAAACGAAGCAAGTTACATTTTTATATTTTATTTTCCATTTCGTTGTTTTTTTTAGTAAATGAATGAAATCTGTCAGCAAAAATCACAATTTTTGAGCAAATATTCCAAATTAAACTTCCCCCGTCATTAGCTATACAAAATTAATTTCACTTACAGAAATGTATGCAAAATTGTATGCTCTAAACCTTTATTTGAAAAATTTAAGAACCGTAGTCAGAATCCTGTGTATAAATTAAATTAAAATAAAATATTATATTATATCAATGTAAAACAATAATATTTGAACATTTTTGAAGGTACTATACGAAGATGAGACAGATTTTGATGAAGAGAATCAACTTTTAAGAGTGGCTACATGTTTTATCCCAGCGGAAACAAATCCAGAAGAATTTATTCCAACCCTTCCCAAAAGCATACAAGCTTTAAGTTTAATACAAAGTTCTAATTCAGGAAATAAAACACTTCGAACTGGTTCCCTAAATTATTTTACCGATCTTGTTGTCTTGGAACTTCAAGGTTCGGATCCTGTAACTGCAGAATCTGCAGATAACGACTTTTTAATTGAAATTGATGATGCAGTTTTATCTTTGAAATATTTAAATCTTGATCAAACGCGACTTAAAAACATAAAACTTAGGGAAATTAAGGCACAATCTGAAGATGAGAATGAAGATATAGAAATTAAATTTGAGTCGGTAACAATGATACAGAAAAAGAATTCAGATAACGAAATTTTACCGTATTATAAATATAAAGAAATTCAAAGTAATTTAGAAAGTCCAATTCTAACAGAATTTTCTAACTTGAATCTTATAAGAATAAAAAGTGGGAATTTGCAAAATATTCATTGGGAAATGTTTGATGGACTACAAAATTTAAAATACTTATTTTTAGAGAACAATAACATGAAATTCATACCTAATTTCGTGTTTTATGGCACCCCTAATTTGAGGTATCTATCTTTGGCTTGGAATAGTTTACTTAATATTCAGATAACTGATCTTGCTGGCTTATTAGAGCTAGAATATTTGGATTTATCACATAACAATTTTTCACAGCTTTCTGAATTATCATTTCCACCGTTTCCAAAATTAAAGGTAGCAGATTTTCGCGACAATCCCATAACAACAGTCTTTCCAAACACTTTTGATATTATGAATACAACCGACAGTATTATAATTGGCTCGGAAGAAATACAACTGAAACTTTTGCCAAACTCATTTTTAGGATTAAACAGACTTCTAAAATTGACTATTTATAATATTGACGTACCAATTTTATCGCAAGATATGTTAACAGGTATGCCTATTTTGAAAGAATTAATTTTAACAGGTCATATAAACAAAATTGAATATGATGCCTTTGTGGCGGTGAAAAAACTGGAAAAATTAATTTTGAGTAATTGTAATATTTACAATATATCGATGGACGCATTTTATGGTTTAGAAAGTTTGCTTGTTTTAGATTTATCTAAAAATCTTTTGAGATATTTACCACCAAATATTTTTGACGAACAAACTAGATTGAAGGAATTAATACTGAGTGGAAATGAGCTTATTGAATTACCAAAGGAAATTTTTAATTATGTACCAGCAAAATTGATTAGATTAAACAACAATCCCTGGCACTGCTCATGTCTTATGAGCGAATGGGATCCTATGGTCATTAATAAAGTTAAACAAAAAGTTTTCACACCATGTGACTCTCAACATGATAAAGGTATTACTTGTTCCAATAATAACAAATATGGCTACTCATATGAAAATCGTGTAGCACCAAAATGCAATACACCGAAAAAATTAAAAGATTTGAGCGTATTTCAAGCTATCAGGCGACATTTACCATGCAAGAACAATAAATTAAAATTAAAAATAAGAAAGCCTATCACTACAACATCTACTGTAAATATTGGAAAATATCAGAAAGTTTCTAAACCAGTCAAAAAACTTCATAAAAATAGAGTATATACTCATGAAATCAATGATCTAAAAAATTTGGAATCTAATAATTTATTTGGCAATTATAAATCTGAAATAGAAAATCACAAATCTAATTTTGGGAATTATAATAACGATTTTGAAAATCATAAACTGCATAATCAACCTGACTTTGGATTTTATTTTCATGACAATATTGATTCAGAAGAAACTATCAATAATAAAGTCATGTATAAAAAGAAAAAACTTATGAAAAAAAATGTTGTAAAATGAATTTATGAGTATTATGAAATATCTATTTTAAAATTGAATTTTAGCAAGTACTTTTGTAAATATCAACTGCCTAACATTTGTTTATAAGTTAGAATAATTTTTTCAAATTATACTTATTTCAGTTAATTGAAAATTTGAATAAAAATATGTAAAGTATAGATATTTCTTTTGCTTTTACCTCTAAGCATTGTAGCTACTGCTCCACGATAAATACTACGTATTCCTCCTTCTTTATACAATTGTTTAACAACATCTACAGGTCCGTTGTACTTTTTCTCTGCTGCTCCAGCTTGAATTTGCAGAAGACATTTAATTCGTTCACCAGGTGACATAATAGTGGTGGTAAAAATGCCAGAAAAGGCTCCAGCAGCAAAAGTTCTAACTTGTTTCAATGGATGGTCTTGGTCAGCATTGAAAATTTTTTTTCCAACGCCGTAACCAAAAAAAGAAATTGCAAAAATTGGGGAAACTCCTGCTAAGGGTGCAGCCATTCCCTTGTACAGTCCGCGAAATCCTTCATATTTTACTGTCTTCGCTAAACAGTCCCAAGTGCCTGAATACTTTGGTTGCTCCCCTGGTTTTATTGCCATAGTTTGTAGACGGACCTTTGACCAGATTAATAATATAAAGTCAATGATAGCTGGTTTATTATTAAATTTACCTTGACTGTATCTAATGGATGGCCTACTAATACAGTACATATTCCTCCAAATCCTCCACAAACGAAGTATTCTAAAGGATTCATAGAAGACATTTTACAGCGGAATTAAGGCACTTTGGACTATCACAATGTAAATTTGTTTAATACTAGATTATAATCATATTTCTTTAATTATTACTTGAAATTCACATACGACCTGCGCTCTCGCTCTTAACGAGCAAATATATTCAATGTTACCAGTAATCAGGAACAAAAATTTATATATGATATCATGTTTAACCTTTAAGGCAACATCAAATTAGTATGAAAATTTCATGAATTACTTCAGATATGATAAATAATGTAATAACGTGGTATAATTGCACAGAAATTAAATAATCTATGTATTATTTACACTTCAACAAGTGTAAGCACTGTCTGTCAATGAAATAATCTGACAGGCAGGGCGCATGATCGATATATCGTGAACTAGGTTATATATGCATGTCATCAAGTTAATTTTTGAACCATGACAGAATTGCTGCTGGATCCAAATATTCGAGGATGGGTGTTTTTACCAATAGTTGTAATCACATTTTTGGTTGGTATTGTTCGACACTACATTTCGATATTGCTAACCTCACAAAAGAAAGTCGAAATTCTTCAAGTTCAAGATAGGTATGGATTTCAAATTTATCCCGATTTAAATACACATGAATTATATGTTACAGTCAAGTAATAATACGAGCAAGAGTACTTCGTGAAAATGCAAAGTACATACCTAAAAGCTCATTCACAATGCGCAGACAGTTTTTCAATAATGAAGAGACGGGATATTTAACTCAAAAACGAGCTCCTGTATCTCAGAATCTCATGACGGATCCTACAATGATGACAGATATGTTAAAAGGCAATGTTACCAATGTTCTGCCCATGATTGTAATCGGAGGATGGATTAATTGGATGTTTTCGGGCTTCTTAACAAGTAATATATACAAAATTCTGATTGGTTCGCAAATTCTGTAACATTTTCATCTAGCAAAGGTCCCATTTCCGTTGACACTTCGATTCAAACCAATGTTGCAGAGAGGAATTGAGCTTGCACATTTAGACGCTTCATGGGTTTCATCAGCTTCGTGGTACTTTTTGAATGTTTTTGGTTTAAGAAGTATATATGCACTCGTTCTAGGAGAAAACAATGGTAGGTAAAATATCCAATAAACAATAATTACTTATTTTGAGTTAACCCATTATGACACAATAACTTTTTTTGTTAAGTTGGTATTTTTATTATGTTATCAATAACCTCAAATATTTTAAAATGTTCTTTGACTTCGAAAATATTATTGTTTCTTATGTTACTACCGAAAATTCAATGACCTAAGCTATTGTTTCACTTACCATTTCTACACAAAATAACGTTGCTTAAAATTGTTGTACATAAAACAATGTTACAAAACGTCTACTCCATTTAACAGGGCTACCATACTTAAATTCGTAATCTGGTATTTATCTTAATTTTTTTCGATTGTTAATTGTGTTTTTACAGCTTAACCAGATTATGCCAAGTTTGGGATCAACTGGACATAAAACTTATAACCATTGTAAAATAGAATAGTGATTTCATATAACACCCATCTGTCATTTTGACAATGACAGCTGTCACTTTGAAATAAAATGCAATTAATTGATACGACACTCTAAATTTATGAAACTGGCCATTAAATTATGTGTGTGGTCACAGCAAATCTCAGGTATAAAATTCGGGCAATCTCCAATAATAAAGTGATATTTATTATTTCTTGCAATAAAAGCATTTTCTAAACACCAAATATTCGTGCTGCTTAAGTTTTTATTTCCGTACCAATAACGAATTTGATTCAAAAAATTAGTATATTTAATTTTGCAGCTGCTGATCAGGGTAGACATATACAAGATCAAGTTTCTGGTGCAGCCATGGCAATGCCACCAGATCCAAAAGTAGCGTTTAAAGCTGAATGGGAAGCTTTAGAAATCATAGATCATCAATGGATACTTCAAGATGTAGAAAATGAGATCATTGATCAACAAAAAGAAAAGCCAATCGTGGATTCGCAAAAAGAAAAATTACGTTATCAAAACCACGATATAGTAGGGAATTCAGTTTGAAATATAATTTATATAGTTCAATTATCTTATTATATACGTGTTTTAAATGTACATAAATTAATCATGATATAATTCCAATATTTCAGGTTTGTTATTGAGATACTATTATGAACTACTCGATTGTTATTTATATAAATGTATTAAGAATGAACAGCTGTTTTTTATCATTTTATTATCATAGTTTGAAGAATACAGATTGAATTAGGGAAATAATTCGAAAATTAGCAACAAAGTTTTTTATAAACCCATGAAAAAAAAAATGCAAATCAAATGAGATAATGTGAGATTGTGTTACATGGCGATAAATCTTTTTATCATGTGTGCTTCACTTTCCATGATGACGTCGCTACGTCTTGGGGTTTCTGAGTCTGGTTTATCATGTTTGGATAAAGCGTCGTAGATGTCATCATTTCTATTAAAATCTCCCTCCTTCCGAGGAAGGACATGAACGTGAACATGCTAAATATAAAAAATAAAGATTTATTTACTGCGAAAATTATTTGATTATATTATATACTTCAACTGTCTGTCCGGCATGAGCTCCGTCTTGAACAACTATGGTGGATGAATTACAATCATATGCTTTTTCTACTGCTTTTTGAACTTTTACAACTGTTTGAAATAAATCACTTATTTCAGGGCTATCTAAATCTGGAAGACGTTTTACAATACGTTTAGTGGCAACTAATACATCTACACACATAGCTAAGGATATTTTCTCGCAAAAATATAAGCATATAACAAAAAAAAGGTCGCAATAATCAGTAGGATTGATTTTTATACATTGTGACGGTTGTGTGCGCCAGAACGCTCCTCACAATCTCATTGGAGCAGATAAATCATCTAGGACACACTATTCTGATGTGATGTGTTGAGATGCGTTTTTTTTGTGAGCTTGTACTAAAGACTGTACTGGAAGCTCAATTTCATCGAAAGAATTCGAAAAAGAGGTGGAGGAATGTCTGAATCGCTGTCAAAACGAAAATTTGGACTTGAGAAATTAATCTCAATCGAAAATTGTCGGAAGAGTTGACGCATTATTTGATTTCCAATTGCACCGCAACATAACACGTCAGAAAAATATGTTCTTAGCTGTTTACACAAAAAAAAATGTAGTGAGCAATATTAAAAAAGGATACGACCTGGTACAACGCATCTTATGTTGGTAAATGCAAAGCTGTAGGCACTTTCTAAGAAAACGGTATTTTTTGGAATTTCGTTATTTGCGAACATAAATTTGGGTTCAGTACTTTCATCACATTTCTCCACAATTTTATGGCAAGTTAAAGTGTATATATCGTCACGGCGATGTTGGAACACTGGTATTTGTGTTCGGACGGTATTTAATACAGTGGGACTAATATAGCCGTAACAAATCTGAGGATCTCTCTCATCTCCATGATAAGTACTACATTGGGAAACAATCCGTCCGAACGGATCTATAATCTGTAAATTAAACAATTAAGATGGGAATTTAAAAAATTTGATATAATTTACTGTTGCTCCTCCATGTGATGAGCGGTTGTCATTATGTTTGCCTATTTGGGCTGCAGCTATTACATAGCATTGGGTCTCGATGGCTCTCGCACGTAGTAAAGTTTCCCAGTGAAATTCACCTGTGGTCCTAGTGAAGGCTGATGGGTAAGTTAAAATATTGGCTCCTGACTTTCTCAATATTGTGCTCATTTCGGGGAAACGTAAATCGTAGCACTAATGATATGTTAAGAAATTATAAATGATAAAATATGATAATATTGTAGCATGACACAAAAAAATCTTAATCAGTTTTAAGTCGGATACTTTGGGAAAAGTCTAATATCGCAAGATGTTTTTAGAATTAAATAATTAACTTTCATGGATAAGTTAATGGTCGGAAGAGGACAGTGAATCAAATTAACGTTTCAGTTCAATTTTAAACCATCATCAGAGCAAAAATCTCTGATGATGGTTTTAATCCATATAGCTCATAGGACACAAATAAAAAATGCAATAATTAACTTTTACGTACTAGTTCAGAATATAAATAAATAAATTATAGGCGCTAAATATTTTTAGAAGGATACAATTCCAAGTCCAATTAGTCCAATGGGAGTTTTTACTGGTTGTATTAAATGATCACCAGCTACAACGGCGTCAGACTCATGCATATGTATATCTTCTTCAGGAATGTCTAAATTAAATAAGTGTAGTTTGCGATATTTACTCACAATGTCCCCATTGCTATTTATTATCACATGAGTGATATACATTTTGTTTTCGTTTGATACTTTTTCATGAAAACCTCCAATTGATAGCCATAGTTGGTGTTGAGATGCTAGGGCGCAATACTTGATCATCGTGGGGCCATCTATAGCTTCTGATAAAGCCAAAGCCTCGTCTTTATCGTTCGCGATAAAGTCACACCCTTCAGGAAGGAAGACTATTACTGCACCCTTTGATTTAGCTTTTGATACCAAATCCTTCACTATTCTGTAGTTATGGCATTTAAAGTGAGTGGATGTCATCTGACAAACTGCTGCCTGGCATTCCAAAGTGTGTAATACGCTTCTTACAACAGCACTCATTGGTTCTAAAATAACATAAATAATAGTACAAAATAGTTTTGCTAAAAATATCAAATAATCTCACTATATGTCATAAGATAATTCTTAATCAGTAAGTTACGAAATAACATGACAGTTTTACCCAATTTTGTTTTCAACTTATTGTTCAATCAATTTAAAGTAAATAGGTTGTAAAATATTGTATCATTCACATATAAAAAAAATATTGATAAATTCAAATACATTACACGATTTGACAGAATTTCCAGTAGATCTACTGAAATTTACGATGTACTGAAAAATATATAATGATAAAACCGTAAACATCGATAAAATAACATGGTGTTAATGTTAATGATAATTCCTCATTAGTCCGGGCAATGATTTTTACTGAAATTTTGAATGAATAAAAAACATGGGACCCATTCAAGCCATTCAAGCATTACTTGTCTTGATGTCAAAACAGGTGTTGATTTTGTAACTAGAAAGCGATATTGTATACGTATTCGTTACCTAGAGCCATCTGAAATGAACCATTTTATACTATTCTCGGTGAAATCTGGAACTATTTTCAATGTGCCGAATACGTATTCGTCTGGTCCCGACCAGTTGAATAGGCTTATTCAACGGAGAATAGCATTGAATGGCTGATTTCAGATTGGTGCTAGGCAACGAATACGTATTCATTATCGCTTTCTAGTTACAAAATCAACACTATTTTAAAATTGTAGTTATAGCACAATTGAATTTGATATATCTGTTCAAAATGTATTTAATTCATAGCAAAAAAAATTCTATCATGTGAGCTTAAACGTTATTTCAATCATATTTGCTTTGACGAGCTGTATAAATACATTTTAGAAATAAATGTACATAAAATCAAAATAATCCTCATCCCTAGAAATAGAGCATGTAAATAATCTCTTTGAAAATAGAATTGTTTACCATCTATATCAGATCTATATTAAAAAATGAGTCAATGAGTCATTGTAGTGTTGACTTATTAAGGAGGGAGGAGGAATCTCGTAGTTACTCCCTACTTACAAAATAAATTATTGAAAAATATATATAATAATAACATATTATGGGTTTGCAAGAATGTCAAATATATTTTGATAATCCTGTAGGAGCTTATTATGGAGGGCAAACACTTTCAGGGAGGGTAGAAATAAATGTTGATTCCGTGAAATCAGTAAGAGGTAAATTTAAACATAAAAAAAATTATTGTCGATTGATTTTCAATGAACTTCTTTTACAGGAATCTCAATAACATTCAAAGGAGAAGCGTATACTTCATGGACAGAATCGGAAAGTAGGACAGACAGTGAAGGAAAAGATGAGACGGAGAATGTTACTTACACTGGAAATGAAGAGTATTTTAAAATTAATTATTATTTACTCGGAGGATCAGGAGGTAAGTTTTTCAATCTTACATTTATATTGAAAAATATAGGCCCGTATTCTCACCTCTTATTCAAGTGTCATTTAGACAAAATTTGGAATAAATAGAGAGCGTATTTTTGGAAACTAAGAATTTAAAGAAGAAGCGCTTCTTCAAGAAATGAAAATGTGGGCCCTAATTTTTTAATGGATTATTCTAATTTAAATGTTCAAAATCTAGGCGATGCTATAGAGATTCCCGCTGGGCAACATATTTATCCATTTACTTGCGCATTACCACCAACTTTGCCTTCTTCTTTTGAGGGAGAATATGGCCATGTTCGTTATACCGTCAAAGTGATATTAGATCGTCCATGGAAATTTGATCAAACTATTAAAGCAGCTTTTACAGTCATTGCTCCATTAGATCTGAATGTGAATCCTCGAGTTAGAGTAAGCCCTGTCGCTTTATATCATTTATTTTTTGTTAATATAACTTTAATTTAGGAACCGGCAACATTGACTGTTGAAAAATACTTTTGTTGTTCGTTTTGCAAGTCGGGACCTCTTACTGGTATAATTAAGATACCCTGTACTGGATTCGTTTGTGGTCAAATTATACCTGTGACTGTAGAAATAGACAATGCGAGCAGTACTGATGTTAATGGTGCTATTCTAAAAATTACTAAGGTATGCTCATAATAAGAAAAATGAATATCGATATCCTGCTGACGATGTGATCACTTTTTGAACATATCAAGCATGTATGTTGGGAAAGTATATGATAAATAATAGGTACAAGCAACGAAAATGATATTAAATAATGCTTCATTTTAATTAAAATTTACATGACGTCTTGATGATGTGCGAAAGCTTTTTGTGTCTCTCAAACTGTGGTTTAATACGTGTACAAATTCCTAGAAGATTTGATCTTATTCATGTAAATATTGAGTTGGCTGCGGGAATCGATTCAGATTGGAAAAATTATGTCTACACTTATAGAAAAAAAGTGATTCACATCATTAGTACGATAGCTAATTTCATTTATTGTTAGATTCCAGATCTCGTATTGCGGTAGAAACTTATATATATTTTTTTCATATATTTTTATAGATAGTTACATATAATGCAACTTCACCAGTAAGGAATACAAAAAAACAAGAAGTGAAACTCTTGGAATATAATATTGGAAGTCCTGTTTCGGCAAGAAGTTCAAATACTTTCAGTCAACAAATTAATATTCCTAGTGTTCCTCCTTCGAATCTCGCTAACTGTGGTATTATAGATATTGATTACAGTCTTAAGGTAATTTATACAAATGATCTTCGAATAAGGTGTCGTGATTTCAGTTTCTCAATGCAAAATAATAATCAACCAATATAAATGTTTTTTAAAATACTCTTTCTAGTAGCATCATAAGTTTTATTTATATCGTCACTACAACTAGTGTTGAAAATAATATTTTAGTAAACGAGTAGATTGGTTGATTATTGCCCTATATACAACCAGAATCACGAACATCTTTTCTGATGACTCTATAATCTATAATGTATTAATATTACTATATTGTTGATATTTAGGTAGAAATCAAAGTATCTGGATTTCATAGTAATATGCACGGAAATATTCCAATAATGATTGGAACAATACCATTAAATAATATGGTTCCGATTAATCAGAATAGTACTGCAATTAATATGAATGCAAATACTCAACCTAATATTGGGTGGATGCCTGCACCACTGGGTATGGAAAATAATTCATATTCATTACGTAAGTATTTTTTAGATACTGAGTGATTCGAACAAATTACTGATGCCATTAGAAATGAAAAATTCCAATAAAACAATAGTCTTTGACTTATTGGAGAAAATATAAAAAAAGATCAATGAAAATAGTAGTTTTTCATTGATTTAAAAACTTTCAATTAGAGTTTTAAGGTTTTTGGAATTATGTCAATTGACAGGCTGTGCTGCCTGAAATTTCGAGCCGATCGAATAAAGTTTTTATTTTACTTATGTTCATATTCTGTTTTAGCACCACCTACATACGAAGAAAGCCAATTTGGAACAAAAACTATTCTTGATCAAACTGATTCAGAGCATACAAAATTAACTAATGATCATTATTCGCCTATATATCCAGTTTATAATTTTAATTTGCCTTCAGGTGGAACATTTCCATCTGCTCCAACTTACTAAAGAGTGAAATATATGCAAAGTGTGAACAAATAAATAATGCTCATGTATCAAGTAACAATTTTTTCAAATATTCTTTATTCTGTGGTTATTTGAATTATTGAATTTATAGTATTATATTCTGTGAGATTCTAATATTTGTTTTAATTACAAAACTTGTTGATGTAATTCTTTTGCGAATAAATCTTTTTTAAGCTTATAAAAAAATCAAACAAATACGTAGATTTATTCAAGGTTACGCTGAATATCCAAAATATTATGACTCATGCTCAAGTTTCAAAGGATAAATATCCATGATAATGATCAAAGTTTGCATAATGTAGCTCCAGTCAAAAGAGAAAAATCGTGCCTATTATTTTACTGTCAAAGTTTATAAACTTTGTTCTATTTGCAAAAATATCAAATTTTGATGATTGGACTTCAAATTTTAGTTAGTAGCGATGCAACATTTAAATAAATATTTTTTAAATGAATCAAACTACGACATATTTTCCAAACACGAAGTTGGTGTTATCTGAAAGATAAACTAAAATATATAGAGGTAATTTGAAGATAAAATATCATTATCAATTTAACAATAAGTGAAATATATAAATAATTAGTTCTTATCAAAATGAAAATGGACAGTTACATTCATTTTGACAATCCTACTGCAATTTATAGCGGGGGTCAAGTTGTTTCTGGAAAAGTGGAAATAAACCTAAAAAGGCCTAAAAAGATACGAAGTTAGTTTTGGATTGTCTAAAATAATTTCAATTAAAAAATGAAAATACAAAATTCCAGGTATAAGAATTGTTTTAAAAGGGAAAGCAGCTGTACTTTGGCACGAAAGAAAACATGATCATCATCATCATGGCGATAGAGCAAGAAAACATTCAAGATCCGAAACGTACTACTCCAAGGAGCAATATTTTAAAGAAACATTTGTAGTTTTTGGAGCACATAATGGTATTTTCTATTTTTAATTTATTTCATGATTAATAATCTTAAAATTTTAGTTGGTGAAGCTATCGATTTGCCCGCTGGACAACACATTTATCCATTTCAGTATATTTTACCAAAGTTTCTACCACCCTCGTTTGAAAGTCATTACGGTAATATTCGATATTCGGTGAAAGCTATATTAGACCGTCCATGGAAGTTCGATAAAAAAATTAAATCGCCTTTTGTAATTGAAGCACCCCCGGATTTCATGGATAATCCTCGAACAAATGTATGATATTTATATATAAAAAATAGAAAGGATTAACAGTGATTAACAGAAATTTTATGACTGTAGGAACCCGCTTGTTTAACCATGGAAAAAACTTTTGGATTCTTAATGTTCAAATCAAACCCTCTAAAGGGAACATTGCGGATTCCAAATTGTGGTTTCATATGTGGACAATCTATCCCAGCAATACTCGAAATAAACAATATGTCTAGCGTTGCTGTTAAAGGAATTAGATTTGAGTTGAATAAGGTATTTAATTATCGTATATTTTAAGTATCTGATAACAAAAGATTTGTTTTACAGATAAAAAAATTTAGAGCAACTCATCCACGCCCACATGAAAAAGTAGAAATAAAACATATTTGGAAATCTCAAGTAGATTGTTATATTGAATCCAACTGCTTGAAAACTATGCAAGAAAATATACAAGTGCCTCATTTTGACATTTTTAATATGACACATTGCAGTATTATTGACATTGATTATGAAATTAAAGTGAGTCAAATAATTACAATAAATTTGCACTTTCCTAATGTTTCTTTTTATTTATAACAGGTTGAAGTTCAAACAGTTGGTTTACATTTAAATATGTATGGCAATTTAGCTATTTATCCAAGAAATTCAATATTAGAAAATATGGGATCAACGAATTTCTATCCGGTCAATAATAACCAACCACCGATTTCTACTAATTTAGCCGAAAATAGTCAGTATGCAGATAGAAATAAAATTTCAGAAATGGAATCAAATAATTTTGGCGCAATTAATAATGTTCAACAGCCTACTGCACCAACAATTTATCCGTCTACGCCTAGTATTACAAATAATCCATCATCTATTAATATCGGATGGAATTTACCCCATCAATAAATGCACTATTATTGTACTTGAAAAAAAATAATTATGTAATATACAAAATGATCTATTAATTCTATGACAAATCTTTTGCGAATTACAAGAAAAATTATATTTTAACCCGATTTTAACTAAGGTGTTGCATGCACATTTAAACAAGGAGTCTATATTAAATTTTGCCAAAAAAAAATCTTGTTCGGAAACTAATCCACGGTTTTAAAAGCCCGAATAACGAGCCGAGAAAGCTCGCTAGATTCATAAGGCAATGGTTACTGTTTTTTTCAATCTGTCAAAGCTTGTCATGGAGCAAATATATCAGCTTGTATAGCAAAATAGGTAAAACTGTCATATAGTCAGGTTTAAATATTAAATTTGCAGACTTAAAAGCTGATCTTTTTTTTTGGTAAATTTCATTGTATTTTCATAAAGACACCGCGTAATGTGAAAATTCGATTAATTGCAATAACTTTATTCTTTCAGGTATCTGAATATTTAGATATTAACTTAGAATAGTGAGAAATAATTATTTTTCGATTTTTCGATTGAGTATGAAAATGTGAAAAATATATTTTTGCAATAAAAGTCTTATATGCATTTATAGACTCATACAAATTATTTCTTAGAATAAAAAAAAAAACAAAATGGTCGCGCTTACCCTGACCCTGTCCCTCTTTGCTAGTATTTAATCTTCTTCTTTTAATTTTTCTCAAGCTTACGCTTCTTTCACTTTTTCGTTTTAGTTCCGACATAATTTCACTCACTGCCAATTATTTTATATTAATTTTATTAATATTATAAAATAATATTGAAATTGATTATCACAAGCGACTAGAATACAGAAACAAAGCTAAATCTGAGCCGAGCGCCGAGCCTTTATAGGCAACTACAGAAGTTCTAGAAGTCTGTAGAATATCGCATGCGCCATTGCCCTTTTCATAGTTGAAAATTTTTTGTGCGCATGCCTCGACATCCGCCATGTTTTTCGGGCACTTTATACGTAAATTCGCCGAAATTCGTAAAGCTTGGTATATGGGAAAGCCGTAGTAGCGTTCACAGCGCTGAAATTTGGTGTATACAAATTCCACTTTGACCAAACCTTGCAAGCTCCAAACTTTTCTTGTAATTTAGGTTGCGTTCTACAAAAATAATGAAGAAGAATATGTGTTTTGAATGAACTCTTATTTCATTTGATTATTTGTGTACGATTTTTGTTTGTGGTTAATTTTTATCTTTTTCAAATAAGTTATCTTGATTGGAGACAGTACTTGAAGATTTCTAATTTTTAGTGGTTTCCACACGATAATTTTTGAAATTTATATTTCCCCTATCATAAAGAAGAATAACAAGAAATTAAATGTAATAATTCTTGCCCAGTTATCATATTTATAATATCAATTTGAATATAAACAAAATACACAAACAATATAAATGGCTGATCCAAGCTTCAAAACTACTTCGAAATTAAGCCTACATCTGTCGCTAGTCACTAATTTCGGTGTCTAAATTTCAGGCTGTGAACGGACAAATTTCAACAGTTGAAATTTCGTATTTGGAATTTCACCAAATTTCGCGCTGTGAATGGAGCATTAGTTTTAAAAAAAATCATATTTAGTACATTTTTGATTGTTATATAATATATATTTACAATAAAAAAATCATAATACAAACTTTTCAATAAAAATATATAATGTTATCAGTTTACAAAGGAGCAAAATAGCGCTGTTGTTATGGAATATGTAGCAGCGATATGCGTAGTAAGTCATTTTCGAACAATTAATATTATTTTATTAGTTTTCCAAAGCCTTGTCTTGAATCTCGTCGAGAACTTATTAAATCAACAAAGCAAAAATATCTGAAAATTTGTCCAAAATGTGTTAGATGTGATCTATTACTGTATTTTTTGATTATTATTTTTTATATTCAAAATTAATATTTTATTAATTAATTTGAACCTAATATGAATATAATTGTCATCCTAGTCTATCAATAAGTTCTGCTTTATTACCACCTTGAGGACGAGCATGGCATTTTAATCATTGTCGTAATTGTATGAAGTTATGAACTTCTATTGTCGAATGGACTAATAACACACCATCAATCCTTCATATTGAACTGGTAATAATAGTAATGATCGTTGTTGCCCAGCCATATTTATATAAAGTGCCCGAAACTTTCACATTGCCGCCTTTTAGAATACCGGACTAGTCGTGAGAAGGTCTATACATCAACATTGCGCCTGTTTGATTTAACGCTGGTCTAAATTTTTTTCATTACTATTTAGTAGATTTTATTATCTAGTTTACCACGAAATTTAATATTTCAGATATAAATGTAATTTCTTTCATTATTCCAAAATTTCACTTAAAAAATACCACTAGGTTGGCAACAGTAGCTGTCATTACTGTTTTAAATAAGACGGAAACGACAGAAAGATTGCATTGTGCGTGTGTAAAAGTGTGAAGTACTCGTCATTAATTTTTACTTTAAATGAAAAGTAAAAATGGGAGATACGCAGCACGACATTTTAGATCAACTACATCCTAAAATCCGAAAGTTTATTTTGTTTATGTGGCAGGAGGAGAAACTACGTAAGAATTATAGAATATGTTAATATGTTAGATACTAACTAATCATAAAATTGTCATTTTCAGATCCATCCTCTAAGAATATCCAGATTTTGAAACCTTCCAGTACTATGAAAAAATGTGAGGGAGACAAAGTATATGCAAATAACTTTATTGTGTCCATACCTTACGCTGGACAGCACATTGAATGGGGAGTTAAATTTTGTAACGATGACATGACTTTCGCTCCTGATTTTAATTTCAAAGATAATTCTTTTATTGGAGAATTAACAGCAAGTGCAGTCGCCGAAAAGCTTCCTAGTTGGAAAAATTGGGACTCCAATAACCCTAGCGCTCTATACAATATTTTGATGGAATTGTTGATTTTGTACAGAAATAATGAGGTACGTAAAAACGGTCCATCTTATTATCTTGAAGCAATCGGTATTATTTATAAATATTTTCATGTAGATAAGAAAACTGGAGGCAGAAAGATTTTCTCGATTACATTCCCAGTTTATTGCATTGATGGGCGGTACATCACTCAGGGATACTGATGTAGAGGTTTCAGTTGACCCATCAGGAATAGTTCGTTTTCTTATTGTATTAAAGGTTGATTTCTCGCAGCTGCCAAAAGACATTTTCAAGTAAGTAAATTTTATCATTAATTTGTATAAATAATACAATAATAATGAATATCGACGTACGATAAAATCGCACGGGCAAAAGTTAAATTTGGAATCAGTTTTCTTTGCTCTGCTAACTTATCACTCAATGAGCTAATTCCTTGCAGCGCTTTGCAGGTTTTTTTAATAATTAGAATCGAACAACAAATACTCGAAAGTGTTCGTTGAAAATTACACTTTTAATTCATTTATAGGAATTTTAACCGAAGAATCAATAATAAACGACCCAATGAAGCTTTTATTTGCTGTACAGTGCTATGTTCCCTCAAAAAATGCTGCAAATTGAAATTGTAAGAAATATGATTATGTATTTTCAACGCTGGATCGATTAAATATGAGAAAAAGCTAAATAACTGAGTTAAATCCTTCTTCTCCAAAAAATTAATTACACAGTTCTAGATAATTAAATTAAATAATATTTTTATTTAGAAATTTCATCTTGGGACCCAGAGTAACTTTGATGGTTACTTTCCCACGTCCTAATGGTGTTAATGTCCAACCACAAATTTTTTTTACCCCTCCAATCGATCAAAACTTATTGGATATTGAGAACAAACAAATACCACCATTACCCAGCAGTGGATGCCTTATGGACTACGTTCCAGCAGTTCAAAAATTTTTACAGGATAAAATTCAACACATAGTAGAAAATTATACTTTAAAACGCAAATACATCGTTCATTTGCTAACGATCTATACTGTAAATGTTATAGAATATGATCATTCTAATTATTCTAAAGTAACTTTGTTATTTGAATCGGGCAGCTTCCATTGGCTGCTGATGATTGTGATAAGTAAGTTTTATTTAGTTCGGTGTTGAATAATTTTTTAATTAAAAAAAATTTCAGGTAATAATTTTCCAAAGGAAAAACCAAAATGGACATTACGGTCTGTCTATCATATGTCTTCTGATGAACCCGTTACAGAAACTCTGCTGGATTATCCATATAGTCCAAGGTGGCGTTATGATGAAATGATCAAAAGAGCTTTAAAATATACAGGTGAAAAAATTCCTCACTTTCAGATTAAAAAGAAATGAATTTGTTTTATTATAAATTTGTATGTTTATCATAAAATTTTAATGTTAAATAGAATTTTTTTGCTATTTTGAATATGTATTTTTATTTCTTCATTCTTATTATTTGAATATGAATGGTTTTTTTTTTTTCAAAGAAATAAGACAGCCCTGTGCTTTCGATATTTTCTCTTTTTTTATTTAGGGTCAATCAATCCAATTGACTTTTTTTTGAAAATATAATAATTGACTACAACACCCAAAAAATGCGGTCTCCACCCGCTGTAATGAAAATGGCGGTAATAGCTTTACAAATATTTATGTTACAAATATTCATATTCGTATCTTCTGAACCCTGCAAGATATCGAAATTTAACGCACAATTAAAATTTAGGTTGAAACTCCTGTTTTAATCATTGGAATCTGTTGAGCCGTTCCGGAACCTATTTAAGACAAAAATTCTAAAAACGATCATTTTTATGATTAGGCATCGTTTAAATAGCAGTTCTCATTTGAATTTTTGTATTTATTTGAAATCACAGACAGACAGTTCAGTTTTATTTATCTGTATAGATTGATAAATTAAAATTAATGTACTTTTCAAAAATTTCAAATATTAATGTTTCTAACTGACTGAATCCATAATCAAATTTACTCGATCCATTTCGTTCTTACCTTGATGCTGAGACGCTTTCTGAATAATTAATTTAATATATTCTAAAGCTCAGTGATAATAAAAAGTTACTTTTTGCATGTAACATTGTTTTTAAAATTATTTATGGCTTATTGCAAAATTGATACAAAATGTCACTAATACAACACATGAAATTCACTGCTATCTTAAATGTAACAAAACTGGATTCTTACATCTATATTGCTCTCAGAGTTAAATCTGTGTCAAAATTATCTACTTCTAAATAATCATTGGATAAATACCCATTTAAATAATTAATTCTTAATAAATAGACAACGTAACTGGAGATCCTAACATGATCGTTTTATGCAGGCGTTCAATATTTAACTACATAAAAATACTGAAGAGATTGCACTATAGAAATTTATGCTAAACTTAATTTTTTATAGTACGAGAACAGCCTGCATATTCACAAAAAGGAACTTTTATAATTTTAAGAATAAAAACAATTGATTTTGTTCTTACATATCACAAAAAGTTACATTGCTACATAAATAATTGCCTACTTGAATTTCTAAAGAATATATTTAAGTCTTTTAAAGAAAATATAAAAATGTTTCCTATATTTAGTAATACCATGAAGATGCAAAAAATGCAAAATCATTGCTAAATAATATCAGTCCCATTTAGTGTTGCGGACAAGTTCTGCAACTTTGTGCCAAGGAAAAGCAGGCATTTCTTCATCTAAAAGAGCTTTTTCTGTACGAAGAGGTCGACTTCTGCGTTTTCCGCTGACACACATCATTCCATACACACGAATTCCTGGTACACTTGCGTAAGTTGGTTGATCGTGACTCATTGGTCCCTCTAACAGGAAAAGTATTATCATATGTTTATATCTAAATATTTACGTATGTATCATATATGATAATAAGAATTAAACATATCTGCTATCTTTAAAAGTGAATAAAACCATTTGGGAAAAATTAAATAAATTTTAAATATAAGCCCCTGGGAACCCTATACCCTATATATCAATCTGTGACTCCGAGTGAATAACCAAAAACGCCGTTTGCTCAACACGCACACGCTCAGAAAAAAAATAATAAAATCTATCTCTTCCAGTAAATAATTTTATTCTAGTACATAGTTTACTAATTTTTAATAATGAATATTCTGAGCCGTTGGCATTATTCCAATAATTTAATATGATTGAACAATTGAAAATAAATTTAATTTTCCCAACAGTTTTTTAAATTATTTTTTATTCAGTTTTTATCAACATACAATATTTTTGTGCATCATAAAAATTTCAAAACAGATTAGTCAACCATATATTATTTGAAAAAGATAATAAATTTGTGTATTTATGGAGTTTCCGAAATAATTTGTTTTAGTAAAATTTTGTCTAAATAGCAATAATCTGATATTAAATCGATTTTCAAATAAAAGTGATAGGCCCAAAAAAACAAATTCTTCAACTTAAGTAGTTTTTTTGCTGACAATAATAGATATCGCATCAATTTTCTGTGGTTCTAGTTTAAAATAAATTGCAAAAAATATCCAATTTCATTACAGTAATTTGTAGTGATTCAGCAGTCAGAGCGTGTAAAAATGCATGATTTACATTATATTATATTTAAATAACGAAACGTACATCTCAGTAATAATATCGTGTGAAAATTTCTTGTTTTTGCTAAAACCACAATAATTTACCTACTTTTTCATCTGATAGAACGATACCTCATTGATACATACCTAAAATACTTGTTTCTGAACAATGGCAAATAACTAAATAGTGCGATTTTCCAGTACGGATGTTTTGTAGAGCCAGAAGAGACCAATCTCTTGGTGTTCGACATACTCTCATGTCTGCAGTGGGTTCGCAAGTTTTTACCAAAGTTAATGCGCGCTAGAACGAATATTATTTAAAACACAAAAAATAAAACAACTTCATGAACTAAATTTGTGATAAAAGTTAGGAAAGATGAAGATAAAAATGCACAATTTTAAGATTACATATCTTAGAAACAAAATCTCGTTCCAAACTGTGCTTTGCGGAGTTCTCTCCATTATGTACAAAATGAATTTTGCGGAATTTTTTGATGCTCTACAAAAACTGGTGTACTTTTATATTCTCTATCTTTATACTTAAGTGAACATGCTTTGCGCTGAATTAAGTGCGTTTATTAGACATTTTTAGGTACAATTAATTTTATTAAATAATTCAGCGTATCAACATAGTTAGAAAATCAGTGGCGTGACCAAGATGACAACCTCTTGCACAAAATAAGAGGAACTTAAATAAAAACCAATATAAAGTATACATAAACAAGCAATCATATTTTCCTGCTACTTTATAGTGATTTCAGGGAAAATGTTTTTATGTACAGGATTCAAATAGAGCCTTTATATCGATAAAATATTATTTTTGAATAAATTTTCAATAAATATATTTAAATTTAATTCCAGTCGTTATTAGGCATATAAAATTAATTTTTATTAGCGATAAAAATTATTTGAGTTGAAAATCTTGAATCTGCTTTTGTTACGCTACTGCGTTGAACCGCTCTTTTAGAAAAAATTTTTTTTTGTTGCTCTGCGAACAAATGCACGAACAAAAACAATTTTAAATTGAATCGTCAGTTTTTTCAAGATATTTTGAAACAGAACACCAATTTTAATATTTTCTACACTGTTTGAACATTTCCCTCTAGTTTTTTAAAATGATATTTTGCCCTCGAAATACAAAAAAAAAATATAACAGTTGTGAGAATATAATATTAACAAATTGCAAGCAATAATTGAATTATTAACAATATTGATTGACTGATTTCTATTTTTTGAGGGTCCTGTTTCACTTTTCTTTGCACATTACTCAACATTATTAATAATGGTATTAATTTCTGGATAAATATTTGGAGATCAAATTGAAAAACAAAAATTACTTGTACAAAATTAATATTTTATATCTTGCCCTCTGCCAATGAAGAAAAATGTAGCTTGAATTTTTTATTATTTGTAGATCTATACCGACCTGAAGATTTAAATTGCCGAAACCGGTCGCTTATTGAAAAATTGCTTGGCCAATAAATTAGGGGAGGAAAAAAATTTGACCAACTAATATAATTTAATTGACAAACTTATGAATTGTTGCCTTGAATATTATTTATGTATACTGAAAATAGTTTCATAACGAAGACTAATATGAATCTATGAAGTAGCCTACAGCAGGGATAAATTTGCGAAATATACCAACAAAATCTTAAAAAGGCTAAATATTTATCCATTATTTGTTCATACCTCTGGAGTATTTCCTGTGATAAGTTTGGTGGTATGAAGATCATCAGAATTCAGACTCGCCGAACAAGGATCTCTGTACCTTGATGGACAAGCACACAATGGTTGCGTCCAATTTAATCGTACGTAAACGGCATTGCAGACCTTAAAATACAAATATATTGCATCTCCTTGTTCAGTGAAATTATTTACCATTTAATCTGCGAGATGAGCATACCGTTTATGAGCTATTAACACATATGTTACTGAAAAATTAACGATTTCGTTGACCTATTGATGCTGAAGAAAATGACATATGCTTTCACAAAGACTTTCTTTGCAAAAATTATTAAAATAAATACTTTTTCATTATTAAAAAGAAATTTTCATGGGATAAGAACAATGTGGGATAATTTAAAGTACACATCCGTTGTTACTGATACATTTTTACTTTAAAATGTACATGAGAGCAAATTTTCGCACATATTCACAATCCTATATTTTGTGTTTCTCTGCCTACTTTGTACTAGTGATTTTTGCCAACCTCACAGTTTTAATGTAGGTATTTAATTACGGGAATTTAGTCAAGAGTTTTAATATTTCTTTCTACTCAACAGTTTCGGTCCCACCTGGACCATCTTCAGGAGTGAAAAGAATTTGTGAGTTCAAAATTGAACAGCATATATATTCAATTTTAAACATAGTTAATCTTGGAATAGGAGAAGGCCTTAAGAAATCCAATTTCATTTATTTTTGTAGTTGAATGATCTTTTTAATTTAGAACGTTTCGGGATTCTACAGTTCCCATCTTCAGCTTAAAATTGTAAAAATATATCGAAGTACTATCCTTAATGGTTTTTATTTGTTCAACACAGTATTATAACCATTAAGGACAGTACTTCGATATATTTTTACAATTTTAAGCTGAAGATGGGAACTGTAGAATCTCGAAACGTTCTAAATTAGAAAGATCATTCAACTACAAAAATAAATGGAATTGGATCTCTTAAGGCCTTCTCCTATTCCAAGAATCATTGTTCGGATCCTCAAATTTTCAACAAGTTTAAACATAGTTAATGAAAATAAGATATATTTTAGAAAATCAAATGAGATTGTTAGAATTCTATTCCAATTGATTCAATATTTAACATGATAATTGCGCGACATTTACCGTGATAGGAATTGTTTTCTATTATGTATGTATTAGAGAATAATTCTTGAAGGTGACAGCGCAAAAAATTAGATAAAAGAAATTTCCCTTTTGGAATTGTTAATTAAGCATTTGTCTTTGCAGACAATGAAAGAAAGTGTGAACTTTTCCCAATACATTAAATTAAACAAAAGATTTATCTTTAGACGTTTCTATCATGAAAAAATATTTGTATTTACCTAGTACTAGATATATTAATGAGGTTAGCTTATTAATTGCTCTAATAATTAGTTCGTCTAATTACTTTTATTATAATTTGCAAATATTAAATTTTGTAGGAAGATATCAATCATAATTATTAATTTTTTATTGAAGTGCACCAAGAATGTAATGAATTCACGTTTTTGCATATAAGTAATTTTATGTTTATTACATGTGTTAGAAGGAGGACAATTGCTGTTGGAAGGAAATATGTTATCATGAACGCGAGTGCCCAAGGCACACAACGTTTTATTTTTTCTTAAATAGTTGGCAGACTTACCTGTTGAATTGCACACTCTGGAAGTAAATAAATATGTTGATTATGAGGATAGTAATGGTATTTGGTTGGCTTCACTAAAACTGCACCGGCTCCAGGTGGTAGAGGTAATAAATTCTATGGAAAAGTATATTATTATTACACATTTATTATAGTTCTACAAGTGATTAAAAAACAAGATTCAGTTGTACAAAGTGATTAAACAACATTAAAAAAATCAAAATTATAAATTCAGGAGTCGGTTTTTACACAATCATCCTGAATAGGGCGGAAACTGTAGAGTCCCAATAAAGACGAAACACGTGTCTACAGTTGCCGCCCTATTCGGGATGATGGTGTAAAAAATGTCTGTTTCATGAACTTTTTCACTTTACATTGCCCCGTATTTCTTCAAATCTAATCATATTCAAGCTGAAAGCATACTTAATTCTTGGAATTTTTGAATCTTATTTCTGTCGTTAAGAGTATTCTGGGTCATAAATTCAAAAAATATGCAAGAAATTATGGAATTCTAGATTTTCATTCCATTTATTCTAGAAAAAAACCTAATATTATCGTTCTATAAATTCTTCTATTGAGAATATTCAAAAAATAATAACTATAATACCCGGATATTTCCAGCAGTTTCCGTAGGATAAATAATAACAGGTATTGCATAAATGCTTCAATTTATTTTTTGAATACATTTTTTTATAACTTACTCACTTACTGTAACTATTTTTTAACTATTTATTATAATTCATATTATTTTTTGTATTAAATGTAGCTATGCGCACATTTCTGTCTTTTAGAAAATAATTTTCTAGAATTGCAGGGGTACAGTTATCTAATCATATTTCTATACTTTTTAAAAACCATGTTTTACTGCGTACCAAAGAATACGTTTTAACGCACAAAAAAGCCTGGTATTCTTAACATCATCTTTATTTCAAAAACATAAAATAAAATATAAATAACAGAACAACCAGTGTTTTTGCTGCTTCAGTATAGCATGGCTCATTTCACTTGATTTATTGGTTTTTTCTGAAAAATTCAAAACAAGAATAAGATTTTTTTCATACCGGATTAACATAAAGAACCGAAAAATACACCGGCAATTAGGTCAGTATTTTTAAACATTTTTGAACAGTTATTGAATGAATGGTCAGTATTTATAATAAAGTATTAATATGTAATATAACGTTTAAACTAAATATGATAATTTGACAGCTAATTCATACCGACTGAAATATACTGCTATTTAAATAAAAAAAAATTGTAAAATTGGAACAACTAATGGGTGTTTTAACTCTCAGAATCGTGACCTAGCAACTTGGTGACAAATTATAATGTTTAAATCAGAATAAATTAGATTTCTTGTAATTATCCTTGTAAAAATAATCTTGTAAGCATATGTAATGGAAGTGTTGTCATACACCGATAAATGGTTTCACGGTTCAGTGCATTGCTCGAACATTGAAATATCCGGTCAAAATACAACTAATGACACGTCTTGCATTTTATCATCAATGTCTGCAGGATGTTTTACTGCCAAGTCTGGAGGGACACTAAAACATCTTGAACTTGAAATATGGTGAGGATATGACATATCTTAAATACTTTTTGATTTCAACATGAAATCTCAATTTACCAAGCAATAATTCAACGCTCAAAAACGCGAGTTATAGAAATTTTCAAATATATAAAAGAGAGGTGGTCTGATAATTGACATGCTCATGTAATTGTATAATAGTGCATAATTAGCCCGATAATATAACCTGCACATTAAATCAAATATTACGTACATTAAACAATACGGCGTACGGATGCAGTTTATTCTCTAACAAAGCGCAAGCGCGCATTCTATATCAATATGTTCATACACGCAGTCTACGCTTAATGCGACATTTAGCTTCGTTTCAATAAAAAAAAATAGGAATTAATACTCTCGTCATTTAGAGTAACATTAGGAATATTAGTTACTGTTAAGTGACCTTTGAAAAAATCCGTGAAACAAAATTACAAATTCAGGAGTCGGTTTTTACACCATCATCCGGAATAGGGCGGCAATTCGTCCTTATTGTGACTCTCCAGTACGGTCTAACAAGCCTCAGATATCTTTAAAAAACTTCTAAATAGAATTTTAATTTTCATCAATTTTTTGTCAGCCCTGTATTTCCTCTGATTTGTTAATTTTTTGCTATATTTATTTATTTAAATATAATTTTTTTAAAAGCCTAAAAGATCAAAATGATCATTAATTATTAATTTACAAAAAAATATTTTTGTATACTGTCACATACATTAAATTATTTTGTTCCTACTTTTAATATGTTTGGGGATTAGGGCAAATGAAGCCAATATCCTAGACCCCATATTTCAGATTTAATTTTGTTTCTATATATTTGTTTTAAATGGGCTGTGTTCAAATTATTTTCCAATAAAATAACTACTTGTATTAGAAGGAATAGTTTCTATCTAAATCAAGAAAAAGGAAGATAATTATCTTGTAAAAGATATCATTAAACGTATTTTAGAAGCGCAGATAATAGCAAATAGATTTTATTAAAGATTTCCTATTATTATTGTCATTAAACAATTACATAGCTATGAGATTGATCAGAATTATCATTAGTTGATCTCAATTATTGTTTTAATTATACAGTAACGACAGCAGAAATTAAACAATCATACATTTGTAATTTCCTGTTTTCCTAATTATTATTTTCGGACAAAAATTTAGAAATTTTGTTCCCCTGTATGACTGCTTTTGTTTGCAATTTATGTTAGATGTTTGTGGAGTGGTGCGAAGTCGATTCTCTTTATTTACAATTTGCTAAACAATTAAATTGACGGTTCAGAGTTATTACAGCAATTAGATATAAATGTACCTATTTTTAGATTAAAACTCTGCAGAACTAATTTATTAACAAGATCGTCTTTGAACATGATTCATATCAATGCTAATAATACAAGCAGTACTGTAGAAATATTTAATGTAGCACAACAAAATTTGAAAACCATTTTGTTTGATTCTCTTGATTAAATTTTTTTTTGTATCAATAAATATTATTATTATAAGTATTTTGGTGGTACTTTATTTCTCAGGCGAGTAGTCATGCACCCTTTAAACATTTTCATAACAGAAACTGAGTTTATGCAAAACTAATTTTATTCAATTTCCATTACATTCCTAAAAAGAGTCGTAAAAATATCAGTGCATTTACATTTCAACATTTTCACTTCATTATGTACATTACGACATTGGTCAACTTTCAACTTTTAATTACATTTTCACTAAGAATTGAATGCGTTAAATTGGGGTGCAACACCTCGCAGATGCAGAATACTATCCTCAAAAATTTATTCTTAAAATTTAATAATTTGGGAAACAGAAAATTGCGGAAGTAAAATTCTATGTTAAGTCCTATAATCTAGGCCACGGTCACCACCCTGCATATTATTTTTCTATTTGAGAACTATTTATTGTATGCTAATGTCTCATACATTACAATGTACTCTTCAACACAAAAAAAGTTATGTGAATAGAATGATATAGAAATGATCTCTTTGTGTGCCATTTAAACGTTTCATATTTGATAAAATATGTATAAAGTTATTTCATCTTGATTAAAAAGAAAAAAAAAATGCGTTATTCATGTCTAGTTTCGCACGTCAATGCAGATTTAATTATTTGACTTTTCTCACGTAACGCAAATGACTAAAGCCCTACTTTTCTAATAGCTGTACTTAGTCTCCTGTGGAATACTTCATAAAACGATTGTGCAAGAATCACGATTTTAGGTAAGTATGTAGTGATTAGGTATATAACGTAAATCCACTAAATATTGTAAATTTACATCAAAGACATCGCTGCAATCTCAAGTCGTAAAAGAATTATTACCTCTTTAGTTACTTAGTCTTACACGTAAAAGAATACGTTTTACTATGTTTATATTTATTGTACTTGATGGTCATAAAGTATATCTTTATGTTATATTTAATTTATAACAGTAGCAAGTAAATAATGATTGTATATACTATAACTAATTTAGTTGCTTTTCAGATTAATTCATTAAATGAAACCAAGACTCATTTAGTAGGAACATAATTATAATTTGACAGTCTTACTTAATATACTAACTTCTACAAAAAAAAAATTTTTCAACCGATTGCAGGATGTTTCTACCAGTGGCGTAACTAGCACCCAGAGCAAAGACAAAATTGTGCCCTCTAACCAACATTATCTTTTCAAAGGTTCCCGATACAAGGATTGGTATGACCTATTCATCCAAATAGTATCCTCATTTAGGCTTGGCCTAGAGCCTCCAGAGTTCAGGGGCTCGGAGCACTGTCCCACTTTTCCCGACGATAGTTACACCACTGGTATCTACTAGATATGATCAAATTGAAAAAAAAGTGAGAATTGTGATCCATTGATCGTTGTTTAAAATAATTACAAATTAAAGTGTAACTATAATTATAACTATTTTACACATAATAATAATTGCGAGCTAATATTTTTTTTTTCTAGAATATTTATGTCGCACCAAATTTATTTTGACCTGACCGTTCGATTTACTGAACGACGTGGTCTTTTATATAGACCTTTGTTTACCTGCGGTGGTCTGGAAGTGTTCTACTGCATTTCGAAAGGTTGCTAAATTTTATCTCGAATATTCCAAACGTTTGAAAATTAATTAAAGAAATCCGTTACAATTATAAATATATTTTTCTGGATGCAATAGTTGAAATATCAAATTATCATTATTTAGCGAATAATAGGTCTTAAGCCAAGCAAAATCCTTTGCATAATTTTTTGTCAGATCGATGATAAACCTAATTTCCGTTTGTTGATACTTTAAACAATTACGGTATATTAACAAATTTGTCAATAACTAAATGAGTACGTAATAAATTTTGTAAAAGCTACTTTTTATGGCTTTAAATGACTACACTATTGTCGTAAATTTCACTATTAGTAGTTTTTTTCTTCCGTTTTAAATCATTCTAGTACATCTTATGAGCGAGCAAGTAAAAATATAGGTACAAAAACAAGTCTTCTTGAATGTTTAAAATGGTTATTATCGTTGTTGGAAGTAGAATATTTTATGAAATGATTTTTTAACATCCGTTTGATAAGCGTAAATTAAACTTGAAAACAAAAACAAATCATGCATAAAATTATACTGAATCATATTAAAACATAATAGTTGCATATTATATAGCGTAGTTCTAAGAATAGAAACACTAAATTATGAAATAAATATTTAATTACCCTCAACATAAATGTATTCCTAACAATGTGATATGATTTACGTTCTGACAGTAGATGAAGATGACGTTTATGAGTATTGTTTCAGCCAATTATAAGATCATTTATTTAAAAGGAATCATTATGTTCTCTACTCTTTTATTACCAACAGTTTTAAACTTTTGTTCAATCTATCTTTATTGTAAGCATAAAATAAATGAAGCAACAAAAAGATAATATAATACTGGTGCTCTCAATCATTTCCACATAAAAACATACCTAATTAAAAAATACATGTCTGAAAATGAAGAATAAGCTTAATCACAAATGACAATCGCAAATTTTTATGCAAAAGTAAATATAACATCTGAAAACCACAAATATTAAAAAAAAATCTTTTTATATAGTTTGAATTATTCCTCACAGAGATATATCTCATGATGTTATCATTGAGACAACTGAACAAACAAACCTGTTTTTTGTTTTATTACTATTTCTTCATAAAATAATTAGATGAGAAATTTAAAATTGTTTATATTTGAAGGCGACGAAATATTCAACTTTTTCTCTAAATTATTCATATAACAATATTCTTTAATTAGAATCTAATTTTCTGGAAAATAAAATATAAAAAAATGTATATTATATTCGTTTTATGTGAATATTCTGAATTCTAAGCTTGAATTTCAAAGTAATAGTTCACAAATAACGAATACAAATATTCCAAGAATTTCGTAGAGAAAATATGTAATTATTTTCTAAAGAATGCTACATATAAAATTTAGGTTACTTTTTTTAAATTGAGTAGTAAGTTGTCTCAATTTTTTGCCTAATTATCTTCTCAGATGCTTACCTGTAGTTGAATAATTGAGTGTACAAAATTATAGACATAAATAACACAAAAAATGCTTTAATTTAACGATTTCACAAATTAACTCCTAAATTTAGATAATTAAAATGATAATAAAAGTGATTATTAATGATCTGACAAAAAATTGCTCATAGTGATCACCGTAAAATCGTGCTCCCAGTGGTCACTTATTTTCCTGCTCCTCTGTTCAACCCTTGTTAAATTTCAGTCGTGCAAATAGAGGAAAAGAAAGCATTAAATAAAAAAACTATTCACAATGTGTTAATGGAAAAATGCGACAAATTCAAAGAAACGTACTTGAATTCTAAGAAGAAATTAAATTCTTAGTAAGCGTTAAACGATTGTCAACAAGTGTTTACGCTTTCGTTATAAAAAACTTTTAACTGTGAACTGAAATAATTTAAATTTTAAGTGTGAAGAATCTAATTGCTCACTTATGTAAATAAACTTGTTAAAGGTAAGTAATGTTTGCAAACAACTTACGTAAAGTGGTCAGTTATTCAAGTTAGTATAAAAAATAGAATAACATATACATACATATGTGTTCTAAATCGACATACATTTCAAGATTTTTGCGAAATAAAAGTTAAAAACATGAAACTCAAGAGTAACTAACGGTAATTTCATGAAATAAGTACAGTGCAAACATGAGTGGCAATGACCAAGAAAGTATCTGCATACGACCTTCGGAATAATAATAATTTATGATGATTTTTCTAATTCCAAACGTGAAAAACTAATCTATATGACAACAACAGGATGCAGCGCATCTTACCAAATACATTGCACCGAGAAATTCTATGTAGGTACTTCTAGTTTATCTTTGTAAAGAATAAGTGCCAATGACCAAGAAAGTATTTGCTTTTGACCTTGGAAGTAATAATAGCATGCAACAAATTTTCGCTTAAACACTTCTCGTAATCATTTTCAAATAATGAACCACCAAAATATTACAAGAACAAACCCAACACCTACAAATTTTATTTTAAAAATGCGCCGAATCATAAGATTTTTTTAATAGCGCGAAATACGTTTTTTAGAAATTACCGCATTTAAGATAATAAGTTTATTTATTACCTCAAGTCTTCTATTTAATTTATTAATATGTTATTAATTATTATAAATCCATCAATGAATTTTTAAAACTGTATCAAAATTTCTACGTTAGAAAACACTGAAAAATCTAATAAACATTTTTAGAGTATTATTATTAAATAATTTTCGCATAAAATATTATATGTATTGTGCAGCAGTGATAATAATTGCATAACTGCATTCTGCAACTGCGAATGTTAGCAGCAATAGAAAAACAAAATAATATTTAATTGAAAATCTTACCGTATTTACGGGAGTTGTGGCCATGGTAGTAAGTCCAGCGAATTTGGAGAATCCTTTAAGAGTAGTTTTTTTAATCGTAGGAGTAGAAGTATAATCTGTTTCGGTCACTGTGGGAATTTTAGTTTTATTAATAGTAACAACAGTATACTGATTATTCGTGGTAATTTCAACCCCATCAGTTGCTTTATTACTATTATAAAGTAAAGTGGTTGGAGAAATAGTGGCTATTGTGGAAACTAATTTTGGATGTCGAAAATTAATCAATTTTTCTTTGGGGTGACATATCACTTGAACAAAAATCGCAATAATTTGCACAAAAAAAAATAGACGCATCTTGAAAGGACACAGTCACTGTCAGAATTTAAACTGACTAATCCTTCACTTCACTTCTAAATATTAGATTCTTCTTTGCTGTTACTTCTTCAGCAACAGTGGTACTTCTGTGCGAAGTTTGTGTTCTTGCACAGTCCAAGTACAACATTGATACCATCATAGAGCGATTAACCCACTTGCGAGCCAATGGCAACGGTACTACGATTTGCCTGGCCAATCATAAGGTAATATTCTGCTGGACGCTCACACAGAAAATTTTCAAAAAAATTACAAAAATTTCGATTAGATTGCTAAAAACATTTACTAGTTATTCATCTGAATGCAGGACATCAGATGAGAACAACAACACAACATTCACTTCAAGATAACTGCCATATTTTCATAATGCTCATATTTCAATAGACAGTAGAGTTTGCATCCTACTCATTTTGACGCTACAAAGTCAATATTCTTGAAACATTCAAGCTAGAATATTCATTTTATTTTTTCTTCCATATCCTGCTTGCTTCTAATTTTGTTAAACATACAACAAAATTAAATCTAATTTAATATACAGTTAAATACATATGTAAATTTAACTGTTTATGTCAAAGTTGTAACTAGAATAAGTATAACAGATTATAGAAATCAAATGAACAATTTTTTACAATATTCTACTTAAAACATTTTATTTTTTATAAAAAGCTATAAAATATAAAAACTAATAAATACATTTATATATCAATATAGACGCTGCTGTTGAATTGCGTGAATTTTCTGTGAATTTATGTGGGTAGCACTTCGTTAAGCAGTTATCCAATTTATTTTGAACTGTCAAACTTTCAGCTTGTACTTTGTGTCCAAACTATTTGCCTTGAACTGTCGAACTTTCAGCTTGTGCTTTGTGCCTTATGCCAAAATAGGAAGTCGATTATGATATTTAGGGCTGTATAATTTTTTTTTGTATGTAATACGTGTGTAAAAAAGCTTTATAAATTCGGCGTCATCACCAAATATTTAGCCTCATGTCATAATGCTCACATTTACACTATTATACCACTTTATATTAAAAAATGTACGAGTTTTATAAGCTAGATTATTTTAAGTAAGACGAGCGGAGCAAAAAGTGCTTCTAAAAAGCGAGTGCGACATTACGCCGGATAAAACAAATATACTATTTTCTACTTTTTGTTTTTTCATTTACTGTTACCAGAAATACTGAATTGTAATTTATGGGCTTATATGTTTATCCAAAGAATATATCTGAATTACGTTTAAAACTATTTTGTGAAGAAATAGTAGAGAAAAAATATTTTTTATACAATAGTATCATAAAATATACTTTTTTTTGTATTACAAAATGGAGTAAAAATTATAATTATTTAATAATGAAAGAAAGTACGAAAAATACCTTCTAGAGATAATTCGGTTTTAATTTGAATTATTATTGCCCATTTAAAATTTTTAGCACGAATATAAAATAAACGAGCTCAATGTTTTACTAGATTTGAATCATGATCTTGTCCTGCAATAGAAATATAGATGAATTCATGAAAAATAAATAATTTGAATCAATGATTTTTTCTTCTAAATCACACTGATTTAAATCTTAATTTAAATCAAGCCAACAAAAATAATATTTCGAAACTAAACAAAATAATATTTTAAAATGTTTCTTTATAGTTCCCAAATGATATTTGTAGCGCAATTGTGAAGAAGTGTCAATCTTAAAGAAAGAAGGTAACAATTACAGTTTCACAGAATTAATTATAAAAAGATAAACAATTACTGAAATTATGAGTATTTATAGCTTAGTGTAGATATACTGGCTTTGTAATCTGGAGGTCATTGGGTCGAGCTTAGCTTCGGACAAAAAAGTTAGTATGATTAAAGCTAAGAGTATGATAACTGCACCCCGCTATATTAATTACTGAAATTCTTTAAATTAATGATTTAATTTGTTTTTCATTTTTATTCAAAATATTCCGATTCATCTGTCACTTAATAATACTGTTTTAATAAATAATTCCGTTGGACTATTTAAAGTAGAAGGTTCCTGATGATGCATTCCAAGTTACTGTAAATAATAAAAACAAAAATCTTATTGTCCTCAATGAACATATGTTCCAAGAAAATAATTCTGCAATAGTTAATGCTGTCTTAAAATTTAAATTCTTATCATTTTCTTTGCTGTAAGGAACATATCTAAAAAAAGATGAATGGTTCGGAGAAACTTAAAATAAAAATTTTCATCACAATAAGGGAGTTATTGCAAAACAAACTTGAAATCCTTGGGAAGGTAATTACCTAAACCTAGTCTTTATTCTGCATGAATAATTATTAATACTGATAATAACTTATCAGTAACAACTGTCTTCGATAGGAACACACATTATTGGAAATCCATCAAAATATCTTTTCCTCTCGCTAAATAATACTTTGTGAATAATACATAGCATAATCTCAAGACTTGCAAAGGTTATTACAATACAGGAAACAAATAATTTACGTTAAGGTCTATTGAATTTTGAGACATATTTTTTGGTAATAGTTCTGCTTCATTTATTATTTACTTTTAGTTGTAATTATAATGTTTTTATCATAAAAAGGTAAAAACTGATAACTGTAATTCTGTGCAGTGTTATAATTGTTTTAAAAACAAATTATTCATAGAAAATATTCTCTATGCTAATAGTTCCTTAAAATATATCACCTAATTACAAACCTGTAATGCTGAATGCATATTTTCAGGCGTATTCTTAAATGTAGGTTTTTTCATGAATATAAAGTTCTCTACATTCTCTTTATTCCCTAAATTTTCTATATTGTCAAAATTCTCTGAATTCTCTAAATACTAATATCTGCATATTACTAAATTGTAAACGAACAGCCTTGTTCTTTTTATTTTTACGCCATTTATCAGCCGAACTTTTCTTATTGTTTGCTCTAATTTAAATGATTTTACTTTTAAATGTGATTATAATTATGATCTTTTTTGTTAATAAAATGGCTGATGACAGTGCCAGCAGTTAACTCAACTGGAGGTGCTTAGCAAAATAGAGTATGTTAATAAGTTGTAATCGGACTTAAACTGCTTCACTTATTTGAACTGTGTGTAACTGCATTTTCAATATTATTATATTATTTTCTTCTTGTAAACAAATATTTCTCTCTATTTTACTGATAAATTATTTAAATTTATTTATTTTTATTAATACAAGTCAGGCTTGCATACCAAGGGCTCCGTACTTTAACGCAAAGAAATTCAGACATTAGGGATCCGATTTCACCACCTATAAAAATTCTAAAACCGTATTTATTTTATCATGGTATTAATGATTTTAGATTTGTCAAAATATAAATAAAAAATTATGATTCTATGATTCTTATAACGAAGCCTAGAATAATAACTCTCCATTCGTTACTCTGGACTCCTAAAATATTTTTAGATTTTTTTGTTCATATGAACAATTTAACTACATGGAAGCAAAGGAAAATGAAAACACTTACTTTTTGTTGATTGTTTTTTTGAAGCTCTAGTAATTTTTCGTACTTATCACTGTGTTAGTGTTTTGATTTAAGATGAATTTTGAGAGTAGTCCCATCATTGTACGTGAAAAGACACACTGTTTACAGTTTTTGATTTCACTACAAAACAACACTGCAAATGTTTTATAAGCAATGAGTAAGCCAAATAATTCACTGGTACGTAAAGAACTAAAATTAAAATATTCCCGAACAAATTCAAACTGCAAGAGTTTGTCAAAATATAATTCGATTTAAATTCCGCCCTTAGCAGCATTGAGAATGGACCCCATAATGTATTTCTCATTAAATTACTTCGTTATTTTCAAAATTTGTCGATTCTACTAAAAAGTGAAACGTTGCGGTGGCTGCCCCTCCTAGGAAAACTTCCTAGCTACACCAATACCTGCATTCAATAAATCCATAAAAATACACTAAAATTATGAACCGCTCAACTCCTCTATTACTTCAGTATTAAATAATGAAAAGAGTGCAACAAACTTTTGTCACAGATTAGAAAAGAATTGTGATTATTTTTTTTTTAATTTACAGGATGATGCTTTTGCATATATAAGAGTTTAAAATATAGATTAATAATTAACTCATTTAGACATCAATTTCTGCTGGCGATAATTTATTTATAAATTGAACATCAAATATTTTCTCATTTTTTGCCGTCCATCTGTTTCTCAACATGATTTCTGCCTTTATTAGGCGTGTAATATTAACTTTATTTATCGATTTAGTACATGTTATGCTTTTAAATTTGTTTTTGGGTAGTTAAATATTTACAATTTTCCAACTTCTAATGTTAAACATATACTTAAATATGTATATCGAAAAACTAATGTTTTTGTACAATAGAAAAAAATGGTTTGAATAAAGACAAATTTACAACTGAATGTGTTTATTTTATGTAAATAATTTATAGGGAATCAACACAATTACAAACCAGATCAAAAAATGTTTGTAAAAATAATGAGATTTACATAATCTAGTTTTATAAATTGAAAATTGAATTTTATCAGAGAATGACGAATTTACAATTGTAAGACATATAAAAATGGTCTGAACACTTTTCGATTGTATGCTAATAGGCTGCAAAAAAAAGAAACAGCATGAACTAATCGTACATCGAGCTATAGAAATCTGTAAGCAAAAAGTAAAGCTATTCAATGAAGAAAGTAAACAATAATTTTGGGTATCAGAAAGACATTATGAAGAATAAACTGGTAACATATATTACGTAATAATTCGAGTTCCGTTATCCCCTGATATTTTATTGATATCTTAATTTACCTGCAATAATAAAAGTTATAATACGACTTCCACATAATATTGACATCTATTTATGTATCATGCAATGTATAATATCTTGAGTAGTAACTAGATTAAAGATTTTGAATTCATTATAAATATATTTGAACAGGTACATGGAGATAATATTCAATTTCACGTTTAACTGTCTGAACATACGAATTCCGATGTATATATTGGTAAAATTGGTATCGTACAAAAAAAAAAGTACAGACGTATTATTCAATCGCGTCACGATATTTCTAACTTTATATACAAGCTTCTTGTAGGTATTTATCTTTTTATGAATTGTATCATAATTTCTATGTTATAAATTACATTATTTTGTAACAGAAGTATTCAACTTCTAAAATAATTATGCTGATGATGACTTTTTCAAATAATGAATACCTAGCTTGAGAACATAACTAAAACATACTGCACGTATTTCGTACCACTTGAAAAAAAACAGCAAATCACGAAGTATATACATATTCTTACAAAATCAAAATGAATCAGACGTCAGTATAACATTCAATTTGTAAATCTACGATTTTATGCCACACGTACTGTCTGCACAAACGACAATATACACTATTCTCCCGTTTCCTTTTGCAAGTTCTTTCGTCCCGCCCGAAAAAAAACACAAATGTAACTTCAAGTAATTCATTTGCCACAGAATATAAAATAAATAATAAATAAATAGCGAATAACACAAAATGAAAATATGGAAATGATGAACTGGATGTTCGGGATGAATAACTAAAAACTATAAAAACCGCGGTGTTCCACTATGATACGAACTGGAATCCGAATGTCGATGCACTGAATACGAAGGGGGGCCTGGGCCTGGTCCTGCCAAATAGCGGTGATAGCCTCCATGAGGCACTGGCTGCAGGTGAAGAGGAGGTTGTGCAAGTACTGGCACATGATGTCCATGATGACCGTGACCTCTGGCACCATCCCCCAAGTCCAATTCCATTTCCTGTTCGTGCAACTGCAACTGGCCGATGCTCGCAGTTGCCATAGCCACATCAGGCATTATATCTGACAGATGACCATCGCTGCAAGAACTGCTTTCTGGTTCCACACTGAAGCGGAACGAATCTCCCTCGGGGATGATCGCAGGCAATTCATAGCGCTGTGAGTGTGAATGCGAATATGATCCAACCCCGCTGGCACCTTGAGTTTGACTTTGGGCTTGACCACCACGAGGAAATGTGAAATTCCGCCCGTAGCACATCGGCAAGCCGGGTGCTGAAACAGTCTTGTTCGGCGATGGATGCACCGCAGGATCGACCTCATTTGACACAGTTTCGTCACCAGCATCAGTCACTGGTTCCTCTAAACAATAACAAGTACTATTCTCTAACATGTCCGCTACAGGATCCGGTAAATTAAATTCTCGCACAACACGTAATCTAATTTGACGATTAATTTCGTGTCTTGAGGATAACTGCAATGCGATAGCACGCTGACATGCAGGTGACTGACGTAGTTTCTGTTCACGCTTCAGCATCGCCGACATCGTAGCAGCATCAGGCACGGGAAGCACAGCAGCCAATACATCGACACCAGCCGGACCATGTGGCCGTGGTTTATCTTCTACCATATATAGCGTGTCTGGAATGTCTTGCATATAACGTGCACGTCGCAAACGTAGCATTTCTACTTCCTGAACTAGTTGGTCCTCAAGTAGCACCTTGACTTCTTCGTAGTAAGGCATAAAAAGACGCGGACGTACAAACAGTCCATTATTCTTGCCTCCCCGGATCCAAGCGTTAACGCGTAGATTTTCGCGTTCATCGCCGATCATATGGCTGGGAGGCGTGCTAACCAGGCCACGTCGTATTGCTTGATTTAACACGTCGTTGTTTGGCGGTAGTACATGGTCCATTCGAACCAATGGCAGTAAGTCAGATAAAATTTCCCTGAGCTCCACGTCGCTAAGATCACGTTTCTTCACACCTTTTCGAGACACTGAATGCGCTGTGTGATTCAATAGATTCGGTTCTGTACAATAAATTAAGAAAATTACATATGCAAATTGACAAAATAAAATCCACTTAGTATACTAACCCCTATCTTCCATTCGTCGGACAAGTTCATGCTCACCCCATTTCAAAACGGCAGTAAGCACTTCCAATTCACTGGCCTAAATTGAAATGCAAATAAATAGTTAGGTACTATAGTAATTTTAATGTTTTTTATTACAAATTCATACCTGCAGAAAATTACTTTGTAAAACTTCGACCAGATGAGCTTTGTCCAACTGATGCAGCACTAGGGACTGACTAACAGGCTGAAATTCTTCTCTAAGAAAATGTAACGCTTGTCGATGCACCCATGCTGAACCGTGAGGTTGACAAGCCCAGTGAAGAACTGTTGCAAGAGAATCCAAACTCAGCCATTCTAGAATTAAATCTTCACAGCCCTGTGCCAGAATGTCCAGCTCGAGAAATCGACCAATCTGATAAAGTTCCATAGCTTCTTCGAGCGGGCTAGGTCGAACACGGCCAGTGTGTGTGAGCTGTTGTACTTCTCCAAGACTGCCGAGGCTTGTACCACAGCCTGTCCCACGGAGAATTAGCGACAAATCGACGGTGTCAAGATACACAGCATGAAGAAGAACACGAGCATATCGTTTAGGGATGACACACTCGTCTAGGACGATGCGAGTAGGGATGTGCAATGCTCGTTCTGTATGCTCTTCACCTGCTTAAAATATTAATTGAAAAATGAACATCTTTGAAATTGAATCTATTCAAGCTTACCTGTTCTAGATCTTCTCTGTATAAGGTTTCTAAAGAAGGGAGATCTGGCACTGAGTATGGCTTTGTGACAGGGTAATTCTACTTTGGGTCGAAACCCATACTCGGAACTACTGGAGTCAGGTCGGTGGCAGTCGCCACCATCGGATGTGAACACAAGTGCGGCATCGGCATAATCACCAGTCTCAAGTAAATAACGCAGATCAGTTTCCAGCGGATTGGGAGTACCAAATTCTTCACGTAAGCGACACAACAAGTTCAGATCTATATTCGTGTCGTGCGTACAAATATCACCAGTATATAAATATCGCAACAGAGCTGAAAACATTTGCACATCAACAGCTGAGGTTCGCAGTTCAAGACAAATCCTCGCTCCATAACCAGGACATCCTGCTAACAGGTCGCGGAAGTAAGGGCAGCGCGCTGATAGAAGCGCACGGTGGATTGGAAAACACGCACCACGATATACCAGATCTGCATCTGTACAGTACTTAAAATCATAGAGCGCGGACAGGTCCTGTTTAAAAGTAGTAGCTGGTGGTCGGGCTAGCTCTGCTTGCACAGATAAATCTTTGAGGGCGGCTAGAGCTTCATATTCTTCAAGAAGAGCAGCCACTTCCAGTGTGCTCCAATCCGAAACTAATTCACGAAGCATTCGACCATGATCGCATGCCTTGGATGAGCGTCTCCGACGGATGAACTTCTTGCGAAGCGTGGCAAAGCCAGTAGTTTTCTTCTTGCGGTCTCGCACAATAACTCCCATCTGTTCAACTGGTGGCCGGCAACCAGAAGGAGAAATTGATTCTACCATACCCATATTCATTGGAATATTTCCGGAATCATGAGGAAGATTAGATGCACTCACTCCCATCCTACCTACGTACTCTCTGGTCATGCACTGATCATTTCCAACAGACCACCAACTGTTCTGCAGAGCACACGGAAAAAGACACCCAAACAAATTCATTGCGTCCCCAGACGCGAGCCTGTAAACGCAATCATATTTTACACGCTATAAACACTACCGAAACGTTAGATTACATCGTAGCATATTAAAAGTAATCGGAAGAACCAGCTCTCACTTTTCATGATTCAAAACATAAAAGCTGAACTTTCATAATGCATACAATATAAATTCTTCTGCGGTATTATATATACAAAGTAATTTATATGTCATTTATACCTGGGTTTAACAAATCCATCTTGAAAATTTGTTGTATATTTAAATAATAACCAATCACAAAAAATGTATAAGCAGCCATGTTTACATATCTATCTCATATTATACAGATACGTTTATTGATGGCCCTGGCGACAAACACATATTTTACGAACGACATTTTAACAATGCGAATTCATAAGCACACTATCAGGAATTTATATTAATTGCCAATGACCGAAATGGCATTAAATACAAGGATACAATACACATACTTCTGTTGTTTGCATTAAGATTATTCGAACTAACTTTGTTACTGTCATTTACCACTTACACATCATCACGCCGTGGGCAAGAAATTTCGAATGAAGATTTTCAGGATTGCAAAATAATAACAACAACAATTTAAATAATACTTTACATGAAATAAATTTATAGAATATAATGAATTTGTTCAATATTCCATTGAAATTATTATGGAAATTGAGTTCAATGTATAAAAAAAATTGAAAAGTAAAAAAGAAAACTAGTGAGTGCATATGCACTCGCACTAATATGTAAACTTTTGTATTATATTCCAATATAATTTAAACAGCAAGATATTTATTCATCCACTATCTAAAATTGTCTTATTTTATCGTTGAAATATTTTCAATACGTTCCATTGACTTATGGTATTTTTTCATTGAAAAATATACGTACGGTCACTTCATTATGAATACTGAACACTCATATCACATGAAGATATTTTCATTAAATTGTTAAGTTGATCAAATAACTAATTAAACGCTTATCACCTGTTATTAGCGCACTCCCCAGTTTGATCGAAATGAGCCCCGATCAAGCTCTACAAGACCGAAATGTTACATAGATCTCAATTCATTTTACCTATCAATAATAATAATTAACGATAAATGCATTCTTAATGGAAAATATTTATTTATTCAGCATATAATTATAATTAAAATTCTGATATAAATTTTAGTCCACATAAAATACTAAATTAGAGAAAGAACTTCATGGAATTAATTTCTTGAATGGTCGAATATTATTATAAATTCATTAATTACCGCGTGGTGTACGGTCAGGGGTACATAGTGATTTGACCCGGACTCGTATTTTTGTGCAATTTCCTGCTCTCTTTTCATTCTTCGGCAAAAATGGTACCAGAGATCAGTGATTTTGCGGTGCAAGATTTCAGAACCGATTTAGGATAACTTTAGTACGCTGCACACGAATATAATATGTTTTTCTGAATTGACTAGTTTTATTCATTCATTTCAGACACTCAACAGGACAAAAATCCCAATTACAGAGTCGTAACAGGAAGAAAAAATTAGTTCCGAGTAAGAAAATATTAACATAAACCTAAAACTATCGAAATTGCCTAAAAAATATTAAAAATACAAATATATTCACCTAATTGAAATAAGCAGTTTGTTTTTAAATATTCCTGTCTTAGTAAATAATTTATAAAATTTTTTTGACAAATAAATAATAAACGATGCCTAAAGTAAGGCTTTTCCGCGTCTCAATTTTATCACAATTTAAACGCGTAGCAGTTAAATTTCTGTGGATGCATGATCCATTTTTTTAGATATTTGTTAAATATGAATGTCACTTTGTGCTTTTGGCTGTCTTGTACTGTACTTAATTGTCAAAATATGAAAGTTGAGTGCCGTAGAAAATTTTTGCACGCAATATGGGTGTAGTAAATAAGCATTATGATATTCGGCCAATATTCTACTGACTCAGCAAGCTTCGTCACCAAATACTTGACCTCATGTCATAATGCTCAGCTTTACGCTCTTGTTACATAAATAACTATTTTCTAAGTTCGTGCGTAAAGTAAAGATAAAAATGCGTGCAGTTGGGCTTTTTCGCGTCTCAGTCTTACCACTATTTAAACGCGTAGCAATTGAATGCATGTTTGTAGCACTTCTCATTGATCCATTTGTTTGGATATTTGTTAATTTGCAACTTTGTGCTTAGGTCAATCGCTATGTACACCCTGACCGTGCACCACCCGATATAATTTCACAAATAAAACTTATTTAATAAATTAAAATGAACTTTTATATGCAATAATTACAATTTATATAAATATGATTTAATTTTTTTCATATTTTCTAATCTTCTCGGGCATATAAATCGACATAATCTTTAACTTTTTTCTTAAATTTATCTATTTGAGTTCTATACATTTCAGCAGCTTCTATATTTAAAGGGTCATCAAAGTTAAGTAAGTCCTGGAAAATAAATAAATTAGCAGAATTTCACGCTTTTTATGATTTACTTACAGTAAATAAAGAATTTAAACCCCATATTACGTCTTTCAGTCGCCTAGTTGGAGACCATCCCAAACCATCTACACTATGTTGACGAAGTAGCGAAAGGCATACTTCACCTGATTCGCTAATATTAGGGTGCCAAAGGCGAGTGATACATTTCACTTGAGGAGGCTGGTAGAAAGGAAATTAGAGCCTTGTACATTTGATATTAGACACCTTACATACCACCATATTGTATTCTTCCGTAACTTGGATAGTAAATTTAAAACAACCATCTTGCCAAAAACCTTCTGTAGGTTTAACAGTTAATACAAAAGTACTTAGTTCATTTATGTTATTGTAGCAAACAGAACAGTTACTTGGCAGTAACTGAGACATCTCTTGAACTTCTCTAGTGAGCAATTTATCTCGTACAGAAATGCGGTTGTTGGGTTTACTAGTTTCTTGTTGTCTTTTAAGTCGTTGAGAAAGTGTAATCATGACGATTGAAATGACTAAAAAGAAATATGTAAAAATATTGTTTTCAAACAATACTTTAACTTACCTAAACTATAAATATATTACAGGTTATAATAATTTATTATTTATATCATCAAGATGTTGATATTACCATATTTACATACTGAAATTATTATATTTATTGCAATGTTATTTCTAAGTACATATTTTCATGACAAGATCGAGGTTATGTGAAAATATTAAACTTCATGAATTACTGAAACCAAATTCATTAAGAATCTAGAATAATTAATTGAATCAACTGGATATTAATGAAGAAGTTTTATTTTTAATGTCAGTAAAAATTATTTCCGATAATACATGATTGACATATTACGAGCAATGTTGCCAGTTTGCTAAAATGAAACTACGCTAATCAAAGAGCAGGTTGGCAAGGTTCATCACAGAGGGCAGCACGTAGCTTGAATATGACCCGAAAAACATAATTTTGAAAAAATAGGTCTTGTCGGTCTGTCTGTTGCACGATAACTTGATAACATATACGAATTTTCGACTGAAATCACATATTTAAGTTTCTCATCGATAAGCTAGGTTCAAGTTCGTAGAATCGTAGATGAGCTTTTTTCAACCCATGGTACCAAAACTTTATAAATGGTACTTTTTAGTTTTTTGCGTTTATTATATAAACGCTCGTATTTATCATAAAATATGAGATAACTAAAATTGATTCTATTGTGTATTATGCGTTTCTTTTATTAAAACAAATTTGTAAGCTATTTACAGTCAAATTTCATTACTGCCGCTGTGTTTTGAGCTCTTTTTATATTTGATTAATTATAAATCTACACAAAATCATTATTGTTGCCATCTGTTAGCTAAAAGCCTGACCGCAGCTATTTAATTTAGGTTCGGAGCTCAATTTGGACATTAAATTAAGTTTTCGCTAAATATTCGAAACTGTATTTAAATCATGCTTGTATGAAGCAGAGTTTGTAATTTAGCGTTTTGTACAACTACCCATTTACAATTATTTGTTTGTTATTTTTTTAGCTTTTCAATTTGGGGAATTGGATGATTAATAATTTTTGTAAACGTAGACTGTTTGCAGACTTCTGCGTTTACGATTGTTTAGTAGCCATATTTAATTTTTATAAGCTGAGAATTTGTATATTTTGTGGTAGACTATAATAATAACATATAAGTCACTGAGAAATAATAACTTATACTCTAAAGTATTAATTCTCTATCATATGCACATACTCTTATTTTCAATTGAGTAAATCAAATGATTTTAAAATTGCCGGTAAGTTCTTGTAACCTGTTTGTGTGTTGCTTGTTTTGTAACCTTAAAATTGGAGGTAAAATCATTTATTTCGAGATTTATAACTTACAAATTATTAACCGGTTAGCTTATTTTATTATTTCATTGGCCAGGAAAATGAATAAATTGTATTTACTATCATAACATAATTTTTATAATAGTGGAGTCTATTACGCTGTTTTTAAGTGCCAACAAATTGGAATATATGCGATAGAAAGCCACAATGTAAGTTAAAAACTGTAAATTATAGTTAACTCAATGTTTATCATTTATATTTCGTGGCTTTTTAATGGAATATATTTGTATTGACATTCATTATATATATTAAATTCGCGGCATAATGTAAGTTCAAATTTAGAGTTCAAAATATTTAATTTCATTAATATTATGAAAAATATAGATACATTTATTATATTTCAGAAATATGAATAACACATCCAAAGAAATCTACTCGTTAGAAGGAGCAGTTGGTGAAAAACACGAATCGGATAAAAACTCAGATGATTTGATCTCAGGTAATATTCCTTTCATCATTTAATGAACATGAGCTTTCAAGTTGAGGAGTCAGTTTTTAAATTCTCATCGCGTTTTGATCATTTATTGACAAAAGCATTTGAATAAATGTAAAGAGGGGTGAGCAGCTACATTAACTTTGGGAACCATATTTCAGGAAGAGTATACAGAGCCATTTATTTATTTTTAATAACAAAACTAACAATGAGAATCTGCAGAATCAGTTGAATTGTTCAGCTTACTCACAGAAAACTATTACTTTTTGTAAATTTAAATATTAAGCTATATTTCACATGATAATAGTACTCACAGCTATTAATCTGTTTTTATAACACCTTTCGTATTGTCACCCCGTAAATTGAAGCAAATCGTAGAATCAGTAAGCACAAGTTTAAGTTTTAAGACATTTTAAGTGATTATGGCACTGGACTATGGTATAAATGCGTTTGTGGGTTTGATTTCTGCATGTTATATTTCTTTCACTTCCTTTTTTCGAAATATTTGAAAGAAAATACTGTAATTATCACTACAACGAGAATTACGATCACTTATTATAAAAAAAAAACGATTACTCTTTCCGAATTATCTTAATATATCAATTCAGAGCGTTTTTCAAGTAAAAAATGTATATTCCTCGCCTCGAACTTGCGAAATGAGAATGAGGCGGCCGATTTTGCATGCCTTTATAACGTAAAATAGTTAAAAGTGATTTAAAGCCTAGTATTGAAAGGCATGCAATTCGCAACAGATCAAAAGTTGCGTGAACTTGTAAAAAAAATTGTTTGTGTTCGGGTTTTAGTTCCAATATCAATTTAATATTAATGTTTTTTGCTTTTTTTTAGAGTCGGTGAAAAATGCTAATGATAGTACACTACTAACTGTTAGTCCAGCAAAATGTATAACCGAGTGTGAAAGGCATGTAAAAGGTATATATTGCGAAATATTTTGGTTACAATTTGTCTTTGTTCATTAGTTCATCTCCAGATAAACGAGAAAGCATAACTTCCGTAGAATCAGGAAAAAATGATGATAGGTGAGCAACTTTTTTTAAATATTCTATTTTTATTTTTTTTCCACATTTTCACTTAAAATATTGTAGTGATGCTTTAATATCGGACTGTTCTATAATGGCGAATGAAGAATCTGGCGCAGATCCTAAAAGGTATTTTTGAATTGTATTTATTTATGAGCAATAACGCAACTATAAAATACTTGTAGATCCCCGAACCAAACAGACAGTATTGATTCAAATAGTGACAAAAATTATTTTAGTTCATCTGATATTATATTAATTGAAGACGATAAATCGTAAGTGCTCAAAACATTTGAGTAAATTTTTATCTAAAATGTTATTTTACAGTGCTGAGATATCAAAAAATTCTGACATTCTCGACAAGAAGTCGTTAGAGTAAGTGCTTGTCCTATTTACATTATTACTAACTTTTTAATTTTATATATTTTTTTAAGAATATCTATAAACAGTGATATCCACATCGTGGAAACTCCAGAAAAAATAACTGACTCAAAATCTTTTAACGATTCAGTGCAAATCGTAACGCCAGATGCAAACACAACATCAAGTGATAACGATCTCACAAAACTCATGTCAAATATTGATTCTTTAAAAAAAATTGTGTCAGAAGATTCAGAAAAATTCATCTCTCCCATCAATCTCGACTCGAAAAATACTTCTGAGCGAATTAATTTCGAATCACAACCAACGTATTCAACCCCAAATGAAGTAAAAACTTCCAATATTGATGTAGGAGGAAGTAGTACGGAATCTTTGATAGGTCTTCCTCCAATTTATAAAAAAATTGGATTCTACGTGGAATTATCCGCGTCGATTCATATGAATAAAGATGTTTGGACTGGGGAAATGACCAACATGACTTTTGATGTGATTTCAAATGAATCTGTGCCGTTAAGATTATCTGATGGCTCAGGAAATTTGGCAGATGTGAGTAAAAGTGTATCTCCATCTTCAAGTACGAGCCTAATTCAGTTACCGCTTAAACCAAATCGAATATCTTTAGCTTCATCAAGTAGTTCTAGTTCTGGACTGAGTTCTGCCAGTACATTAGCCAGAAAACTTTTTGATAATAGTAAGTTTTTAAACAGGAATAAAAAAGATGATTTTAATTTATCAGACGAATATGTAACTACTCTTTATGAAAAATGGATTAATTCTAATCAAATGTGCAACAAATTTTTAGCTTTTATCGATAAAAATATTCTAAAAGCTGAAAGTATTACTAATGATGACAGCCTAAAAGATAAACCTGTTGAAGAAGCTGTGAAACCACCTAAAGAAGTTAAAGAGCCTCTTCCAAGAATAGAAGAGGTTCGAACTCCAGTTAGCACGAACAAAACTCGGCAAGCTAGAGGAAAACGCCAAGCAAAAGTGAAATTCACAACAGATTCTGAATCTGAAATACCAAAAAAGCGGCATAGACGAGCTGAATCTACAGAAATTTTAGTTTCTACTAAATATGGTGCGGGAGACAGCGTTTTTGCTAAGTGGGGTGATAGAAAATTTTATGCAGCAACTTTAGGTCAAATGAGTACTGAAGGAAAATGGCAAGTTAATTTTTTTGATGGAGATAAAAAATTACTTCTTGAAGAATTTTTAATAAAAGCTGAAGATTATACAATGATTGGATCGAGCGTATATGCTTCTCAAGGTGATGATAATTTTACACCGGGAATTATTACAGGATTCGATGTAAAAGATGGAGTGTTACAGTACATTGTTGTGCGGGATAAGGGAGATATTTCAGTACCATGTCAGTTTATTTATATAACAGAAAGTCAGGCCCGCCAGATTCGTGCTAAAACTACTACAGTACGTGTACCAACTAAATTAAATGAGAATTTGATGCTATCGCCTACTAATAAGCGATCAACAAGATCTAAGACCAAACAACTGGTTGATAGCCCAAAACCTAGCGTCTCGGGTATTCAAAAAAATATAAATTACGATTCAGACGATGACGAAAAAGACAACAATAGTGAAATAAATTTGGAAGAAGTAGCAGGAGTAGAACCAGAATCACAAGGAGTGTATGAAAATGGTATTAAATTGAAAGGAAAAACCTTAACCGGAAAAATGCGATTTGCAAGAACAAGTAAATCCAATGATACCGATTCAACCGTTTTAGGCCCTGTTCCAGATGAAGGAAGTAAATATTTCAAAAATTTCCATGTGTTATTAACTTGTACGAGACCCCAAAGTCCTAAATTACAAGTCCGTGATAATAGCAATGTAGGGTCTTCTTCTAGCGAAAGCGAAAATTATGTATTTTCAACGATTCCTTTTGTGAAAGATCGTTTAAAATTGCAGTTACAAATGGGAGGAGCTTCTGTGTATAATAACTTCGATGATATATCTCAAAAGTTTTGGAAAAACACTTATTTGATTTCTAACAGACCAAATAATTCCGCAAAATATATTCAATGTTTAGCCGCAGGAATTAAAGTTCTGTGTCACGAATGGGTAATTCGATGCTGTATTGAAAAGAAAAAGATGCCACTACAAGAGTTACCGTTAGGTTGGTCTTTGGAACTTGAAAGATATTTCAACTGGTATGATAGAAAATCATCTAATGCACTGAAGAAAACTAATCTGCTTATTGCTGATACTGGTGATAAGAACTTTCTTAAATTTTGGACGAAAATTTGTAAACTGGCAGACATAAATGTGACTAAATTAATGAGAGACTCTAACTTGGAGCAAATAACAGCTATAATTTCTGAGTCAGGCTATAGAGATGAACATATAGAGAGAGCTTTGTCTTATAATATCCCAATCGTAGCTACCACTTGGTTAATACAATCTTTATTACATGGTGAACCGCGTCAGTTTGGTGCACATAAAAGTTATTTAACAGAATATGTTGAATCGGATTAAGAAAATTTTATTTAAAATTTCAAAAGGCTGTGATGTAAATGTTTTAATACTAAGGGACCATACGTGGAAAACTAGTACCTAGTTATTTCATTGTAAAAATTTTGGTGATTTTCAGAAATCTATCCAAAGTAATTTATTCGACAAGAAATTGATTAAAAAATAAAGTTCAAAATTTTGGAAAGATTTACAAATTCGTACGTTTTATAAAAAGACAAAAATAACGAAAAATAATGTCGCTGGAGCAGTGTGTAATGAAAATTATCTACAATTCTGAAAATCACTTCATTTCGTGTTTAATGTAAATCAAACATCTGTGTTGAAACGGCTATGATTCATTAATAATTTGTTCATTTATTTTGGAAGTGAAACTTTTCAGATCAACTCAAGGAGTGAAATTAGGAGACATATTGTCTTATATGAATAGCAAGAGCAGTAGACGTGTATCACAATTATTTGTATATAATACAAAAAAATTAGATTATCTACCAAATCGTAAGATTCCAATAACCGCTTCAGTTATTGGAATTGCATGTTTTAGAAAAATTTGAATCCTAATATTGATAAAAGAAGTTTCACTTCGAAAAGTGCGCTCCGTGAATATCTATTTTTTTTTTCAATGACTATATCAAAAGTATGGTGATGCATCAGTGATTTTCAATTTTTTTTATCAAAATAGTTTTAATATCAGTTGTACATGACTAAGTCAATGTAATGAAGAACAAAATAACGTATTATTTCAATGAATATATTGTTAAAATAAATTCTCATTTCAAAAATGGGTATTACTGTATGAAACGTTATTAAAAGCATTAAATGATACTGAATAATTGAAAATGAAAGAATAACGTCTTTCATCTACAATATACAGTAGTAGATATTTAGGTTTTATCAAAATTTGCCACTAAATTGTAGTCTGCGAGGAAATTTAGGATTTAAAAGTACAGTAATTATATTTTTATAAGATATTGTCTCAAAATGCCAATTATCTACCTATAACAAAATATGTATTTGTTAGTATTACTTAATTTATTTATGTTCAATGTGAAAGTGTTCTGTTAGTGATAGATCATAATTTGTATATTAGAAAACAGTTTAAAACTATAATCAGTTACGTAAATGCATGGCAGTGTCTCATTGTACACGTATCAACAAAAGTAGTGAAATTGAATTTTTATTATATCTAATACTATATTAAATTTGTTGTGTAGTGTATTCATACATTTTAAGTTGAAATTTTATATTAAAAACCAGTCATTTCTCAAATATAAATATAGAAGGATAAAATGATTGTACCTGACTGGGTCAGTGAATGTAGGTAATAGAAATAAGGGAATTCAGTCAACTATTTAATTTTTTTCTGACTACAGTTTTGGCTAAACTTTAACCATCTTCAGGAGCAAAAATAATAATTATTTTCGCTTCTGAAGATGGTAAAGGTGTAGCCAAAACTGTAGTCAGAAAAAAAAATTAAATCATCGACTGAATCTCCGCATTTCTGTTCCCTACATTCACTGATCCAGTCAAACTGAAATTTGTTGAAAAATAGAATACTTAAATTACTATTTGTCCTGAACAATTTTTCTTTTAATTATTATTGTTGAAAATTAATGTTTGTATGATTTATGTAAATGTATCGTACATAAATATATTTATAGAAATCTAATTTAATTACACTTTTTTTGCATGAGAATCATTTTCAAACCAGGGAGGACCATATAATCATTCGCTGTCTGATAGTTGCTGTGTTTCGTTGTTGTATCTAAAATAATTTTTTCATGACCAATGCCTGTGGCCCGCTTTTTAATTCACACTGTATATCTCCAATGAAAATATTAGCAACTTTTATTGTTGTGTAAGTAGTTACTTGTCATCATTTAAAAAGTTTTCGCAACGTTCTCACCGGAGTCTGATGACGATCACTGCATCGAAACCAGCAACTTAATAAATTTTTTGAGAACAGTGTAATTAAATCCTTACCATTTCGTAAAGATATTGATAAATAAGTTTGGGAATGTAGAGCGAATAGATTATAAAGATAATAATGGGAAAGTCTATTAATAAAATAATGATAATGTTTTTGCTATATTTCACAGGTGAAGATTATTTCAAGGAAGGTAAGTTTCGAAACAAATATTTAAAAAATTCAATTCTAAATATATATTTTTAGACCTGACATGTGCGTCTTAAATATTCAAGTCTTGAATAAACTTAAGGCCAAGTTCAATTTAAGAATATGAAATAAATATAACTGACTGCTTGTAAAACAGACTATATTCTTTTCAATAATATGAATGAAAGAGCAAACATTTTCTTTTTATGCAAAAATCGTATAAAAACTATTAACTGAATTAGGCTTGTCAAATAAATTACTATTTTACAGGCTCATAAATAAATCTCTTATAAATTCATTTGTCACGAATTCAATTAATCGATAAATATTCGAATTCAAATTTTGTTGAGACGGTTACTTTCAGATGTCAGCACAATATATCCTGTGAAATTAGGCAGGAATGTAAATAAATGACAGTTCAGTTTTCTGTTTGTATGTCGCAATTGTGTTATTAAAAGTGCCGAAATACTGACGACTCTTGATATTATTAATACTGTTGAATGTTTGAATATATTATTATTCTTTCCGGGTTGTAAATTTCTCATTTGACAATTGATAACCTAGTGAGTATTCTAGTAAAATAATTCAAAGCATGTTTTTTCTTTACTACAGTGCTTGTTTACAAAATTTGCTTTAAAAGTCTGTCATTTCAAACAAATTAAGTTACTTGTTTTTCAAACAGGTTTCAAAAATGAGTGAACAAAGTGGAGAAGCAATTGCGAATGCAGAAGTAAGTTATTGAATTTTTTTGAATCTATTGGCTTATATTTGAAGTTTTCAGATGACCTCTCACGATGTTGAGAAAATGGAAGAAGCGAAATTAAAGGCTAAATATCCTGGAGGATTAGCTGGAGCAGGACCAGGCAGATCCATCAGTGGACACTCAGCATTTTTGCAAAAGCGTTTAGCAAAAGGGGTATGTTTATTCTTATTTTCGTTCAGCAGTTAGAAAATAACACACTATGTACAAATTTATCTAAAACTTGTTTTGCTATGTTATACAGCTCTGAAGCTGTCAAGGCTTTTTATCACTTAAAGTTTATTGTACAATGTACATACGGCATCATATTTTGGAAAACCTCCTTTAGTAAGGATATTAAACTACAAAAACGTGCACTAAGATATGTTTAAATTGAATCGAAATCGAAACCATTTATGCAAAGATATTTTTGTAAGAAATAATTTACGAACAGATCCGTCGTTATTTGTGCATTATATCCTAGTGTTTATAAAAGAAAACTTATCAAAATTCTACATCACAGAACAGTGTTATTTGAGCCATTTTTAATTGCTAGAAGACATGGAATATCATATTATAAAAGATTGTCAAAAGTGAGATTAGTTGAAAATGTTTAGTATTCTGTTTAAAAATATTCAGAAAATATCTGTTTATTTTTGCATATACAATATCATGCACTTTGATCTTCCGGATAAGTATAATTATAATAATTATTATTTTCATTAAATATATAAGCATTACTGCACATTATAAACATTTTGTTTTTAGCAAAAATACTTCGATTCCGGTGATTATCAGATGGCTAAGCAGAAAATGGGCGGTGTGTCAAAACAACCATTAATAGTACCAGTTCCTGTTAACCCTTATGTAACTGGGGACGCAATTCCAACACCAGATTCTGTACCTGCTAGAAAAACGTCTATAATTCAGTCATCTAAATTCCCCCCTAACGCAAGTTAAATAGTCCGACATTGAGTTCTTATTAAGAATATTTTTTAATTTTGCAATGTTGTGATATGTATGAGTTACTATTTATAATTCTAATTTTCATCACTTTTCGATTTATGGGATATTTTCAACCGTTTAGAAAATGCACGTGAATTTTTAATTATATTTTCGATTACTATTTTGCATAAAGTAACTACATGCTTGTAGTTGAAGTTTTCTAATGTTAATAATTTGTAAACTTTGGAAACATTGAAATATATATTTTTTAAAAATTATACCCTGATAGCTTTTTTCTAGAGATATAGAAAAAAGTAAGACAGTAGATCGCCATTACCGAGCACTCAATAATTGGAGATAAATTTGAATACAGTATAACCCAAAATAATCGATCTTTAGTCCAAAGTCGTTGCTCGTTACGTGAAAATTTTGCAATTTGTCGAATCGTGAGAAACTTTGAAAGATAATTTACTCTACAGAATAAAAAAAAACACCATAGCGACGACGAAATGCAATAAATCCAGTCAAGATTGCTGCTGTGAGAGCCAGTGAACAGTGAAAGATATCAAACGACGATAAGGGATTTTTTGTGGCCTCAATTAAAAAAAATTGATCTGGAAGGTATGTTCTTTCAAAAGGACGATGCTATATCACTCTTTTAGTGAAACCGTCGACTTATTAGAAGAAGAGCTTCCTAAAACATTTATTTCTCGTAATGTTTTGGCCTCAGTTGGTTTTTGGTCGAACCTAAAACTGGGCATGTAAATCAAAATAATAATAAATTATTGTATTGTAAAGCTAATGAAAGCGTTTTAAAAATAATTAAAAAGTGCATTTAATAACAATCAATTTTAATTATTATAAATAAAATAATTATTACAATGTGTATATCATACATAATTTTTATATATTATTGATAAACTTAAACAAAGGAACAATATATTTATATTAATACTGGAAAGGGAAGATCGGCCACACATTTTGATTTCTTGCTCCTGAAAAATAAATCGAAATAAGTATTCATTAAACAATTAAATAAAAGTAAAGAATAATCTCACCAAAGGATGTTCACTGTAGCAACCAGACAATTTTCTTCTGTACAAGTTATTCAGTATCATCTTATGACATGGAGCTGTTACATTCTCATATATAATAACATTTTTCTCTGAGGAATATCTTTTGTCACAAGAAGCGGTGTTTGCTATTACTACCACTAACAACAAATTACTATGTGGTATTCTTTTCGCATAATAAGGCCTAAAACATACGATTTATTCATATTTTATGAATGCAATTATTAAAAACTTACTTTGAGCATTCAGATTTTTCTTCACCCATATAACTTTGCCTTTTGATAAATTTAGTTTGGTTTAAAATATACAAATTGGCAGTTAGATCACACGGTTCAGAAATATTCACCATTTCTGGTTTTCTTTCACGTAATTCTCTAAAATAATCCTCTTCTTCCCTTTTCTGCCCTTTTCTTAGTTTTTTCGTTGGTTTTGGCGAAGTTGGTGGGGCTTTTTCAGTTGTAACTTTCATTAAATCGTCATCATCATCGTCATCTATTTGGAAATTATAATATTTTGATTAAATAGGAAATATAATTGTGGGACTAGACTATGATTTTAGTATATTGCCGATGGTTAAAGTTGTTGTTGTGCCATTGAAGCCAAGGAATAATTATGAGTAAAAAAATATTTAAGAGTCTTCAAATTGCTAAAGCTATTTGTTCTCTGAGATAGCTAATCAACATAAGCAGTGAATTGAAGTTGCTCAATTAATTATTCCTAGTCACAACTGCATGCAATATCATCATTTTTTTTTTTGTATTTAATAAAGTTAAACTTACAATAATCAAATGGACTAGAAGCGAATGCTGAAATATCGGTCCATATTTGATTCAAACTAGTTTCCATAATAAAATACATTGATCGATTTACAATCCATTGGATACACCAAGTAACAAAATTAAAAGGCTGAAAAATAATTAATTAAAATTAAATTACAATGATCTGTGTTTATAATACTGTTAACAAAGTACTGCTTCCGCCTCCTGCTACTTCCAAATGAACACACACAGCTTGGAAATCATAAACCGTTACGTTTTCGAAAGTATTATTCATAATCATTGCTTCCATCACACTTCCTTCAATTTCTCCAAAAAATTTACCATAGTGTCTAGAATATTTTGACAACATTACGTATCCATGATTATCTAGCACATAGCAATCTATCATATCCTTATCCCAGTCTTCAGGAATACAATCCTCACACTGAAAAAAAAAATACAAATGCGGAAAATTAATGATATATAATATATGAGGTGCTGTCACACCCGTAGCGGGTAAAAGGCGTGATTGATACTAATTAATTTAATTTAAAGAAATACAAAAAAAGCAATCATTCTGCCTCCAAATACGATCCATTTGAAGACAGTATATCTAAAACAAAATTGATTGGAGACCCGTTTCAAGAAGATCAGTAGGATATTGCTTTAATTCTGATAAAATTTCGCTACCTCTGCTAAATTCATATTTGTAAGATTCTCGAATCTATCGTTGAAATATGAATGCCTAAACTTGAATCCCACAACGCTTCCTGGAGCTTCATTGCCGGCATCGCGTGGAAAAATTGCATAGCTTCCGGTAATCATTCGTGGACGACCTGGCCGATTTTCCTTTGACATAGAATAAACAAATGAATCTGGATCTATGTAATGTTGCAGCACGGCACTTTTGTACCATGTTTCCTCAATTGCCTTGAAATGAACATCTCCGAAATCTCTATAGCGTAAAAATAAGTAATAAAATTGAACATTTAATGTAAAAGTCACAAACCTGTCAGTATCATTTCCTTCTCCAAATATATAATCCCATCTTGTAAGGCCACTCATAGTTGAAACATATTTTAAAATAGCTCCATACATTTCTACTAAGGAATAATTTAGATCTAAAGGCATAAATGCTTCTTCCATGATTTTGGCATCAAAAACTAATCTTTGCATTAATTCTTCATCGCAGTAGTAATCGTCATCATCTTGAGTTTTTCTTCCACATTCTACTTCTTCGTCATTCACTTCTTCAACTGTAAAATCATCCTCAGCGTATTGATTAGGAGGCCAGCGAAAGTCTTCTTTAGTAATTTTTTCCAAAAAATGTTTGAGCTCTTCTTCTGGATTTGGGAATTCGTGGCCTTCAAGGTAATGATACTTGCAATAAACCCTGTAAATGTCAATATTATTAGAAATATTTATCAATAATGGGGAGATAATAATGAAGATTAGAATACCTACACAACTTATCCATTATGAACAACTAGAGTACAAAAATCGATATATTATCTTTAATATAATCAAACTAATAACTTACCATTTATTATGTATCTTCCAATTGGATCCAGTAAAAAACTTGGTGATATTAATTTTTAAATGCTGGAATTTGTCAATTACATCGTGAACTTTAAGCCAGTAATATCCATGACTTTGTGGAAAGGCAAGTGCTAAAGTAAACGGAGTTCCAGGCAAAGGAGCATAATAGTAATCAAATTTTTCTTTAAATGCTCGTCTCATGTCATCATAAAATTGCTTAATAGGCAATCCTAACATACTTCCACGAGAATGATTTACTAGAGCTTCACGTAATTCTAAAATTTGCTCATTTAGATCTCGAGGTTCCCGACCATCATCCAAAAATTCTACTTCGGATAGATCCACACTGTTGTAGTTGATATTCAGTCTACCTCCGTACTACGAGTTATTATTATATATTCTTCTTTAAGAATAAATTCATTTTAGAAGAAATTCCCTCCATATATTATTTGTCTAATCATTAATATATAAAGGGATCTTTTCTAGAAACGACGATTCTTACCAATGGTCTTAAATTTGGATGCATTAGTAAAAATCCATTATTGGTCACTACAAATGCGTATCCATTTACGCCTATCTAAAAAACAACAGTTACAAAAGAAATACTACTTTCAAATGCAAAAAAAAACGGATCACCTATATATTTATGAATATTATACATATATTATTGCTTCTGTATTTCATGACAGTAGTAAAATTAAGCAGTTGGAAGGAAAAAGAACTGATTATGAAGAATAAAAACAAACTTAAAGGCAGCAAGATATACATAGACAATGACCTGACTAAAAAGGAAATAGCAATTCAAAAAATTCTTAGGGAAAGAGCTGGAAAAGAGAGAAAGGAAGGAAAAACAGCTAAAGTAGGCTATAAGAAAATATACATCGAAGGGCAATGCTGGATATGGAACAGCGAAAGCAGGCAATTGAAAGAGCAAAAAACTGAGGCATGACAACAAAGAAACAGATGTAATAGGAAATGACCAAGCAATGACCAAGGATAAAAGAATTTTAGAATTATTTAAGAAACATAAAAATGAAACGCTAATATTAGGAACATGGAATGTAAGAGGAATAAATGAATCGGGAACACTCAAAAACCTATCAATGTGCTTAACACAATATAAGATTGACATACTGGCACTTCAAGAAACAAAGCAAAAATCAAACGACATAATAGCAGTAGATAATTATATATTTTTCAGTAGTGGAAACGACACCAAATATTTTGGCATAGGTTTTATGAGAGCTTGAGAGAATAATAAATTCGATACCAAAATATGACTTAAAAATAGTTATTGGAGATCTCAATGCGAAACTAGGCAAAGAGGAAATGTACAAGGCTACAATAGGTGCACATAGCAAACATGATTAAACATGAGAACGGACAAAAGTTGATTGATTTTGCAGTAACCAATAATAAGAAAGTCATGAGCACACATTTCGAAAGGAAAGATATATATAAAGGAACATGGATATCACCTGATGGGCGTACATGTAATCAAATAGACCATGTATTAATAGAGAGTAAGCATGCGAAACAAATTAAAAATATCACAAGCAAAAGAGGTGCAGTACTAGACACAGATCATTTTCTTGTAAAAATAGTAATAAAACAGGAGTTGCCAAAAGTAACACAGGAGAAACACAACCGTTTGAAACGATATGACACCTCGCCACTAACTAATGAGAAAAGCAGAGAGCAATTTCAAAGTCTACTGTCGAAGGAGCTAGAGCTAGCAGAGCAAGTTTCAAAGGAAAGGGTAGATATAAAATGGAATAAATTGGAAGGAGCAATACTTAAAGTCTCAGAACAGATGCTGCGCAAAAATGTGAGGGACAAAAATAAGGAATGGTTCGACGAAGAATGCAACCCATGAAGAGACAACATGCAGAATCCTGGTGGATGGAGAAACATCAGAGAGTTTCGATGTAAACAGAGGACTGAGTCAAGGAGACCCAGTATCACCCGTCCTGTTCAACTTGGCGCTAGAGTGGGTAATAAGGAAAAGCAGAATCTACACAAAAGGAACCATTTGTCAACTAAAACACCAATGTTTAGCGTTTGCAGACGACATAACGTTAATAACCAGAACAAAAACAGAACTAAAGGAGGTATTCAAACGTTTAGTCCAAACGGCGGAAGAAATGGGATTAAAAATAAACGAGGACAAAACCAAATACATGGAGATAGAGTCGGAGCTTCAAGAAACACAAGAAGAGTCTCTTAAAATACAGGTTGGAGGAGACAAAACCTACGCATTCGAGAAAGTTGAAAACTTTGTTTACTTAGGTGTTACGGTAACAAACAACAATAGCGAAGAGCGAGATATTATAACACGGATAACGAAAGGAAACAGAAATGCGGGAGCTATGGGGAAACTATTAAAATCGAAAAGTGTGCCAAAGCGGTTGTATAAAACCATTATAAGACCAGTGGTACTGTACGGTAGTGAAATGTGGGTGCTAAACAAGACTATGCAAAATAAACTAGAAGTGTGGGAGAGACAAATTCTGAGGAAGATTTATGGTGGTAAAAAAGAGGGTGATGTGTGGTTAAGACGAACTAATACCGAGCTAATGGAACTCTATGGTGAGCCTGGAATAGTGGAAGTGGCTAAAGCACAAAGGTTACGGTGGCTAGGGCATGTGCTGAGACTACCAGAGAACAGAGTAGTAAGAAAAATGTTAGACGGAGGTGTTGTGAAAAAAAAAAGATGGGGAAGGCCAAAGGAGACGTGGTATGACGCGGTGAAAAAGGACTTAGAGACACTAGGGATTACGAACTTTAAGCGATTAGCACAGGACCGTAAAAAATGGTGAAAAATTGTAACAGAAGCCATGGGCCTACTTTGCCTGCTTCTGTAATAGGTATTAGCTTGTTTTCTGGTCTATCTCTTTGTCTGTTTGGTACAAATTTTAACTAACTTGCCGATGAGCTAGATAATTGGACGACAATGCAATATTACTCGCTTTCTTGTCTGTCTGTTTATCTGTAATTTTGTTATCAAAATATTTAGCTACTTCCCAGCTAGCTAGCCCGTTCAAATTTTCAGGGAGAGCTCAGTTTCTGATGACAATACAATATTTAATCGTTTGTAGCACGCTTTAACTAGAGGTTGTGAAAAATAGGATTAAACCCCTGAACACGTAAAATGTTATTGTGAGGTATTTATCGTCAGCAGACTTGATTTCCAAGGAGCAGAAAAACTGCACTCCAAGATTTTAAAAGATTTAAATCTAAATAAACTCGTGGACATCTGGAGTAAATACAGAGGATAAAATAAAGTACAGGGATTTTGAGATAATCACAGGCAATGCAATAATATGCATGTAAAACTAGGGAATATACAGGCGATCTGTTTTTGTACCAAAATGTAATAATACCTTATAAGGTGATGTTAATTTTTCAATATCTTCGATGGAAACATCAGTCCCAGCTACTCCTAATAGCTCAGCCATTTTGGTCACATTATTACGATTCTTTTGTAAATCATATGCAGGAACAGCTACAGATGTTACCAGACGATAATTTTGTAAATCCTCATCGTTGTCTGTCATCTTAAAATTCATTAAGAAAAAATATTATTGAGAAATTGCAAATATATGTATTTTCTTACACTGTCTTCAGCTAAATAAGTATGTGTCCACGAAGTAGGATGTTCTCCAGTTAAAACTAAAGGTCTAGCAACAACTGAAATGTATTTTAGCACTTGTTCATTGATTTCATGCAAAGAACGAATGTGTACAAAATATCCTCTATTTAAACAGGCCATCCAAGTGGTTTCTTCTACATTACTAACTTCTCGTCCAATTAGGTAAGTAAAAATGCGTACTGGTATCAATGTATGATTATCAAACCAATTATATTTTTCAAACACTTCTGTAACATTATTTGGAGTCCCATCTGTTACGAGCATAATCGCTTGATTTCTGGCGGTTCCTGTGGGTTCTTCTTCGTTCAATTGGCGAGACTGAAATATATTTATATTATTCAGAATTAATTTTATTTATACAAAACTCACTTCATTCAATATTTTGAATGCTTGTGTCATAGCAATAGCAAGATTTGCGTATCCGTCAGGTTCCAATTCTTTTAATCGAGCCTTGAATACTTCTATATTTTCATTTGTTGCTTGCACTAGAGTATTATTAAAACAAGGCACTACGGGCGTTGTGTGCTTAGAATAACTTAAAATATTGATGAAATCGTTATTGGAAAATGTGTCTAGTATTTTTGATACTGTAAAACGAGCCAAAGTATTCCACATACCAGTCATGGAACCAGAATTATCAAATAAAATAACAACGTCTTTAGTACAGGTTGTCGCTTCAATAAACCATGGTCGCGTTCGACAATCAAATAAATCTATTTTTTGATTCCAATGCATTGCTGGAAAATTAAATTCCATATCAATAAATTCAATATTTTATATAAAATACCTGGATAATGCCGGAAAACTCCAGAAGAACTACAAAAATATTGCCAGGATAACGCAGGATCTGAATTATAGTTTTGAATAAATACATCATCTAAATTTTCTGACCATTCGATAAATGTTTGTGACGATTCACCTAGAAAAAATTATATTTTATTCAAATTACCATAAACATTTTTAAATCATACTTCGATCAAATATATTCACGGGAACTTGTATAACGCTGTGAGTTGTATCAACTTCGATGTTATAAAAATGAGTATCATTTGTTAAAGTCATATTCATATACATGGAAGTGTCAATTTCGTATCCTTTTGAAATAATAGGTTCATAAACATGACCAGTTTCTGAGTTTTCTGCATACGAATACTTGGAACTATAATATTGAAAATCTGTATCCGTGGAATTGAAAACATAATCATCCGCTGTTTCTTCCGCTGCTTTTTGTATACACTGTAATTAAAATTATTTTCACTTTTGTTTTAAAACAAATTATTGATAAACTTACACGCACTGTGTCTAATTTCTTCTTAAACATTTTAGTTAAATTGTTTACCGTGTCGTTAATTAATTTTTCTGGATCTTTTCTTTCAATTTGGGCATGGTTTGCAGTATAATTCTAAAAATACAGAATCTAATATTTGTTAGTTTTTGTGATACATTTACTTACATCTTCAATTTGCACAACATTCGTTATGTTTTTTGCAAGATCCCATAATTCTTGTCCTAAACTTATCGCCCAGTTTTCTACGCTAAAAAATTTTCCCGCAGATTTAATTATTAATTTTAAAATAAAAAAAATGACGCATAAGAAAATATTAGGAATATTTACAATAACGTAAAAAATTAATACTCACATTTCCCCTGCTTTCAGAGTATTGACATGATCAGCATTAAAAATTGTTATTATACATAATGTAATAAATATTTTTTTCTTCATTATTATGGTCTTTATTTTTTATGCAAACTGGAAACACGTTTCATAGCTGAGCTGCTGTGTTATAAAATCTCTCCGTACAGTAAACTAATTTATTTTTAGTTGTGAGCTCGGGGCCAACGTATTACAGTATTATCCGTATAGTAGATTTAATTTTTGTCACCCGCTTTTAATGTATGAACAAGAGCAAATTATTTAGATTAGCAAAATTTAGAATATGTTTTATTTCTTGTAATCATTGCATGTGAAAATTAAAATAATTGAGACTAAAACATCAGAAGTAATGACGGAGATTTTTTGAAATCATGTTTCTGGAAGAGGGCATTTGAATATTCTTAAAAAAATTGTGTCATAAACCGCGAGGTATACGTGTGAGTTGGGTCACGGTGGGTTCAGGCGTTGCTGCAAGCAAGGTAGCATATTTATAGAAATGACGTCACTACTACGTATTTCTTTCGCCAAGTATGGATTGAATGAGTTTTCGCTTTAGATTTGGTTGTGCTGTATTGCAAGCGTAAAAATCAATAAACATAAAGGAACGGAAACTTCTCGTTTAACATGTGGAATTTTTAGTTTCACTTGTCATTGTCAGCAGATTCAGCCAAGAATAGAAATGGGTTATAGAAAGAAGCAGAATGTTCAGTCACGTGAAATAACCGTGATAAAGTTGATGACGAATACTGGTCAATTAGTTGTGAGACGCAGGGGACGAAGATGGGTGCGATGTGAGCTGTGCTTGATCCTGGCCATGTCACAAATACTACCCACATTACTCAGCTTCGGATACTGCCCAAAAATCATGATGCCCACAGATTTAGCATTTTCTATTCATAAGAACCACTTTTTTTTGTACAAATGATTCTACTGTATACTTCGCTTCAGATTCATTTACTGGTTGATCGTACATTCCTTAAAATTTATCAGTTTGTGTGGTGACCAAAGAATGGATTATTTTTAAAAAAAATATTTTGAGATTTTTAAGACGTTAAATCATTTTACTATCTTGAAAAGTTCAATATCTGAATCTTTAAATAGCTTTATTCGGTCGATAATATCTACAATAATTATGTGAGAATAGGAATCAATAAATTTAAAAAAAAAACAAGTCGAGTCACGATCAGATGGAAATTGGAATATCCCTTTAACTACGAGCAAAGTAAGGCTTTTTCGTGCTACAGTTCTTCTACAATTTAAACGTGTAGCAGTTGAATTTCGGTGAATTCATGTTTGTAGCTCCTCTCACTGATTTATTTGTTCGATTTGTTGTCAGAATCCCTTGCTATGTGCTCAATAATTGTCCAAATATGGAAATTGAGGGCCGTAGAAAAAATTTGTATGCAATACGAGTGTAAACAATTATGACATTTGGTCAACAATTTTAGTGACGAGGCTTGACTTCAATCATAATGCTGAATTTTACAGTCTTGTTGAATAAATTCCAATATTATGAACTCCTACTTGAAACAATACTTTACGCTCTAGATATGAAATATTCTAAACCTGCTACAGTTTTTATTTTTACAATGATTTGAGAGTAATTAAAGAAATAAAACTCCTCCAAAAATCGGAAAACTAATATAAAATTAAGTACATCTAATTTTTTTGCTTTTATGCGTGAAATATTTGAAATAAATCAAGTTTTTTATTATTGATAAGCAATCTAAGGGTAGTTCCAATAAATAATAACCGATATAAACATTGTTAAAATTTATTATAAACTTTTAAATTATTATTATTATGTAATTACATGTAAGTGTCAGTTTAATTTGTTCATTAAATAAATACATTTGAAATCAAGGATAATAAGCATTAAACATAAATAAATAGTATTTCACATTTCCTTCAAGAAGTGTCTTGTTCGGTATTTGACCTGCAAAATATAAATTCGATTTTCCGTAAAATATATCACAAAATCGAGGGTTAAATTTCACTCAGTAACAAATTGAAACAATTAAAACCAAGTTTTTTATCTGTAATCCAATTGTTAGCCCGGATTGTATATTAAAATTTTTGGGGATATTTTGTGATCATATTTTGAAACATAAATGCAACACATCATTAATTTCTAGATATCGGAAGAGTAACTAAAATTTTTAATAATTAGTGCCATCTATATTGTAATAATTATGGGAAAATATTACGATTTTGGGTAGTATGTTGTGGTCCTTATGAATAGTGAACGCTAAATCTGTGGGCATATTTGGGCAGTGTGACGCGCATTCATCGGCGTCACACAAATGTTGAATTGCAGCTTTTGCGCTGTTTTGCAGCTATTAGTATTGATTTTCTATAAATAGAGTTATGTGTAAAAGTGAGACACACTTACAAAAAAAACTCAAAAATGTAATAAAACAACGTTTTACGGATTTTTGAAAATTTATTGATATCTGACAACTGTTTCGCAGATACAACAAAAAACAAATAGAGCTGACAGTTTATTTTTAATACATATTCATACATTTATATATAGCACATCCAAAGTGAGTGTTTTTACTGATTAAATAAATTTTCTGCATTTATGGAAATATTGTGTTTTGCACAGTTAAAAAATGTTTTGGATTCGTTACACATACTGTTTAATGATTGTTTGTTCCATTTTTACAAAACTGATAAATTTTAAGGAATGAAAAATATATTCAACTATGAATGTACGATCAACAAATAAATGAGTCTGAAGAGAAGTATACAACAGAATAGTTTGTACAAATAAAATTATTTAAAAAAAAATAATTATCATAAACGGACCTAGAAATGTTAAATTAGCTTTTTAAATGATAACAAGAGTTAGAGAAAAATTGAAATTTCAAATAAATTACAATATATTCTATAATTATTACGATTGGAAAGATCTTAAACCTAATAAACAAGAACCTGCTTAAATTGACATTGATCACACAACTTTATCAGCGCATATTCTTTCTTTTAGTTATCTTTCGTAATTATTAAATGAGAAATTATAAAAAAAAAAGTATTGTATTGATAATTCTGCAAAATAAATACTTTAGCTGAATGTTACTTGCGATTTATTAATCATATATTATTTGTTGTTGTGTGAAAATTGTGAAATACTTTTATCTTTTACATATTTCACTAGAAAACATCGTTACTGAAATATCAAAAGTTTCAACTGCTGTGAAACTTCACAACCAAGTTCCACATTACGTTAACTTACATGAAATTTCATTTTTTAACGATACTTAAAAATGGACGCCACTTCAATTGTCACCGGGCTCCTGTTGCTCATCGGCTTCACCCTAATACAAAAAAAACGACATTATGAACACATTCAAACTGTAAAATCTTTCCACTTCTTACCTGTGTGTCGCTCGTCCAAAGCGTGAGGTTATCTCGTAGAAGTTGCATGATAAGGGTACTGTCTTTGTACGAGTCTTCATTTAATGTATCCAACTCGGCGATGGCGTCATCGAACGCCTAAACAACAGAAGGAGCGGTCAGTAATCAAATTCATAAAAAATAAATAAAATACGATCACAACTACTTGTACTCCAACGTTCAACGTTAGTATCAATATCAAAACGAAACAACTTGGATTAGGAGCATGTGGATAGAACACAGACATACACGTACACCACAGATCACAGCAACGGTTCGTGTTAGGGCCGAATTGCAACTCACCAAAAACTGATTAGTTGGGGAACACTACTACATATGTGTGTACCAAATGTTTACTTTGTGTACTGATTATTTTGTTTAATAAAACATTCATTGAAAACTTAATAACAAAAAAATAAAAACGCAAGATTCATAAAAATGTGTCAAAATAAAAAAGTACTAAATAGGTGATAGCTTTGCAAAAACCAGAAGAGCATAAGACAATGAAACCTGTTTGGCTAGGTGGCAGGCTCGCGCTGGTGAATTGATTATTTCGTAGTAAAACACGGAGAAATTTAGTGCGAGACCAAGCCGTATAGGATGTGTTGACTGCATTTTTGATTTGGCTATATCAAATGCTTCCTGATAGGCTTTTTGCGAATCATCTACAACAGCTGAACGAAAAAGATTGAAATAAGCAACGTGTTTCGTCAAAAATCAGAATATAGAATGGTGTACAAATTACAAAAGGCTTAATTAAAAGAATGAGGCAGTAGATCAGGCATGGAACACGGACACCCGAATACGTTGTGGTCTGACATTATCCACAAGCCCCCAATTCTGCACCTGTTACTTGACAAGAAAGAATCAAATGAATAAAACGCAGAACCTGTTTGGCTAGTTGACAAGCCTTGTCTGGGGAGTTGAGGATCTCATAGTAGAATACGGAAAAATTCAGCGCCAGTCCCAACCTAATGGGGTGTGTGGGGGTCATTTTCGCCTTCGAGATTTCAAACGCGTCCTGGTACGCCTTCTGGGAATCTTCTACTACAGCTGTAAACATGAGATAAGGCAACAAGGTAAAACCATGAATGGTTTATGTACAGCTTCCTCGCATTAAATGCTGCAAAATAACAATACTTACTATTTCTGGTGTCTCCGGTTGCTACTTCTGCGAGATATCTGTAATAATCACCCTTCATTTTCAGGTAGAATACTTTAGATTCGGCGTTGCTGGCTTTCGGGATCAGGTATTTATCCAAAAGTCCCTGTAACATAAACAAAACATTCCAATTAATCAATGAATCAGATAAATTAGTCATTGGTTATTTAAAAACTATGTGCTCAGTATTGAATTTTCCACAATAAACTTCCGGAAGAACGAAAGTCAATAAAACATACTCATCATACAGTATTATAGCATACACCCATTTATTAGAAGCATGTCACGAGGATAAATAAAAAACTTACCAGAACATCGTAACAAATCTCTCTTAATTCTTTTTCGACTTTCTCTCTGTATTCTTTGGCCATTTGTTGTTTACGTTCTGAGCCTTCAGTCTTCTGTTCAATTGAGGAAATGACTCTCCATGATGATCTGTAAAATAACAGAATAAAACATATAAAAATATAAGTGACAAGCATTGAGTTGACTACCTTCTGGCTCCCACAACATTCTTGTATGCCACAGAAAGGAGGTTTCGTTCTTCATTACTTAATTCGACTCCAGTTTCTGTAACTGCCTTCATCGCCGATGCCATATCATCGTATCTTTCTGCCTGTTCGGCGAGTTTCGCCCTCTGAACTAATTCTTCTTTATCCACGGACATTGTGAGCGTGTCTATAGAGTCTAGCCTGTAACAAATGTCAATTAAAATCACACTGTCCAAAATGTAAAAATAATATTGACAAAAAAAATTTAAATCTAGTATAATAGCTAAAAAATCTAATAATTGCGTGGGCCGATGTTCAATATGAAGATCCGGTTTAACTCATGTGAAAAAATCACTTACTTATGATTTTACCTCGAAATTTGACGTTTCCACACAAATTAATCAAAAACCAATTATAAATTTCACGTAAAACGTAAGGGTTAACACAGCGAAAGAAATACTCTCCACCCCTCTACGTAGATAAATGGGCAAAACCTGGCGGAATTGAAATAACGTAGTTGCCTATGGAGATGGACCGGCAAGAGAATGGCAATATGGCGTCTGCCACACCTTTATGTGCGTCGCAACTTACTAACTTAAATACCTGAACACAGTCGAAAAGAACCGATACGCGCACCTTCGACATTCAAAAAAGATGCTATGATGAATAATATAGCGCTGGGTTTCGAAATATTCAAACACTCATACCACATTGTTAAACAATGACTTGACTACATCACTTACACAGTGTCGGTTTAGTGAGGCGACAGAAATCAACTTATCACAACCGGTAACTTCTAATCAAATGATATGCAACGTAGGAAATCCACAAATTAGCAAAACACAAATCCGAAATAATTCAAATATTATAAAATATTGAACCGGACGAACGACTAACTAGACAGATGAGTGAAGGTCAAGTACTGCAGATAAGAATTTCTCATTAACCGTACTTTTTTGCACGAATTTTACAAATTGCGATGAAACACCATTTCTATCCAACTTATATTAATAAACGAATTTAATTCCGAAATAATTACTTACGGCTTAACGAACGTATATAATAAACGAGTGCGGTTGTGCAGAGCAGACTACCTGTCTATGCGGGGACTAGAGCACGACTAAAGATCGATGCGGGGTCTACACGCTACAGCGCACGGACTGCAACTCAGGCGACCATGATTCAATACTCAATCACGTTTAAAAACTTACAATACATTCCATCGTGCATATTAATCCATTTTTACTAATTGTTTAGATATTGTAAATGCACTTACCTTACTAAAACTATGAAAAATCAACCGATTTTACTCAAATGAGTCACACTTTGGTCGGCAACACACAGCTAAGCGAAATTAGAAACAAATGAATAATACCAGTGCTGTAACCTTATGATAGTCACAAATCTGATAAATTACAACTTCAAGATGTAAAAAGAACTAGAAATTAGATTATGAATAATTGTTTTCTTTGATTTTTTAATATTTTCCATAATTAATAATAATTCATTTTGAATTTCCATACTTACAATAATTATACAATACTAATAGTGCGAAAGAATCAATTTCAGAAAAATAATAGGTCCATAAGTTTGGAAAATATTTATATATTATGCATGTATCTCTTTTAAAATTTTATTATATTATTTTGTGCGAATATAAATTATATTTGAATTTTTAAATTTAGTAACATTTAGTTTTTCGTGTTTTGATCAACAAATTTCCGTCTGCAACCGGCACGTCAATTCATGCAGTGGGCATAAACTTAGGAATGAAAATAGGAAATGTATCATTATTGACAGTAAATAATAATTAAGGAGATAGTAACAGAATAAATACATTGATAACGGACAAAGAGACATTACAATTATCTTACAAAATGTTACCAAAGATAATCTCAAAGTTTCTCAGAGTAAGTTAGTATATTGATGATTAAATTTGAGTTGCTGATTATTAATTTTCTAGTTACCGAATATTTCAATATCACAATACCCGTCAACAATAGTGAAACGTCATATAGGTTTAGTTCCTATAGTAATCGAGTCTACAGGTCGAGGAGAAAGATCTTACGACATTTATTCAAGACTGCTGAAGGAAAGAATCATATGTTTAATGGGACCAATTCACGACCCTCTTAGCTCGCTCATAGTTGCTCAGCTTCTTTTTTTACAATCAGAATCTAGTAATAAACCAATTCATATGTATATAAACTCTCCTGGAGGAAGCGTTACTGCTGGATTAGCTATATATGATACTATGCAATACATTCTTCCACCAATCGCGACTTGGTGTGTTGGGCAAGCTTGCAGTATGGCAAGTCTTCTACTAGCTGCTGGGGCCCAAGGAATGCGACACTCCTTGCCTAATGCTCGCATTATGATCCATCAACCTTCGGGAGGCGTGCAAGTAAGTTTGGGATATTAAATTATATAATTGACAATAAATGATTCATGAAATTCAACTTCCTTTACTAATCAGAATAGTTACAATGTTTGAAAATTTTATTTTCAATTTACATTATGATCACATAATAAATTCAGCTTTATCCATAACAGTCCTAACTGTCTAAACTTATTAGAATCATGATAATTATTCCTGCGATATACTACACGAAATTCTCAATTTAATATTTTAAGCCTGCCTCAGCATTAGTGCTTCTGTCTTCAATTTAGGACAGATTATTTTTGAATTTCTAATAGTGCCTAAAACAGAACAATTCTTGTCATTTAAGTTCATTATATTATTGTTTCACCATTTGATTATTCATCGACGAAATATGTTAGTAAAATAATAGAGTAATCTGATATTTTATCGTATGTTTTGATTAAAACTATGAGTGAATCACTGCTACTGTAAACTACTTTTTTTAAAGTATTGTTTGCGTTCATTTAGCTCATTCCTTTTGGAAATTGTTTCACAATAAATCATAAATAGGGCAAAAAATTCAGCTTAGAATTAAAGAATAATTTTTAGGATCAAAACAAGTCATCAGACAATTTTATTGAAACTATTGTGGGGGATAAAAATTTTGTTGAGTATAAAAGATAAAATAACAGTTTTATGAATAATGGTACAGAACATACCGTTCTTTGATTGTGCGATTTTTTTTTTTATTATCGGATTATTGAGATTAAACTGTATTGACTTATTGCATATATCATCTAACTATGATTTCTGAAATTTCAATTCTCATCTCTTTAATCGTCGAAATGAATGAAAAACTTATGGGTAAAAAAAGACAGCGCGGCAATTTTAATAAATACCGCTTTTTTAGGGGTAATTCATGAATATTGAAGCAAACATTACTCCAAAATAAAATAATAGTTGTGCTAATATAACAAATTACTGATAATTATTCACCATTGACTTCAAACGATAAATAAATAAGTCTCATTGCTTTGAAATAAAATAACCAATGCGTTAGTCATTTCCTTTTTATAAGTGTTTATTTAATCAGAGATAATTTTAGCTATGTATTTTGTTATTTCAATTTCCTTTTCTAGTATTTCATTCCTATCATTTTTTCCTCCTTTCATCATTGGATTTATTGCTGTTATTTTTGAATGAAATTTGGAAATCTTTTGTTGATAAAATTTGACACATCAGAAAATTTAGAGGAAAATACATTCAGTGCATCAAAACTTGAAAGATAATTGTTTCAGATTTCGATGGATACATTTTGTGCACATTTGAGGGACTACCTCAAAGATGCTTTTGTTTGCGTAATATTTCCGATAGATCACATGCTTGGCAAAAAACTGATTTATGTTGAATGAATTCCAAAAATTCTCTTTCTACGTATGTGTACGAAATCTGTTCACATGTTACCATTTTTTAAATTAAATCATAGCTTGTTTCTCGTTTAATGGAATTATTTTCTAAACAAAAGTGACATTGAATCAATGAAACTCCAATTTTAGATGCTAAATAAACTTTTTCATATGTTTGTGAGTTATAATTTATTTCACATTGTATACGCCAGATTCACCGACTGAATTATTTTAAAACTCTTAAAAAATGAATTGAAACTCGTATAATGCGTTACACTCAAATCTTCTACAGCTTCTTTATTAGAAGTATTTATATTTTTTTACGATTACCTTTAAAATTATCGGTTGCCGAAACTGAAAGTCTTTCGGATCCCAGCTCTATTATATAAAAGCCTGGCAGTTCTTGTATTAATTCATGTTGGTAGCACCTGTCTCCGACCTATTTGTTGCGTCTGAATTTCAACTCTTTATTTGTGCCTCATAAATGAGGAATCTGCTCAAGTTTTGTAATAGCGCTAACAGTACATTTTAAGTGTGGTACTAATTAACTAATCATCTCAAATAAAACTCGCAGGGTCAAGCCACAGATATAAAAATTCAAGCAGAAGAAATACTTAAACTTAAAGCCCAAATAAACAATTTGTATGTAAAACATACAGGATTGGCTCTTGAAAAAGTGGAACAAAGTTTGGAAAGAGACAATTTTATGTCTCCAACGGAGGCAAAAGAATTTGGAATAATAGATAAAATACTCAACAGTCCACCAAAAAATCAAAAGGCTCCTTCACTGCCTTTTGGTTCTCAACCAGAGATAGAGAACCAAACGGAAGCTCCGCTTCAACAACCTTAAAAAAAGTAGTTTTTGTTTCAAACTGTAATAATATTTTATAGTTTTTTAATTGTTCGTTTTTATATTCTAAGCTATAGGTTGTTGGAACTGAAGTGATATGTATATAAGATTTGTTACAATAATTACGAAACAAAATAAATACACTGATCTTTGTAATATTTATTCATTCTAGCACTTCCTGTTCATAAAAATAATTTACAATATGACTGACAACAATATCATGTCTATTATAAACTTGATAAAAAAATGCATAAATTTTCGTTCAGTCTAAAACTTATGCCTAAATCAAAATGATTTACAGAATATTCAATATAAAATTGAAAAGTGCTTTTTTTAGTTTAACTGTAGAGGAAAATATTTCCAAAAATTAGAGCGTTATGCAAAGCACCATCAATTTAAATTTATTTCACGAAAACAATCTACCTCATGGTAGATTGTAGTGTGCAAAATTTGCTTGATATATGACCCACAAGGATTCGATACGAAAATTACAAAAAAATTATAATCACGATAAATTTAATTTAATTCTAACAATAAATCAACGTATTCTTGATAATTCTTTTATGTCTGAATATTATTTCCAGTAAATAAATAATGTATTTTAAGTTCAATACAAAGTGGCTCCATCTGTGATGCTTAAATATTGTACAAACTTTTAACGTTCCTGGAGAGATGGCGCTAGCAGTACATAAAACGTAGATTTTTATTGAGATATTATATAAGTTTGATTCCGTTTTACCGTTACGAATATGAGAAATTAAAAACAGTAAATATTCGCTTCTCAATCAATCGCACCTCCATAAAATCGTCATAGGGTTACAAAATGATATTTTCATATATTTTATAATTATAAAAAATATCAAAATCAAATAATTGTTGCATTCACATTAGTAACAATATATATATTACGGTTTAGTGATGTTTTATGAAATGATGACAAATAATTGTAAATTGAATCAACTTGATTTAAATATAAAAATATTATATGATTATTTAGATAAAAAGTTAAATTACCATAACGTATTGAATACCTGATTAATAGTTGCTGTTAACGATTCTGTTTTATCTTACGATCTACAACTGATTTCACTAAATTATAATGTTATACCACCTTGTGTAGATCCTTAGTAATTAGCGAATTAGAATATTAATTTTTTTAAATAATACTGTTAATTTCACATTTTGTTGGTTCCATTTGCCTACCGCGCGCTTTTAATTGCCCAGTGGTCATTTATTCTACAGCAGTCCAATGCGCTTCTAGACGGTAGCTCCTGGTTACTTCAGTCATATACGTCCCAAGCGGGTTTTCGTCGCTCTTTTTATTATTAGTATGCTTAGAATCTAAATATACTTTTGTAACGTGAATTATCTTTGCCATCCGTCCTCTTTTCTCCACATTGTCTTTTTTTTAGCTTGCTCGATTTTTGAATTGTGGCCGGAGTTTATAATAATTTTTTTAAATTGGCACCCAAAGTCTTGATAGGGAGTGTCACCAAGTTTTGAGATGAATTTAACTACTGTAAATGTGTGCCACGTGTTTAAAAATAAGCAGCTAGCCAACTGTCAACCTAAAATTGCATTTGATATAACCATGTTTGGTATCTTTGGAAGATTCTAATTCTGTTTTTTAAACAAATAATAATTTATCATGATGTATTTGTACATCAGAATGACAGCTGTCTTATCGCAGCAGTCAAATCATTTGTAATTGTGATGATACCAATAAATTAAAAATGAGGGATTTAAAAAAGTCATAATGCTTATTATTACACACTTGCTGCATACAAGATTTTTCCAACGGTCCTCAGCTTCCATATTTTGACAATTATTAGGTACAGAGCAAGGGTACAACGAGAGCATAAGTTGACATTTAGACTTGACAAATGAGTCAATGAACAGATGATGGGCACAGTGCTACCCAGATGAATTCATAGAAAAATTAAATTTAATTGTCAAGCGTTTACGCATTGTTTGCGATCGATGTGTAAATCATCGAAATATTTCTGTCTGTTTGTCTGTTTCTGTCACAATAATTTTACCAGGAAGTATTGGAGTTATCAACATGAAATTCGGTATATAAAGATCAAGGAAAACAGGAAAACATTATTTTATAACTTTTACACGCCTGCTTAAGTATGAGAAAAAAACCATGCCACATCAAGATAATTATTTGAAATACATGCTTTTACCCTGTAAACAATTTTTTTTTATTATGTGTATTATACGCAACTCCTCAGTGCAAATACACAGAACTTTCAACGCGGCATAATATGACATTTGACTGCCGGGTTGCAGAGGGCCGTAATTTATTTAAAAAAAAATATTAATAAAAAAAAAGGTAATTTATGGTCCATTAATCCCAAATATTGCTAAAACATTTAGATTTTTTTAATTAGAACAAGAAAATGTCGAAGGTACTGAATGTGGGGTTCAAGGAATAACGAAAAAAACGCTAAATTAATGAGAAAACTGAAAAAAAATTCTGCTGTACAGAATTACACAGAAGACATAAAAATAGTTGTAGAGCGATATGATCAGAAAAACTGGAGGTGACGCGAGTTGACGGCAGTTAGAGAAGTGTTGAGATGACCCCCAGTTGACCCTTCACGGCCTGCGATGGCCCGCGACCTTATCAACACTGTCTATCTTCGCGCACGTACATACGAACATACATACACTGTGTATCATATGCAAACGTATGGCAGTGGTACTTGTTTACTCACACGTAATTTTCATAGGTACTTAAATTTCTACTTTTTTTATTCCCATCAAATAATTTTTATCTTTATTAATTATTACAATAATTTATGTATCTATGTCAAATAATTATAATATTTGAGTGATATTAACTCGAAGTATTATATCAATCTTGATGTTTTTGAAAATTTATTTAATAGAACTGTCAAAGTAATTACATGATCATTTTTTAAGGTACTGCTTTTTTATTTTTGTTTGTTAAGTCTTGGAAAATAAGAGTAGCGATGACGTGCTATCAAAGGGTTGATTTTATTCGTGTACTTATGAATTAAGTAAAATTATGTTTTTATTATTATTATTATTTAAAAAAATATTTTTTTCCTGATGAAGACCCCTAGTAAAAAGGTCGGAACGTCAGAAATAAATGAATATACAGAATTTAAATTAAAACGTTGTTTGAAATCTTTTTGTATCAAACAATTAAAAAATAATAATTATATACAAAATATTACCTTTTATGAACTTTTCAGACGGTAATGGAGAATAGATAATACCCAATGTATATAGGATTTGAGACAAAGATTGATACAAAGTACAATTTAGTGTAGCAAATCATACAGATTACTAACTTAGCTACATTACTTGTCAAAATATTAGTCAACCTTTAGGTACTTGCTCCCTGATGAGTGACATCTGTTGGTTGAACGGTTAAAACAAATGTAGATTGGTAATGTAAATGAATTAGTCCCAATTCACAATGTGCGTAAACATAAGAAGTACGTAAAAACATAAACGTAAGAAATTATGTATGTTCACAGTGGTTGTAACGTAACCATTTTACATTGGTACAAACTAGGGTTATTGATGTATTGTATTGGTTTCTCTGACTGTCATTTTCAAATATTCTCTTGATTTTGATTATGTTTCGTGTTTAATGTTTTTCTTTGGTTTCACTTTTATTAGTTTGGAGTTTAGTATGTTTTGTTTTATTGTATAATGTCTAAAAAAGATCTTGCGATTGTTTCATCATTATTGAAACCAGATTTAAGCTGCGTTATAAAAGTCGCCAACGAGAGAAATATCAAGACGAGGAAGAAATTGTTGTTTTTTTATTAACAATTCTATGTCAATCATATTTAAAGCATGTTTCAATCCAGGGTGTTGTCAGCTGTCAGATGAAAACATGTGTTTAAAGTTGACGCATGCGCTATTAGTTGTTTCGTACGTAAACATAACATAAAGTTGAATTTATCTCAACTTTACGTTTTCATTACGTAGCTCTTATGTCAATACGTAAACGTAAGATATACGTAAGAGCATTGTGAACACGGGCACTGAAATACAGTAGTTTAACTTTATGTTTATGTACTCCTTACGTTTACGTATATTGTGAATTGGCACTTATGAGACGGAGCTATGAAGAATGTTGAGACAAAAGATGAGTAGAAATAATCGGCATAGGGGCGGAGCTCTATACTTATTTTTCTCTATATTCTCTTCATTCTCTATATTTTCTATGCTCTCTAAATTATTTATATTCTCTACTATTGATATTGATAGCGATATGAGAAGATTCTTGGAAGCTTTTTGTTTTGTTGGAACGAACATACATGTGTGTAGATATACCCTCGTACTGCAGGGCATATTCTGCACAGTATATCTTTGTTTTGAGAATTAGCTTTGTAACAAAAAACCATCCAATACAGAAACAAAAATAGCTTACTTCGTTGTCTATGAAATCCTTTCGACAAAGCAGTAAAATATTAGAGTAGTCAATAAACAAAATAAGAAAAAAAAGAATTTTCACAAAGTTCAGATTTCTATATTAAAAAAATTAGAGGTTTATAATATTTTTATATACGGTATGTAGAAATAAATGAATGTCCTGGTTGCGAAATCATTTGTAAGTATTTAATGAAGTGCGCAAATATTATTATTATCCTGAAGTTGTGTTAGTATGTTCGGTAGCTGAAGATCGGCCATAAAAGTAAGCTATATAGTGTGCGGTAATGTTTCACGATAAGAAAATTTGTTTGCAATATACCTTCCGTCATAAATTATACTAACTAAAAACATAAATATATGCTATGTTCACAGTGAGAAAATTAATCAAACAAATTATTCACATTGTTGGGTGTTGCTTTGCAATGAAATATGCAAAATTCTGAATTGATAGAACGGCTCAATTTTTTTTTATTTACTTGTACAAAGTAACACGTAGATATTGTAAAACCGACAAAATTCACCTTTCGAGATTTTGATGGAAATATCCGTTTTGAGCATCCCTGAATCCATTTTGACTATTTTTGGCTTGATGTCGGTACGTATGTTCGTGCGTGCGTACGTACGTTCGTAACTCGCAAATCTCAAAACTGGTTGAACGTATAATGTTGAAATTTTATATTTAAAACTGGTATAGGGTCTAGTTGTGCACCTTTGTAATAAATGCAGAATGATCAACCGTATGTTCGTGCGTGCGTAACTCGCAAATCTCAAACAAAAAGAGCCGGAAGTGCAGTTTACTCGAAACATTTTTTGAATTTTCTGCATAAATCCAAAACGATTGAACGTAGAATATTAGAATACAGTATTCAAGATGATAGTACTGTCTAGATGTTCATATCCTATTTTCATTAAGATCGACTGAGCCGGCAGTGCACTATACTTGACAATCTTTTGGATTTTTTCGCATAAATTCAGAACGATCATCTGTAGAATATTGAAATTTGGAAATTTCAGTCTGCTGTAGCATTCGAATGATTGCCTACTATTTTCATAACAATAATAATAAGTGCACTTCAGTTGGAATTTATCTTTAAATTTTGCGTATAAATTTAGAGCTGTGAGCCGTAGAATCTCGGAAATCAGTATTTAGGAATGTTGTAGCATGAGGATGATGACCTACTGTTTCCATAGCAACCGACTAGGCAAAAAGCACATTTTACTTGACAGATTTTTAGAATTTCTTGGATAAATCAAAAATAATTAGCCGTGGAATGATGAGATTTTCTGTTTGATTATATATATCCAATGATGTACAAGTCACGTGATGTCCACGTCAGATTTTTTTATAAAAGCAATGACCATTTTGATACATTTAAAAAATGCACATCAATAATTTCAGAACATTTTTCTTTATATTAAAAAATTTGATAGAGATTCATGGCAATCCAAAAGAATAGTCCTGGATTATTTACTATTTACTATACTAATCTATAATATAATGAATCTGTAGAGAATTTTCGTTTTGTGTACGCATCACGCGGAAAATACTTGACTGATTTTAACAGTGGCGTGCGGTGACTTTCTGTGATAGGTGTGCACAGACGGTGGTGAGGAAGAGGATATATATATGGCCAACAATACAGCTAATAATATAACAATCATCAATCCATTTAAATTTTTCATATACTTTAGTTTGGAAATGTCGCACGGACTGCTGGCTTTAATTTTTATATTTTGAGTGAGTTTTATGTCTGGCGTTGGTCTTGTTTTCATAATTTCATTTTTCGTTTCGACATCACGACGTGAAAAAGGATTTTCCAGTAGATCACAAATTATACATCTATTTTCAGTTGTCATTCTACAAATGATAATTTCACAAAAATAAATAATTTAAGAAACGTATAAAATAAGTGTTTACCTAATATTGTTGTCTTAAATAACAAATAACAATATTTCAACTATTTTAAAACAAATTTATAGAAGGCGTTTGAAAAAGAACACAGCTAAACGTAGAATATTCAGCTCCAGGTGCAGAAAGTCTGCCTGCACCCAGCGAGAGAGAACGAGCGATAGGAGATCGCTAATTTCGGTATGCTTTTTCTCTGTCAGACTATATTCCTTCACTTTTCTAATACTGACTATGCTAAACAGACCTCGCTCGGCGTGCAGGCGAGAAATCTGCACCTCAAGCGTCGACATTCGTTCAAATATATAGCAGAGTGGCCCGCGAGGCGCGCCCGTATTTCTGGTTGCATAAATAGATAAAATACGCTCTCTCTCTGATTTTATAATGAAAATTTGTGAAACAAAATGAAATATTCAATAAACCATCATATTAATTTTATTTACGTAATTTTTAATATTTTAATAGGGTGTGCAGTGCACACCCTGCACATATGGACTGCACGCCGCTGGATTTTAATGAGACCTGATAGTTAATATCATGGGTCACCGCTTAGGATATTTTTCATTTCTACAATAAATGAATAAAATCGTATCTCGCTTCATACCTGCGCCAGCTATCTATTACTGCAATTTCAGCGTAATAGAACAATGATACAATGTGGTGAGAGAACACTCCTCGTCGCGTATTATTTGCGCGAGCGACTTGATCATATGCAATTCTATTACATAATCCAGTTGCTCTCTTTGATGGTAATAATTTCAAAAATAGTTATTGCTAACAACTCATTTTTCTCAATTATTTATTCTGGTAATTGTGAGCCACGCAGACGAAGTCACGGGCTTTATTTAATTAATAAATATTTCAATAGAATCGCCAGCTGTAAATTTTATTGGCTTCACAAACTGTGTAAACAAATCTAGGAAATTGATTTTGATCGTTTTCTAACAGTCGTGTATCGATTTGAAACTGGGCAAATGTATTTGATTTGGATGATAATATAATAATTTAATAACTAATTTGATAATGAAGTCAGGAGGTGGATTGTAGGGTTGACGAAAGCACAAGCTAATTTGTTTTTTGATTTGGTCTATATTAAATGATATATTAAATTTATTTTGACACTAAAAAATAAAAAATAAATTAGATAGTAAAAAAAAATACAAATGCTTTTGTCAGTGACGCACTGAAAAGGACAAAATAATGTTATTTATTTGAAATATTTTGTTATTAATAAACTTGTCACTTCCTTCGTCGAAATTAAATAAAAGTACCATTTTCTCAAAGAATCTTAACCAAAAAGCGGCCCACCATTTTATTTATTATCTATATGTATTAATACGTGCAGAGAATTTTTTTTATCGATTTTTAATTGCGCGCACGAAGGAGTATGAGATTCGGCATACTTAAAGTTTATATGGAAAAGGAGTGCAGAAAGATAATATATATATAGGTGTCCCATTTTAATTTACCGCTGAAAACGATATTATTTTTCGCTGTAATGGAAAATTGTCGGACATCTAATTCTCACTCCCAAAGGGGCAAGGCCCGCAAGGGAGTTTTGAGGAAGTCAGGTTAAAATCTTAAATGAAAACCACTATTTTTATTTCAGATTTGCTTAATCTCGAATTCTAACTTAATTTTACCTGAAACTCCCTGAGGATGGAGGGTAAATTAAATAACGTTTAAACTTGAAAATTTAATGAATGTCGGTTGAATTTTGACCAATGGGCGACCACTAGTTATTATTAATAAAAATTAAATAAAATATTGTAAAGGGTAGAATGCATACAAAAGCGTGTTTTTCAGTTTTTGAACTATCTATTTTATTTTAATGTCGTGTCAAACTTCTCGTAGATAAATTAAATGTGTAGTGTTTAACCGTTTGAGTCATGGGTGTGTGGAATATGAATATGAGTTAATAAGGGTCTCACGAAAGATACGGATGGTTCCACGTTTCGTATGAGAAGGATAACGGTGGACGGCGGTCAAGAAATGACGGAACGAAACCCTGAATGCAAATTTTTATTTGTCTTATAGATTCTCACGGTGCGGGACATTGGACACTGGGCAGTTTGGGACGCCTTGCGCCGTTTAGATCGAAAAACCGGACGCTCCGGTTTTCCAAACAGGTTAAAGGGTCAATATTAATCGTCAAGGGGTGATTTCAGCTTTCCCACGGACACTGCGACACTGGTCACTGCATAACGGCACTCGCTAGCCACTGTCCAAGTTTTAACCCTTTAGTTTCGGAGATGAGTAATGGACTACACAAAAGGACCTTCAAGGATATATCTCTTTTATGTTTAACTCGCTGACCGTTGTCAAATCCCCTTGACCGATCGCGAGGAAGATTCACTAAAAGCACGTGGCTTCATCCTGATTGTGTAGTTCCCACGGGCAGTCGGACTGCTTTTACTTCTTACTTCTCCTCCGCGGAAATACGAAACGCAATATCAAGAGGAAGAGGAAGGTGCTACGCCATTGGTGAGTAAAATTAAAATATTCAAATATTAAATGAGTATGAGTATTACTGATCTTTCGGATCATAAAAATAACTAAGTTACCCATTAGTACGAATTTTTGTAAAATGAGATTAAACGAAATTTGTGAACGCGCTGCAAGTCGTATTTTTGAATGAATCGAGCTAAAATTCGGTTTAAAAATATTTGGCTTGACATCTTGGCCGTAGTTTGAAAGTTCCAAAAATTGTCGCACAAATAAAACAACTTTTAAAGAATGCGTTTACCCATGAACATTAAGTAGTCAAATTTCGCAATTTGAATCTATTTTTGCGTGAATTAGGAGCACTGTGCACAACATCTGTCACCGGTTATTTCGTCAAATTTTTTGTAAAGTCCTAATGTTAACTTGTGGTTGATAATTGTCAAGGTATAGAAGTTAAGGGTCGTACAAAAAAATTATACGCATCATGTGTGCAAATAAGCATTATGACATTCGGACAATAATAAGTTTAATAATTTACGAAAAAAGGCAGATTAAATCACTTTTTTTGGAGCTTTGTGTGGGAAGATCTAATTAGTATTGGAGCAAAGTTTCACCCATTTCTTTAATTACTTGTACTGCTACTTCCTTCATAAACCCGGTAACCAAGCCGGCTTTGAAACCTGTATTCAAAACTTGATTCCTAAAATAATCAGAGAAGTAGGAAATAACAGGAATATGATTTTGCATCCGGAAATTTCAAGTCACTACCCTGTATATTTATATGCTTTTGATCATAAAAAAAAAAACAAGGTAATATCATATCATATTATTCATTATACTTGAAATACAACTCTTAATCAACAACTTTATATTTCTAATCTATTGTGTTTTACAATATGATATATTTAACGACGATAAAGTGTTTTATGATTCACAAGTTGACTTTTTTCCAAATTTTAATGTTTTTCAGTGAATAAATTGAAATTGTTATCTCTTCACAAATTGATAGCTTTAGGATTTAGTATTTTTCCGCTTCCGTAATAAATAGCGATAGTCGAAAATTAGAATAAATCTATAAACAAATTGGACGTTTGGACTCCCTATCCAAGAGACGAAACGTCAAAAGTATAAATAAATATACAGAATTTAAACTAAAAAAAAACTTTCCAATTATGATTTATAACTGAAAAAAAATGTTTGACGTTTACTTATTGGAGACAAAATTTGTTGGGTCTTTGCGTCTTTGACGTTCATATAACAAATGAGCTTTGTTTCTTTTATTTTTTACTTACTTCTACTAAGTACAAGAAAGTGTTGTGAAACCGATAAAATTCACCTATCGAGATTGTGATGGAAATATCCATTTTGAGCATCCCTGAATCCATTTTGACTATTTTTGGCTTGATGTCGGTACGTATGTTCGTGCATGCGTTCGTAACTCGCAAATCTCAAAACTGGTTGAACGTATAATGTTGAAATTTTGTATTTAAGACTGGTATAGGATCTAGTTGTGCACCTCGCATTATGGTTCAAGCGTCTGTACCGGAAGTGCACTTTACTCGATAATTTTTTCGAATTTTTCTAATAAATCCAGAATGATCAACCGTAGGATGTTGAAATTCAGTATTTGAACTTGATGTTGTATAAGAATGGTTAACTGCTATTTTTGTAAGAATCGGCCAGGCCAGAAGTGCACTTTACTTGAAACTTTTTTTGAATTATTGCATAAATATAGAATGATCCGCCATAGCATATTGAAATTTCGTATAAAGAACTTCTATAACATCTTATTGTACATCTTGCATTATGATTGCGATCGGATAGACCGAAAGTGTACTTTACTTTAAACTTTTTTTTAATTTTCCGCATAAATTCAGAATGATCAGCCATAGGATACTGGAATTTAGCATTTGAAATTGCTGTAGCATCTAAATGGTCATCTTCTATTTTTGTAGCAATCGGCTGAGCCGGAAGTGCACTTTATATGACAGACTTTTCGAATTTTCCGCATAAATTCTAAACAATCAGTCATAGAATAATTAAATTCTGTATTAGGCACTTTTATAATATCTAGTTGTACACCTTGCATTATGATTGCTATCGACTAAGCCGGGAGAGCACTTTATTCGAAACATTTTTTGAATTTTCCGCATAAATCTAAAACGATCGAACGTAGATTGTTAGAATTCAGTATTTAGGACGATTATACCGTCTAGATGCTCATATCCTATTTTTATTGAGATCCACCGAGCTGGAAGTGCACTTTACTTGACAGTCTTTTGGAATTTTTCGCATAAATTCGAAACGATCAGGTGTGGAATATTGAAATATGGTATTTCAGTCTGCTGTAGCATCTGAATGATTGCCTACTATTTTAATAACAACAAACTGAACCGGAAGTGCACTTCAGTAGGAATTTATTTTTTAATTTTGCGCATAAATTCAGATCTGTTGGTAGTCGTAGAATTTTGGAAATCAGTATTTAGGAATGTTGTAGTATAAGAATAATGGCCTACTGTTTCCATAGCAACCGACTTGACTGAAAGCGCATTTTACTTGACAGATTCTTGGAATCTCTTGAGTAAATCCAAAACGATTAACTGTGGAACGATGAGATTTTTTGTTTGATTATATATATCCAATGATGTACAAGTAAGTCACGTGATGTTCACGTCAGATTTTTTTTTCCAATTTTAAAATGATTTCATTTATACTATTTAGTGTATTTTTGCAAAAAAAAAATACGTTATTATATTCAATTTGTTTGTCTGGCTGTCCGACGTGACGCTTACTTCTCAGCAACTACAGCACTTACAGCCTTGAAACTGATACTAAATGAAAGCTGGTGTTATTATTATATTTATTTAATTTTATTTTAAGTGAATCTGATAGGTATTTGAATAAAAAATTTTGATTGATTTAAATTAGTGCTGTTAAAAACCGGAATAAAATGGAACCGGTTCCACGGTTCCAAAACTAACCGGGTACCCGGGTACCCGGTTATCGAGTCCAAATTCGATTCCGGCTCGAATCTCGATTCCGGTACGAATCTCGATTCCGATTCGAATCTCGATTTCGGTTCGAATTTCGATTCTGATCCAAATCTCGATTCCGGTTCGAATCTCGATTCCGATTCGAATCTCGATTCCGGTTCGAATCTTAATACCGCAAACCTTTCTTGGCAAATATCATTTCTCTACTGCGTTTAAGTTACAAATACCTTCTGGGCTTTTAGTTGAGCGTTTTATTTTACTATAGTGACTCGTTCCAGAACAAACAGAGCATTTAGAATTTTTAAGAATTATATTTTGTACATTACAATTGCCACACATAACTACGTTTACTTATTTTTACTTTTATTCTATCGGTGACACTGCAGACTTTGAAACATGAATGAACGTGAAATTCTGAACATCAAAGAGGATTGCAAATTATCCCGAATATTAAATATTCCCATTTTCCAAGAGGTCCTATCTCTCTATTAGTTTATTGAGCAAAACAATGACATTAAAATGAACTGATAGAGGCTGAAAATGGTAGTATGCCATCTGCTCTTGATCCGACCATAAAATTAATCTTACCCAAAACTAGAAATAGCAAGCGGCATCATGGGTAAGTCTTTGATACTAAAACTACCTGATTTTGTCAATACACTCAATTATTATTGTCATAATATCTCTTTAGAACACAATATTTTTCAATGGATACTGATAATAACTGTTTCTAAAATCGGAATTTCTCTTCTCGGTTCTGGAATCAAATCGAAGTGAACTGGAAATCGAAATCAGAATCGAAAACCGATTCTGGAATTGGAACCGAAAACCGATTCTGGAATTGGAATCGAAAACCGATTCTGGAATCGGAATCGAAAACCGATTCTGGAATCGGAATCGAAGACCGATTCTGGAATCGAAACCGGATTCGGAACCGAGAACCGGTTAGTTGCATATTCAAATAACCGGGTACCCGGTTCTTACAAAAACCGGTATCGAATAGTACCGATACCGGTTCCCACCACTAATTTAAATCATGATTTATGACAATCATTACTAACTGTTCTGAATTGTATTTATTTTATCTAAACTATTTCTAATCGATATTGATAATTGAACAGATGGGCTAATAGTCTCTGTTCCACATAAAAAGTTCGTATGGACCAAAGTATCAATTACAATTAAGTTATTTACTTCCAATGTATGAAATGAGAGATACCATTTCTTCCAGATGGCAATTTGCTTCACTCTTATGGTTTTCCGCTGAGAAAACCATTTATTCGCTCGTATCAATAAACATTTCCAACGGGACGTACCTAATGTATAGATGTAGAATTCGAGAACCATCGATAAACCGTTCGTCGTATCTCGCTTTTATCACCTTAATGTTTTCCCGTATATGTAATGGGCTCTCTGCGTAAGATTTTCATTACAACGGACTAGATAAAAAAAAATATTTTCTAATTGCGACGCATCACGAATCTATAATTTCATTTAGTATTTTTAGAAGGGTGAAATATACAAAGGGGCTTGAGCTGCAAGCCTAGGGACTTGTTTATTTTGAAGGTAAAAGGTTTCAGCTAGCCCTGAGCAAATTTAAATCGCTCCTCTCTGGTTTCATTCATTATTGTTGTATTCTTATGAGTATATCTTTTCAGAGCTATGACTGAACTAATTAAATAAAAAAAACCGGATAAGTGCAAGAAAAACTCGTGCATTGAGGGTTACATGAATACAGCTAATACATAAATAATTTTGAAAGTATTGGAGAAGTAACTTCAAAATGCTTTGACAAACTTGATATTAAATGAAAATCAGAGTTGATTATTATAAAAAATAAATATTATTGTTTGATTACCTACCATTAAAATTTCAGCAATTTCAATATAAAACTATCTCGGATTTTAGTTAGTTAGATAAAACTAATTAATCGATTAGAATAGGATCATATTGATTGAGAAATAAATCAATTTTATTGATCAGAAGATCGATCAAACGTTCTTTTACTGTTCATGATAATTTTGATTGATCCAATGTTCTCTAAAAATATTATTGAAATGAAACCAGTAAAAATTTCAACCTTGTGCTTTTCAGTGGAGTAAAATAAATACGTTGCTCTACCAAAATAGTATATTATGCTGCAAGGACCGAACTACTGTCATTTTTGTCCAGGATAAATTTGGTTGCATTCGGCGAAGACGAGGGCAAAGCCCAAGGCGTAGCTCTGTGCAACCAAATTTGGCCGTGACAATAATGACAGTCGTTCAGTTCAGTGTCCGTGTTGCATACGATACTTTTTGTAACAAGTGCACCGAAGTACCCCCATTACTAAGCTTTTTAAATAAATTTGGATGTATTGAAACTATCTTATCGATTTGACAAATATATTTTTGCAATTGCAATCACATTACAGTAAACTATTACAATGAAACATAACTTACATGATTTATTTTATTGATTGATATTTTTCACATTTTCTGTGCTATCCCGTTCACAATAAATACACACACTATAACAAACACATTCTATAACACAAATTTCTTTCAAATATCAATTTGACATATATCAATGAAATAAAAAAATCCAACGGCATCATGATCCATGATCTACAATTTCATTTTCACCCAGTCAACAGAGAATTAATGAAAATTGTTACCATGGTTTAAAATTGAGAACTTTCGAAGCAGAAGTCAGCTCAGTAATAGGGTACTTTCGGTGTACGTGTTACAAAAATAATTTTGTAGTCGTAATTCAGTGGTATATAATGAATTTTTTTTTTGCTTCTTAGCGCGTAACTAGCAATAAATGTTCAAAAATTTATGTATAGGTGCGAACGTAAAGTTGTTCAAATCCGTTCATGCAATGCTAGGCTGTTCCCGTCGTCTCTTCTTGTTTATGTGCCACCAAGGTACTTCGTACCCAACAACCCAACATGTCACTGATTAAGTTAACCAATTAGTTTTATAAGTAGAAAAATGAACGCTAACTATGCATCCGTTCATTTCGAACCGGCCCCATTAAACGGACGCCCACGTGTATTTGCGCTCGCACTCTGTTCTCACTTCTTGTGTTGCGACTTCGACGTTAATACGCATTTGCGTGTCCATCGACCAATCGGTCGCCCTGCATCAGGATACGGATATTCATAAATAGGGCCACATAATTGTTTTTTATAGAAAATGTACCCAAAAATGTAAGCTTTTGGTGGAGAAATAAGGATAAAAGCAAAAAAAAGGATGTATTTGGTGAATGAAGGAGTTACTTGAAAATGTAACCGGGCAACAAGCTCAGAATTTTGGAGGGCGCTCGTTAGCCGATGTATTACAGAAATTTTTGACTGTTTTCAAGCTGTTTTTCTCAGCTGTTATTAGTGAAAGTGCAATGAACTTGTGCAGACAATCTAATTTGTAAGAAATCTAAAAAAATACGTGAAATCCCTAAATAGAAATTAATTTACTTGACAGTTTGAAAGGTTGATCTTAGATACAAATTTAACCTTTCTCACATAATATGCAAAAATAGAATACCCAAGGTAAGCCAAGATCTCAATGTATTGTCAAAATACAAACATTCTTTCAGTTTGAAATTAATGATTGACATGACTACGGTGCTTCAAAGTTCCAATTTTATAGTATATAATATATTACAATATATAAAAATTATTTGAAAGAATGATTTGCAATAATTCTTGAATGACTAGTATATCTCAGGCAATGTTCAGAGTTCTCATTTTTAAAGGTCTTAATAATTATCCATGTGATGAGCTGTTAGATGTAAAATTTGGATATTGGCGTGATTTCTCGCAGATGTTTGTGGGTATTTGGGGTTTTGATCTTGGGGTAAATGCATCGATATTCGCCGAATCAAGCAATGAGCAAGCTATTGGCCATACCAGACAGTTACCGTGTAACCGCCTACTTTTTACTTGTGCCTTGGTTCATTACAGGTTATTTGTATGCCGTGAGTGTTGCGGGAATCTTATAAGGACAGGAGGCAGCCATCGCTTGCTGTGTGCTCTGCGTTTTTCTGTTCATGTCGTTACCTCTCTCTTCAGTCTTCATCTCTCTTAGAACTTTAGAAGAGCTGATGCTGGAGATCTCCGGCTCTCTCCCCTGGTTGCCACCGCTTCCCGCTGTCCACGCGTGTCTCACTCACTTACACTGTATCAATTTTTTATTGGTTTTATTATTTCTTTTCGATGGAGCCAAGCAGCAGAGTTCTTTCCTTTCAGACTGCATCCTCAACATATCTCTGATCTCTTTCAAAGCAACTAGTAATATTTTGAAGTTTCATTGATGTTATTCCTCTAGACGGAAGGCATATGGCCAATGTGCGTACAAAATCTTATTGAAATGCATCACTTCTGGTGTAGTTTTTACTTCAACTTCTGTGGATCAACAAATGGGTTCCGCGAATACATGTATGATTAAAAACAGAGAAAATGAAATCCGCTTAAGCCGATGTCCGTGGTGTGGCCGGTCGCGCTCCACCTAGCGGCTCGCTGCTTGTCTCCAAGACGATGTTGAGGTTGCCATTGGCGGGGTAATAGCCAAATTCACTTGCACCTTCAAAAAAAATAATAAACATATACACAAATTTTCAGATCTTCAAGATAGAAACTCAACAAAAAATTAAATGAGCTTTTTTATCTGACTGGGGCTAGAAATATCTCAAGTCAGAAATAAAGACTCATATAATTTTATTTAATACCATTTTTATAATTTTTTTTTGATGAGAATTTTGACAATAACGGGCTTTTTAAAGCCGTTCTCTTTTGTGAAGGTCCTGTAAATTCATTATTTATTTTTGTTCATTTGTGATACTTTTACTTGTTTTTGACTTCCTTACTTTCCTTTGTGTCCCACCGGAGTCTGATGATGACCACGCAGTTATCGAAACTGGTAAATAAAATAACAAAGAAACTCATCATTTCCTCAAACTCTGCCTTAAAGGAGTCAGATAAAAAAGCTCATCAATTCATTGTTGAGTTGTTTATCTTAAAGTTTCGAGAATCAGGATCAGTTTTAATTTTTGAATAGTCTTGTCATTCAACTCTGCATCGATTGTACTCAAACCTCAATATTCTTTCGTTATTTAAAGGAATGATTGTCAAGTTTTGGCCTTTTTGGGGAAAAAGAAGCCCTTATGCATCCATTGCATGATCTATTTTTTGATAGGTTGGTTTTTATGATACACCTATGTCTCAAAAGCTCTTAATTCGATCATAAATTCAATTCTTTCATAAAAAAAAAGAAACTCATCATTTCCTGAAGCTCTGCCTTAAGAGTCAGATAAAAAAGCTCATCAATTCATTGTTGAGTTGTTTATCTTAAAGTTTCGAAAATTTCTGTTGAAGGTGCAATAAAAAGTATGCTTTTAGTCATGACCTTATCCATAAAATATTTGTTAAAATTAGAGATTTTGGTTGCAATAACCGTACTTCTTGCCTAGTAAATTTTCTCGTAATTGAGAAATCAGTTACAAATCATTAATATTCACACTATCCTGAGGAGGATCTAACATTTGAGTACATCTGTAAAAATATCTACGATCTGAAATTACTGTCTGATCAGAGTAACTTACCGATAATATTTGAGAGTGAAACGGGTCCTTTAATATATGCTTTTATTTTGCATTTATTGCATTGGAATTTGAAAATTGTTAGTAAGGATGTTAAATGATGAATTGGAAGAGAAGTTATTTATTTCAGTCAATTCAATATGCGAAGCTCTGAATTTTCACATTAAAATCGTTAATAAAATCAGAAGTGCATCCCCCCAGTGGCAGATTTACACATTGCCCAACTATAGGCCGATTTTATTGATGAGCTGTGATATTTATGTACCCAAAAATTTATTTACTCTCCTAGTAAAAATTTTCCGTTCATTTTTAAATTACATGTATTAACCATAAATATGTTAAATACGATTTCAAATGTAAATGTAATGTCATGGTCATGCGTAGAGCGTAAAAACAGAGACGCTACGCGTCCAGTCAGACAGTACTTACTTCAAGAATAATTTTTCTCTGGAAGATATAATACCTTTTAACTTTTTTTTTTGTTGTAAAATTACTTAAAAAATATTGTCCATGTCAAGAAAATTCAAGACGGTTGCTATAATCCGATTTGTAGAAAAAAAAAGGACTAGAAGAGTCGAATTGTATTTTTTGCAGTCACCAAATCATCCCCTAGTGAAATGAGTACTCATTTAAAACTTTTATTACTTTTAAAAAGCTCGTCCCGAAAACCAAGCAGTTTGCTTATTTATTTTCCAATCTATGAACAATTGAAAACATGGACATCTTTTTTGATGACGCCGCGAATACTCAAAAGACTGTTCAGTACTGCTTATATAAGTACTGGAAAACATTTTCTATTATTATTATTTATTTATATTAAGATTTAGGCCATTATGTGTGACCTTCTACTAAATAATCGTTCTCGAAACGCCCAACCAAAAAAATAAATATCATATTGTAATATTATTTGTAATATTAAAGTAGAGCCTACAAATTAAAATTCACCTCCAGCATAACCTCAATTAAAGTACGCAACACACGCCAATCTTAACGGAACTTATTTGACATAATATATGGGAATAAAATGTAGTCAAAGTAAATCATTTACATACATATGCATACATTGGAATCACGCTGCTACCTCAAATGAAATTGGTATGATCCCCAAACCAATATTCAAGTACAATAATCCACGTTTGTGAATATTTCTCGTCAATCTTCATTTTTCCACAAATATTTTTTTAATTCAATTTAATTCCATGTGTCCAAATAATTTTAGTGGTTTCCCGTTCATTGGGAGCAGAAAGCTGCAAACTGCGAAATGACGAATTCGGGCAAACGAAATTCGTACGAAATCGTGCGAATGCATATCGTCCATTCGTACAGACGATATGGGGCTGACTCAGAAAAGATTTGTGTGATGATTCTGATGAAGAATTTATCCTCAAATTTGCAGTAAAGTTGAAAATCTTGACTATGCTACTTGAATGTTTTAACTTTTACTACTGTTTCTATTCCTGCTCCTTCTGTAATACTGAAAAATGTCTCATTCTACGCTAATGTTTCTTGCTGTTGATCAAGCTTCTCTGTTTGTCTCTGTCGGTTTTAACCCGCTGAAATATCGTGATCTCTCTCCTCACACCGCACGACGCGTCGCACACATCACAAACTCAATGTTAAATGAATATTTTTGGATTTTTTCCACTGGCCCTGACCTTTAGATATGCTTCATATTTTGCGTATCCAACCTAAAGCACTATCTAAATTAATGACATATCTCGGAACGACATTTACTAATTAAGAAAAGGATGAAACACAATAATTTTATCATTTCATAGTTGAATTAAGTTGCACATTCCGTAATATTCATTTTCATCTTGGCAATGACAACCAGTTTATTTTCGGTTGCCAATATTTCAAATGTATTTTCTAGGAAAATGATTTTTTATTATAGGCATTCCAGATAATTATCTATGTGATAAACTTCATCCAAATTTTTCTCCCATTCAAGAATTTTTTTATATATTTAAATGAAAAGAAGAATTGCATGGATTTACTTTTGGTAGGTTGGTTCTTATGATGCACTCATCTCTCATCCCTTGAATAATCTTCGAATAAAATAATTGTATGCCATCTGCGTCAGTTGAAAGCTCTTAAATCCTGCCCAAAATAAGGACATTTGCACCAAACGAATACCCCGGCGCTTGACCGCCATTCTAGATACTTCTGAGGTTAATACGACCCTAAAAAAGACTGTATTTAATTTTAATAATATTTAGATTTTTGCAGATAAATAAATTTCTCGAAAAAATAGCCTGCTATACAGAGTTCCTGAAGTTGATTTTTTTATTTATGATTTGAAATTCTTATTTCGAGGCAGTCTAAGTTCTAATGAAGAAAATGCTCACTAGCAAAAGCTGTTATGAATCCTAACAGGACTTTATGTTTTATTTGATAATAATTTTCGTTTCCTTAATAAAGAAATATAGCAAATCGATTCACGTACATAATTTCTTGATTTCTGATTACATATAGCGGAACTGAGGAATGCGATATTTGCAGCAATTCATTTGTTGACAGTGGTATCTGGCGCCAAGTTTCTGCATCTGTCCACTTCTGCAAATGTTGTGCCTATCTATATATTCATTAATATAAAAAATTAATAATCATTGAATCTTTTCATTTTAATCGAAATATTTGTAAAAATATCCTGTGGTAGTTATTAGAATTTTTTTAATGTGCTTAGAACTGAAATCTTTATTTCCTTTTCTGCTATAGAATAATTAGGAATTTTAGATGAATTCACCTCCTGTATTATTTTTTCTGCACCCTCAGAATGTAATTTTTTTTTGTGTCCATCATTTGCGGAACAAAGACAAGCTCTAGATATCAGTCTTTTATATTTGTAAATAATTTTGATGAAGTGTGCAAGACATGTCATATAAACTGAAGATTATAACGCGAGACTTTTGTTAACCTCCCTTCATAGAGTTAGCGTTGCAGAAGGCACATTTGCACTTGAATAGAAAAACACCCTGAGCATCGAATACATAGACACCTCACACGTATTGTTCAAGTGTCTCACCTTTGCTGATACTGTTTTTAGAAAGTTCTATCTGGTGATTTATCATGTCTGAGAAAAAAAATTATGTTCTCAAAAATACATCCATTTATTTAGCGACCCAAGTTGCGAAATACAAATTTATATCTTTCCATTAACATAAATATGAAATTAATATGCGCTAGTTTATTTTCAGATACACATAAAATATATGAGTAAGTAATGAAATATTTTTTTAAAGAATCTACAAATTAAAATATTCAAATAAAACACTTGTATGTATTTCGTCAGTGTATTGAGTTATTTGCTCCACCATTGAAACCTCGAGAACTATAAGAGCCACAAGGCTGGTTAAATAAAATAGAAATTACGTAATATGAGGCCCTTAACCTTACAGAGTTCGAATCTGAAACTTTGATCACAAGTTTTTTTTGTTTGGTATCAAATTAGAGCTCCTGCGGGAATAATTCTAGAAGTTGTGTCAAAGAGGATATTCAAATGATGTCTAGTTTGGTATCAATTTAAAGCGATTGTTAATTTTTTTTTAACAACTCAACCTTTATGTACTTGCATAGGTCGTACGCCAGCGAAAAGCTCTTAATCCGATCATAAAATTAGTTCTACCCAAAAATATGAACATTTCTGCTAAATGAAAGCCCCTGCACCTGACCGCTATTCTAGGAACTTCTAACGTTAGTATGAAGGATTCCAGAAACGACTGTATTAAATTTTTAAAATAATATTTAGATTTAATTTTCATTTCATTTAATGAAAAAAAAATTTTAACACATCATATACTCACCATGTGTCATAGGAGTTTTTGGTTATAGGTTTCGAAAAAGAGAGCAAAATATATATGCACATACATTGAAATAATCTTGGTTGTAAAAAATTTCAATCTATGAAAAGAACTAACGACAAAACTAGAATAAAACCGAGGTTTAAATTAGAATTTAGATGAAGGAAAAACCCTTACGGTACATATTCTGCGTTTACTAGGCGTTAATCCTAAGGTGCAGTTGGTCATTTTTATTTTTACCTGCTTTTAAGCGTTGGCGCAAATGTCCAATGTGATACGACATTTATACCTGATCTGGTGCAGTTGGCAATCGTCCCTTTATAAAATTGAACTTTTGCGAGTTTAAAAATAAACCAAAAATTCACACTTGATTGAATTTTTATGTTTTATTGATATAATAAAAAGGTAAGGGAAACCTAACTCGAATCACGAACTGAATGTTTGGTAGTTTGTATTTCAGACGACTTTTTTTCCTTTTTTAATGTTTTATTACACCTTAAATCGGTGATTGTTGACACAATGTTAACAATCAAAATTCGCCAAGGAACTAAGTTATGTTTTTATTGAACAGTTGTTGTATAAGTCACCAAGGATTTAATTATAATAATAATAATAAAATAATTCTACGAGATCAACTCCAAAGGCGTGGTAGAAACTGTAGGGTGGGAAGGAAAGAAAAACATATTTTTTACTGCATTCCTTTAGATATACGCACAAAATCTCGTTTCCACCATCATTCATCAATGCTAGTACAAGTGCATCCTTTGAAACAAATGTATTTCGTCCCTAAAGGCACCCAGTCTAACAATCAGCAAATACTCTTCTTTTAATCTTCTTGTGTTGTAATAATTTCACCTGTTTGTTAACACTTCCTTGTTTATTTCAACACCTTGTAATGTTTTTATCGAGAACTATACTTTGAAAGTCATAAAAAATTAAAAATGTTACAGCAGGTACTCAAATACTTTTAACAGTTAAAGTGAGTACGGTAGTAGTAAAATAATAAATATAACATGTTATAAAATGAAAATAAAGCAGTGTAAATGGTCGTCGGTAGACTAAATATAAAATGAGAAATTGCTTGTACTTTTTTTCACAAGAAGAATGTATAGCAGGTACCAAGGGTGAGAGGTCAATCAAGACATGTCCAGTTCCGGGGTCGGAGGTCATATTGTCACACCACATTTCAAATTTATTACTACACATTTTACATTTCACAGAAATGTAGCAGCACTTGTTTTATTTGAAACATACTGCTGTAACACTTCAAATGCTATATTTTTATAGGTTTTATAACAGATTAACCTAGAAAAAACTACAATGTGTTGATAAAAATCAGTCATTTAGAAATCTGCAAATTTTATTCAAACAATTATACGTATGTATGTTTCGTCAAAGTGTGACTGCCGGAAATGCCAACACATTGTCCCAAAAATTTTATTCGCACTTGTGCTATCCATTACACCCTTGCCTTTATCTCTTTCCAGAATTTATAGCCTTGAATACAAATAGTTTTGAACACTCGTTTTCCAAATAACATGGCCCTTCCTCACTGTAAGTTTTACCCGTGAAGCTACATGCATTCGTCAAGATTTAAATTATTTCTCATATTCTAGAAGAAAATAGATAGTTGAAAAAAAATTGAAGAATCATCTTGATGATGAAAGCGCATTTTTGACAGCTCATGAATGCTTGTTACTTCAGAGATTTCGCAAATTACCATCTCCTACAATCACTGAGCTTGAAATCAAGCAGTTTAGGCAAACCTACGAAACAGCAGCTTTCATTTAGTAGCAGTTTCAAGCTGACTATTCGATAGATACATAATTTGTGCACGTACAAACTCAAAAATACTTTTTAATCTTTATTGTTTAGTTATTGACTGACAAAAGATCATGTGCTGTACCTTAAAATAATAATTTGATCTTCATCAAAGCTATATAAAAAAAAAAATCTGGAAATTACCTCCAAAGCTACAGATTCAAGAAAATAAGTAACGGGTGGTCATGTACTGGCCTGAATTGATCGTAAAAACAAAAGTCGAACTCATTCTGATATTAATAACATCGGAAACCGCATGTCAGTATCTTGTGTAACTTGCGAGATATTGAAATAAATAGTTTCTACCCTAAAATGGGTACTAGCCCATATCGGTTCGAAATTTCGGGTATAAAATTCAATTACTGATATGATGTTCATTTTGTGCAGCAATTTTCAGATTTCAACTATGCATAGTTCAGCAGTAATTATCTTTTCAACTTTGTTTCAATTTTTACCCACAACTGGGCGTATGAATAAAAAAATCTAGCAGTTTCTGCAAACCTACAAATCAGCATCTTTCATTTAGTACCTGTTTTAAGTCTGTAAGTGCTGTAGTTGCTGAGATCTCAGCTTCACACCAGCCAGCCGGCCAGCCAGACAGCCAAAGTGCATGTAATAGCGTATTTTTTTTGTAAAAATGCGCTAAAAACTAAAAATCTCGCTTTTCTCATTTACACACTAAAAAGGACAAAATAATATAATTTACTTCTTAATTTTCAATAATATGCCAAAAAGCGTGAGCACTGTCGAAATTAAAAGTGCAATCGAAGAACCGTCATCAAACAGTGCCCCACACTTTCTGGCATAGTCATTATATATTAAGAAGTAGATTACATAATTTCATCCTTTTCATTGCCTTATTGTTGTATATGGGTGAACTGATTTTTTTTTTATATTGCACGTCAGGCTTTCGAAAAAATGTGTTTTTAATACACGTTAAATGAGAAAACTTATTGGAAATGTCAGTTTAATAAAATCGTCTTTCAGATCAAAATACTTTCCTGGCATGTTCAATTTCGATTACAAATATCGGTCCCTGACGTACAATCCTTCTGCTACATTTAAATCAATCTGTAAGACTTCTAAGACCTATTCATAGATAAAAAAATATTTTTGTCTCTTTTTTATTCTCCTCTTTAAATCCATCATCTTAGTGGCTAAATTTTAATCTATTCATATTGGTTTATAAATAAACATCTTTATTTGATTTAGGGTTGGAAATAATTAGAAATAAAAAAATCGATTTTTTTGATTTAAATCGGATTTTTTTGATTTAAATCACAATTTTTTACATTTAAACATAAAATTCCGATTTTTCATTGTATTTGAATAAGAAATTTTGATTGATTTAAATCGTGATTTTTATACCTGATTTAAATCAAGACAACCCTAATTTGAATAAGGATTAATAATGAATTAGAGAAAATAACTTCATAATATATAAAAATAGTTATTATCCCGGGCTTTTCTGTAGGTGTTTACTAGACCTTCAATTCTCGAGTACATTATTCTGATGTATCTATCAAGATTTGGCCAGCGTTAGCCATGTAAGCCAGTATTTTTGAGAAAATACCGTCATAGTTCAGCCATTTTGTAAAAAAATATTACAAATCTTGTACACAAACCTTCCTCGTTTATCGCTCTTTCTATTAGTAGTGAATTATTCTTTGTAAGGTGAAGTCAATCATTAATATTATCACCCATTAATGATTAGATCAATCGAAAGATAAACAAAATTTTTATTAATGATAAACATCTGACTGAAAAATTATTATATGATGTTATTTGACATTTAATTTAAGAAAATTTCTGTATAAATGATTATTTGTCATGTAGGTATTTTACTGATAAAACCTTTCTGTGTAACTATGTTTATTCAAATTAATTACATAATTTTCTCTCAAGCTCTATAATCTATTGAGCAATGAAAATCTGTTGAGCATTTAACTCCGTCAACAACGAATAATGAATTTTTTTATTGGATTTTCCAGATGGCTATTCAACAAATGGACAATATTTTTTTGAATAAATTATTAGTATATATTATACTCCATTTGAAAATGACTGATAGTAATAAATCGAAATTCGGGAAAATTTGAAAAAAATCTAATGGTCGTGGACACAAAATATCATTGAATAGAAATGTTAGCTCAGTCAAGTATCATTGATTGTAATAATTGTATTGTTCATTGTTTCCAAGTCATTATAAATCATAACTTATTTTCAATACGCTATAAAATAGATTCATACAGTAAGTCTACAATTATTACAAACAATAATAAATTGAGCTATTATATTTATATTCTGGTACGTTTACTTTTTTGAGTATCCAATTGTCAAGGGAAATTTCTATTCTAGATTCTCAGATAAACTGTTACACTAATTCCAAAATAAATGGTTTGAATTTTGAAGTGTTCACGTCATCAAATAACGTTACTAGATTCATGATGTCACGTACTGCTACGTTTATATGATATATCTAAATCACTTTAGAAAGCAAAATCAAAGCAATAACGAAACGTGTCAACTCGTACGACTTCACAATATAAATTTACAAATGTTGCAACTGTCTTTTTTTAAAAAAATCACTTGATTAAAATCTTGATTTTAATCATGATTTAAATCAAATGATTTTAATCAACTACACCCTGTTAGTTAACCAAAGTAGTACGGTCCAAATCTTATTCATATAAACTCGTTTATCCTCCCCAAGCGGAAACTTTTTCTCACGTAACAAATTTTACGAAGAGTACTAGTAAAAGTCCTTAATTTGAACTTGAACTTGAACCTTCACTAGGTTTATGAAAGCCAAGAATATTTTTTTCAATCTTGATTTTTAGGTTTTTTTTTTGTAAATCTCATGACTTTTTTGAGAAACTTGAAATTTAGGAATATTTGGGGCTTCATAGTAGAATACAACTAAGTATATTAGATGATTTTTAGTGGGGGCTGTTTTCCTCTTGCTTTAATTGAGTCGTCAGATACATGAAATTTTCTAAAATCAGTAAAAAGATTAAATTAAATCTTTTCGCGATAAGTTACGTTATATTGGCAGTTCAAGTCTCCATTGGGTACTAAAATTAATTCCAAGTTATCAGTAGAATGCTGGCGGCCATCTTGCTCAAGACACATGATGCTGGATTCGAATTATTTCAGCATCCTTGCTGAGAACTAAACACAATGACAGATAAAATAAATACATCTGAATTAAAACTTTTTGCAACAATAAAAAAAAATTAAACAAAATATTTGTTGGAATTGAAGCTAGCAATACATTATAAGATGGAACTAATAGAGTTTCCATTTTTTTTGAAAAAAATTTAATCGACCGGATGGAGCGTGTGATGATTATTGACGAGTGATCAACGATCTGCAACCGGACGTCAGGGTTCGGGGTGTGAAGTAGATCCGAACTATTGGCCACTATAGAATAAAGCAGAACAGCAAATATAACCTTGAGCTAACCTCTGCAGAGTTCGGAGTCGGGAGGTGCGTCTCCCGCGCTCATAGGACAAACAACGCTCTTACCTCACGGTACTTTCAATCACACAGTTTTATCCACAGAAGAAAACAAAACTATATTCACTTTAATACAAGATTATTGTACTAGAAAAATAGGAAAAACAAAATCATATTTTATTTTTTATATATATTCCCTCATTAGGTAAATACTATATCTGCAACTTATTGATTTTAAGCCTGTATTTCACTCATTTCATGCGATAAATTGGTTTGTTAAATAATGCTAAAGTCGTAGTAGAACCCAAAATTTTCAATTTTTGCCGTCCTCGGCCCCTGCGTTATGTACTAGTCCCACAAGACGATCCTAATAAAGGAGCTATTCCACAATAATCATTTCGATGAAAGATTTTTTGTTATTATTACAATAAAATACTTAAAATATTCTGACCCTAATTTTTCCGAGAGAGGTTCGAAATTCAAAATGATTTATTTATACTAAATTTGAAGCTCTAAAATCGTATTTTGCAAAAATTTTTCGACCTAATATGCCCCAAATTGCTTTCTATATTTTTTTAAAATTAAAGTTTGACGTTTTTTACTTGATGTCCGATAATGACCAGAATTTTGGCCAAAACGTCGCAATAATTATTTTTTAGTCACAAATCCAATAAAACTTTAAATTGATGCTGCCTTTAGGCTATTTTAAAAACCCAAAAATACAGGATTTTTTTTTATTTTAGCTAATAAATAACAAAAAATGTTTTTTGTAATTACCATCATGAATCTAAACTGTTCCGAGTCTTATGGGATGTGTCGCTTCTTTATTTTAGACCATTAGTTGAATTTTTTTTATGGCTATGTGTTTTTAACCCTTTGGTTGCTCAGGTACAATGCGGTACATGATATTCATCCAAGGTTTTAAGCTTCATCAGCCTGCCAGTTATTTTATATTTTGATGCTTATATTGTCAGATTTAAAATCTTTTGAATATTTTATAATAATCTGTTGATAATTCAAATTTCTTTATTATTTTAATTAGGTACCATTTTTTTTTTTTGGTAAGTTTGATTTAAAGTTTGTTAAACTTACCAAAATTTACAGTGGGTATATGAATATAAATACTTTTATCTTATTATTGATGTCGTTACAAGTGCAAATTATTTGACTGCTGCGGTCAAAATTTGATTTTTTCTTTTTACTCATTGATCCAGAATAAATATCATCTTCTGACTTGTATTATTTCTGCAGATAATTGGGAACAAAAACCATTTTTCTGCATTTGAGAGCTCCCTTGTGCTTATCACTCATTCTTCAATCAATATTTAAAAAAAAATCTGAAATTGCAAAATATTCAGATTCCTGCAGAGGAATTCAATAATTCATAAACTTGTTGATATATCCAGAATTTTTTTTTCTAAGGTAACAAAATTACTACATTCAAATTCATTTTTCTGGTATTTGATCTGCAGAATTTGGAGCTTTATTTTTTTAATTTTGATGCCAATGTCTGATTAGTTTGATTCGCAATTACCTTTTTTTTAAAAAAATTAATGCATATTAGAGCAAAAATACATTTTAAACAAACAAATGCCATTAAATTTGATATCATCGAAAAGAAAATTCAAAATGCAATCAGGAATTGTAAAAAAAATCATGCGTTTTACATTAGGGTTTACAAAGTTGACATCACTTCAGGCTTAACAGGAATTTAGATCAATGAGTTTATTCATTGAACCAATCCAAAGTTGCACGATGGATAGTTTGTGTTCCATAAAAAAATGTGTATCTGTTATAATAAACGAGGAAAAAGGGTGTGTCCACTTTTTCAAATGTAGGAAAGAGGGCAAAATTAAGTGTGTGATATGAAATTATATTTTAACAATATTCACATGAAAAAGTTGGATACATGAAGATCCAGCCGACTGAACTTTCCACTACGATATGAATTTCAGTATGAGTATCTGTCTTACGCTGCTGTTGAAATCTCCACGCGTAATATGTTCCAAATCTTTACGTAATGCTGCCCAGTAAATACTTGGGTGATTTTTAAATGAAATCTGATATTAAATCTTAAATATTGATGGACGATGACTTTTAGATAATTTTTTTCCTGCACTTGATGCTGCAGTTATCAATAAAGTAGAGAAGTAGTTGATTATGGAAATAGAAATGATTGACATGGGAATGAGTGAATGAGGAATTAGAAGGAAGAGGTGGTGGATGGTATGATGGTGCGCATATTATCTAGACATAGAGAAGCACACCAGGTACAAACAAAGCTACTAAAGTTATATTGAGAATGCCGTAGAATGGCTGCAGGCATGTCTGGGCTTCATACTTTTTTCTCCCATTGTTCCTATTTTATGTGATGTTTTCTTTTTTCTTTTCGGCCCGCTATCGTTTTATTTCCCTCCTCCGCCGTCAGGGCTCGGTGAGAGTGTCCGAGCGAACACAGGAGATGCAGGTGTGCGTGCGTTGTGCGTGAGTGCGACAAGGATCATTGTATAATACTGTCTGTCGTTGTCTTCGTCTGGCGCCCGCCTCGCCTCGCGGCTGCTCCCCGTACCCCACCACAGAATCCAATGTCCCCCGATGTGGCCGCGTACCTGGCCAAGTCCGTTGCCGCCGCCACCACCGCCGCCATGTTTCTCAGTCAGATGCTGCCCTCACATACAGCTGGCCAAAGCTTTACCTTTATACCTCAAGCACCCACATACGCTTCTCCATTCGTTTAACGATATTGAAGGAGAAACCTCCAATCAGTTTGTCGTTGCTTGCTTCATATCAGGCAATCGTTGTGTTGAGCAGGTATACCTCCAGCTAGAGAAACGACTTACCTGTGCTAAACTTATCATTTACTCTTAATGTGTAAGACAAAGATAGCTTAAAGTCAGATAGTTGAGTACAATTCTGGTCGCACTGTCCGCTTTACTCTCGCGAACTAACAGTCAGTAGAGTATTAGTTCGAAACACCTGTAGACGGTAGTATGTGAATTTATAAAGAATAACATTGCAAGAGTCGCACAGAAAATGTACATTGGTAAATCGTACAGTCGCAAGGACGATCATAATGGGAAACTGTTGTTTATTGTGAGGTGAAGTGATTAATAAAATTGGTCGCGACCTGGATGCTGCACAGAGTGCGAAACACGAATCGCTGGATCACCCTCAAGATTCCGGGAATTCGAATCGTAAGTTCACAGCCTGTACTTGATGGTAGGTGTAAAGATACTGCACTGCACGGCTTCTATTAACACGATTACGGTGTAGAGTCTACAGTGTAGACTATCTACGCCCCTACTAGTTTTGCGAAAGCCGGTTGTTCTGGTTACGAGACGAGACCGCGTGTACTCAATGAACAAACATAAACAACATACAACATATTACCTCTAACTAATAAATAGTTTAGAATAACTAATGGCGCTGTATCAAATGGTCGCTTCACCTGATCCTGCCCTATTGACCTCTCATGATATGATTATGTTAAATGGAATTCGGCTGTGGCTTTCCGCTTTCGGTTTTCATTCATGGTTTGTTTTGGGAGCAAGGTGCACGGTGCAACGGGATTTCTGTTAGGGGAGGCAGTGGCAGACCTCCGCCGCAACACCAACAACCACATGCCTGTCAAACCTGTCCTAACTCCAACAGGAGATTCCGGTTTCAGCCGTCGGTATACACCCGCCAACACCATACAGTTAACCACGTACCGTAAATACGGGAATGCGTCTTTTAAATAGTTTTATTTTATTGTTTATCTTCACTTTCTGATACATTCTCGTGGGGGATGTCTACTGCTGTTCCCAAACCGGTATTAACAAGCAAGTGTATGCGCTCCATTCTATTGTCAGTCGCTGCTGTACAGCTCATCTCATTTACTACTAGTTCATTGATTTGTTTACATCGTTCCGGTTTGCAATGTGCTTGAAATTATTTTCGCTTTCGATGTCATTATGTGGTACGGATGCACGTTATACATTACTCATGGTATCCGTTTTCCGATTGCAGGTTCGCATCTTACACACGAACTGTGCTTGCCATTGCCATTGCCGCCGAAGTCGAAGGATTCACACTGTAGCAATATCCAAACAAACAAATAAACAAAAGAAACCGCTTGTGATCGCACATTTTGAAGCCATATAAGTGCCATAAGAAACCAATACGAGAAACAAACATACGTTGCAACGAAACAACTGAACCTTTCTATACGTAAACAAGTGCAATAAATCAAATCTGTCCGAAGTACGGATTCATAAATATTGAATTTCATGTATGTATGCGTATTACTTATATATCTATTTACATACATATAGAATACGTAAATATATATTTATATGAAATTTTAAAGTGACATGAAGACTGTGATTTTACCGAATACATACATACTCATCATAATTTAGTTTTAAAACATTAATAAGAGAAACCATGACACGAAGAAATATAGACGAATTGAACGCATCAAACAATTCTTCACCTATAGACAACGAATCGGGCAGTATGATGACTCCACCTGCTCCGCAGGCCTCTCCTGCATCACGTTCTCCGATCAATGGAACTTTACATCAAGATGCTCCAAGTCCTCAGCCGATGCTTGCCACTATGACACCAGTCAACGTACTTGAGTTAAAAAAAGAACTCGAAGACAAACGTGAAGATCATTCTTCCTACCATGTAAAAACCGAAATGATCTACCCAACTGAAAAAGAAGATACTGATATGTATAAACAACACCACGCTCCCATAGACCTCATATACGAAGATGGGAACAAAACAGTGATATATACGACAACTCCTGACCAAAAAGCTTTGGAGATTTATTCATCTCAAACTGGACAGGATGTGACGATAAATAATATAAATGCACATGCCCATTTGACGGATGTTTTAATGGAAAGCGGAGAAGATAATGTGGAAGCGAACAGCGCGCCTCCTGGAGCTGTGTCGGTAGTGTTACAAACAGGCGCTCAAGGTCTTCTACAATATCCTCAAAGCCAAGTTCCTGGGGCTACAGTGCTCGTGCTTAGCGAACTCGTGGAGGATATGTCAGGAGTACCCATACTCGGCCTCAGGTAAGAAGAACATTTCTTTTGATTCATTATATTGATCTTTTCACATCAAGGTCTGTCATATACAAGTAGTAAAATATATTTTTCCACAATTATATTCAACTTGTTTGCAAAATGAATAAAAGACGTGCTAATTAAAATATTAATTCGGTGCTTGGCAAGGTCGCGGGAATGTCTGTGTTTTAGTAAACGAACTGGAGAATAATTGAATATTTGGACCAGTTCTTTTTTTTAAATGCTTTTTATTTGTTAGAGGAAAATGTAAATTGCGCAATATTGTTTGCAATTATTCTTACAAATGCGAAATATAATTATGAATCTAAGTGCGGTGTTATTGTAAACATGCATATGTTCACGCGATAAAAAAATATTGGAATAATATTTCTCAATATCCACCTAGTTTTTTCTTTTAACCTTTATGTATTATCTAGTATCTCTATTCATTTTGATTGATTTATGCCTACGTTGTAATAATACAGAAGCTTGACTTAATCATTTAGAAATGACATCACTTGAGCAATACTATCAAACCTGAAGAAAATAATCTTATACATTGCGTTGGCAAATGAATCAATTATGATTCAGAAAACAGTCAAATAGATAGATTATTATTCTTGAATTTTCATAAAATATAATATAATTAAATTAAAGACGATCGTACCCAGTAAATATTCTTCAAAAAATCATTGGATGATATAAATAAAAAAATATTTACCATATTTCCTTGAATTGTAAACGTTTCGGTTTTTATTAAACCTTCATCAGGGTCTTAGACTTCTTGTTCATTGGAAGCGGAAAGCTACAGAAAATGATCCAAATGTGTGGTTTAGAGTGAAGTCGCGTTCACTAGGCCCGTATCTTTCGTCAGTATTCGTGCGTATTGCTGTGCCCATTTTTTCAAGAAATCACACAGTGCAAAAAACAAAACAGATAGAGTAATTTTTCAATCACATTTACGGTAATTAACAGCTACTCTTTTGGATGTAACAAAATGTGTCTTCTCTCTATGTAATATATGTTCAATATTATAAACTCTTCGTCAGTTTCATCACACAAATCTTTTTCGAGCGCCAGCGCCAAATCTGTTGCGAATACCGGGCAAATACTGCAGCAATGGGCGCACGATTTCATACGAATGGCGTTTGCTCGAATCCGTTTCACAGTTTGCAGCTTTCTGCTCCCAATGGCTGGGAAACCTTAGGAATAAAGTAGATAGTCAAATTTTGTGACTAGTGACGTAGCTAGTCCTAAATGAGCCATGCATCAAAATTTATTGAGGAGGGACACACATCAGGGTCCCCGTGTCATTGATACAGCTGATACAGTGGTAGCTACGCCCCTGTCTGATACTCCTTTTACAATGCAATAATAACTGCTTGCAACTAGAGGAGATATCCTTTTTTTTGTCCATCATCCGATGACTTTTTGAAAAATGAAATACTATAATAATCTAAAACTATTCGATGTTTGAAATTGTATTTGGAAATTATTTTAATTTGATATTTCATTGAATAGGACATGACGCATTGTTACCAAGGTGACTAATAAATGTCAAAATTTCTGATGAAAATGAAAGCTCTAATATAAGTTGATGCAAAATAAGCGAGAATCAGTAAATATAAATATTTTGAAAAGAAAAATTCGCGATAAAACATCGAGGTTTAAATTAGAATTTAGGTAAAGAGAAAGTCTTTACGGTACATGTTCTGCGTTTACTGGGAATCAATCCATTGGTGCATTTGGTTATTTCAATTTTTATCTATTTAAGCGTTGGTGCAGACTTTCAGTGTGATAAGAAATTTATACTTGATCTGGTGCAGTTGGCAATCGCTCTACCAAATATACCTAATCAAAAGATTTGAAAAATGGTAGTGAGTGGTCCTAAAGAAAAAACCTAGTAAAAAGATTATAGTAGTGATCAAATGAAATTTCATACTTTAATTAATGGGTAGCCTTATCTATGGTCAAAGTCTGCAAAAAAGGCAGAGCTGGTATTGCTTGATTAATTAATTTAAAACATAAAAAACACCTTAACCAAGAACTGCTCATCATCAAATACTTAGCCTCATGTCATAATGTTCAACTTTACACTCCTGTAGAAAATATATAATGCAAATTTTGATGAATCCTGATGACTAATAATTACTATAATATATATATGATGGTTACAAATTATTTCTTGGATTTCTATGTTTTTGTTTGAAAATATTGAAAAATGTTGATAAACTCTGGTAATAAGTAAAAATGTAATAATAAAGACATTGTCCAAAATTATGTAAGCGGCACCCGTTCATAATAAGAGACTGGCTCTCAATTTATTTTTGGGATTTCTATTTTTCTGTTGGGAAATGTTCTGAGAAATGTTGATAAACACTGGTCATTGGTCAAGAATTTCTCGTGAGGAATTTCCGTCAGCGTACCACGACCAAGTCCAAGCGATTGAAATCGCTTAAGAGTTTGTCGGATTTTGGCTGCGTGATTCGGTCTTATAGCGCTCGCCTCGGCCTACACACGTCACACACACTCATACACATACGCACACCTGAACATTGTCCGCTGACTGCGTGGGCCTCGCCAGGATCCGGGTAATAAAGTGTCCAGAATGGCTGCCATTAACGGTGCAGCTACACTTGGTTCTAAACCACACCGTGGGGCAACCACGGTAACCACATCGGTCCACCGAACCTACACGTGTCACACTTATAAACAAATACATCGTCGAAATGAGAGATAATCGAAAAATTAAACTTGTGATCGTACAGTCTTGGATTTTCTTCAATACTAGTTTGAAAAGTTAGATCAATTTAACAATATGACAATTTCGCGTTACACTTTCATTTAGATACTGCAACATGCTTCATTTTGGAGACATTGAGTATCAAATTTTAAACATTATTTCATTGGCCTGCTATTACTGGAATGAAAACATAACCTAAATCACGAATTGAATATACAAGCGGTTCGGAGCTCAAAGATTTTCTGTCAGGTTTATTTTATATAAAATTGTAGATTATATATGCCCCAGGCATTAAGATGAATATGTTTCTTCAACTAAAAGTCTATGTATCAACAAAACAGATTTGTCTAACTGATGCGATAAATTTATCAATTCTTTATTAAAAATAACCTAAACCACGAACTACTCAAAAGCTCAATCTGTCTCTAATTATTAGCTTCATGTGTACTTTTAGTTGAGGTTAACCTGGCACGAAGACTGAGTGAAAAAAAGTCTATAAAAATCATATATTAATTCTCAAAGTGGTGTTTTATCATCCTACGGAAGATTAGAAAAATCTGGCCGCTGAGAATTGAGAAAAAAATTATCAAAGTTCAGTGAGAACGTAAGAATTGTTATAAAAAATAATGTTTTAGTGATCCCATCGATTGAACACAATATTTTTCAATCGAAAATAGTGAAAACACAAGGAACCTGGCAATGTTGCCGACGTCGAAATTATACACTTCAACACTAAACTAACTTGAACTGAAGGTTTCAATATGAAAAAGATAGCGATAGTATCCTGACTGCAACGTTGCCGTGTCTTACACAAATTATTTACTATTAAAATAATCGTGTAAATTATCTAAAACGCTTATAAAAGTAATTAATGATATGAAATTGTATTAACCATTCATAAAATTTTCGAGAATTTTCAGCATAAGACTCAGGAGTACCACAATAATAAAACTTAACATTTGTAGAATATTATCTTTACTGCTGAAGTCTGCAAAACTAATAATCGGGGCAGAAATGGTTCAATTATACCACAATGAAATTTGGGAAAAAAATTTATTCGAACCACAAACTACTTATGAGTTTAAGCCATGAATTAAAACACTAGAGGGGCGGACTTGAATGTAATGCGGTAGTATGAGTGAGATAGTCAGCGTAGGCCCATTTGCGCTATAAATACAATATTGAAATTATTTTCCATCTTATCCAATAAAGTACAATTTTTGGATAGATTAAAATACTTGTTATTTATTTAAATGAAGGTGAAAATAAAAAAATGTTGTTAGCTTCAAATATTTCTTTGATAAAAATTTAAAAACTGAGAATCTCCCATTTCCCTTTTTTTTAAATTATAAAACCTATCAAACCTCTTTGGTTTTGAACAGTTCAAGTATTTTTTTTTACATATTGATAATACAATAGATTCAGATTTTATTACAATTGTGTCTTTCGCATCATTTAGAATGATTGTATGTTTTTTCAAATATTTTTCTCAACTTTGTAATCAAATTATTAACTGTTCGTTAAAATTAAAATTTTATTGGGATTTTTTTTAAGCTGTTAATTTAGTCACATTCTTATACAAAAACAGTCAGTATAATACACGAGATATTTTTATATCTATTTATACAAGGTCATATTCATAATAAGAAAACTGCGTAATCGTTTCTTTATAGTCTAATGGTTAGCATTTGTAAAACTGAGTTATGTTTTATTAAAACGTTTAAATATATTATCTTCGTTATAAGTGGGAAAATCAAATAAATTTCTTTCATTTTCCTTACTTGAGTCATTATCCATTTTTTAAATCGAATTTTAAATATAAATTGATTTTTGATCCATTTTAGTTATAATCTGCGAATTTAATAAAATATTAGGCTTGTCCATATGTTTACTGTACGGCATACACATGCAGCACATGAGATCTAGTCAAAATAGTCGATAACTTCGAAGGTGGTTAGGGCAAACAGACGGACATAAAGACATCCAGGCTGCAATACCTGTACACTGTCTTCATTTTCAGGATGTCCGAGGCCGGTTGGAGACTTTTATTATCGTGTCCGGATTTTTAAATGATTTTTAGATATATTACCTTTTTTTAATGACACGCAAACTTTGAATATTAAAGTTCACGATATTCTAAATATTGTGAATGCCAATATTTTAATTTTTTTCGATTCTTTCGTTATTTAAATATATGAGTTTTAACAGTAATAGCATACAAGTTTGTATTTATTTATTCAATGTAATCGATACCACAAATATAGAGAAATCCAAAGTTCAAAAGGTTTCTGTGTATAGTTTTTCGTTTTTCTTGAATTTTGTGCAATTTCGTTGCTGCGGCAACCCAATCTAACATTATGGAATAACAAACCCTAATATAAAAACTAACATTTTTCTATATATCTATTTAGCATTATATGCTGTGGATTATTTGACATTTTTTGACTTATGTAACGAAAAATTTTATCTTCTCAATATTTGAAATTCCAATAAAAACCTGTTCCAAAAAAACATCTTGCATATTTCGTTTGACTTCAGGTTACATAAATTCAGTTTTGCTTGTGTGAAAGTTACAATTATTATTCTATATGAACCCAATTCGTTTTCGGTGAAAATAAGTTCAATGAGTCACTCGATGACAACATAAAGATATTAAAGTCAATAGGATTTCGGTTATTAATACTTTTCCATTGGTTGAAAATTATTATTGAAGTAGTATTAAAAAAACAACTAGATTAAAATAAATATTGACTTTTTCATTAATAAAACATGCCTCAGTCTTTAATTTACAATACCATTTAAGCATAAAAAAATATTTGACTGTTACATTTCAATACTTGAGTTCAAATATTCAAATGAAAGCAGTGAAGAAACAGTATCTTATAGGTATGTAAATAAGTTTTTTACAATCTGTGATTGACAGGAAGGGTTAATGCTCAATAGCTTAGTAAAAGTTATTGATATGTCTCGATTTCACACATTAAGATTTCATCCACCGGTGACCTGTACTGCATTGAATTTAAATATATTTATTAAGGGTTCCTTCTGAACAAATCACCTCTTTCAGTTGACAACAATTTGTATAAAGGACTACTTTATTAAGTGACAATAGGAGAGAATTTCTTTAACGAAATTCTAAATGCTTTTTGAGGCTTCGTATCTAAGAATAAGCACAAACTTAATAACTTAAAAAGTTTCTCTATATTTTTTTTGTATAAAAGAATAAATCTATACTGGTTTTTTAAAATATCTGTGCGTTATCTATAGACTCATTTCTAGAGTTGAAAACTCGTTAAGACGAATCAAAATAAATATGGTTATTCCCATGAGTGATACTCCGCTCGTTAAGGTTGGTAAAACTGTTATAACAACCGGGTTTTTAGGGCCCCTAAGGCTCACACGTATAAACAGTTTTTGGAGATGCCAGTTCATTTAATGATTTATTTAGAGCCCTCATTGTGGGAGTTTTATTGCTGAAAAATAAATTTGAAGAACAAAATTTTGAGTCGCTTATCAAATAAAGACACCAGGCGTCACTATTTTGATGCTTCAAAGTGTCTTGCAAATGGGAGATGCCCAATTCATCAATAATTTTATATTTTTGGTTATTTTTCTAACTACCTGATAATTTTCACTTCAAAAATTAAATCATTGACATTTTCATTCATAATTTTCTAAATAAACCTTGGCGCTCTAAATCCATTACGTCAGACAATTTCAACATACACATCGATAAAAATACTTATAAAGCATGATTTAATTGAAACATAAAGCGGGAATATGCTCGCTATGGTCTTCACTTAAACTCCACTTATATGTAACGATTGAGGTGACATGATTTCAAAACTTTTCAACACATAAAATAAATAAAATACTATTCCTCTGATAATTCTTAGTTCTGAAAGTATCTGTTAACATTAGTTCGAGGAAAATGTTGTTACTTTCTACTTTACAATTTCGGCCCAACCTGGACCATCCTCAGGTATAAAAAGATTTTTTGCGTTTAAAATTAAACAAAATATGTTCAATGTATACATAAATTAAAAAAAAAAAAACATTATACATTTTTCATAATTAAATTATGATTAAATGGCTCCTTTTTTCAATTTAAATTCTGTATACATTTCTACAAGGGTCTCTATCAGAAAAAAAAATATACAAAAATAAGCAAGGCAAGTACCATAGTTAAAAAAGATAGAGAAATCTAGATGTATACTCGGGTTCAACATTTTATACAGAAAGAATAAAATTCCTCTGGCATTCACCCAAGATCTGAGGAAAATTCACGTGAAACAACCTCAAACCTCGAAACTGTAGAGTAGAAAGTAAAATTAAACCCTTGACTTAATTCCCGTATTTCAATACCTACATTCTGGGTAAATATAACACAAAATACATATAAGCGGTTTCACTCCTTTCTTAAATACAAGTTTTTTTTTTCAAGTTAATAAAATTTGGAGAAGTTTCTGCTTTTTTAAAAAAAATTTATGATTAATTGACATGTAGGAAATGTTTTTTGTGGATGTTATTAAACCTACCAGCAATTTTTACAAGCATAAAACGCACTGTTTGAGGATATAATCAGATATATCGTCTCTTATACTTTTTATGTTTTATCATTTTTATAAAAATTTCCATGTTTTGAATGTAGTTAATTTATAAATCATAAAAAGAGAAAAAAAAATATATTACCTAAATCACGAACTGAAACAGTTTGTACATGGTGATTATAAATGATTAATCGTCACATGATTTGTGAAAGTTATCAAAATCACTTTCCTCGAAATAAAATTTGTGTAACCAATTTTTCATTTTTTATGTAACGAAAATACGTTTTTGCTTATCTCGGAATAAATAATGAACTATACAATACAATAAAACTATAAATCCTAGACGTCTATGCAATAATTCTTCGCAAAGAACAAATCATAAAGCCCCGAATTGCACTGTCATTAATAATTATCGAATTACGCGGCACAGATTCAACACCCACACAAGCCACACGCAGTTTGTTTCATTTTATGTGATTTTTTGAAGTTTTTGATACATATTTTGGTCAAATCATGTTCTTAGGAATAAAGAATTTTTTGAAACTGAGCTGTCATTTATTCAAATTGTTGGGTTAGAATTGTAGTCACTATTACAACGAGGCGACACGGTCAATCATTTATGATAATCCTGTAGTTTGTGTCTTGCGATTTGAATATAATATAAAAAATATAGACGTTTCATTCTATTTCTTACTTTCTCAAGTCTGCCGTGTAATGTACATTCCTCCTACTAACATTAGGTTTATCTCTACTCCGAATTTTACTTTTCCAACATATTCATATTTAAATGTAGGTATTTTTTCAATAAAATATAAATAAAAAATTGTGAAACAACCTCATTATTAATAATAAATTGTTCGTGACAACCATAATATTTTTGTTTAATTGATAGTAAGATTTTTAATTTTTCTTTTATTAATAAGATAACCGTCTGATATTTACAATACAAATATGGAGGTCGTATGTCGCCATTGCTCCGAAATATAATGACCAAGAAATCTTAAGACTGACGTTGTGAGTTAATATCTGTGTACTGATCTTAAATGGCCTCAGGCTGCACGACGGAGTTTTAAGTTGATGTAAAAATCACAGATGAAGAATACTATCATGACCCTGAACTGTAATACGAATGAAATCATTAATCCAGCATCTATCAAGATAGCTCAAGTATTGTTTACATCTTGAAGAACATTGAAAAGATATTTCAAAATCTGAAAAAAAATTGGCAGGGGCTATTAATTTAGAAAAAAAAGAACAAAACTAATTTCACTCGTTTTTTGAGAATTTTGTTTGTCATGGTATCAAATCAGGGGAGCACAAAATATTCCAGGATTATTGTTATAGGTACATAAGGCTCCAAATTGCATGGAGCGACTGGCTGAATTGTGGAACACGTACAATAAAATGCTACATCAACCATTTAAAAATATAAAACGATAATATTTTTTTAATCACGCGAGTATACCGTGATTTAACTTTGTATATAAAAGGAAAAAAATTGGTTTTGAACTCCAAGTCACCAACATCATATTTTTATTTGAAATTTCATTTTTAATAATAAGTGCGCGACTCAAACTAAAAATCGCGCTTGACAAATTTCAATCGAAATACGTTTTTACTTATTTAAATAATTTCAAAACTAGACTTTTCAGCTATGTTGAAGTTTTTGCTCAGGTTGAGGTTCACTGTTTCAGCATTTTCTGAGCTGGAAGCTAGAAACGTTAGACGGTAGACTAGTCTGACGGGACGTACCTACACCTATAATCATTTTGCGGCATGTGAAGGTGACGGATGGTCTAATACTGTTAATTACGTGGATTGCAGAGCAATCAATGTTTACTTTTCAGCATTACCGAGCCAATAACATTTTTGCGTCTAGTACAACTTTTTATTGTTGAAATTTCAGGGTAGCTTATCGATAAAATGGATTTGAAAGACAGAAAAAGAACTATGAATGAATTAAAAGAGGGAGGACGACATGTTAATGATAAAAGTTCAACCTTCACAGCTTCATTCAAGTTTTTTCGATATGTTTCCTATCTTCGGCAATATTTGTAAAAAAAATATCATCATTAGTATTACTAATAATATCAGAAAAATCTTCTGATTCATTTAATAATATGCTAAATACGCTGTCAAATGTATTATCCTCGTCTTGCACATGCAGAAGCTCATCTCCACAGATATTAGACCTTTATCCTCCGTGAGAATCATTATAAAAAAATAATTAACTTTTAAAGTGAGTTCATGGACGTACATTATATATTTTTTCTGTTAGGAATAGAGTCGAAATAAAATTGAATAAGTTTAAATAAATATTATGAAATAAAGTGATGAAGAAGTGTTTGTTAGATAATTGCTTTGTAGACGTTCGTAGCTTGTGTTGGTATTTCCTTCCTTACGGTACTCTTCACGTATATTTTGACCTTTGACGTATATGAATATTCCAAGTTCCAATGTTCTTTAGCTAGTGTTACTCGGCGACAAGTCATGAGTCCCGACTGCTGTTGGGCACCAAGAGTCGAGAGATTTATCACGCATTTGCGGCCTTCACCTTTTCGATTGCCTCGCACCAACTCCGCGTCTCTGCACAATTTAACCAACCAACAACATACGTGAGTTGTTAAAAATGTTTCACATCATTCCGAAAAACGCTTCGTGCTCGGTTACAAGATCGTTCCAAATGCGAAGCAAAAACGCTGAACGTCCATACGCAACTAACTGTACAAGTTAAACAATATTGAATTATAATGGCAGTATCAAACAAGATTTGAAACTAGTTAAAGTAAAACCTGTTGTAATAGACAAACGGGCATAAGTTGAGGTAGGTCGAGAAGTACATGCAATACTAATCCGATCCGGTTGAAAGACCAACAACCAGCACCTCAGACCGGTACCGTTTCGTCGGCAGACGTTCTACTGCTCCAGTGATCGTGGGAGCAGGGAGCAGTACAAGTACAACAAGAACGACACCTTGTACCGTCCGCCGGGGGGAGGAATGCAAAAACCTGCTTGTTTTATTAGGAAATACTCCAGCAGAAGCTCCAAGCTTCCATACAACTAGTTGTAGTTGTTACGTGTGTAGTGCAAGGTCGTCATTACACAAACAAACCAGTCAACTGTTTTACCTCAAACTTCATCTCAGTTACCTCGAAACTTTTTCCGTGACAACTTCTATATTCTCATCTGGTTAAATTCAGTACTGATCTTATTACAGAAATGTCAGTCAAGTATTCGCAAATAGATCCATCATCTTGATATATGTCAGCCGAAGAAACAAACATCTGTCATATTTATATTTCATATTTCATCTCGAATGTTCGAAAGACATACTTGTGTAGAATTTTTTATGGAGTATTTACAATTTTTTAGTATTCATAGCTCATTGTAAATATTGTCACAAATTTTATTGTAAATAATTTATTTTCACAGGTTACAGTGCCACTAATTACTTTACACACTTGTATGATCACTATTTCGCTTACAGTTACATTTACTGAATCACTGAATGAATGAATCCATCCTCTCCTAGCTCACGCTCTTATATACCTAAGCCGACAATTGGCCAACATTCAAATGTCTAACAGTTGTTGCCTGGCAACCACCGAACATCTAGTAGCCATAGGCTGTCAATCATGTCCGACAATTAAACATCGATTTGCTCAATGCTAACTAGGTTTGCAGTTACAATAAATTATTGGCTAAATAGTGAATTCAAATGAATAACAATGTGAACAATATGTTGGCCGCGGGGTTGATCTTTGGACAAAAAACCTGTGACTTTACGACTGGTAACCACACCATAAATGTTTTTTTACAACAAAAACTACCTGCAGTATGTTAAATGCGACCAGTGTCTTTGAAGGAGTAATTGAAAAAATAATTTTTTGGAGAATTTTCTCAAGGATTTTCCTTTTTTTTTTTATTTTAATGAGAGAGCGCCGACAATGCATTATTTACTTTTTTTGTCGCCGTTCCTTGATTTGTTTTCTATTTTGATTGCAACAAATAATCACTTATGGGAATTACTTAATTTTTTTATCAAGAGCCGCATTTCATCGTTGTGCAAACATAAACAGCAATGCTATGCATATAAATCATGTATTAAAAAGGGAACGGTGAATTGTAGTACTATCTAAACACCGATCTGCGTAAGCTCCATATGGTTCATCCAGATGTACCGAACAACGGTCTTTTCAAATGCAGGTATTGTCACTCCTCCTGTAACAATCTGACAAACGTACTGTAATCATACGTGCGAGATTTAAACAAACACAAATTATTTAGGTACCTGGTTTAGGGCTATAGGGCATTCATAAAATTACAACACAATTGGATTTTCCCAAATATTCACGGATCAATGAATAAAATTATAGGAAAATAGAGAAATTGAATGCCAAACATGATACCCATTTATTTTTGAGGTTTCTTTTCTTGAAAGGAGGATTAATAATTTGTCTGTCCGCCGCAGGTTATTTTCGTTACTAAAATAGGCGGCTCAAGTATAGGCACTGTGGAACTGCAGCACCCCCTATTTCCAACTTGCTATTATCGATAACATTTATTGTTAAACAAGAGGTTTTCTTCTCAAAATCCCTGTATTGTACCCACCGATATTTCTGGAATAATATCCGCATTAATTTTAGCTATGAGCCGCCACTTTATTCCACAAAACGAATTAATTTCATAGAATTAATCAGTCATATCGCCACAAACAATTTCCGTAATTTTAAATTATAAATAATGAAATTTTTCTTGTAAATTAAATTTATTTCCATAAATATTTGAAAATTAATGGTTACTCTCATAAAATACAGAACTTTATTGCGTACCAAATACGATATCATCATCATCGCGTTCCAATTCAAAGAATTATTGCGAGAAGCGTCAAAATCCATTTTTTGAGGTGGATTACTTGTCTTTTGCTTTATAATTTTTCATGTTTTTTTTTGCGTTGGTTGTTATTTCTTTCCGTAATTTTCGGTTTTGACTATTCCTTAATATTCATAGCTTTCATGTCTTCTTCTATTTCTTCCGGGGTCTTCCTCTGTTTCTTAGTCCTAATGGTATCCAGACAGTTATTTTTTTGATTAATTCTGCGGGTGCTCTTCTCATTATGTGGCCGTACCATTCCAGTCTTATCTCTTTTATATATCTAACTATATTCTTACCTTCCAGAGTTTCTTCTATTTCTGCGTTTGTTTTCAATCATCTTTCTCCATCTATCGTTACGTTGGGTCCGAGTATGGTTCTCATTACTTTTCTTTTGAATTTTCTTAGATCTTCTTCTTCTTTTTTATTTATTGTTATTGTTCCCATGGCGTACATGAAAACTGGTCTTATTAGTGTCTTGTAAATATGTATCTTCGTTTTCTTGCTTAATTTTGTACTTTTTAGTAGAGTTCTGTTTCTCTTGTAGGCTTGATTTCCTTTTTGAATTCGCTCTGCTATTCTTCCTTTGTCGTTCTTTCCTATTTATGCTCCTAGATAGTTGAAATATGTTACAACCACTAATTATTTGTATGTCCGTTTGACTATCTGTCACCGTGACTATTTATATCTGCGATTTATATCCGGAAATTAGATGATTAAATCATTTGATTTAAATCATGATTATAATCAAGTGTTTTTTTTTTTCAAAAAAAAACATCGATTTCAATCAAAATATTTTTTTTTCCAAAGAAAACACTACTGTAGAAAATAATCTAAAGTAAACTACTTATCATATAAGAAAATTAGAAAGAAGAAACATACATATTTTATGAAAAATAGAAAATTATATTAGAAAATAAAAAATAAATTGAATTATGGCATTAAAAAAATCTAAATTAGAATTAAATATGAACAAAAAATTGCTTAAAGAAACTGTGAGTTTTTCAGACATGCTTTGAACTGAAATTCCTGAAACACTTGACGAATTTTCCATGTCAATTCAAAACTAAATTAATATTTGAAGCAGTTATACAATGAAATGATTCAAATAATTACTAAAAGTATTGAAAACACTATTTGAATAGTATTTCCAACGTCAAAACCAAAAAAAAAATTAAAATCATTAGTTCGTAACCCTTTCAGGTGACTAGAATTTGAAAAAAAAATTTTGGTGAGTAGGATAACATTAAAAAGATCCTTTCGTTACTGACAAAAAATTGCGGGCTGTACACGAATTCGGCACCAAGAACATGAACTCGGCACCGATGTTAAGCCAATTAGCACGGGACGCACATGAACTCGGCACTGCCAATTTTAAATAAACCCACGATCATCGTGCAAGATTGACAACTTTGAAATCACTTATGTTGGGCTGAAATACAATACATAACAACGATTGTTGGCTAGCTCGTTACGTTCGCGCTTATGAAAAACATCTCTGAATATTACCGAATTGCGCTGCGCACGCCTGTGGGACAAAACTTGTGCCCGAGACAGCCGAGAAGAGTGCACTGAACTCCTCATGTTGGGTCGAAATCCAGTTTATAAATGAGTGTTCAAATGTACGGCTAAATTTGAGTCTGGTTTATTATTAATATAAAATTGCATGTGTCCAGAGAATCACACTCAGGTAAAAAGATTAAGTTATTAGTCCTAATCCATAGTATAGTGCCGAGTTCGAGTAGGGGATTAAAGACCCAGGAAGATTGGTGCCGAGATCGAGGCCGCCCAAATTGCGAGCCTAGCATAAAATTAACCCATACAAAAATAGTTTTTATTATAAATCTTTTATATGCGAGGTTTCGGTGACCCCAAATGTATTGTCATCGACAGAAAATCGATGAGCTAATTTTCAGCTCGATTGGATGCCGTGAACATATCGGAACCAAAATTTAAGCACTCTGCTGAGGGATGTAATATAATATTGTTTTATTGTCAGTTTGTCCGCTTGTAGGATTCGAAATAATTGAGGGAGCGTATTTATTTGAAATTAGTTAGGAGGTCGCCAACCCAAAAAATCTTATTTTTCAACGAAGCTCAACAAATCGAATGATAATTAATATAAGCAAATGAAAATTCTTTAAGGCCCAAAATTTGATATCAATTTTGTATTGTGAAGTTATCGGAAATAGACGAAAATATTTGCCTTAAACTTTAACAAATTCTTATTCTGGAAGTAGGCATTTGTGCAATTTACTTTTTGTCCGAAGCTGGGTTCGACTTCACGGCCTTCAAATTACAAAGCAAGCATATTTGCCCTGAGCCATGGTTATTCAGTAAATTCGAAATGTTTTAAACAGAATTTTTTTTTGTAATTTTAATATACAAAAGTGTTTCGGAGCTGGAGATGAAATGATAATGAAATCCAATCGACGCAAACAAGTAGAAATAAGTTTTGATAGTTCGCGAGCAATTGATATAGAAGTTTTAAGTATACCTAATTGAGTGCAGTTAGGCGGGGCACAATTCACAATACAGTGGTAAATAGTCAGGCGCAGCAGCTACTGGCGAGGTTCTACGAATGCAAGACGCAGACAGCAGAGTGAAAGTTGAGGACACACGTGCGGTAAATAATCTTACTGTTGTTATACAATGCCTCCAGGCTCCAATGGAAATGTACCGGACAACGATTCAAACTTTATCAATAAGACAATGCGCCGCATGTGATCCCAAAGCTAATTTAGAGAAAGATATTATAATAACAGAAAATCACTGGTTAAAAAAGTAGCTCTTTCTGTCAATATTCATTTTTTTGATGAATAATATGAAATTTTGATTGAAAAACCCCCAAAATTGGGGGCTGTTGGAGTCGGAGATCCCTAGGCACGTGCCTAATGGATAAGCTGACCCTGGAAGATTTCAACACTCGATTGATGGATTGATTGATCGTGAAATAAAATTTCATGGTTGAGCTTTTTTGTTTAGTTGCGATTCTCATCAGGTCAGTTAGTCCTAAAAAAATTAGATTAGGCATGGCAAATTTTCTTGGATTAAACTGAAATTTTCGTTATAAAGACGTGATGACAAAAGACCTAGAGGAAAATATTTACAGCTTCAAAAAATTATATTTGATTTTATTCACAATTAAGATCGTTATTAGAGTTTTTATTCTTCTATATATTGTAATTTCGAAATTGTACTCTAATCAACATAACTAATGTCATAAGGCGCCAAGCAGGCGCGCCAAACATATGCATGATCGAAGTAAGTTCGTTAGGATGCAAGCTAAACACAATCAAATCATCGTCCAATAAAATTATAAAACTATATTTCTATATTTTGAAGAATTATTTGAATTACGACTACTTTGAATGGAATATTATTATGAAAAATTATTTTTTGCTTTTTTGCTCCAATTTTATTTATTTCAACTTTTACTGTGTTCCAAAGTAGTTGAAAGTCAATATTCACAATTTACCAAAATTTGTTCAAATAAACTACAATATTTATTTTCACTGATTTTCACTTGACACACCAATTGGTCTTCTCAATTATTAACTCAGGCGTAAGCTATGTTTTTATATACTTGCCGGTAAGTCATCTAAAAAAGCGTAGAAAAGTTCGAGATTTTTGCGCCAACGCTCCTAGAGTTTAACGTAGAATATTCGTTGAATTACCAATGGAGACTTTAACGCTCGAATAAGATACGTACTGATTCAACTACAAAAAATAACAGTTTAGTTTTTAATACATTTGTATTTTTAATATGAGTTCTGGGAAAACAAAATTATGAAAAAAATTGTTATGGTGTATCTTTAGGTAATATACAATGTTATAGCACAATATAATGAAAACCGAATGAGAAAATTATGTTTCTGTTAACAGCCGAAATTTATTTTCATACGTTAATTTTGAAATTTATTGGTAATTAACATTTTGTTGTGCCCTCAGGCACTACTGAGGTAGCTAAGGTTAATTGCTGCGTAGAAGGAAATTTAATTTGGTAATATCATTAAAAAACTATGTCAACAGAATACCTGAAATTGTAAATATTTCAACATTTGAATCATATTGATTTTTTCACGAGATACTACATTCATTAATATTATGCACAACTATAAGTTCATAAAAAACGTACTTTTACTTGTAATAAATTAACATTATAATTGTTGGTTGTGTGCAATGAATGCAGCAAATACGCAATCATTAAAAATTCTAATTAAATGCAGCAATGTCAATGTTTAAAACACTGAGTAAGCGTAATGAGTGCCTCTTTTTATAGATGTTCATTTTGTTGATTTGTGTTCAATTTCTACAAACTATGCTTCACTTATTTACGTACATTACAATACATTATAATTTAAAAAAAAAATTATTTGTTTGTGAGTAAACGCACGACAGAAGCGAAATGTTTCTTCCACAATCCTCCCCCAAATGAAACAAAACATTAAATAAAATATTGAACAAAAATACATAAAGTTTAATATTCATTATAAATATTCATATTTCAAATATAATAGTATATTATGCTACAACCACCGAATGAGCGTCATTATTGTCCAGGGTGAAGTTGCATACGATACTTTTTGCAAGAAGTGCACCTAAGTACCCTATTATTGAACTTTTAAAATTTATTTGAATGGTTAAAATAAAATATAATGAAAAAACTTTTTAAACACCATGCTAATATTAAATTGACCAGTTTCGAATAGAATAATGGTATTCTAAATGTTTATTGAGATATTTGGTATTATTTCTATCGTCCTATTTCAGTGATGTTTTTTTTTATAGCCGTGATTATTATTTATGATAACATATGAGCCAATTCTTCGGTTTTTGTCATATCGTTAGTAAAGTCCGCTAACATATGGCGTTACGGGCAAAGATTTACGTTAGTGGATTGCAAGAATCGTTGCTCTCTGCTCATAATTATAAAAATAGACACATGTCGCATCATTCACTGTATGAATGTTGTTTTTTGCTTGTTTCAGGTACGTATCGATGTTCTGCTTCAATGCTACTGCAGTTTTGTTGCTTGAATTGTACTGCAAATGTGTAAGTACGCGCTCAAATTGTATACTTCGTTAGCAATTTTATTTTATATTTCTTTTTCATATTTTATGTTTATTGCTACTGGATTTTCTCACTCTATTGTAAGATAAAAATATCTGCAATATTCTTACACCGAGTGAATGTCGAAAGTGTTAACAAATAATAATAGAATTTATTATTGATCTAGCTAAAAAAGCTGTACAAAAACAATTTTCCTCATCTAAAATTCTCATATCACAATTATCATTTACAAAGGTATGATAAAAATGTTCTCCAAGAGAAAATATGACATGTTGGTTGAATCTAAGGAAAATAATTGTAAAAATAAAGCCAGATCCCGTGACCGCTTTTATTACCAGTCTTCGATGTGGTTATCTAAATTTTTTTAGAATTTATTTATGAATATAAGATTTTTTTAATTAGAAAAAAACCTTCCAATTATAGAGACTAATTTTATTGACCAATACAATTGACAATATATCATTATTATCTATATTTGGTTGTCATGATTTAAATCAGTTGATTTAAATCATGATTTAAATCAAATAAAAAAATCACGATTTAAATCAATCAAGATTTCTGATTCAAATATCTATCAGATTCACATAAAATAAATATAATTATCATCATGTTATAACCTAATTCAACCTTTTATATAGGTGAGATAGTTTGGCCACCCTCTCTGTCCCCAACTGGTTTCTCAGTTTTTAGTGGACTAGACCAAAGTGGAGAATAATTACACAAGTGATTAAATATTATATACCAGTTATTGAAATTGGGTTATAATAATGAAAAGTATGATGAAATAACAATAAAATAAAATTGGGTAAAAATAGAATAAAAAAATCGAAATTTTTTGTTTAAATGTAAAAAAAAATGTGATTTAAATCAGAAAAATCCGATTTAAATCAAAAAAATCGGATTTTTCCAACCCCAATTTTTATAGTGCTGATACGTACAGGCTTACCCCAGATCATTCTTTTTCTTAGCAGATGCTAGGATTTTTGTACATTCTATGATTTATTTGATTTGATGATTGATATAAAAGTTTTAGATGAAGAGAAAATTTGTTTTCAATACATTTTTTGATCACGCCAATAAAAACTGTAATGTTTTTGACAAGGGAATATGATTTAATACTAACAGAAGTAATAAACATAACATAAATTGAGCACCCATATGCTGTATAGCACCTAAAACAGGAACATGATTTCCCAAACTGTCTTGTACTAGAACATGATCTTGATTTAAAATTTTATTTGGAATTTGGAACGAAAAGAAAAAAGTTCAATTGATTTTGGAAAGATAGTGAATATGTGATGCATATTGTATTTTGAAATATTTTATCGATTTCAGCTAAAATAATTATAAAAAAAATATTTCAGCTGATGCCTGAAATCGATAGCATTAAAGTCACTTAAATACATTGCTGTCAAATTCGTAACCATGAATATAACAAATACTATGTTTCACGTTAAAATAGACTCATGGTACTATGAAATTTCTATTTGAATACCAAGACATTAACTGTCGTACTTTACGCTTTGATTTTGGTGGGAGTTTCAAGTACGACGAATTAATCTTCATTAAATCCAAAATCAAAAAAGTTTCAAAGTATGTTGGACTCAATTTATTGCTAAATGAGTCAAATACATGTCATCAAGTTGTGAAATTATATTCAAGCGTTAAATTTTTTTTTATAGCAGCGCCTTTTCTGCCTAGTCTATAAAAGTATAATTTTTTGACTGTAAATATATAACCGACGGAAAACATATTTTTTCGCAACACTGTCCTCTCTCCAGTCCAAAAATATTAGACAGTTTGGGAAACTTGATGTACATATTATAAATACGACGATGTTATTGAAGAATGGCTGTTGCTTAATATATATATTGAAGAAAATAATAGATGTGTGCGTGTCTGTATGTGTATTATCTACCGCTTGACATTTGCGCAAGTGGGCCATTATCTGAAACCACTTTAGTTCAGCTCACACTTTGAACTTCAGCTGAATATTATCTTCGTGGAGTGAACCAAAGATTGAGCTCATAAATTTTGGGTATTTTTTACGTCCGAAGTGTTACACGTTGCTCTCTCGAATCTCGATTCATCCATTAACACTTTTCTTTGTTTTGTTGGCAAATCGTTATTCTTTATGAATCACCGTAAATGGAAATCAGAGATAAAAACTGAGTAATCTAGATAAAATACTTTTTACATTAATCCTATTTTAAAAAGTGTTATTATAAATTCAATTATTTCATTAGTATAGTCTGACAAGGGAATGAAAGATGGAATTAGTTTAGTAATGAGTGTTTTTATTATAGAATTCAGTACTTTAAGGTAGTTATTTGGTTGAAGGTATCTCAAAGCGAAATTATTAGTTATTTCAACCCTTTGCACCCAACGATCTAAAAAAAAAATATTTTTGAATATAGGCCAAAACGTCTTCAACATTTTAAACTTAAGTTAAGTCAATACTTCAAGAAATTGTGAAGTTTTTGTTCCCTCAACATTTATGTTTTTTACTTAGTATCACAAATATTTATTGATGTACCTGACTAATTATTATCTAATTTGGTCTTCACAAATAACATTTCTGACCTATTTCTAGTTATTTTAACGGTAGAATTTAGGATGCAACACACGAAACCAGAACGAATATATCAAAAAATAAACTGAACTTGAATTAGCTAATATTTTTCGAAAATTGTAACATTAGGCACCTCGATATCGTATCAATAAATCTGAGAGCTCAGTTTTACTCATTTTGTTGCAATGGGGTAGGTAAACAAATCTGTAAAAATATATTTATGAATAAAAAAAATATATATGTTTGAATATTCACTCGGTATTCAGTATACTTTGAGAAATTGGTGTAAAAATATTGCATAAATTCAATAAAAAAAATAATGCCGTCGGCAATGTTCGTTCGCATTCGTGATCTAAAGGAATCCGAATCCAAAGATGGGCTACAAGCACCAAAAGGTTGAATGACCTATTGTACTTGGGGTTCTTCGTTTCTCCAAAACGAGTTTTTGAGTATGGATGCGCTTTTCTTCCCTTCAAACAAAAAAAAGTAATAAATACGACTGAACTTTATCGATGCGATAGCCCGCGGTTATGCAGTTTCCGACAACTCGCTGTTTGCAGATTCATTACAGTTACAACTTTTTACTTTTATTTTGCTAGAGCTACGAATTTTTGCTCAATGATGTCACTGCCAAATGTGCGAACTAACTTTATTTACCGAGAACACTTTTAGAACTTCTTAGGAAGATAAACATTCAACATTTTAAAATTAAATCAAATATTATTCTAGTGTGCTTGCACTTTTCCTGATAATTTTACTTTTAGTCCATTTAATAAGAATTCAAGGTAAATAATATTTGAAGGAATACTAGCTTATTTATTATCAATCTCAGACAATATGGCCGATAACTGGGCAAGTCATTTGCCGGGTGATACCATTTTTGAGTTATTGAGTAACTTATTGATTGATTTAATTATTGTACTAGTAGTAAGATGATTCTGATTCTCTAAATTGAAGCCAATTTTTGAAGCGAACAGTGAAATAACGAAAACCAACGGATTTTCAAACGACACCGACTCTCTAACATCGCTCAAAACAAACTAATAATTTACGACTAAATCAGAAGTTGCAGAAATTCCAAATTTTGCACATGTACTCAAAATAAATGTAAAAATATGTAAAATTAATATTAGTTACATATCATTATTGGTACACGAGCTGTAGGTTTGCAAATTGGACACAACGAACTAATATTTTTTAGGTAAATTAGTGGCTCCAGAAATTTGTAATTATTAGTACGTACTTGGAATGAATGTAGGTTCAAGCAGAATAGATATTAGTTATTGCAGCACGAGTTATAGATTCGAGAATTGAAAATTTCAATAGTTGCCCCTGGATCGCTCAAAACAAAGTAATATTTTCTGAGTAAATCGAGGGCTGCAAAAATTGTAAATTCTATGAATATACTTGATATGGATGTAAATATATGTAAAATGAATATTAGTTACTTATCGTTATTGGTACACGAGCTGTAGGCTTGCAAACCGGACAAAACAAACTAATATTTTATGGGTAAACAAGCGATCCCAGAAATTTTCAGTCATAAACTCGTAATTAAAATAAATGTAGGTATAATTACTAGGAATATTAGCCATCAATTGTTATTGGTGCACGAGCTAAAGACTTGCAAATTGGGCAAAACAAACTAATATTTTCTAGTTAAACCAGTAGCTTCCGAAATTTTTGAAGCGAAGCTTCTATCGCGGCATCTTGATAATCTGCATGAACAAGTAAATGACAAAAACCGACAGATTTTCAAACGACACCGACTGGAAAATGTTCTTTTTATTGGTAAAATGCGTAGGAACTTCGCTGAAATGTTTCTTATGTAAAATGCGTAGAAACTTCCCTAAAAAATGTGTAACATCTATTTGTTTGGTATATTTTAATTCTGACCAAAGAATACTAAAATAATTGTACGACCTAAATTGGCTTTAAAATAAAACTAATAAAAATGTGACACATTTAAGAACTGAATGTTGGTACCTTTATTTTCAAGGGGTTATAAAAGAAAAATGTAACCTTGGTAATTTAGTACTAATGTAACTTAAAAACTTGGCTTGGTCCTTGAATAGACGCTCCTTTTGCGCGCTTGCGCGAAAGTCACATGCTGCTGTTGTAAGCAGTAGCTTAGTTCACCCTTTTCGGTTGTCTCAGGCTCAAATTTCGGTCCTTCAGGCGCGCGCAGCGCAATTCAGTTCTTTTCCGGGATACTTCTATCTGCAATCAATTTATTCTATTACTGTTTTAGTGCCACTGACAAAGCTTAATTTTACTATTGAGTCGCTGATATCTCTTGGAAATTGTTCAAATTACTATAGGAGCGCCTATTCGAGAATTTTCTCAAAAACGTTTAATCTTTTTTCGGTTATTAATTTGTATCTTGTGATTTTGTGAATGCTGAAGCGAATAATTGATTACATCCTGTATATTTTACAATTTTACACAGTAATTTCCTTAAAGAACACATGACTTAAATATTTCATAATCGAAATTTGAATGTGTTTCTTTTAAAACAAGTAATATAAAGCTATTAAATTTTATTATGCTCTTATTGTTTCGTACATGCAAAGTGACAGGTTTGTATTGTACTCAAGCATTCAAATCACGAAAATATTTGTATTAAGATTATATCAGTGCTGCTATTACCTTAAGCATTACACATATATAGTTAAATTGCTTACTTGTTACAGTTAAATGTTTTATGTAATAAATAACAGGCATTGTGAGTGAATCTGGTGGATTGTTCACCTAAGGGCGCAGGGTGTAACAGTTAAACGAGCTACCTCGAATAACTTTTATGATATTAAAGATACAATAAAATACTATAGGACAATTTTATGCAGGATCAAGGGGAACACCTGATTATGGAAGAAAATATTTTTTTAATCCAGTGGCTCTCAAGCTACAACATTTTTTTCTAAATTCAACCATTTATTCGTTTTATACCCTTACAATTACTTCCCTTGAGCTTCGTTATAAACACTTTCCACTTTGCGAATTGAATAAAAGAAAATAATTACGTTTGTTAGTGTAAAATTGATGCATTTGTAAACAGCATAAATAAAATAACATAACGGCAAGATGTAAATACGTATGCTGGCATACTCGACAATAATGTATCTCGGCACATATACCAGAATTTATCTAATTCACTAAGATATAAATACTTGTTTACATTAGTCGAATACCTACGCAACTCGTCTGAATAAAATTTTATATTTTTAAGTAATTAAAATAAAGTGAAAAGTTCATGGTAATATAAAAATAATAAAAAATATTTTATTTTGTTGGCAAATATTATTTTGTGTTCATTGACAATAACAAATGGAAGTTATGTACATTTGACATTTATATCCACATATCCATAAATAACAGTTCATATTATTAACCCAGGTTACTAGTTGAAAGTGATATCACTGGAATTTTTATTGTTCCGATAAAACAATTGAGAAGCACATAATAAAATTATTATTCGTTCATCGGGAGCATAAAAAGTAACACTTGGTTATCGAGCACGATAAATGTTTGATAAAATCTAGCACTCATTTGCTGGTACATATAAGTAATATAAAAGAACTTTCACTCTGTCTGTCATAAAAATCAATTCAACATTGACAAATATCTTGAATATCAATTTTCTGTAATAGTCACAGAATAATTATATTATTTCTATTTCAATTTTTTTTCACAATTTGTGGTGGACAGCTTAAGTTATTTGATAAGAAAATATAGTGTGTTTCGTTTCGTTCTGTCCAACTGTAAAATTTGTCGTATGAGTTCAAGGCGAGTTGCGAATGCAGAGGACCATAAACAAATTGATGGAATATTCATTATATTTTGCCTACTTCTACAGTATATTTTTCTAAGTATCAGCTATTTAATTTCAACTGCAATATAACTTTATTTTACATAACATTGATGTCATTTGTCGACCTGACATGGATTCTCTGTAAAAGTGATTTTAAGTGAGAGATAAATCCATTTTAATTGCCGTGCATAAGAATAAATAGTAATCTTGATTAACTTGCATTTTAGCTAATATACTCACTTTTTCCTACTATTAGGTAATTAAATTAATTGAAATGTGCATATTTCTCATGAAATATTTCAAAAATACTGTGAGAATTCAATTCTAGTTTATTAATTTACAGCAGAATTACTTGATATGAAAAAAATTCAATTCTATCACCGCGATCAATTTGTAAGGTTATCTGTAAAGTCTAAATGTCAACTTGTACTCTGTGCTTCCTTGCTGTGTTGTCAATGATAATTAAAATTCAAGTTCGAACTGAAGAGACCCCATTTTATCTTCACTGAAAAACTGGGCATCTAAAAAAATTTATTATTCTGAGAATTCGAGGTGCTTATGAGAAATTCATTGACGAGCTCTGAAATAAATGAGTGTAGAGTGCAGGTGTGGCCATGTATATATTCCAATGTACCTATAACCTTTCCACATACGTTGTTCGGACGATAATTAACATGTGATATTAATTTAAGTGGTTCGCACGGATTGCCAAAACATTGGACGTGGACAGCTCCGCTAATGTCACGGAACTCGCCGCTTGGAAAGTTCACCACTTTCGAAACTTAATACAGCGTTTCTCAAACATATACGCCCTTACATAACCCAAAATATCAAGTGCTCCTTTCGATATACAAAAAAAAAGCGATCTAGTGCGAGAACTCATAAAACCAGTCAATAATACACTTACAAGTTATAATTCACATTATGAAAATAAGCGCTTAAGGGCGAGTCTAACTCGCCTCAGTGTTCTGTATTATAATGAACAATAGCGCACTGGTGATATTTTTTTACTTTGATAAGATTCAAGGATGAGACCACGATTTTTATGACTTTCCAACAATTTTATTTAACAGATTTTTTGTTACAGTTCATAAATATTAAAAATACACAACAGCTAGACATAAATCTCAAGTCCAGCGTTCTGATTGGCCAGAATTCTCTATAAAATCGTACTTCGTTTTTGTCAGTCGCTTACCATCAATCATAACTTTGTACAATTTGGAGATTGAATATACAGGATAAACATAAATGATTGGCCGTCACGTAACTAACGACAGTTCGTATATCTTATTTTTCTAATTTGTGGTACATATTTTTATCATATCTTGTTCTTAGGAATAAAAGAGTGTCCGAATGTTTGAAATTGAACTATCAAAAAAAAAATCAAAACCAGACAGTATTAACGATCACTGTATTTGTTGTTCTTATTTATTTAATGTGTGTGAACTCTTCTGTCTCCGAGGTGTCATCTGATTAAATTTAAACATGAATAAACTAAATAATATTATAAGGGCCCCCATTTTATTAGTTTCAATCCGATATCTCACTTTTTACCCGCTACGAGTGTGGCAGACAATTATAGTGCATTCGGTAGATTGATTAATATTTCCTCAACCAATTAAAAAATATATATTTGTATTAAAGAATAAACTTTGATAAATCTAAGCTAAGACAAGGCTTTTGTTGTTTAAAATTCTCAATTTGTTGTGAAAAAATGCCTTATTTCAGGTGCTATATATTCTTTTAAAAAAATCTCAGAGTTTTTTGCTAACGTCTAGTTATCGTGTACCTATTAATTAGTAAGGCTAAAAAGTATAAATTAAAGTATCGTTAATTGTTATTATTGAAATCTAATAACTTGTTTACAAACTGCAACAAATTATAAAAATTAAGGTGTGCTGTTGTTGAAGCAATAAAAAATCAAAGGTTTTACGTCGAAATAAAAATGTTTTGAAAGCACTGTAACCTGTCGTTATTATCTTTGAAGTGCTGCTAAGTATGAGTTCGAGGGCTTATGCCTCTGTTTTGTTCGTCACGCAATTAAAGTGCGTATGTGTTCGCAAAACGGCACGCCCTAATTTCCAAATGAACCGTGGCATTTCTCATTCGCTTGATCGGTGACCGCTATTGGAGCTCAGTCGTTTTTACCTTCAAACACATTTACGAAGACGAAGCCACAAAGAGAGATACAATCATTACAATCGGAAATTATTACTGACAAGAATAAATTAGCAATATAGACAATATAATAAATATTCTACATATTCATCTTTTAAAATTGTAATTTTATTTTTAAATTTATTGCCTCAAGAGCTATGAGCAAACTTTTCTCTTTTCTCCTCTTTGATTATTAACCCATACAAAATTTTGGTACATTATACCATCCCCACAAAGCTATAAATTTTGCACCCCATAAATTAATTATTACACAACCAGCACATTTTCCAAATCGCGTAAAAATATTCGAATGTACCAAAAGGAAACTTGAAGCATGTTAAAATCAGATGACCATGGGAATAACCTAATAAAATTAAAGATAAATGCTAAAGCTCGATAAAATATTATTAGTTGCAATAAAGATTACTGTGTTCATTGTTTCTATATCGTCATAAATCATAACTTAATTCAAATTCATTATAAAATAGATTTATATACTTAATAAAAATCATTTTTGTAAAACTATATGTCAAACTGACGTTAGATTCATGTTCAATTGATTCAATGCCTTATATTTCCATAAATGTCGCTAATTTTATACATTGTCACTTTCAATATTTCTTGATATTAGTCATGTCTAATTGATTTGAATCCAGAATTTTATGCTCCAAATTCTGTATGATTTTACTCGTTAAGGTTCAATGTTGAAGATCCGCGTTCACTACCCTGTATGTTCCAACATTATTCTATATCAAGAAATAAATAGTAATAATTTAATATAAAATTTTGAAGTTTGATCCTATCCTTATAGCATTATTATTGGAAATTGGTTGGTTTAAAGGATCGGAATAAATCATAGTCATTGTAGACACAGTTTATTTGGACGTTTCGGTTGTCACAGCAACCATCTTCATCGAATGGATAATTTTTTTTCCTAAATAGATTCCTAAGGAAAACATTGATATCGTTTCCTTTCTTAAATTAGCAAAAAGCACAGTTTTCAAACCAAAATGGTAAAACAAGAATTTTTGCTGAAGATGGTTGCTGTGACAACTGAAACGTCCAAATAAACTGTGTCTACAATGACTATGATTTATTTCGATCCTTTAAACTAACCAATTTTCAATAATAAAGTAATAATTTAAAACAATAAATTAACCAATATTGAAATAACTTCATATACATTTTGAATGAGATATTCAAAGAATAAAATAAAAAATACTTAATAAATATTCCCATTTATATTTCAGATAAAGTGAAGAAAATTTAATAAATAAATATTTACTATTTAAAAATGGTCAAAACACCTGATGAAAAATGTTGCACCTACCCTTGCTTCTACATTTTTTTCTTATTTCTTCCATTGTTAAACGAAATCTGTGGAGTGTGCGCTTTAATTTCACTTTCGAATTGTAACTTTTACCATTCGCTGTTATTATCATATATTATAGCAGTGGACAGACGCTTGGAAATTTTTGTTCTCACTTGCGACATTCATTTCACATGGGTGTTATGTAGTGAAGGGATCACGAACATTCCTCCAAAATCAGATAATACCACAAAACAATTATTGCTAAGAAAGATACGAGGCATGAATTATAAATACAGCTCAATCTTTCTCAATACAAGTTACTGTGAAATAAATGATTATCTCTATTAGATATTTTCAATTTTTACTTATTTCAGGACCGGTTTATACATCCTCGGACATCATTATCTGCCGAGTAATTGGGCTTACTCTGTGACACAATCGATAAATTTTATCGATTTTTATCTATTTTCATTTTCAGTATTGAATTAGAATAATCTTCAGAAGATACCAAGCACGATTAAATCAAATGCAATTTTCGGTTGACAGCTTGCCTTGTGTTGCATTTATAACTTGTCTAAGAAAAAAAAAAACCACTTGCAATTTGAGATCAGAAATATATATTTAATAATATGAGATAGGTTTATTTCTACATTTGTGACGTCACATTGAATACCTCGAATTTTTTTAATCTAAAAATGAATTGATTTTTTTTCTGAAGATCACAGGCTAGATTTAGTACAAAACGATGTAAAACTCTGCCAGTCAATAAAATTTGAGTATTTATAGCGCTTCCTGAAAAAATATCATCCATGTGGTTATCGGAGGACCTGATGTTGGTCTATGCCCTTAAGTGGAATAAAAAAGACTTAATAATCAAATTGCTTGTGAAACTAAGTGATTTAAATTTTTTCTCGCTGAAACAGAGGGTCGGTATATATGTTTTATAAGTTGAATAAATTTCTGTGTCGATATTATTGAAACGATGGTTACATTCACCGCATTTATGCGAATGCTTGAATTTTATAATTTAATTCACTGCATATCTTCGTTATGAACTTTGCGAAGTTTTTGCTTTTTCCTGTAGTTTTTCGAAAGATGGCAGATAATTATTTTCGTTAGCATTAAGCGTATACGAACGTAGACTGTTAATATCAAGAGAAGTTTTTGCAAATGGATAATTGTATATAATCAAGAACTAGCTACGTATGCCTTATAAGAGCATCTGTTTAATGTGTACGCATTTAAGGTGAAGCAGTTAGCTGGTTCACTTAAAATACTGGATTAATTTTGCGGGTGTTGTATTGAGTAATTGGTGTAAATATTGATTTATTGATTGTCAAACTGCTAAATTGCCATGTCGCTTTTCTTATTTTATGTATTTATTTTATTATAAAACCTCAGATCTGGACTACAAGAAGTAATTTTTCATCGGAGTATAGAAAGAATTGAATATCAGTTACATTACAGAGGTTTCGAAAACCACGAATATTTCTGCGTGCCGCTAACAAGATTTTGTACTTAGTACCTAAATAAGTGAGTTAAATTATGTTCCATGTTCCAGTAGGTTTCATTCTGAAGAATTTGTCCTTATTTTTATTATCCAAACCAGTGTTGAGAACAAATGTCACTTGAATAACTTCCAGGTTTTTTCAACCGGTAAAACATAAATCGAAGCGTAGGTAAATGAGCTAGAAAATAATGTTTATTAGGAAATAGTGATTTGTGCACACATATGAGTGCCCTGCAAGGAAGCACAGGGCATTAGTTGACATTTGGACTTTACAGATAATTCAATGAATTAATCGGTGACACTAGCAAAACTCAAATAAAAAGTCAAATTCAGGGTCGGAATTCGACTGCCACGCATTTAAGTATATGGAGATGAAATTGGAATGTATAAACAACCAAGTTTAGAGGGAGTCGTTCTTCTTGCTCTTAAAGGAATTGTTTATTGTTGAAATGAAAGAAAATAAAAGTTTTATTTTGTGATACACACTGAAACAAACACTATACAATTTATTTCTTACTCACTAATATTAAACTTCAGCTACAAAGCCACTAATATTTATTTACAATAAATTATTTTTTATTACTCTTCGTTTCTTGCGGATCAAGCTCTAGATATTCTCTACTACCCAGTCAGGTTGTTCGCCCCTATTATTCGGATGTCCATACGTCTAGAAATTTCTACGTCTTTCTAGCAAATTGCTTGAATGTTCGACACAAAGACATGAAAGGCTCCGCTCAGACGGAGTTGGATTCAGGGCCTATTTTATTTTTATGAATTATAACACCTTCGTACGGTACACTATAATTGTTGAAATTATCGAGATACAGGAAAATGAGTACATTTTCAATGCAGGATGAACAGGTCATAAAAAAACTCGAAAAAACTGAAAGTTAGCCTTTTTCAAATCGGTGATGTGCGCACATCCTTCTTGAGGCAGCAAAGCTTTGCAGTTGGGAATGATTCCCCGCGGCTAAAAAAAAAAAAAACATGGTTTAAAACATTGGATTTCACATGTAATCAAATGATAAAATATTCTTCTTCGAGCGTACATTGGTCGAGGAAAGATTTTACTGAATTTTCTGTTAGGTCTTTAAGCGTTTGTAAATGAATGCGGATTATATCAGCATCACTTTCAACTGATTGAATGGTGTAACGATGCTTGATGCTCGGGTGAATGTTCTACTAAGTCTAGGTGTTCATTTGCTCTGTAGCTATTAGGCTAGTTGTCGTTAGTGCATGGCGCTTCATTCTATCTTCTGTTGGTGTTCAGTCAGTCGTCGCCGATTGCTTAGCGCTCAGGCGCTAACCACATAATAGCTTCGCGCGGCAACCTTCACAAGGCCACATGGAACTAGTTCCATGTTCAGAGAGTGAGACAAAAGTAAAGACTCGTCTACTCCCACTACCGGTGGACGGTTGTGATTATGACGCTGAATACTGAATACCTAAGTACTATTTCACTTATCAGTGAAATTACTTCTCTGGAATCATCTCACGAAGCACTAACAGCAAAAGTAAACTAATTTCAATTTGGAATGGTCGAACCAAACAGTAATCGAAACAAATTACTTGATTTTATCAATCGGTTAGGTATTTAATAGTTCTTGAATGAAGATGGAACTCGCTGAAGGCATCACGTAATATCGCTATCTAATAACACTAAATTTTACTGTAGGCTGTTAAGTCATACAGCTAACTGATTTCGCGATCAGATTTCGCAATACTTTTTGTAGTTAACAATCATTTCGAAGAAATACTAATTCTTTTAATTGGATTTATTTAAGGCAGTGCTGTACGCATTTTAAATGTTCAGTTCACCTTCACAGTGTCCTCTGATTGCTGATCGTGTTCAGCGTTGATGTTTCGGTCGAGTAGCTCATTAATGGCCGGGTGTGGTCAGATCAGATTTTCGTCTTGCTACGCTTACTGTCGCTCTTGTATGGCATTTTCAATTTTGACATTTAACTGACAAGTGAAATCTGGCGACACTCGTACGTAAGACCATATGAGGACCACTTTATGTAGCCCATGTACGATAGTGTCGGTGATAGTTTTCATTGGATGCTGTGTGACGAATTTACAACTGATAACCCCACTATTTCGCTATATCCAACGTTGTTCTAAAACTCTTGAAGAGGCAAGGGGCCCGTGGGATTGGAATGTCTGGACAAATTTATCGGAGTTATTTATTTCGTCGGCAGGTCAACAGGCATGTTAGAACTTCGTTATGGCACTACTGGACCGCTGGACCAGTTCACTATTCAGTATATGATCTTTGCGCGCACTTAACGATCTCCCTGATTAATATTCTGGTCGATTTGTTTTTATAGGTATTTTTAATTAACAACTGTGGCCTTTGATATTTTCGAAATAAATGATTTGATTAGTAATTTTTTGTAAATTTTCATATTAGATTTCTTAGACTCATACGATTTTGTATGTACTAGCGTCCGGGCATAGACCGTTTGAGCAAGGTCTTCCGTAATCCCTATGTACCACTTGAGCACGGCGGAAGCTTAACAGATTATTGGATAAAACGTAAACAAAGACAGTAAGTAAAATGTTAAATCTTTAATGTACAATGCAGATAGCCGAAATAAACCAATCACGTGAGAATAATGGGAAAAAAACACCCTAATTGGATTATTTTCAGTAAAATGAATTATGTTAGCTGTAAGAAAGCGTAAATATTTGTAAATATGTTTTTTTTTTTACCTATATAGTTTATATCAGTCGTTATTTGTTTATGATAAAATAAAATGAATTGCTATCCAAGTTTGTTTATTATATTAACTAACAATTTTTGGCATTTAGAGAAGATACATTGTTTTGAGAATAAAAGATTAAAGTAATAAACTTGGCTCAAACGGTATATAGGGATTAAGAGAAAAATGCTCAATTGGTCTATGGGATTAGGACAAAACTGACCGCCCCGCTCAAACGGTGTATCCCCTAGCGCCCGGAGCTGCTTCGCAGGTCTAAGCCTTAAAGGCACCATTCACAATTAAATAAATTGTGGCGATGGTAGAAATACTAATGTGTAAAAATGAAGCCGAACAGTCTGTCGGACACTATTCAAAATATATGTAGGCTATAATTTAATGCAGTAAAAAAAAGGAAACAACAGATAATACATATTGCATTTCAAATCAAAATTAAATAATGCTCTCTTACTAGGTACTTCAAATTTATTCATCTTATCAACTTTATTTCTCGCCATAATTCGGACTCATCATATGAATCTCTTCTCTGTGAGATGAGTCAATATTGCAGAACTTTGTATCTTTTCCTATTTATAATTTAAATTAATTTTGAAAATGATCTCCTCCCTCAATGGCCGAACAAAGTACGGTAATAATGATTTATGCAATAAGAGTTTATAGCTGAGCACTACGATATTGACCGAATGTCATAATGCTTGTTTACATTCGTATTGTATACTAAAGTACTAGTTGACATTTAGACTTTATACAAAACCGAACAATGGGTTGATGACAGATGTACACAAAATAATGATTCTCCTATTCCTTTAATATCATCGACTTCCATATTTTAACACTTATTGAGAAGTAAAGGCACAGCTAAAACCACAAATGCATGGAACACTAGTTGAGGAATTGACAGTTAAAGCCAATTTTAACCATACATGTATTGATCGCATTTCAGTAGAAAATTTTATAAAACAAATGAAAACATTAGGAAATCAAGTATTTAATAAAATTTCTATTACAATACTGAAATCACGCCACAAGTCATTAAATATATTTTTTTTAACTGACTCTTTTCCCTCTTTTCTTGATTGATTAATTAATATTTGAATACATCTTGTAAATCGTCTTCAAATTACTTTTTCAATAGTTCTGCTGTTTTTATTATAATGAGGGGTAGGCATGTGCTTGGTGTGCCCAAAATTTGCAAATCAAACTGTATCTAAATTTTTAGCGCGCATTTTTACGCACTTTGGCTGTCTGGCTGGCTGACTGGTGTGACGCTGAGATCTCAGCAACTACAGCACTTACAGACTTTAAGCAGGTACTAAATGAAAGATGCTGATTTGTAAGTTTGCACAAACTGCTAGATTTTCTTATTCATACACCCAGTTTTGGGAAAAAATTGAAACAAAAATTGAAAAGGTAATTACTGCTGAACTATGCATAGTTGAATTCTGAAAATTGCTGCATAGAATGAGCAACATATCAGTAATTGAATTTTATACCCGAAATTTCGAACCGATTTGGGTTAGTACCCATTTTAGGGTGGAAACTATTTATTTCAATATCTCGGGAGTTACACAAGATATTGACATGCGGTTTTCGATGTTATTAGTATCAGAATGAGTTCGACTTCTGTTTTTACGATTAATTTAGGCCAGTACATGACTACCCGTTACTTATTTTCTTGAATCTGTAGCTTTGGAGGTAATTTCCAGGGATTTTTTTTATACAGCTTTGATGAAGATCAAATTATTATTTTAAGGTACAGCATATGACCTCCCGTCAGTCAATAACTAAACAATAAAGATTAGAAGGTATTTTTGCGTTTGTACGTGCACAAATTATGTACCTATCAAATAGTCAACTTGAAACTGGTACTAAATAAAAGCTGCTGTGTCGTAGGTTTGCCCAAACTGCTTGATTTCAAGCTCAGTAATTGTGCGAGCTGGTAATTTGTGAAATCTCTGAAATAACAGGCATTCATGAGCTGTGAAAAATGCGCTTCCATCATCAAGATGATTCTTCAATTTTTTTTCGTAATATGGAAAACTCGCACTGACTACGGTTGTGTGCTTATGTCTTTAACATTTTTTATTTATTTCGTCCCATTGAGCCGATTTTTTAAATTAAACATTTCGAAATTTTGTTTGTAGATTCAGATTCAGACTACTAGAACTAATTGAAAAAGTTTTTCTGTTTATAATATGAATTTAAATAAATTATCGGGAATAGCGTAGTGCATACATCAAGCAATGGACACCTGTGAAATACGATCAGCCAAACTTGGCCAGACACATGAAACCATAGTAACGTAAAGACAATGGATGCAACCATGGACCGTGATACCGTCCAGAAGTTCTCAACAAAAACACAGAAATCTTATACAATTTGCTGTTTATTTATTTATAAGCATTGTTCATTCCCAAAAAACTTATTCACCTATTTTGGTGCTCCATCTCTTTGACATTTGAAGCAGTAGTAGAACTTGAACTGTAGTTTAAAATTTATCTCATTTGGAATGTGGAATTTGACAAGAGCGTATTGCGCAATGCGACACCACATTCAAGGTATCAAGTTGCAGGATTCAGTGGCCAGTTTGACCACTCTTTGTCATCTCCCGTTACTGTTTTACATTTATCAGCTTACCACATCGTGGTGAAATCTTCATTCATACAAACTTAAAACTCTACCAAATATTTTGGAGTATTAAGTTCTTGAAGACCAAACAACTTATCTTTTCCTCATTATGAATATATTAATATTTTTTCAGATAAATTAACATGATTGTTTCATTCGACAAGTTTGAAATTTGTAGCACATAAATGTGTCGATTATAATAATGCCATCTTTGTGTACCCTCTAATTTATACGTTATTGAAGTAATTTATTGAGTCTGGTACAATTTACAGAGCCGTTGCTACAGGGAATTGTGTTTATGTGCGCTATAATATTTGCATATGACAAGTTGTATACTGTGGCTGAATTATTAAAATTTTACCGCCTGATCTATTAGTCCGTTCGCATTTGTCGACACTGCTCTTGTTATCGATGCTTCTGAACTGACCTGAAGCTTCGTCAAGGACCTAAATTCGAATAGTGTGGATTCGGCCTAGGGCAGCTTAGATACCGGATGCTAGGTTTCACGCCTTAGCATTGATCCACTTTACCAAATAACAAATTTATTATCTTCAATCGATAAATAAATCTTGTAAATTTGGTATTCAATTCTAAAAATTTTAATAAGTTGTGAATTGGACCAGTGTTGCACGCGAGGCGAGACGTATGATTATAAGATAACGCTAGACTTGGAAAAAAAATTGTTTCGGGCTTCAATCTTCAATAACACTCTTTTCACCTTTTTATTTGAACGAAATTTTGGCCTTTCAAATGTTTTTTTTTTTAGTTTTGCTGCTAAATCAGGAGAATATGTGGGATGATCAATCAATTCAAAACCTAATTTATTAATTTTTGTGCAAGCTACTTGCAGCACCCCCTTAGACATCTTTCTTCAAGATTTTTCCAAAATATTTTTGCGAGCTTCATTTAATGATGAAAAAAAATAATTTGAGTGACAGTCTTGCACTGATGTAATTAATCTATATAAGTACCTCATTTTTATTCCAAAAAAAAGCAAAAACTTTTCCGTCTGATTTCTGTATGCGAAACTTCTTGACACCTGTTTCTATCCATTCTTTCGACTGTCTTTTGTTTCTGGATCATGATGATAGCCACAAATCGATCCAAATAGTTTCAAAAGGACTACAAATCAACTTTTGGATGCTGTATGACTCTCAGCCGTTTTTAGTCCACTATACTGATATTCTTTAGTAACAGGTCTTCCAGCACAGTTCATCACTAATGTTGATTCTCCCTAATTTTTTTCTAGTGGTACAGGAGTGGTCAGTCCTATTTTGCACAAAAAAATCACAAAGGAACAGTAAAAAAAAATCTTGGCTCAAAATTGTGTTTACGTATCGACTAAATGTCAATCATTTCTGCAGATAAACAAGTCCTTCGATTTTCCCAAACTTTAAATCGATGTGGCTGCGACCACCTACACCAAGTAGTTTCGCTAAAAAAAATTGAAGAAACGCAACTTTAATAATTGTAATTATTTGTCACCTTGACAGTTATTAAAAATGATCCCAATATTTTTTGTTCAATAATCCATGACATTAAGTTTGTTTTCATATTTTTCAAGTTCATCAGGCACGTTATTAATTTCTTCAATATTGTTTAAATAATGACCAATTTTCATTTGCTTTGTTTCTCTAAGGGCAAGTTGAAGACTCTTTATAGTTTCTAAGCTATAAATTAATTACATTTGACTAAAATAAATGAGATTCTTTGTTTTGAAAGAAAAGCTGCTCTTTAATCTCATTTGAAACGGGTATCTACTTTTACATTTCGCTGGATTTAAATAAATCATTACTCGAGATTAAATACAAAGCTGTCAAACCATATGTAAAAAGTCAACGAATTGAATGCCTTGGGCACTAGTTAATTCGAAACGGGCGGACAAGCACACTGAGCCTGGTTCAGTTGACTTATCTGTCTCAATAGGAAGTGATCACTACATCTGGGATTTGAAACCTTATGAGCACATTATTGGTACAAATATTTATTGTTATTTCTTTATGTACATTACATTACAGAAAAAGGGTTTCTTGATGTAATAAATTATTTGTTATAGGTACTTTACCTTCGGTTTAACATATCTTTATATTAAGACGCACAATTCAGTACTAGCAATTCAAATAATCGTTAGTTGAACCAAAAAAGCTATCACCACTAGTTGTGTACCTAAAATTGTTGAATAATTAATAAAGAAATATTGTAGGACTTTTTTACGATATCAAAGTATCAAGACTCATATTATTGATTCCTCTGTTTGAGGTTTTCACATGGGTTTTTCCTCAAACCTTGGATGAATGCCAAATTATTATTGTTCTATATATAGAATCCAAGTTTTCACATTTAGTCTTCTGTATATTTTTAATTATCCAGATACTTGTTTTTTGTATCAATTTTTTTTTGTCGATGGCTTTTGGTTTAAGGGTTTTTAATTTTATTCTTTTTGAATTACAGTTGTTACTGTGCCAATCATAAGTGCTGTGAATGTCAACATTGACCGATGGATGAGATCATTGACGAATGTAGTTTGTCAAAAATCAAAATTATTGCCATTTCTTTGAATTTCTGCGTAACCTCAGTAATTGTTAAAAAATGCTATAAACGACTGATGAAGGATCAATTTTTTTTATTGTATATAATAATGAACATTGAAAAGTACATATATTTTCTAAACCACGAACTACCTACTCGTATAATTTATGAGGTTACTATTTATTGAGTTGATATTAGATAATAAAATATCAGTAAGTAATGACGTGCCATGGTCATTGAAAGTAATTATTTATAATGACTAATTTTCCGACAATATAATGAAAATTCACAATTAAAACGGTACCTAAATCACTAAAAATGATCAAAATACTTTTGGCTATTGTTATGGTCAATATGGTAAATTCAGCATTATTCACAAATCACGGCTAATAAAACAAATAATTTTTCGTGATTATAGAATAAACTGAATAAAATATTCGATAATGTTAGTTCAGCACAAACAAAAACACTACCTAAACCACAAACTACTCGAATAAATATTTTTCACGATTCCGCCTTGACGACACCGTAATTGTCGTCAAGAAATTGAGCCTCGCTCGTAAGCTTGCCAAATGTTAGCTTTGACCGGCGTAAATCCGAGAATAATATTTTCTGCGCTGGTGATTATCAGCATTCACTAGTCATTACTGATTTTATTTTTTAGTCGGTGGTGTACACCGAAAATGATTAGAACGCATAAAATTGAATAAAATATTCGAAAAAGTTAGTCAAGCACAAAAAAGACTTTACCTAAACCACAAACTACTCGAATAAATAATTTTCAAGTTTCCGAAATAATATTTTCAGTGCTGGTGATTATCAGCATTCACTAGTAATTAAAATTACTGATTTTATTTTTCAGTCGGTGGCGTTACACGGTACACAGTTTACCGAAAATGATTTCAATGCATGTCCAGACACAACGATTATCAACATTTACTGGTAAATGACAATTCCGGATTTCGAATATTCGCGCTAAGCTAAGATGATGTTTACTCAATTTTTTCTTCAAGTTGATTGTTTACAAAAAATGATTGTCAACATTTTCTGGCAAATATTAACAATCTCCAGCTTCGGACATTCACGGTAACACAGTGATTACTGAATTATTTCTGTTAGTCGGTGGAGTACGGTGTGCTCAAGCCGCAGAAAATGATTTGAATGCATGTCCAGAAGAGTGTCCCATCGCCATCCCCTGGTGGTTGATTGTGATTGAGTATGCGTTATGGCTACTTGGAAAGGTGCGTGCAACAATGCAGTGGCTGGCTACCTTGCTACCTGTATACCTGGTCGAAGTGTGTATGTTTTGAATGTTTGTTTATGCGCGTGCGTGTGTTTGTGAAATGGGCGGTCCATTCCGACGGCTCGAGGTGGCCAACGTTGGTTCCGACTGCATTACAGAGTTCCAAGTTCTCAGAGTTCCCTTTCTTCAGTTCTTGTGCGGACGTCGAATTGACGAGCAATAACATACGACATGTGCTGTATCAGCACGCACCAAGTGACATTTCCTAGGCTAGTGATACAATAAGTGATCTGATTGACCAGTGACAAACTGTTAAGTGTGGTGTTGTTTTGGTGTACATTAGTTCCGATTGCCAGTTGTTTAATTTTGTGCGATATCAATGTAAGTTTCTTATCGTGTGAATTTACAAAATTTGTGATTACCATTTGCATAAAATACGTTACGGGTTGTCTTAAGCTGTGGACACCGCGATCGACAGAGGGTTGCAATGTTTGTCTTTGGTAGTTCGGACGCGGTCAGGTATCGACCTTCGTACCTGCACCAGGTCTCAGTCTGGACGGCTTTCAAGGGTGTACAACATATAGAACCACTCTAAATAAATCCAACTCTTTTCCTGTATTACATCTTAATTTTCACAAATTTCCCAAATTTTGAAGAAATATCATGAAATTATTTTTCAGTTTATATTGGTTGCTGAAATTTGATTTACTCAGTATATTCTTCTCCTACACTAAATATTCGATGTTAGTTCTCCTACACTAAATATTCGATGTTAGTTTCTATAGAATCTGTTTGTAAGCACACCAAGTCCCTATTCGTGTCTTGCTATTAGGTAGTTGGGATTAATATAGCTAATGAGAGGTGGTGGTGACCGTTGCTCTGCATGACACATGGACAACCCTTACTAGCCCTGTGGGATATTGACTGTACCTGTGCACAGGTATTGTTCGCAGTGCGTCGGAAAACACTATGTTCCCTAATTACCAAGGTCCGTAGCAAAGCAGCACCAAGTGCGGTATTACACAGTTCTTTAGAATCGCACATGGTACTATCATTCCCATTATGATTAGAATAAAAATTGCAATGGTTCTCACTTGAAGCAGACCAATTTCCTGATATTTATCAGAGACAGAAGAATTACTTGAATTTTGATTAACTGACAACCAAAAATCTTCAATTTTGCAGCAAGTACCAGGCTAAGATGACTATGGTCGTAATTCCTAGTTATTTTTACTCCATACTCATACCAAAAAATGAGCTCAGAAAATTTGAGAAAAATATGGTTATTAAAAATATTTTCTTCCTTCATTCATCGAAATGTAGCACTATTCAAATTTTGAAAGATCAAATTAACTGATGTACATCTATATAATATAGTGTTAACGTCGTTTCATCAAGCTTAAGATGATTACTCGAAACGTCCAACAATATGTAATTATTAATTTAATGGACTAAAACGATGGAATGAAAAAGTAGATGATGTAGTTAATATTATTGGACTACATCAAGGTCTTTCAAACTACTTCAAAATATGGACTGAAATGCATATTTTTAAATTTATAAAAATAAATTCGATCGTCGATCATCTTCAAGTTGCCGGAAATCGTCTTATAGGCAAATTAAAAAATATGTACAAGGGATTCGATAACATACATTTTATTTATTATAATATCCAATGTGGTTTAACAGTAAAAATTTTAAAAAGTATGTATTTTTGTACAAAATGTATTTTGTCTGGAGCTAGTTTTAGAAATTCTGTTTTTTAGTGTCAAATTTGACGTTTCACGTAGAAATTCTAATATATTTTCATGTTTCGAATATTGCTGATCGAATTTTCATGTCAATATGTAAAACATATTAGAAATATATTAAATTGATGACAGATTATTCATAATAAAATTTTAGGTTGTATGAATTTGAGACAATTTTTCAAATTATGCTTTTTAAATCGCATTCTGACCAAAAGCACATATAGGTACAATTAATTCAAACTGACAATTGGCTGTCATGCCATACCATGACTTCAAATTGTTTAGTTTTTATCTTTTTCTGGCTTTAACCTCTAAATTGTAATGTTTTCTATAATTTAACTTAAAATTTAACCAACAATGTAATATTTCAACTTCTACATAAGCTGATGATGGCGAGCCATTTCTGCACCGAAACGTCCAATTTAAATCGTATGATTAGATTAGTGTAACAAAATTTGACAACGTATTCCTGAAATGATATTTTCAAATATTATGTGAACACAATACACTATTAAAAAATTGAACAAAATAACTTGAAAGGCAAAAAAAATTACTGCAATTTATAAAATACTGATGTCTTGATATTAGTAATTTAAAGAAGAAGAAAACTGAATACATTTATATTTCCATATAAGTCTAGGTTTAAATAATATTTCTAATATTCGACAAAGCTCCAGTAGTTTTCTTCTCTGTTGCTATTTGAGCCAAGAAATCCTACTCTTTAATTTATTCTGTCAAATAACAATTTTTACTTGACCTGAAAAATTTGCCGTTAGATTTTGCTAAACTAGTCCTGAATTATGTGCTTCGAAGTATAATATTGAAATATATTCTGCTAATGAGTACTTTGAAAATATGTGCAAAATATAATCGAAACCAACCCCTTGACTTTGAAATTAAAATATAACTATTTAGGCATCATGACTGAAGATAAGAACTATTCTTATTTAAAGGTGATCATGAATGAATGACCGTACTTATTTCATTTACCTATATATATTGTTTTTCGAACTTTTTGATACATATTTTGGTCATGTCTTGTTTTTAGGAATAAAAGAGTGAAGATTTTTTTTTAAATCAAACTGTCATCTATATAAATTTAAATTCTGAAGTTTGATTTTATTCTTATAGCATTATTATTGAAAATTGGTTGGTTTAAAGGATCGGAATAAATCATAGTCATTGTAGACACAGTTTATTTGGACGTTTCGGTTGTCACAGCAACCATCTTCAGCGACTATTTAATAAATTACATGATTTTAACATAACATAACATTATATAAAATCATGTAATTTATTAAATAGTCGCTGAATATGGTTGCTGTGACAACCGAAACGTCCAAATAAACTGGGTCTACAATGACTATGATTTATTCCGATCCTTTAAACCAACCAATTTCCAATAATTTATATAAATTGTTAGGTTAGAATAATCACAAAGATGCGGCACGGTTAATCATTTATTTCCTCTTTTTTAATGACAGAAGAGTCAATAATTTGATTATTATTCAAAAATGGTTTTAAATTTTTGTAAAACAGTTTTTATGAATTATAAGCCGGAAAAGTTTTTATATTAAATAAAACAATTTATTTGGTAATTTGTATAACGATAGCATATTATTTAAGGAGAGTACAATGTAGGCTATATTACACGAGGATGTAGCTTGTTCCTACAAATATTTTATGTCTGAACTTTATCTTAAAATGACATTTCACACAAAATATCACGATGCATTTGATAATTGAATCAAATAAAATGAAAGTGAAAATTTATCGCTGAAATACCGACTATGATACAAGCTAAATAAGACAAGAGTTAGTAAATGTAGAGAAAAAAAAAGGAAAACTGGAATTAATATAAAAATAGTTGAATGCATAATGCGTCTATATTCGAACTGAAGGTAAATATGTTATTTCTTATGTTACCGCTTAATTCCATTATAGTACTGAAAACATTTTATACTATGGGCTGTGTTGAACTGTAAATGACCTTTTATTCAGTAAAATTGAAATTTCCAGGCCTTAAAGCTTTAAAACATATAATTTTTATACAGTTTGAGAGTATTTCCGTCATAAAATAAATTAATCTTCTGTCATTTTCCCAAAAAAGTTGAAAAATACAATCCCAAATTAATAAAATTTGAAAATGCCAACAAAAAATAGTAGAAAAGTTTTTTTTCGCATAGAAATATAATGTCCCAGGAACACTGAAACTGTTTCTCTAACACGTCATCTTAAGATTTTGAGATTTTCACATCTAGAAATTAATAAAAGCTTTTCAAACTATTGACGTTTCGGTGAAACATTCGGTGCAACTTTATTAATAAACTGATGTTATTTGAAGTTAAAATTTAAAGTGTGTGAAGTGCTTATGAATGACCATGAGCTTTACTCCCACGAAGCATTGTACACATACTTTGACTGGTGTTTAATTTTTCATATTCGAATACCAAAGGTGTCAACTTCTAATCTTCTATAAGTCTATAAGTTCTATAAATTGTTATAATAACATTGCGTCAGAATAACTACATACATATTCGATGTTCCCAAGTTCGCACGTTATTTTATTAATGAGATTATTTTACAAAATATTGGCATTGACAATGACGTGTGTTACGTTTGTTTAATTATTCATTCGTATTGTATTTATAGTAACTATTTCTGAATTTCAATTTAACAATGTTACTAGAAAAACATACAATATGCAATGTGAGTTAGTCATTTGAATTAATTATGTTTATAAAATATATGGAGCACGCCTAGGATAATAATATTAGTACGGGCTACTCACTTTAGTAAGTTTTAGGGCTAAGCATTTTTGTAGTGAAACTTATTTTAAATCGTTTTATGTGACAGCTTGAGAAGTGAAATTGAAATGTACGTTTGGATAGAAGCGACGGTCGCGTGCTGCACATTGGCGCGAAGTATCGTCTCGTAAGAGTAGATTTGCGGCTGCAGTTTATTTGTTATTGCGCTGAAATAAACCCAAATTATATATAAATATTAAATAAATACAATAATTCGTTTAATAATAATTTTTATTATTATAGTCATTTATTGTGAATTGGTCTGCGTCACGAATCCTAAGGGGTGAATAAAATAACATTGTGACGGTAACATGACTCTTATTTCAAAGCTTGACACTTTTTCTAAGTTTATTTCTCCAAAACCAGGACTCCCACACTTCTTGCTGTGCCGTCCAATCATCATTACAATCAAGAAATTTGTTGACTAAATATACATATTATTGATTATTTTGTTTGAGGTTCTTTCATTTGGGTTATTCATTCTGTACTAAATGTGGAACCCACGTTTTCACATTTAGACTTATGTATATTTTTGAATTAATCTAGATATTTGTTTTGTTTATTTTTGTATCAATGTTTCCTGATGATGACCCTTGGCGAAAGTACCGAAACGTCACAGAATCAATAAATACACTGAATTTAAATCCAAAAATCATTAATTTATAGATGAACTCTAAAAAAATATATAGATTAGGTAATTAATTTCTCGCAAAAACGATGCTAAAAATATGCTGCTACCTTAAGTTTTATTAATTTTATAATTTACGAACTGATTTTAACGTAAAAAAAGTTGTATAGGATTGTCTAACTAGAATCATCAAGTGGTAGATAATTACAGCCTTCACTTAATTGCTAACTCAACTAAAATTAATAGTATACCTAAATGAGTGATTGTTCTAACAAATCGAATGGACATTTTTTCAATAAAATAGTATTCATTTCTATTTTCTGCAATTATGTCATGCGTGCGCAAACAAAAAATGCATCTCAGATAATATTATTGAACTTCTCTGCATAATATCATACTCACTGTAAGTGATATATTGATGATTTGACAACCACAAATATGTGTCTATAAAACTTATTTTATAGATGCTATAAAACAGTTTTATTACCAGCTAACAAAATATTCGTATTTACTTCACAGTTTAGTTCACGATGATAGCATTTCAATTTCCAGGTTTTTTCTGATTTGTTTGAAAGTGCAAGCTCTATCGCGTAATGAGGGCTCCGTATCACATAATAAGCTAGCATCAGCAAAACCCAACATTTTCAAGATAATTTTGTATTTCAAAGTTTTTTTCCTTAATATCAACATTGCCTCATGCGTTTTTCTACCTTTTCCAAACTATATTTTCAAAATGTAATAATTTGCGATCCTACATTACACCTTTACCATATTTTTTTATTAGACGAAAATATGTTGAACGTTAGAAAATATCGCATCGAATTGCTACTTTGTCTACATCCTTTTTTTTGGCTACGGCCTTGCCATAAGGGCTCCGTATCTATATTTTTTAAGGTATGGAGCCCTAAAAGAGTAAAAATATATTTCACTCACGTTTATAATTATCGTTCACGGAAATACGGCAATTTGACTTTTTAGTTGTTTAGTATTTTGTTGTATGTTCTCTTATCATACTAAAACTGCTCGCTTGGTGTTATCTTTTAACTGTGTATTCCTTGTTATGAATTTCAAGCGGCTGTTATCAGTAATATATGTGGCATACACGCACATTATTTACTTCATTTGCGAAATAAATATATCTGAATATTTGTAAATGCCTTAAAAAATAATTTTCAATGAAATAATAATGATAGATCTAATTTTAAAACAGAATATGGTATCAAATAGAGTTCAATATTGTTCACCCTCACTTATAGTGACGTACCTAGTTTTGAGCCAGTAGAACCAGTGAATTCGCAGAGCATCTATCTAATTCTACAATGGGATAGGGCAGATATAATATACTCATTGAAGGTGGTAGTAGATATTTAATATTGAATATATTTTTTTTTAATTCAAAATTTCGTGCATACTGCATTCTAATTGAAAAACTGAAACTCATACTCTCACTTATTGAAAGGAAACAATAATTGCGATTTAAGTCGTTAGACAAGCTAGTAAATATATCGCCCAATTTTTTTCTACAATCTTTGGTTGATTTTCTGTTTATGAGGGTAATTCCAAATTTTTCGGACTGATAATTTCCGAGACAATAACTTTTTTTTAATCTATTTTTGATAGTTTGCATTAACGACGCAACATTTTTATAGTAGGAAAAAATATTTTGCATAGTAGTGAATCTATTCGATCAATTCATCATCAAAAATATAAACAAGGCAAAATATCTTGATAATTCAAGAATATACAGAAGACAAGACGTGGAAACGTGGGCTCCACATTTAGTACAAAATGAACAATTGGTATTCACCCAAGGTTTGAGGAAAAACCACGTAAAAAAGCCCCAAAAGAGAAATCAATATGATACTTGAAATTATTATGAATTAATCAATATTTGTGGGTGTACTGCAAACAAATCCAAAAACCATTCATTTTTTAATTAAGTTGACATTTTTATAACATATGCACAAGTATTATTGATCATGGAGTCAAATCGTTTAATAATTTATCAATCCATATTTTTCGACTGTATGCTAAATCCGGTTCCAATCAAGAAGTCTGAACTGTTATCCATTCACTTTCCGATGGAAATTTCAATTTGTCTCACTTTATTAATCATAAATTTTTGATAGTAGTTTTTACAGCTTTTGAGGTAAAACACAAGTTTCTTCATATAAAAAAATTCTCAGAATCAATTGAACTATCTTTTCCAAATGAAAAAAAAAATTAAATATATCGATTGATTCTATTGAATATTTGAAATGAAATGTGTTTTATCTACTGATTATTCTGCACTTTTACACAGTTCTTCTCTAATTCTCAGGTGACATTTTAAAAAATTTGAGGAATTCGAGCAAAAAAATTATTATTTGATACGAATATCAAAAAAATATGTTAATGAGGCATACGATATTATTTATTTAAATGGTGACGTGTATCTGGAAAGTTGAATAAATAAGCGAAAACATATTCTCAGAAAAATATTTCTTTGAAAGAAATAATAAGAAAACCGGATATCACGTGTTAATAATTTATTTATTTCAAAGATTTCGCTGATATTAAAATTAAATCATTTCGAATGTCTGAGATCTTGGAATCCCAAAATCAAACTGTATGAATACAAATTTGATGTTTTTGTGTATTACAATAGGGAAGAATAGAATAATAGAAGTTCCAAGTGTTAGACTGCAGAATAGGAAAGGGTCGAAATAACTTACAGGATGTGCGAGTGTATTGTCCCCCTTATATGTTACCTGTTGCTCATATAACTGTAGGGGATAATGTTTATGATATTCCATTGTTATCATTGCTATTGAAATATTCTACAAGTTGTTCGTATGCAAAAACGACGTTTGTAACGTATTTCTACAAGAAATCACTTTAATGTATCATAGAAAAAACTCTTTAGGTATATTCGTAGAAAAACAATAGATATTTTGCTTGTAATAAATAAAACCCAAATTTTTCAGATCAAAATTCAGAAGATAAGAGATCAAATATTTTTTTACGCTAGTTTGACATCAGAGAAATTAGGCTTCTCTAGATGATACCCTGCTACTTGAGGATTTAAATATAATTCCACCATTATTCCCCAAAATATATTTTTTAAATATTTTTGGGAGGCGCAGTCTTTAACTTCAACAAATTTCATGTTGGCTACCTCAGTATTTTTTGAAGAAAAATCTACCGTGACTTATAAACAAATTAAAAAATATCATGAGCTCCTTACTTGATACAGAATTTTGATGCAATAATTATTTGAGTTTTCATTTGATCCGAAATACGATCATCAATCAGTAAATCTAATTTATCACTGACAGGATGTTCGATAATTGCTGTATTCTAAATTCTTGGCAAGAGTAAAGCACCTAACTATCGTAATAAAAAAGAACTACTTTCAAAATACTCATTTTTTCCTATTTAGATAAATGCTCTACTTTTTTTTAATGGTTTAAAAGATTATCAACGTTTTTTGGATTATACTTTTTTTGGAGACTTTTGGCTTATATTTAGGTCCGTTGTTTCGATTCATTCCAAAAGTGGTCATACTTCACAATGTTTTTGAAAAAAAACGACAACTTGGTATTCTGATGAGTATTTATTTATTCGTCATTACATTAGATTGCTCAGAATGTTATTATATTTAGATTGACATTGGCCTGAATATAGGCCTAGAAAAAAAATCCTCATTAAAGAATACAGCCTGTTATTTATCAAGAAGCGTTAAGAATAACATTTTTAAGTCCTTTATTCTTTATTACACAAAACCAAAAATTATAAACCAATGATAGAACATTTAGTGAGTGAAATTTAACTAAAAATTCAGTACAAATAAATGGATTTTATTATAAAAAATTACATAGATGTAATAATTGAGGTGATATACCCCTCTTAAGATTACAAAAAAAAAAAAACACTTACAGAAAATTATAAATCAATAAATCAAGAAAAACTTGATAATTATACATTTAACAGAATTTTATTGAATAAACACGACTTCTGATTTTGAATTCTGTATATTTATTTAAAACTTTGATGTTTCGATCCTTTGACCAAGGATCTTCTTCAGAAAACAATGATACTGAAGAAGATCCTTTTTCAAAGGATCGAAACGTCAAAAATTCAAATAAATATACAGAATTTAAAATCAAAAATCGTTTTTACAAAAAAAAATTTTTTTTTATTCATGTATACAATAAAATATTAAGAATTTCTTGTTATTTCCATCGATTCGATCATTATTAGACAATGTTTTCATATTTTCAGTGGAAAATTATTAAAATAAACTAATTATCTATAACTTAATGCCAGTGATTAAAATTTTAGCTCCAGGTGATATAGTAACGTTCATTTTGTGTATAATTAGAATAATAGAAAAATAATCGTTACACAAAACAAAAGTTTTTTATATTAACACCAAGTCGAGTGAAATAGGCGTATCTTTCAATCTTCAAAAGGGTCTATTAGCTATCTGACAGGATTTAAAAGATAGTTAAAAAGGTTGTCGAGGATTTAGAAGTATTCCAAAAGTTGTACTGTATTTCAAAAATTTATTTGTCTACGAAAGCTCAAGATTTAATTTGATTCTTCCATAAGATATTTAATTTTTTTAAGTGAAACTTTTTTGAATCGGTTTGTGTAACAAAATTTAAGAAGTGAAAGTTTGGTTTAAAATAGTAATCTTGAAGTTTGTTAAATTTACCAAAACTTTATGTATATATATATTTATTATATAATTTATTTGTCTCGTTACTAGTGCAAATGATATGACTACTGCGGTGAGTGAAATAAAACTACGCAACTATCATTTAGATGGACAAGTACATATACTTTGCTATCATTTGTTTTTGGTCTAATTTTTGTTTTTGGAATAGAATTATGAGAAAACGGGCTTAGTAATTTTCCGCAGATGCCAAGTTATATCAAAAGCAATTTTAGGTTGACAGCTGGCCATCTGCTTATGTTTATTCACGTGGTACATGTACTATTATATATAACTGACCAAAGCAAAAATGTCACTATTTTTTCTTTAAAGATCCATCAGGTTTATTTGGTTTGAATAATTCGTGATAATTTTCTACAAAGCACCACTAATTTTTTAAATGCTTTCAATTATTCAATTACCCAAGCAACGTTCACGGGTATATCAAAATGTAAATTCTTTGTATTTTCTTTGAGTATCTGGTAACTCGAACCTTGTTATTTATGTATGCGCATAACTGCCGTGTGGTTGTCGGCATCTTCATGGTTCTTGTAAAATTCAAATCATGCAGACGAAGGGTATTAGATGATGGTACTGAAAGAATACAAAATAAGCTGGAGATGAACGATGAAATTTAACATTATGTTCATTTAAAAGCGCGTGCCAGCTTCGTGACTAAAATCTGAACAAATGAATAAGATTTATTACATGTTAATAGCAACACTACACAATATGTGGTGAGCATAAGAAATATTTTAAATAAATTTTAGATTTGAAATTCCATTCTGCATAGTTACGAACTCTCAACAGTCCTTAGATTTTTATGTAATAGTGGTCGCACATCTGTGGGTTGTAGATCCACGAGATCAATGATCAGGTCGCACTTCATCATTTAGTGATCAGTGCGTGGTTTAGTTTATCAGATACAGTGCATATTTCAGACAACCTGTCGTTCTGGGATCCGCCTGGTACCTAGTATCGTTGTCGTATGCTGAACACACCTTTGGAAAGTTCTCAACGGGGCAACGCTGATAAATAAATTGATTTGTTGATACGATTCGAAAGTCGTAGCGGAAATCGTGCAGTGAAATTGCCGAACACCACACACCGAAACTGAGACACTGCGTTTACGAAAGTTTCCTGCAAGGGCCACTAATTTACTCACATGATTCTAAAAGTAGCCTTCGTCGCAGACGAGGTAATCAAATTTCAAGACTCTAAACCAAAACATTATTCAGACCGAATTATTCAAAGAAATGAGGAACAGATGATAACATAATGTATTTCATTGAAATAATCATATATTTTCAAATAAATGAAAATTTAATTTAAATTGAACGGATCTTTATAAGGATCACTTCACAGTGTCCTGTATTTCTTATACTTTTTTTCTTCTTATTTCTAATACAGATGTGTTGACGTATAAACTGATCGGTCCTGAATCATAATGCGGGCAACCTGAATGAAATAAAGGGAAATCTGTAACAATAAGAGACAATAACAATAGGTTTGAAGAACGTATAATGAATATATTCCATTGTAGACTTGCTCCCGTCCTTTTTCAGTTTATGATTCATAAGTTTATTACGACGTCATGCAAGGTAGCAGGGTTGTAGCTACATACAACTCACGATTAAATATTGCAGACATAGCCCACGTTTTCTTCAAGATCAATTTCTTATTAGGATCTGTACAATTCAGTTATTATTATATTTTGTACTAACCGTTGTAGTACTGCTATAAATCATATACCAAATGTCGAAGAAACATATTACTTAAAATAAATAAATTCATTCATAATACTTGCAGTACTGCTGTATAAACCATAAAAAAGTATTTTAATGCGCAAGATAATAAAATAAATACTTAATATTTCTAAAATATTGTACTTCAAAACTGATAAATATAATTATATTTTGTACTAACCGGTGTAGGCTGCATAAAATATAAAAATTTCTGTTCAATTCAGTATTCGTTATAATTACCGAAAATATCAAAAACAAAAAATGAACGTGATGAATAAATTTAATATATTAAAAAAGTTGGATTAGCTCCACAAAACGTGAATTACATTAAATGATTGTTTTTACCTGATTTCTTTCTTCTTTGAAATCTAAAGTCATTAAAATCTATGTTACTGAAAGTCCAGCAGAGAAAACTTATCCCGCATTTTCACAGCAGTTTTCTCGTAGCAATAAAGAACTCTCTAAAATTCTATTAACTTTACTTCGAGTGAATTCATTGAAGAATACTTGACGCAATAATTTCGAAAAAAATTAGAAAATTACGTACTCCTTAATTGCAAACATTTATCGCAAAATAATCAGTACTTGAATTCCAACTTGCTTATACGATTAAATTTCAAAACACGCGGATTTAGTTGAGACAATTTATCAAGTGATAGATTGAACAAATCGCAATAAGATAATTAGGGAAAGTTGATCAATATACAGTATGTTCCATCAAAATAAAAAGCCAGAATCTATTTCCTTCTTGTTGGCAGTTTAAAGAAAATTGTTGAATAATAAAATTATACAAGACCAAAAGAGACTTTTATTTTTATAAGAGAATATTTGACTAACCAGTGGCTCTTAAGTTAAATTTTTTGAAAGACATGAAACATATTCTTATATACAAGAAGTTCACTTTCAGTTATAAAACTATTTTTGACGTTTCGACTCTATCCAAGAGTTTTCATCAGAAAAACAATGATATAAAAATTATAATTTATCAATATTTTATCCTGCAAAAATGTATAGATCATTGGAAATTTGTCCTTAAATTTGAATAAGTTCAGTTGTTATACTATTATAAAGTATGCTTTGAATGTAAAACACACGGAAAATCGTAAAAAGGTTTATTAAATCAATTTTACAAAAAACTATCTACTTGATTTCCATAATATTTATTCATTCTACTGCTTCACAATAGGGTTTTACAATTTGTTCAAACTGAATTAAATTTTTCACGAAAATGATCGTTGGTATTTGAAAACTTTTATAATGCTTTTCAATAAAATTGAAATATTAAGAGCCACTGATTTAATTATATAAATAACTATCCTTTGTTTTATTTTATAATTCCATTTGATATTTAATACAGGAATTATTACACGTTTTTCTGTATTTTTGACTCCAAAAATATTTTTTTGGAGCTTTCATTGATTACAAACATTATTCATTTTAAGATTTGAGCATTGTCAATTCAAATAAATCCAAGAAAAACTTTCTCATTTCTAATAAATCAAATTTTGAAATATTTATGTCAATCACGCCTTCCTGCCCATTTCTAGGTGTGGTTGTATGATTTGGTAGATTATTGTGCTGTTATCAGCTGTCAAATAAAGTATCCATGGATGTTGATTAAGAGTACATCCCAGGGAAAAATATTTCGAACTGAAAACTGATTGCGAAATTGGACCACCTGGGCTCGAATTTTTAGATTTACCGTAAGACAAGACTCTACGCTCTCAGTCACATCGCTCAAAAAATTTTAATACTCAAATTAGTGATGAACGAAATCCAGACCGAGACGAGTCTCAAATATAATGAACATAACAATTGGAATGATTGTCGTGATATCGGTTTCGATATCGGTTTCAAAGTTTCGGTATTGGTCTCGACAATCTCTAAAGTTTGAAAGACATTTGACAGTCAGTGACACGTCGTCGCACCGCAAATGCACAAAATGCTCTCATAACATTTGAAAATATTATGAAGATTACTGTTCATAAGAACAAGTAGCTTAAGAGGTGAAAAACAGATTGAAAATGAGTAGGAACTCAAAAAATGACGGTTCCATAACTGAATAGAAATAAGCCACATTGGAGAGTTGTCTGACAGCCTTTTTTTGTAAGCTTTCGAGATTCTTGAGACCGAAACTGCACTAGTCTCGATATTGTCTCGGTCTCAAAGTACTTGGTATCGGTTTAAGTTTCGATTTGAAACCGAGACTTTCGAGACCCGTCTGTCAATATTTTCAAATACGTTAAGAATTTTATTAGGAAATATATAACAAAAAAAAAATTAAAAGCATATGTAATGACTAAGCTGGTGAAATTTATTATAATAATGAACTTTTCAAAGGTTTTGTGGATGAGCTACAAATTTTTGAGAATTTTCAGATAAATCCATAAAATACTTGATGGTTAAATAATAGATAGAAAAACGAATCATCAAAACCTGTCAAAATTTGTGACTTATAGCGTGTCCGATTTCGGATGAAGACACGTCATTTTTCAAAGTCAACTTCAAGTCATAAGAAAATATTCAGGAGTAAATAAATATGGTATGTCATTTAAGAAACATATTGTTTGTAAAATCATTTCTATCGTCAAAACTCGATACTGACACGCCAGACAATAATAGAATACAGCAACGTACGGAGTGTACAATATTATAATATAATTAAAAGCACAAAATAACTGTATAATACTATTTTTATAGGTGAAATTGTTCAGAATGGCAAAATATCGGATAAAATCAGAATTTCTTGTATTTTGTAATAATCTTCAAATTCTGTATCCCGAAAATAGAAATTTTCTGAGTATCGTTATTTCTTCGTCTTCTATCTAATTGTAAACTGTCGTATAGCATTATCTATCCTGAATCTGTCATCCTTACAGGCCAGAGACATTAATTAGTAAGGCGTGGTCGTGGTTTAGCTTCTATATGCGATACGTAAGTTAGTCTCTCGTTGTCTTGACAAAGCCCACGCCATACTGTGGTGATTGAGACGCTTGTCTATAACCTTTGCAAGAAAACAACACAGTACAGAGAACCACAGAGAAATATTATATAGATGTTCTAAAAATCACTCAAAGATACAAAAAAGTCGTAATAGTGTAAATATTTGATTTCATTTATTGGGTTGGGTTTTATTCAATTGAATAAAAATTATTAAACTGAACCAATAGAAAAACTGAAATAGTTAATTAATAATTAACTTTTATCTGAACAGCACTGAATCGAGAACTCTCACAACTACTACACTGAGGTTCCAGCTATTAAAAAAAAAATCTTGAAAGCTCGGTTTGGAAAAATCAATTTTGTTTGTTCAACTCCCCAAAACTCTTATCATATTTCAAATATATTAATGTCGTCACAAATGCAAGTGATGTGACTGCTGCGATGAGAAAAATGAGTACACAAATTACATATGATATTCTTGGTTTTATTTTCATTTTCAAAATGAAATTAGACCGTGAAAAAACAGGTTCCAAAATACAAGGTGCACTGTCGCTTTTATTAAAAAAAATACTTTACGACTTTATCAACTTCACGATTTATCAATTTTTAGATGTTTTCATGAAATTGTCTGTAGAAACATCAATTTGGTACCGGGTGGTTAAATCTTGACCAAAATGATATTTAAATTCCAGAGCCGAGACATCAAGAAAATAAATGAATGTGACAAAATGACAATCTAACATCTAGTGGTGTGTATTTAAGACAGCTTTTATTCTTATCTGATGTAATTAATTCCGTCATGAACTTTTATTTGATTTCGGCTCATGGTTCAGGTCTCGCCCAGCAACAATGACATTTGGGTATTTCAAGATCACAACCTATGATGTTGGTATTCAAGAAATTCCTTTATTTTATTTTAGCTACGTCATCATACAAAAATTCAACTATTTTTGTTTAATATTATATTGAATTAAAACAATGAAAAAAATATATTAGATCAATTATTTATATATATTATACTATCATCTGAGAATACGCAGTAGAAAATAGAAAAAACTAAAGTCCATAAATTAATCTGAGCTTCAAATTATTCTTGAGATACCATTTTAAATTCCAAATTAGTAGCCTTATAAGTCCTGTGGAAGACAGACTGACAGACATGCAAATAACGCTCGAATTGTACCTGCTAAAGCAAAGGAAATCTGAAAATCAGAATAATCCATGTACAACAAATATGTATAAGCCAAAATCATCCAATATGGGCCCCAATATCCTAATCAGAATTTATTTTTCATTTTTAGTCGTAAAAATTTGAAAAAAATAATTGTTTTTAGTAATTTGTTTTCTGAAAACCAGAAGGGGCATGTGCCCAGTTTTCTGCTCCTCAATGTGCCCATGAAAACAGCAAGATTTTGTGTGGAAATATTTGGGAGCCTAATATCGACACGTAGATATATTAAAGGAATGTTAGAAAAAAATGTAACATGTAATGTTATTCGTGAATATAATTTCCATATTAATTCTTTTTAGAAACATTTAAATATCTGGTTTTTGGTTGGTAGACGAAAGATACAGTTGTGCTGTTGCTATTTCAATTTAAACACCTATTACTTATAAACATTAATCTGCTTAGTTACCTTGACATTTATTTTATATTGCTGATAATGGAATATTGAATATATTTTACAGCGGTCGGAATTTTTTTCTTTACCACCTAGTACAAAAAAAGCATGATATTATAAAGTGATGGCTATTAGTAATCTAGAAGCCGAGGGCTTCTTAGGTATCCATCGATCATGTGTCATCGTAAGTAAGATATAGAAATCCGCATTAACAACGGTTCTTGGCAAATTCCCGCGCAGAAGAGATCTTGATGCATGTACTCAAGGGGTGCTGACTTCATTTGTCAATGTCTACCCTGCTACAAAAATAAATAACTATCTTACCGTTGCTGTTTTGTATTTATCAAATCAGAATGCAAAGAAACATTCAATTAAGCAGGAGGAACAATAAATTTAAATAAATTTATTATTTTGTTGCATACTTTAAAGAAATAAGTATGCCTTAAACTGTTACAGAATATTTTTGCGATTATCACTGTGTAATCGTAGAAATTACACCGTATATAATTTTTTTGGTTTGAATGCAAATATTTGTTATATTTTAAATTCCTCCTGAAATGAAAAAAAAAGGAAAACTATATTATTTGGATTGCAGAATATACAATGAAAACTTAACAAAACTCAATGAAGATATCAACGTTCGAGTAGAACACAAAACTTTTCTTTTGAGAGTCTGACATGAATAGAAAATAATATTTTGTTGTATTTCCCACAGTAAGGATAATTGAAATTTATTATGTATTTGAAACTCAATATCTATTAACCGGTTTATTGATTTCAAATAAAAGATCAGAATGTTCAAATAGAAATAAAATATTAGTGAATGAATGAAAAATTATTACGGAAAGAAAAAATGTCATTTGTATTCAGTAGATATCATTCTAATTATTTTAAAACAGTTTTAATTGCAATTACTATATGTTTTTAAAAATACTTTAAGAAAATTTTGAAAAAACCTGTAATTACACAATTATAAAAACTATTACTCATTTTATTTCACTTATATTCTTATTAATTATGATTTTCTAATGATGTCTGTACATTCTTTTAAAAACGTTCAGTTACATTTTATTATTTTGTTGTTGAACTGTTCTGCCAAGTAACTAAATAATTGAAATAAAAAACAATTTTGTTCGCCCGACATTATCTACTTTGCATTTTAGTTTTTACTTAAATTGTAGTTTGCAAAGTGGATTTTGAATTTCATGTTTGCGGTAGCATTGAAAATTCTGACTTTTTAGTCGTATTACATTTAAAAAAAAAAAAAACAAATAAATAAAAACAAAATTTATTATATAGGATGTAACAGTGGAACGAGCTATCTCGAATAACTTCTATGTTATTGAAGATGCAATAAAATACTATAGGACAATCTTATGCAGGACCAAGGGGGACACCCAATTATAGAAGAAAATATTTTTTTGAACCAGTGGCTCTCAAGCTACAACTCAAAGTTAAATTTTTTCAAATGAGATGCTCTATATTTATCAAATATATATAATATATATATTAAATTTCAATCACATTTTTTTCAATATTTTCATGATGTAAGGGAATGAACCGAATACATGATTGAATTCAGGAAAAAAAACTCTATCGAATGGGCCTAAAAAATATAAAGCATATCATTTGAAAAAATGGAACTTGTGTTGTAGCTTGAGAACCACTGGTTCAAAAAAATATTTCCCTCTATAATTGGGTGTTTCTCTTGGTCCTGCATAAGATTGTCCCGTAGTATTTTATTGTATCTTCAATAACATAGAAGTTATTCGAGATAGCTCGTTACGCTGTTACTACATAGTGAATGATTATTAAAAGCGGCAAATGAAAGGGAATACATATCATTTTTTGCAACACGCATTACGTAAGTTCGTATATTGCTTATACGGAGCTGCTGACTTCGGTCGCTCCGCTAACGCGGGCTTTCACGCACGCGCAATATTAGTAAATAAAATTAGAATTTTCCACTTAAGGTAGCAAAAATAATTCAAGTAGTCGGAGGCCAGATATTTTTGGAATTTCGGCAGTTATAAAAATACTTTTTCCAATTATTCTCATCAGAAGTACATTTTTGTGATGAAGTTAAAATAATTTTTGGATTGATATACTTACAAGCTCTTTTTCTTAACTGAAGTAACGGTTGCGTGGTGCAAATCTACATGAAATATGAACAGTATCGTCTTATATGAACAGCAAGTATTTGCAGATATAGCCTCAGATATATAATACCCACTTAGAATCTATTGTCAAACGAATATATTTAGTAATTGGAGAAGTTTCACTTCCACAGCGAATTCCGTGAACTATTAGATACCTTCGCCAATCAAATATATATTTTAGATTCAATTATAATTTTATGACAAAAAGGTTTTATTCGATAATATACTTTTTTAATTTAAAGTACTTATTCTGACTGCTACAGAATCCATTATAAATTTTTAAGCATTCTGTTTTGTAAGTGAGATGTTAAAATCGTGTCGCCACTGTGGACGCCGCATCCGTCGCGTATCGCGTTTTATTGAATCCTGACCGTTTTGTTTGCAGAAAACGCAAGAACAGTTTAGAGTCTGGAGTGGTGCAGGTGGTCGAAGGTAACGGAGGCAGTGGAGAAAGCGACGACAGCGGTGGCGGTGGCGGCGGCAGCGCTGCACGTATGGCAGAGCTGTCGAGCGACCCACAGCAGCAGCAGACGTCGCACGGGGTCGCATCCGCAAACGCTGACCCCGAACAGCACACGTGGCGTGCTTACTACGAGCACCCACTCACCGCAGCCACCACTGCCATGCTCAACATCTCCGGTGGTGGCGCCGACGACCAGGCTGCCACCATGGGCCTCATCTACGAGTACTACAAGCTACCACCTCTTGCTCCTGATGCTACCAAAGACAAGCTCGCCGATATTTGGCCGTAAGTATTCAAACATCCCTTTCCTCATCCCAACTCTAATCGAAACGAGAACGAGAGAGCTTAGTGAACACTTACGGTGGTCATCTATTATCTGTAATCCTTATTATTGATACGTATGCAGGATGTATGTAATAATGATTTATTCCGTCATTATGGGATCTCGAGAAGAGCAACAAGATTGGCACAATGGAAAAAAAGATGCGTAATACGTTTATTAACCTACATGAAATTTGTACCTGAATTTTTAAATGATTCAAATAATTTTGGGAATAAATAAAAAACAATTGAAAATACTATATCAACCCTCTTCATCAATATCAACAAGACAACATGAGCCAGTATTTAAAAATTCATAGATAATATTTTTTTTTATATATTTACTGGATGACGTTAATTCAAAAAGTCGTAAAAACACAAATAAAATAAATATTGATATTTAAATTATATTTGTTTAGATTCTGATTATTATCAACAAAAATACTATTTTTATTTTGCTTATTTTCACGATCTGCAGATCTACGAAGAATGTTTTAAAAACTCAATAATTGTTATGTCGAGGATTTGTACGTTACAGGATTATTAATTTTTATCTGCCTGTCTGTCAAAGCATTGTACTTCTGTTAATGCTAAAAAAATTCCATCTTGGACATAGAAAACGGCGCACTGCACTTTCCCTTTTCCCTAATATTTGGACAGAAATTGGACTGTTTCGTTAATTATGTTATTTATTGCGTCTGCATGTAGTTACTCATCCTCGTTGTCTGAATTAGGTAATTTTTCTGTGTTGCCATATTATTTGTCTTAGGTCTTCTCGTTTAGTTATATTGCACGGCATTGGTCTACTTTTATTTTATATGCCTTGAGTTTTAATGCTTTCTGTAGTGTTCTGTGGTTTTTGTAGAATACTTATTCATTATTAGGACTGCGAAAAGTAATCAACTAGATTAAAAGATCGATGAATTGATAGAATGATTACTTCTGTTAAACATTCAAATTTTATTCAAACAATTTTTCCCTAACCTAGTGGAAACGAAAATATTTTACTATTTCATCAAATATTATATCACTCTATTTATTATTTGTTGTTATAGAATATTAGTTTAGATTTTACCCGATACGAGTGTGGCAGTCACTATTTTAGTGCCCATTGGACCATTGGTAAATTGATTGATATTTCTCAAGCAGTGAAATGCGGTTACCAATCATCTTAGCTTTTGTGGAGCTGATTATATTATAATTCTGACTTTTATCCGAAGCTGGAATCGATCTCACGACCTTCCGATTACAAAGCCAGCTTATTTGAGCTATGAATACTTATAGTGTAGATTAATAATTATTCCATATGATTTTCAAATTTTGTGATTACAAGTAGTCCATATTTTTCTATAAGAAAGAGAAGCATTTTGATATGCCGTTTTGTTATTGTGTGAAGCAGCCTCACACCTTGTCTTTTTTTAGTTTGGCCGTTTCAATAGAAATTAAAACTGTCTTCTGAAATGAAATTTATTACCACTAGATTGTAGAATACATTGCACTATATATTACCTTACACAATGGAGTCCTAGCAAAAAAAGAAGCATTTCTTCCTAACAATTCAGCTTTTTATATTTATGCGCACCCCTAAAACGTCGCCAGGTTCTTGTTCGGAGTGAATGCATAATTCGCACACTTATGATCACGTGTAAAAGTGTATGTGTGTGTTTGTCAATAGCGTGCTACGCGAATATCATCTCTGTAGCAAAGATGTCTTCAAAATAAACGACCACTTTACTTACTTACAGCTTCTTTTACTTGTACATAATTCTTCTAACCAGTAGAATTATAATTAATTCAATGATGCTTGTAAGCCATGTTAACATTTTTCATAAAATTATTGTAATTTGCGATTCTAGCCGCTATTAGTTGCAGCAGTTATAAATCTTGTTTACTGTATATAAATTGATTAATTATCAATGGCTGGATATCATATGAGATAACTTGATATGAACGCCAGTGGCATTAACATTACGAAAACGTTCAAACTTTTCTATTATCACCAACATTTCATTGTATGTAATTAGAATTGAGAAAAACTAATAGTCAACTTGCAAGAAACTCCAAACGACAACTTACATTACTTATACACTAATTGTGTAACTGGTTCCACGAAAACATCGCGCATGGAAACCGGAAACTGAAACCTACTTGATTTAAAGTACTATTTATTTTGGGTACTCTTGCTTACTCGTATTTTTATTAAAAAAAAATAGAAGTACCTGTGCTCGTTACTCGAAAAAAAATTTTTCTTCAACAAAAAATAAAACCCACACAATTTACTATTTTTTTTGCATCTTTTGCGGACATAGAAATCGGAGTCCTTAATTTTCTAGATCTCAGACTGACCACTGCGTACAATAAATTCGCAAATTTATGTGACCAACTTGACTTGACCATCACAACACTTATTCATAACTAGGTGCTAGGGCTGGGAAAAATATCTTTATCAATAGATGTTGATAATTGTCGATATAAATTTTTCGCAATTCTAAAAATTCGATTATCATTATAACAATATTTTTTTTTTAGCCCTTGATAATATTGATATATCGATTATTGAAAAAACAAAATATTTCATAAAATAAAAAAAATATATCTTCACACTGTTTTGATAAGTCAATAGCTAAATTCATGATATATTGATCAGGTTAGAACAAATATTTTTGTCCATCTTCAGTCAAGAGTTACAGGGCTTCAAAGTTCAAATATTAATAATTTTTTCCATTGAAGATGCAAGACATTTGATAAAAATAGCCACAAAAAGTTTATTTCTGGATCGATTATCGCGAAATTTGCTATACATATTAAAAATACTATAAAATAATAAAATCATTCGAAAAAGCTGGAAACATTGGCCCCATTTTTCCAATAATAGTTGGAGAAGAAGATTTTGCCCCTAATTTTGACATTATAAAATTGTTGATATTTCGAAAACTACTTTCCAGAAGTAATTTTTTATTTGAGTTTCGTAATCTACAGCCTTGACACTATAAAACCTCATGCCTTACTCAAAATATTTGGAGTTGAAAATTCTCAGAAAAAATCCAAGGGGTACCCCTTGCGATTTTTTCAGATTCTAGCCTTCTTTAGAATTTTGCCCATAAAATCTGTATTTGTTGTTCAATTGTTTTGAAATTTGGTAGACTCATGGTCCAATTTATACCTAATCAATTGATCCAATTGATATTCAGGTATCTCACATATTTTGTGAGATAATAAGGCGGAAATGGACAATCATAAAATATTTTTCAACGCATTTTTTTTGGAACTGCGATGAGATATCAAAAATTGGTTTGAGTATTTGAAATCAGTGATATTTGAAGATAATAAAAGAATACTTATCTCAATTTTGAATTTTTAGTTTTTTTTCGGTTTTTTTTCAGCTCCAGACATCTGAATATACCATTTTCCAGTAGTTTGCCTATAAATAGCGCAATTTTTTGGGTATTGCATTGAAATTTGATATGTCAATTACCAAATCCATGATATATTGATCATATTAGATTAAAATTTTTTATTCTTCCCCAATCAAGAGTAATAGGCCTGCGAATATTGATAATTTTTCTTATTGAAGATGCAGGACATTCGACAAAAATAGCCACAAAAAGTTTATTTCTGGATCAATTATCGCAAAATTTGCTATACATGTTAAAAATACTATAAAATAATAGAATCATTCGAAAAATCTGAAAATATTGGCCCCGTTTTCCTAATAATAGTTGGAGAAGGCAATTTGGGTCCCTAATTTTGACATTCTAAAATTATTGATATCTCGAAAACTACTTTCCAGAAATTATTTTTGATTTGAGTTTCGTAATCTACAGCTTTGGAACTATATAACCCTATATCTAACTCAAAATATTTGGAGCTAAAAATTTTCAGAAAAACTCCAAGGGGTACCCCTTGCGTTTTTTGCAGATTTTAGCCATTTTTAGGGTTTTGCTCATAAAATCTGTACTTGTTGTTCAAGTGTTTTGAAATTTGGCACACTTATAGTACATTTCCAGCCTGATCAACTGATTCAATTGATCTTCAGGTATCTCAAATAGTTTCTGAGATAATAGGGCAGAAATGGACAATCATAAGATATTTTTCAACGCTTTTATGTCGGAACTTTGAGGAGATATCAAAAATTGGTTTGAATATTTGAAATCAATGATATTTAAAGATAATAAAAAAATACTTATCACAATCTTTAATTTTTATTTTTTTTTTCGGTTTTTTTTTCAGCTTTGGACATTTGATTATACCATTTTCGAGTATTTTGCCTATAAATAGCGCAATTTTTAAGGTATTGCATTAAAATTTGGTACGTCAATTACTAAATCCATGATATATTGATCACATTGGATCAAAAATTTTCATTCGTCCTCAATCAAGAATAGCAGGCCTGCAAATATTGATAATTTTTCTTATTGAAGATGCAGAACATTTGACAAAAATAGCCACAAAAAGTTTATTTCTGGACCGATTATTGCGAAATTTGCTATACATGTTGAAAATACTATAAGATAATTGAATCATTCGAAAAAATTAGAAAAATTGGCCTTCTTTTTCCAATAATAGTTGGGGAAGGAGATTTGGGTGCCTAATTTGACATTATAAAATTGTTGATATCTCGAGAACCACAATCCAGAAACAATTTCCGATTTGAGTTTCTTAATCTACAGCCTTGAATCTATATAACCTTATGCCTAACTCAAAATAAGAGTCGAAAATTCTCAGAAAAATTCCCTTGCGATTTTTTCAGATTTCAGGCATTTTCAGGTTTTGGATCATAAAGTCTGTATTTGTTGAGCAATTGTTTTGAAATTTGCAACACTCATGGTCCAATTCATACCTAATTAACTGATCCAATTGATATTTAGGTATCCGAGATATTTCCTGAGATCATAGGGCAGAAATGGAGAATTATACGATATTTTTTAACGCATTGTTCTCGGAACTATGATGAGATATCAAAAATTGGTTTGAATATTTGAAATCAGTGATATTTGAAGATGATAGAAAAATACTTATCCCAATTTTGAATTTTTAGTTTTTTTCGGTTTTTTTCTCAGCTCCAGACATCTGAATATACCATTTTCGAGTATTTTGCCTATAAATAGCGCAATTTTCTAGGTATTGCATTGAAATTTGATACGTCAATTACTAAATTCATGATATATTGTTCACATAAAATTAAAATTTCTTATTCGTCATCAATCAAGAGTAACAGGCCTGCAAATATTGATAATTTTTCTCATTGAAGATGCAGGTCATTGGACAAAAATGGATGCTAGGGTTGGAAAACATATCTATAATTGTCGATAATTATCCATAATTATCGATATAAATTTTTTTAAATATCGTGACCCAATATTTTTTAAAATATCGATGATTAACGATATTTTCTATTAGCCCTAGCACCCAGCTACGAATAAATGGCATGATGGCATATTTATTTTATTTTATTAAAAATTTTGTTCATTTCAACTCTTATTTTAACCCCAATTTCAAGATCCTCAATTTAATGAAAGAAGAGGCCCATGATCTTCAAGTCCTAGATCCAGAAAAATTCTGAACTGATTTTTTTAAATTCCAAATTTGAACAATTTCAAACTTTATTTTGAATTATTCTGTGGAGAGGTAGAAGAGGAACAACTGTTTAATTTACTGAATTTGCACCCGAAAACGATTTATGTGATGATTCTGATGAAGAATTTTTAATATTGGAATTATCACCTTTGATACTTCGACGTATATCACACAGACGAAATCGGGGGGTCAATCATATTCATACTCATACTCATCTTCGACGAGATCATCTACAAATCGACAATGACCACCATTTTTCCTATTTTCGAATTAGAAAATGCATATTTTTCTACATCATTGAGAAATTTTGTTCTAAGCTTGAAAAACTCAGAAATTTTTGGAGACGATTCCATTAGAAGAACGATTAACTCTTTCATTACAGTTGAAAAATAATTTTATATAATTTTTTTTTTAGGTTTTGCACTGTATAATTCGCAAGTAAAATCCCAACAGAATAAGATTGGTTCGCACTTCGCAGCTGTACATACGAGCATTGACGAACGATACGGGCATTCGTTTGGATCACTCATGCGAATTCAGACGAACTAAATTTCGCAATTTTTCGCTCCCAATCGAAGTCAAACCGTAGTGGTTTATACATCGCAAACATATAAACTAAGTGTTAACGCATCTATATTCTGTCACCATATAAACACGTGGCAATTGAATTTCGTAACTTAAATTTAGTTTTTCTGTGAGTTAATGATTGTCAAAATATGGAAGTTGAGGGCCGTTAAAAAATCTTGTGTACAATTTATTTGTGAAAAAGCATTATAACATTCAGACAACAGTTTGCATGCAAGATTACTTGCACAAATAAAAGGATATCTACATTTCGATTATTTTCACATTTATATTGACAATTAAAGCAATTGAAAAATCATGAAATCATCATCCAATTCTAAAATCTTTACTACTTTAAATTCAACGAGTTGCTCAACTCAGTTTGTACTATTTCGTTCAACGTTTTTTTTTTTTTTTGGGTAAGTACCTTACCTCTGCTACTGTTAGTTAAAGGGGTACCTACATATACCTCTAGTGATTTCCGACGAAAATAAATTACAAGAATACGCGTAAAAAAGGTCACGGGATGCCAATAGATCTTATTAAGTCAGGACTGTGACGTCAGTTGTGTGTGTCAGCCCCTGAACATCTTGGGCTTCACCATTCACTTTTTTTCGCCCCATTTGCTTCCAAATGCACACACACGTGTGCGAAATTCTTTACGCGGCACCGAACACGCACACATACGAAATTATTTTTCCCTGCAACCTCAAATTTTGTGAATTTTCACGGGAAGAGTTCACTCTTCAAAAAAAATATAAACTCAGTAGTTTTTCTGAACATTAATTTTGTAGGATTTGTTTTGATTGTTTCTTTGCCGCATAGTTGTGATAGTGGTTAACCTGAAAATCTGAATAAATGACAGTTTATGTTTAAAAATCATTTAATAATACAGTTGTTTATTGACTCTTTTATTCCTAAGAACAAGATATTATCTAAATATGTATCACAAAGTCCGAAAAATGGGATATAAATGAAGCATGTAGGTACATTATGTGTAATACTAATTTTATTCCGTGGATGGATTATAATACAAACTTTTACAAGTCGCGGTCAATCATTTATGATTACCAGTACTTATATCGGTTTGTTATAGTCTTGATGCAACATTCAAAAAAATTTTGGGGACGATATAAAATTAAGTATTTACAAAAATAAAAGAATAGTTATTCAGGTCTGGAGCTCTTTATTCATGGGCAGCATCTCTGTTGTTTTTATACAAAAAAAAATTGAATACACAAAACTCTTCAATTTATTCATTGATTCGCGGTATCCAATGTGACGTCACAAGTGTAGAAATTTGTTGCCACGGCAGGCGAATATGAATATATTGTAATTCAATGTTATTGATATTTTATTTTATCAATTATTATAAATTGGAAATAGAATTTCTCAAAGCAAGTAGTATTTTTGTTTAAACAAGCAGATGGCCTGCTGTCAACCTAAAATTGCATTTGATATAATCATGTGCATCAGGTTATTGGAGCCTATTCTCTTATATTCCAACTTTATTTTTAAAACAAAAATAAGACCAAACACAAATAATAACAAAATATCATATTTACTTGTCCATCGGGATAACAGTTGTGTAGTTCTCATTTTACTCACCGCAAAAAAATGTATTTTTTTGATGAGATATGTTGAAAATTTAGCTGGTACAGGTAATAATGCAAATTTGTTGAAAATCAGTGAGAACCCAAAGGCAAAATAAATCTGCATTATCTTCTCAGGCAACGGTTCCTTATGAAAACATTCGCGAACCATCTTGGGGTAGGAAATGAATGTATAATCCCAAATGAAAGTATAATCGCACTATCTGCTGCGATCTGTAACTCGATCCAGATTTTATCTGGTGCAGATGCTCGTCAGCAAATTGCGGATGTGTTCCGTGTTGCTCGCAGGTTCGGTACTTGGTACTTGTAACATTTGGGCACTGACCTGGAAGGCATCACATTACAATCCCACTACCTGCCGCCCTGTAACCGCTCGAGCGTTCGCGGGAAGCTTTGTGTACTTAGGTTCTAGGGAGACAGACACAAAAGAAATGATAAATTTTTATGTATGTGAGGTTTGAGAGATGCTGTCAAGAATTCTTCAATCCAAACTGTTTCTCTTTCATCACTCGTCACTTCTCAACGAGAGATGTTCAGTTGCAGGTGCATAACGTTTTTGAAACAATACAACACACGTTATATTTGTAAACAATGGGTCTTTAACAATTATTAACATTGAAAATATGTATGACAAATTCATTTTAGTCTGTATCACAATTACACATTGTTTCAGTATCGACTGTTGCTGCTGTTACAGATGAGTAATGTGTGTCGCTTTTTATTTAGTGTTTGTTGTGATATGAAAAAATATTAATTACTGATTGTACATTTTTTTTTTTTGGGAAAATAAAGGAAAAATTTGTTTAAATGAAGTGTCTGTGTGTGTCGAGATGTGATTGTTGTGTGTAGTAATAGTATGATGTCCCCCTCTTTGCAGAAGCAGCTCGCAGCCTGGCGGTATCCTGACGTCACAATTAAAGGCAGCCAATGGACTGGTAAGTGGGGCGGGTCTGGAGATCGCGGCGCCGCCCCTCGGAACGTCTCTCGGCGGCCAACTCGGAGCACAGCATGACATCGGACTGTTTATCAACCAACATGTGGGCTACGCGCAGCCCACGGCCGCCGTCGGCGTCGGCCAAAACCTGCAGATAGTAAAACGCGAACCTGAAGATTTAAGCCATCACCGTAAACTTGACACGGGTTCCCCCGATCAAGACTCAGCCGTAATTTTTTCCGGCAAGCATCATCAACAACGGCCGAAGGTATGTAGTATTTATTAACTTAAACCAAGTCATGTCATTCAATCAGTATTATAAGTGCCCGGTTTCCCCCCGTGCTCCATATCACACACCATTCTTACTTATGCTTCAGGTGGTGCTGGTGTCTTCAGCCAACGGAGTCGGCCCAAATGACCTCGTGGTGGACGTGAACAGTCCGCACACTATCATCAAGGACGAATCTATGATGCACCGCGGTCTCAATTCGCCACAGCACGGCTCAAGATCCATCAACGGGACACCTACCTCTTCGCATAGCAGTTTGTTGGCAGACGGCTCGAACGCCGGGCCTATCGAGCTGATCACTGCGTCAGATGCAGGAGGCCTCAAGTCAACCATGTATACGGCCCAAATCTATACGCACGGCAGCGCTAGCGGCTCACCTTCACCAATTCCGTACGGAGAACACAGCGCACATAGCACGCAATACGGACAAACAGCATTAAGTGGTTATGTAACAAGTGCGGCTAGTGGATCTGGAGTGGTTCGTACAGCTCCTACAAGTAGTACCTTTACTGTCGCCGATCCTTATTATCGCGAGTATTTTACGACAGTGGCGTCGGGTGCACCAGGTACTCCTGAACCTATATACACTTCACAGTTACGTCAAAGTCAGCTAGTAGGCTATGCGGATGGTTCCGAAAACTCGGGACAGGTAGCTACGGCTAGTTTCGTGGAACGTTACGTGCGTCAGACATCCGCGTACCACAGCAAGGGCGTGATTGCAGCAGCTGGACTTACTGTTGATTTGCCCAGCCCTGACAGTGGTATCGGAGCCGATGCTATTACACCTCGTGATCAAAATGCTCTGCAACAGGTACGTCAATAGCACTGGGCACTTATAAGCCGAATTCTTTTTGCCACTATTATAAAATATTCATTAAAACTTAATTATTTTTGTGGCAAATAGAATAGCACTATATATGTCACAGATCACACTCATACCATATGGTTTTTAAGTGTTATTGTGCAATATGATTTTGTTCTTTCTTATAGTCGTTTGACTATACGGCGGAACTATGTCAGGCCAATTCTGGTCTCCTGGACCCATCGACGTTAGGAACTCGAGCGCCCAGCACTGGTACTTCACCTGGAGGAACATCTACTGCTGCTGGTACAGGACGCAGTCGTCCTTGGCATGACTTTGGGCGGCAAAATGATGCTGATAAGATACAAATACCTAAACTGTGAGTGAACAAATTTATTTCTATTACATACTCCCTTAACAATCAATAATCAATAATATATTTGTGTAGAGACTCATAAAACTGCTAGATATGTCACAGAAGAATATTTATTAACAGATAACGGTTTTATTTATATCTACAAAAACACATATGTGTATTTCAAATGCAAATGTTGTAATAATTTTTACAGTATGTTGAATTTTATAAAGATTGTAATTTTCCATAGTACATTTAATTTTTTTAATGTTTGAACGAAGTACTTATAAAAAAATTAATATCAACGATATATTTTTAAATGTCATTATTTTTATACTACTTCCGTATTTGCAATAAATATAAAAGAATCATTGACATGTCTGGGGCCGATGGCTTCTTGTTAACCAGCCACTTTTCATTCGGACCGGAAAAACTCGATTCCGCTCTGGGAATGTTGCTGATCATGTGCAATGTGCTTGTGCCTTACGTCGAGTATTCGCATGTGTCACTATTGGTATCTTGTAAGTGACAAGCCGTCGAGAAAAACTAGTGCGTAATATTTACTATAGCTCTGTTAGAACACACGGTTAATTATTATTTATTCGCTTACAGAAATGATACTATTTGCCTGTTGCGAATATATTCGATTTTGAGTGCTGTAAAGCAAATTATTCTGTTATTTATTACATAGAACATAAATACTCACTTTGCATTTGGTTGTCATTCATATAAATTTTATTATTATAAATTTCCTTGTCAAATTTAGTAAACTTGTGATCAGCGTCGTAGCTAGGGTCATTGATACCCAGGGCGAGATTTCCATATTGTGCCCTGTAAAGGTTGAATATATTTTTTAAATGTTCATTATTAATTATTATGATTTATCATATAGCTGATTGCGCCCCTGGCGTGTACCCCTGTGGCCAATCTGTAACCTACGACTCTGCTTGTATTACTTGCACTTATATCACGTCAAATGTCGAAAAATTCGGATCCAACAGATAACAGCTAATATTATTGATACTATTTACTTTCAAATAAAATTTTATTTTTTTTCAATTAAATGTTGTGTGTACTAATAGATACTCTCCGGTTGGATTCAAATACCATTTGGAAACGCCTATTTCGACATCTCAACGACGAGAAGATGATCGGATCACATACATCAACAAGGGACAGTTTTATGGTATCACTCTAGAATACATTCCAGATCCTGATAAACCGCTTAAAAGCCAAACCGTCAAGGTTCGTACCTATCACTACTTTTTAGTTATTTTTTTTTATTTATTGTAAAAATATTCTAGATTTTATCGGTAAAAATATTCTTAAATGCCTTCGTTCCAATTATACAGAATATCCAAGATAAGCATATAATACATAAGAATCTCAAAAACTGAATAAAACTAAATCGATCAAATTGGGCTTAAGATGCGCGACTGTAATACAACACTAATTTTTATTTTTCAAGTTTGCTTCTTGGTCTCAAAAATTTATAACAGTGTATTAAATTGTGTTGCAAATTTTGGAAAATGTGAAGAACGCGTTTTTTCAGTGCTGTCCACTATGTATGCATCGCTGAGCACTTTAAAAAGGCTTCGAACATATTTTTTCCGATATATTTTGTAGCACTCAAATATCAAACCAAAACAAACAGCTGTTTCGCGCACGTCAAACAATACTCAATCAGTAAATACTTCTCGATTAAAAATCACGGTTTATATTGTGTTACAATTAGGATGCATCTACGAAATATATTCTGCGTCTGCGAAGAAACATTCCGCAACCGCTCTGCACCTTCGGAAAATATTCCGCAATCTTTCTACACCTGCAGAAAGTCAGAACCCGAACTGTGTCCCACTGGCTGACCCTTAGTAGACCTCTATTCTCAAAGAATTGTGAACGATTAAATAGCCAGAAATCTAAAATCATTGATTTTCTGTTTGTGAAACTCTGCAACACATCAACATCCATTAATTTTCAAAATTCGGGCCCATTTCACCAAGGTTCAAAATCATTGGGTCTAGTGCGGGGTTTTTTTCATAAGCCAATAGGCTTATAGGGATTTCCAACTAAGCGCTACGCAGTCTGGTGGCAAGTTTTAGAAGCTCAATAAGAGATATTCGTAAAACGTCAGTTATTGGCGACTAAAATTAACTCGTAGCCCTCTAGCGGCAACCATTTTAACCTTCCAAAACGGTAATGTTTATGAAGCGTCATAAGACGTAGTAGTAGTGTTTTGCTTTATTTGTGTCATATCTTATGATTTTGATTCTTTTTTAATTGTTAGTTTCGTTCCTTAATTTTTCCAGATCTAATATTCCTAATAAAACCAGACTTTTTCAAGACTAATTTCCCTTTTTAATCTTTATTCCTAACCTCTCATTTTCTCTGATACTCTCAAATAACTACCATTATAGATCCTGCTAAACCAAAAATAAGCAATGCAAGCTGTTGTGTGTACGGTTGTCATTCGAGGGCGGCTAAGAATCGAAATTTATGTTTTCATGGCTTTCTGCGAGAAGGCGAAAGAAAAGTTTTTATTAACAATAATCTAGGGACGATTCAGAACTTGTGGATAAAAGGAAAGCATGGATCTTAAAAATACGAACAGGCAAACCAGTTACAAAACACATGAGAATATGCAGTTTACATTTGTTGCATTCAAGTAACTGAAGACTTCTCTTGATACTAGCCGGAGAACATAACCCCCAAACACATCCATCTTTATCTGCAAATATATGGATCATGAAAGAATAATCCATAAAACAGAGTACATAACGTTGAAATATAATCTTGAAATTTACCAGAATTATAAAATACAACCCCCTTCACATTCAAACAAAGTCTCAAATTCCTTTCAAATTTAGCATCCAATACATACAAATCGAATGCAACGTCAAACACATTACCGTTTAGAGCCGCCATGTTTGTATTACAGCAGCGCCGCCATCGGTAATTTTAGTCGCCAATATTCTTTCATCTCTTTCAACTGAATTTATTAAGAATTTAAGCTTTATGATTTGAATATTTGATTTGAATAATTATGTCAACTTAAATTTTGTGTGGTGGTTACAGCAACGCAGAAGTTTGCAAATTATACAATTTTATATTTAAATCTGGGTTGTCACGTGAAGTGTCACAAATAATTATGTGTCCAGCATTAAAAACTTCTTATCCTTCGTAAATTACACTGAAATTTTAATTTTAATATATCGGAAATATTCTATCAAGAAAAATCTTAGATCCTTCCGCTATTATTCATTGAATTATTTATCTCAAACATAGATATATTATAAAAGTGAAGAATCAAATTCAGAACAATAATAATCCGTAACATTATAATTTCTATTGATGTACAACTTTTAAATACAGCAAATTCTTCGTAAATCACTTTATTTCTACTTGTACACAATGCAATAACCTCGCGCAATGTCTCTACTCGAGCTTCGAATTTTACTCACAGTGGCGCTGATAGCATAACTTTATATCCCTATAGGAAGAATTTTTTTAATCTAAATTTTCCATTTATCTCGTATGTTGAAATTTCACTTGTTGCACATAACTTTTGGCTGTGCAGATTCCAAAGCAGTGGAAAATCTTATTTATTAATAATTTGGTGGGAAGACTTGCTAATCTTGACAAAATTACCAAATTTAATAGCTAAGAAAAAAAATATTTATGTGTATTTAGTTAATAATATCGTTAATTAATGATTTTTCATTATTTCAGAGCGTAGTGATGCTGATGTTCAGAGAAGAAAAAAGTCCAGAAGATGAAATTAAAGCCTGGCAATTCTGGCACGGGAGACAACATTCTGTTAAACAACGCATCTTGGACGCCGGTAATATATTCAAAAAAGAAAATGCTCAAATAACACAGTAATAAGTAGCAAACCAAATGTTGAAAATATACAAGTAGCAGGAATATTCGATTTCTGCAAAAAATCCTACACACTTTGTGGCTTAGATTGTGTTTTTGTGTTTAATATGATTTATTAATACAAATTTGATTCATTTTACCGATTTATGGAAAGAAATAATTATATAGACACAAATTATCCAAAATCTGTTTATTGTTTCACAAAATTACAAATTCAGGAGTCTGTTTTTACACAATCATTCTGAATAGGGCGGCATCTGTAGACACGTGCTTCGTCCTTATTGAGACTCTTCAGTACAGTCTAGCATGTTTTATTCATTCTGATGTTTATATCTTGAGAATCATTGCTTTATATTAAAGTAGATACCTAAATATATAATAATGTAGTTAGCTCACCAAAATTATTTCTGATGACCGTTGAATTTTTTTAATAAAATCTATATTTTTCTCTTCCATGCATACTGTGAACCACATATGGCTTGTAAGTAAAACTCCAAGTATTGTGCGTATCAAATACCACTCTATCTACAGTTATTATAGATGATCTAGATATACTTAGCTTTATGTCATTTTGATCTCAAATATTTTCTATGTACATTCAAAATTTAATCGGTGAGGTAATTACTGAGATCTAGAGTTAGCAGCAGAACCATTTTGAGTGGATGGGAAGAAGCTACGCTCACTGCGCTCGCTGCGTTTCAATAAAAATCAAAACCAATTTCTAGTAACAGTTGGTAATCCAAGCAAGAAACATGAAATATCAAAATAATTGCCCGAATAATTTCATTCAAAATAGGAATCAGAGAATTCAGTCAATTAATTAATTTTTTTCTTTCCTAGCTCGACTGTTTCGGCTACACCTTGGCCATCTTCAAGAGCGAAAAGAATTTTCTAGTTTGTATTTATATATTGTAGCTCTTGAAGGTGGCTAAGATGTAGCCGAATCTTTCGAGCTAGAAAAAATAAATTAATTGACTTAAACAATTCAATTTTATTTAAAGTTATTTGATTGGAATGAAAACAAATTTTTAAATTACTTGAATTATTTTGCAGACACGAAGAACAGTGTGGGTCTCGTTGGGTGCATAGAAGAAGTCGCTCATAATGCAATAGCAGTTTATTGGAATCCTCTAGATAGTTCAGCCAAGGTGAGCGTACAAAAAGACCTAATTTACACAATTCAATCATCTTTTATTTTGTTTTCAGATAAATGTAGCAGTTCAGTGCCTTAGTACAGACTTTAGCAGTCAGAAAGGAGTCAAAGTAATAAACTAAATATTTCAAGTCGGTTAAAACTAATGTTTTGTAATATTTTAGGGATTACCTCTCCATTTGCAAATAGATACGTACGAAGAACCACGTGATAACACTATTTCGCATCGTGGCTATTGCCAAATTAAGGTTTTCTGTGATAAGGTATTTTTTATTTAATTTTAATCGAAGCGAATAAATTGTAAGCAAACTTCTCATTACAGGGAGCTGAACGAAAAACTCGTGATGAAGAGCGTAGAGCAGCGAAGCGAAAAATGACAGCTACTGGACGTAAAAAATTGGATGAATTATATCATCCTGTCTCGGAACGATCTGAATTTTACACCATGAGTGATTTAGCAAAACCTCCTGTATTATTTACACCAGCTGAAGATATTGATAAGGTGAGTTTAATTCGAAAACTTACATTCTTTTAAGCTAAGACCCATAGTAAATTTTTCTCAAAGATCGAATCCAGACTTCATAAATTTTTTGTGGATAACACAAATATATTCTTCTCCTATTGGCAATGTGAATTAACTTTAGGACTGTCGATTTTCTATTGCGATTGAACATAAACCTTACTAATAATTTGAAAACTTTGTATATGTTCATGAAAGCTCAATAAATTCAGTCGTTATTCTTTGATAAATAAAAGTTATCGCCGTTACTTTGCAAAATGTGAACAATATGACATAGAAATATTCATGTACCGCGAGTAGTACTTTGATGGTACATGTCAGAAACTTTCAAGCAAGCACCAACAACAACTATTCAAAATTTCAACCCGATCGGATGAACGATAAGCGAACAAACAGCTATCCGATTCCTATTGTACGTTAATATTCAAGCAAGTGCCATTAACAAACGTACAAAGTTTCAACTCAATTGGATGAACGATGCGCGAACAAAGGCATACGATTCATGCGCCACTTATTATATGTTGATAATTGTCAGAAATTTTAATACAAGTACCAACAAAAACTGTAGAAAGTTTCAACTCAATCGATTCAGCTGTTTCGAAAATTAGCTCGGACAAACAAACAGACAGATTTTAATACAGATAAAGTAAAAATTTTGTAAATAGAATCATTATTTTCTCTACCAACTTGGTGTTTTCTCTAAATATCTTTTTCATTTGTTGATTTGTTTATTCATATGTATTTTGAAAACTTGATGATGACTTATAAGGTCGAAATGATTATATTATGTAATTTGATTTTATTTTTAATAATGGATTAATTTCTTTGCAGTTAACATCGATGGAACTTCAAGGCTTCTACAACCATGAAACAGATAGTTCGTTGAGTGGAGGTGGAGGTGGTGGTCAAACAAATGACCAGCAGCATCTCAAATCAGGCTCTCCATTTCTGCTGCATGCAGCTGTCAAACCTCCAACAACACCCACGTTAAAGTTCCACAACCATTTTCCACCAGATAGCGACAAAAAAGACGGAATTCTTGAAACAAGTGTGGTGGGAACGGGTACGGATGGCACAGTGTTTTCACCTCCACTTAAAAGACCCAAGTTGATGAGTGTTTCCGGAGGAGCAGGTCCACCACCTCTCAACGAAAGAGTAATGCTGTATGTTCGTGAAGAAAATGAAGATGTTTACACCCCTCTACATGTTGTTCCACCCACAACCGCTGGTCTGCTTAATGCGGTAAGTTTCAACACGGTACACACATATCATGGCTTCGCTTCCTACCCCCATGTGTGCTGTGTCGCTGTGTGCATGTTATCCATTACCCAAACACCAAGTGTACTGGGCTTTTGTTTTTTTTTTTTTGTATTTATACATCTCATTTTAATGTATATTTATTTGTTTTGTTCAAATAACAAACTAAATAATTTGCAATTGCATGCATGATTAACCAAGTAAATATTCATAATCATATAAAGTGATGTTATAATAAGTATTAATCGTATATTTAGTTCTCTTTCCGTGTATGAGTTTGAAATTTCTGAAATTAAATAAAAAATGTAAAGCTCAGTACTTTTGAAATTGTTTCAAAACGGTTAGAATAGAAGGAAAATAAAAGAAATTAATTCTGTTTTCCTTGTTTTCCAGATTGAACATAAATATAAAATAGACTCGTCGCGAGTCAATAACTTATTTCGCAAAAATCGAAAGGGGTAAGTTAGTTTTTATTCGTTTGGTATTTATTATTATACATACTGAGAAAAATCACTTTTATTTTGCAAAACGAAGAATAAGTGATTGCATTCTTTAAAATTTCACAGACTACTAACATTTATTCTTTATTTTCTTTTGTTATGAGCAACTAACAGTCAGCATGTACTAATCATTAGTAATTGAATAATAATTCGAACAGATGTTCGAAGTGTAGTTTGACTTTCACTGTTTAGGTGTGCATGTTCTGCTCTTACTTACTCTTATTTTATTTATTGCTATAGCACTTGTCTGCATTCTTTTTATATCTTTGTATGACCAAAAGTTTCAATTGCATGTTCTTGTTTTAGAATTTTGGCCAAAATTGACGACGAAATGGTGACGTATTACTGCAACGAGGACTTATTTTTATTGGAAGTCAAGCCTGTGGTGGGTATTGACGAAGAGTTGTACGATATCACGTTCATCGAATTGCCTGACCACTGACTACACTGTCCATCCCTCAGTCGTGGATATTCCATCACCTATTCTTAGGGTATTGTGATTGTTTTTTTTAACTGTATTTAGATGATCAAAATGTTGATTTTAATTTTATTATTTGTTATAAGAATTAAGTACTGTTATGATATTGTCACAATTTTACTTGTCTGATAACATTGAATAAGTTTTATTATTATTATTATTATTATTATTATTTACATTGAGATTGAATAGTTTTAAGTTTTAACACATTTGCTCATCATGTTTAATTCTTCATTTATAAGCGTATGCTTGTTGGGTGTTTGTGTACGCGAAAGGACTGCATGAAATAGTTAAAAATTAAGTTTTATATTTTAACTTGACAAGAATTAGTAATGTGAAGTCTGTCATTGTAGAGCGGACTCGAATGATCTCAAAATTGCACAATGACCTGGTCAAGTGTCACAGTAATTTGATGTGCAACAAAGACGCCATAAATATTATTAATAAGACCCATAAATCCCTGTTTAACAGAGATTTGTGGATATGTTGCACGTCTCTTGTTTACGTTTTAATTACCTACCTTTTACGTATCTGATATCGCTAAGGGCTGGGTTTTTCATTTTCTAATTTGTAAATATTGATCTATTCTAAATGATAACAATTTTCCATTATGATTGATTATTATTTTTACAATTGTTGCGTTACGTTTTTGTATATATTATATTTGATATGTATTAATGAATAATTTGAATGAGTATGTTTAAAAGAGCCATGACTTAGCCGAAACATGCTGTGCTCACTCTATACTTTGAACAAGTTTTGCGTGTTGTCATTGTGATAGGCGAGGATGAACGAAACTGCCAGATGCCATTTGCTCACTTGCCATTTGCATGTGAGCTCAATTCACCATAATTGGCTTAAATTTTTTTATAAGAAAAACGTACCTGAGTTATGCTTTACTATTGAGTTGAAAAAATGAGTAGCTTTTCGCGAAATATTATGTTTTTTTCGAATAAGTAATGCCATTTTGAAAAAATGGTTGTGTTAAAAAACATTTCGAATATTGAGTCCCACATTCTTAACTGTAAATGTAATATAATGTATTGTAGCGATAGTATTTGTAGTGCGCATTGCTATAAGCTACACGCTTTAATGAGTTGAGCCTAAAATGTATTACTACAAATATGTATACGTTCTAAAGTAGTTGGAACTTACTATCCGTTGACCTATTATGCATTTACAATAATTTATTACTGATATTTGAGCTGTTGAATGTGTTCATCTTGTGCTCACCTTGTAATTGTATGTCTATTATTTTATGAATGTTATGTGTTGTCTAGAAGTAGATTCCCTGTCCAAGTCTAGCTCGAAATTTGAACTCAATTGTATTGTACGTTCATTTGACAACACTTGCCCATGTTGTGCCTTTTGTGTAAATGTTACTGTTTAGTTATTTACTTTAAGAATTCATGTTGATAATGTTCGCAATATAATGTAAGTTTTTTATATATATAAATTTATATATTATATATACAAATGTAATTTTTCAAATCAATATCCATAAGAGTAAACAATTTATTAAAAAGCTTTTCGATGTATAGATAATTAATTCTCACCACAAACCAATAAATAAAGTGTCTGTAAGAATTTCTATAAAATAAAAATTGAAAGAGATACTATATATAAACAATATGTCTAAATGAAGTAATAAACTAGTAGAATCATATCTTGGTTCCTCCTATTATTCTAAAATTTGTGACACAAATTAATAAATGCATTTGAGCTCATTGAAAACAATACTACAAATAAATATAATGTATTGAAAATCAAAATTACAAATTCAGGAGTCAGTTTTTACACCACCATTCTGAATAGAGCAGCCACTGTAGACACGTGTCGACAGTTGCCGCCCTATTCTTATAACTTATATCTAGCAAATAAATATTAATGTCAAACAATTGGATGACTAAAGACTTTCTCCTAATTTATTTAATCATTCTTGAATCCTGGAAAATACTGTATTTTCGTTAAATTTCATATAATATTGTAAAAAAATAATTGTTGTGCATCTGTAAAAAAATATTTATATGAATTATTGAACTTTAATTTAATTTACAAATAACACATACTAATAATCTTTATTACTTTACAGGCTAGGGCCCAAATACAGAATAACATTGGAAGTATGAAGTGTGAAAAGATTGAAGGATTTCAATTGACATAAATTTATCCTTAATATATTAAAACAAACAATCCAATAAAGAATAAATGCATTTATATTTCAAGTCGGAGCGAAGGAAGTCGGAATATTTACACATCGCAATGAACGGAAATGGTGTGGGAAATTACAATTAAAAATATATTACATATAAAAAGAAGGGATCATCAATTGAGTGGAATCAATAAGACTATAATTATTCCGTAAATTTTAGAATTTAAAAAAATAACATCAAATAAAAGTGTTACGTATTCGGTATAGATGGCAGCATAATCCTTATCTGAACATCTGAATGTGGAAGACAGTTGAAGTGCCGAAATGTCAAAATAAACATTGGACTGTAAACGTAAGAATATTTGCATTAATTTTGCTAAATATTAATAGTGAATAATAAAAATTATGCTAATTTATACCGTTTATTTACAGAAAATGAATTGTAAGTGATCTTATTTGGCCTTACAAAAGTTTGATAATAATTGACATGCCAGCTCAGCTGTCATGACCACACGTTACCAATTAATTACATTTTATCTAAGTTTAATCAAGGCGTCAGATAAAATCTGATGGTAAATATATTCAGTGATGGCTTTTGACAGCGGTACCACAGGCAGTGAATTTGCACAACAGTTCCTAGAATCATTGCAGAATGATTTTAAAAATTTATCCCTAGAAACTAAGAAAAAGTACCCGCAAATAAAAGAGGTATGTTTAAAATTTTTCTGATCCTAAATTTTCTAATGCCATTAAAAATGTTTCTTAATAGTCATGTGAAGAGGCTGTATCAAAGATCCGTACGGCTGCAGCGAATCCACAAACTCCTCTCTGCTATGTGGTTAATCAAATATTATTTCCTCTCGTACAAGGTTGTGAATCCAAAGATGTTAAAATTATTAAAGTAAGTATTTGAACAATAGTATTTCCCATTAGCTTATTTATTATTACACAATATTCTTTGTTAAAGTGTTGTGTCAGGATTATGCAAAGGCTCATCACACAACAGGTTGTTGACCAGAAAGGAGCAAAATATATAACTGATACTCTTTGGATTTTAATGGAAGCCGGAACTGAAGAAGTAAAAATTTTGCAGTCTGTAACATTGCTTCTAACTATAAATACTGTTGTACACGGTGAAACATTAGCCAGAATTTTAGTACTATGTTTTCGATTACATTTTACTAAAAATTCTACTATAATAAACACGGCTGGTGCAACAGTAAGGCAATTAGTTTCGTTAGTTTTTGAACGTGTTGTGAGTGAAGATGAGGCTGCTCGAATTAACGTAGATGAAGCGCAACCTCGTCAGGTGAACTTAGAAGACTTGAAAACTCCGAGTGGTGTCGCCCCAAAAGGTTTGGCACCATGTGCTGCAGATGCCTATCTTTTATTTCAAGATTTAGTGCAACTGGTTAATGCTGATCAACCATATTGGTTGACTGGTATGACTGAAATGACAAGAACTTTTGGTCTTGAGCTTCTAGAATCCGTTTTAACAAATTTTTCACTGGTTTTCTTTAGGGTAAGGCTGAAAAGTAGCTGCCACAATTTTCGTGGTTTAAAATACAGGCTGCGGCAACGAAACTTGCTGACTTCAAAAGTCAAAAAAAACGTCCGAAATCGAGTAACTCAGTGTGCTGACAATGACGGACTCCACTTGTTGGATATTATATAAATTAGCAAGTTTCGCTACTACGTCCTGTTATATTGAGAAACCACAGAAATTGTAGTAATTTCATTGTTATATTAGATATTGTTCTAATTATTATATGGCTTGTTCCAGAATGCTGAATTTAGTTTCTTATTGAAAGAACGAGTATGTGCTTTAGTCATAAAACTATTTTCACCGAATATTAAATATCGTACAACAGTTCCGGCAAGTGTACAGCAAGCTACTTCTTTCGATAAACCGTACTTTCCAATTAGCATGCGGCTATTAAGAGTCGTTTCTATTTTGATTCAAAAGTATCACAGTCTGTTGGTAAGTAATTCTTAAATAATATTAAAATTCTGTGGTTCACAAACTCATTACAAAAAAGTAAGCTCAACAGACGCAGAATTGCAATATCATCTTTATTTTTCAATCTGTTAATAATTTCTTCTTATAGGTTACAGAATGTGAAATATTCTTATCGCTAATAGTAAAATTCCTAGATCCCGATAAACCAACTTGGCAACGCTCGCTTGCTTTAGAAGTTCTCCATAAGATGACAGTTCAGCCTGATCTTTTGAACTCATTTTGTGAATGCTATGATTTGAAGAAACATACTACTAATATTTTTCAAGATATTGTTAACTCATTGGGTACCTACGTTCAGTCATTATTCGTTAATCCTCAATTGCAAGTAAGCAGCTCAGTGGGTCCAGTGCAAGGACAATCTCCGGCCTTCTTAGCCGGAATACCTGCTGGACCCGGAGTGTCTCCGCAACCGGGATTCTTCTCTAGAGGTGTTTGGTTGCCTCTTGTTGTTACTTTTCCCAATGGACAGGCCAAATCCACATAGTTAGTAACTGTTTTGTTTCTAAATATATAATTTTCTGTTGTTTATTGTCTTGTCTTCTGCAGTTTGGAGATGCTGGAAAAAATTGAACCACCTGTAATACCCGATGGCTATGGTATCTCCATTGCATACGCATGCCTATTGGACATAATTCGCTCTTTAACCCTTACGATAGAAGGTCCAACTCAACAAAGTGAGAACGGTACACTCATTGCTAAGAAAGAACCAACCGAAGATGAGCGTCGTTTACATTGTCAGCTCATCAATTCAAGCTGGTGTGGCTTGCTTGCTGCTTTGAGCCCTCTTATTGAGGCTAGCACAGATGAATCAGCAACTGAGAATGTGCTGAAGAGCATACAAACATACGCGGCTTTATGTGGTCTACTAGATTTACATATACCGAGAGATGCATTCATTACAGCGATTTGTAAAGCATCTTTACCGCCTCATTACGCTTTGACGATATTGAATACTGTCGTTCCAGGAAATGCTGCTATTAGAAGTAAGTTTTTAATTGGTTTAATCAAAAATAAATAGTAATGTCTGTTAGTTGCAATACTTTTATAAATAAATGAATAAATTATTTCTGGGGGTCATCAGATTCTCATAGAATTTTTTTTATATTGAGCAGCTTAGATGTTGTGTCGATGGGAGACTTTATTCACATAAAATCAATCTTATTGCAACTAAACTTTATGTTATTATTAATATATTTTTTTTTGTATTCAGCTCATATGCGCAATGAGAGTGCAGATTTAAATTCGCAATTTTTGACCAGCTATGGTGAAACAGATTATAGACAGCAAGTCGTTGCAGTTGGAACACCTCTTCCCACTTCTTCATTACCAATAGGTATGTGTGTAATTTATCTTTCAATTGATTTGGAAAGTGTTATGTATTTGTTTTATAGGAACACAACAAGGTCCAGTAATGCTAACAGCTAAAAACTTGCAATCAATGAGAGCTTTGCTCAGTTTAGCTCACTGCCATGGTGACATTTTGGGGACTGCGTGGCATCTAGTATTAACAACCTTACAGCATTTAGTGTGGATTTTAGGCTTAAAGCCATCCACGGGGGGAAGTTTGAAAGCTGGTCGTACTACAGCAGATTCAAATGCTGTTATTACTACAGCTGTTATGGCTGATTTACCTGTCCTTTCAACAATGCTGAGTCGTCTGTTCGAATCCAGTCAGTATTTAGATGATGTAGCACTGCATCATCTAATTAATGCATTATGTAAATTGTCACAAGAAGCCATGGAACTCGCCTACTCAAATAGAGTTAGTATTATTTTACATCATTATTAATGCCCCGTAATTTGTGAAATGTCTTTAACGAAGTCTACATCAGAAATGCATTATACGAAAAATTTATCTGTTCCAATATTTGATTTTATTTCTTTTTCTGCTATTCAGGAACCGTCATTATTCGCAGTGGCGAAGCTCCTTGAAACGGGTTTTGTGAATATGTCCCGTATTGAAGTTCTCTGGCGGCCAGTAACAAACCATTTACTCGAGGTTTGTCATCATCCACACATACGAATGCGAGAATGGGGTGTTGAAGCAATAACCTATTTAGTAAAAGCTGCTTTACAGTACAAATATCAAGTACCGTTACGAGAAAATCAAGTAAGAAAGTTTCACTTATATTTATTGCATACATCAAATAAGTTATTTTTCTTTCTTAGAAACTGCAAACTCTTTTACTGGGTCCACTATCCGAGCTATCTTCTGTGCCTCATGGAGACGTTCGCCAAAAACAACTTGAATGCGTTCTTCAAATTCTTCACGGTGCTGGAGAAACTTTATCGCACGGATGGCCTTTGGTTCTTAATATAATCGGTGCAGTTTCTGATCATCATGGGTATAAAATAATATTTTAATTTATCTCTCGAAATTTCATATTCTCTTTCAACAGAGAAAATTTGGTGCGTATCGCGTTTCAATGTTTACAACTTGTCATTACGGATTTCCTGCCGATTATGCCATGGAGATGTTTACCACTTTGTGTTGATACGGTCTCCAAATTTGGGTCTCAGACTCAGGATTTAAATATCTCCCTTACTGCAGTCGGATTAATGGTATTACTTTCATTGAGTGAATTTAATTTGATTGTTATAAATCTTTTCAAATTTTAGTGGAATATATCTGATTATTTCTTCCAAAATCAAAATAAATTAAGTCAGACTATTAGTGAAGAGGCAACAGTCTTCCCAGAATTTCCTGGAACATTGAATATGCCCAGTTTTGATAAACTTTGGATGTGTTTATACGCACGATTAGGTAAGACTACAATCTGTTAGACGCTTTTCATGATAGACAGATGTGTAAACAACTGGACGCAATCTATATTGTATTATTACTATTTACATATGATATGTTTTTTGGGAAGGTGAACTGTGCGTCGATCCTCGTCCAGCAGTTCGCAAGTCGGCAGGTCAAACACTTTTTTCAACAATATCAGCTCATGGCAGTTTATTAAAACAATCAACATGGCAAGCTGTTCTATGGCAAGTTCTTTTTCCATTATTAGACAAAGTTCGAAATTTATCTAGCTCAGCAAGCAGTGAAAAGGTGGATACAGGTGGTAATATTCTTATCCATCATTCACGCAATACTGCTCAGAAACAATGGGCAGAAACGCAAGTACTTACTTTATCTGGTGTTGCTCGAGTTTTCAACACTAAACGGCAACTCTTACAACTCCTTGGTGATTTTCCGAGAGCGTGGTCACTTCTATTAGAATTTATTGAGAACTCGGCTTTGAACAAAAACAACGAAGTGTCTTTTGCAGCGCTCAAATCCTTTCAAGAAATTCTGTATTTGAGCAAATGCCAAGGAGTAGATAATAATGAAGAATTGGATATGTGGCTCGTTGCGTGGAAAGTGTGGTTGAATATAGGAACTGAAATAACTGTACCACCTTTAGAAAATACAGATAATTTAGATGTTTACATTCCAAGTCAAGCGTTTCTCACAGCTTTAGTTCAAATATTTCCAAATGTGTTTCAACATATACGAAATAGATTTGCTATTGAAGATTTAAAACAACTTTGCTCAGTACTAACAAACGCTGTAACTGTTCCTGTACATGGAGAAAGTGCACCTTACATACTCCCTTCTGTATCTGACGTTTCTTTAACACCTTTACATGATGGCGTACTACATTCAATGGAATTACTTCAAAAAGAAGCTATTTCTGGCAATAATAATGCCATGATTCCAGAAATTTTTAAACAGCTATTGATATTTGGAAAATTCACTTGTCATCCACCGTCTTTTAATAAAAATGAAATAAAAAATGTAAAAGGCACAGCTAATGAATGGATAATGATGAATTATATTCCATTTGGAGAGAAGGCGATTAGTATGGCTGTGAAACTTTATGAAAAAACAGCTGAATATGACGATGTGATACAAGCTAATATTTTACATGATATGATTGGAGCATTACATGTTCCTTTATCTTTAAAATATAATTGTGTTTCAAGCAGCACATGGAGATTAGCAGCTAGTAGTTTATTAACCATTCTGCAAATTGGTTTACCAGTTGCTCGTGCTCATACGAACAATTTTTCTTCTATGTGGCCGCAATTGGCGAACACTTTAAATCAATTTCTTTTCCCGAGTAGTGTTGCTCCTGCTGAAAGAGGCTTAGACGATTTAGTTTCAGACGAAGCTACAGATTGTCAACTTATTGAATTACTTCGAAATGAAGTATTGCCATATTCGCATCAAATTCCCAAACATTTTATTTTGAAGGTTGTGGTATTGTTGAACAAAGGCTCGATTCATTCAGCCACTAATGCTGATATTGACTCAGAAACAGAATTAACATTAAGAGAAGAATTCGCCAAAACATGTTTTGAGACGTTATTGCAGTTTTCGCTGATTGATGATAGCAAAGAAGCAATTGTTTTTAGCGGAGATGGAGATGATAATGAAGGAGGAGTAGCTGGAAGACTTGCTGTTACTGCATTATTACATAGATTCCAAGAAGTGCTGAAGAAATATATCGAAGATGAGAAGCAGAGTGGCAAGTGCCCACTACCGAGGTAAAATTTTAAATTTTATATCATCCTTTATTATTAATACATAATTCTTTGAATTAACTATTTTTCTTATAAAATATCATCAATTCTATTGCACCTCTGACTACTACAGTATTAGTATCATATGATTCTTCCTTCCGTAAACATTAATTTGGAATTTACGCATTTCGTTTAAACATGCCTACAGCATTTTTCTTCTCTTCTCAATCATTTGCAATACATTTTAGGACAAAAAGGTGTGGAGCGCTTTCTATAGATGTTCTTAATACAGCTGTAATACAGTATTGTCACTTTTCTTAGTATGTATGCTTTGAATGATGACTATTCTGACACGGTCATCAAATAGATCTTGCGTGACGATAGGATTACCTTAAACAGTCAGCACACTTACTGAGTCATTCTTTGTACGAATTTGGAGAAATGTAATTGAAGTGTGCAATGCTATAAATTTTATACGAGAAAACAAAAATAACAAATAAAATTCATCTTATGGAATAAAAATAAGTTTTCTGACGATTCGGGGACCCTTCGCCATTCAGTGCACCCCTGCAAACAGATAAATGTCTTCAGTTTTGTTAAATATTTAAAATTATGAGATTTTGACTTTAAATTCAAAAACTAGCACCATTTAAACTAATACAATCTCATTTTAAATGTTTTTCCAGGTATCGCTTATCAGAAATTTCTTTTGTATTAAAAGCTGTGACAACTTTAGTAATTTCTATGAAACGAGCATCCGTAGGTAAAGGTAGGCCTTCGAACTAGTGGTAAAATCTTTTTAATATCACTTATATTTATAGAAGATACGACGGCCTGGGAACAATTAATTGGTTTATATCCTTACTTAGTGGACTGCACGACAACTACATCGTCGCAGGTTTCGAGACCATTGCGCGAAGCTCTTTTGCAGTATTGTGATTTACTGCAGCCACCGTACTTAAAATGCAATGGTGTGAGACAGACTCAAACATAGTTTTGTTCGATTGGCCTTTGTGTTAACGAACTGTTGTTTATGTAGTTTATCTACTTTTTTATTATATCATTTTATAATTGTACATTATTACAATATATTTTTTCGTTGTAGAGATAGCATTTCGTAGAGCACATGAAAAATTTTATGCATTGATATGAATGTGATCATTGTGCACACAAAGAATTTTTAAAAACAACTTTTCTTCTATAGTTTTGGGTCACAATTTGATCAAAGACTTTCATAAGGAATACAAATAATATGCTTGAACCGTTTTATAAATAGCGTTTTAATTTGGGCAAAGGCAATGTATAAATTCGATTTTATACTTGTATGCAGTATATATAACGAATTGATAATGTGATTACCAGTAAATACCTGTCAACGATACAGACGGTTGTTATCATTGTATCTGTAAGTATTATTATCATTTCTAAATTAGTTTCATTATTACAATTTACAGAATATTGCTCAAAATTTGTTGAAAACTGTATATTCGTATATGATGTTTTGCAGTGTTCTGTATTTTGTAAATATTCAATTTCAATTGATATAAAATAGATTTTTCGTTATTTATAGAAATAATTTTATTTATGAATGTTTGATGTATCGGTATCGTTAATTCTAATATAAGATTTATATATTTTTAATGATACTGTAAATTGAAGTAATTTATTCATTAAAGGTGAATCAATTTAAAATTGTTGAAATGAAAACAATATTTTTATAATATGAGGTAAGTGCTGCCATCATCATTATGCTATTTAAACTATTTCGAATATTAAATCCCGCCATAAACTTCTGGGTAGGTCGTTACGTGGTACTAGACGGTCGGTGGGACGTTTGCTTCGGAACAAGTTTATTCTGGGCTCACGGCAGTACTTTTTGTATTTTTCGTAAGTGCTTGTGAATAGTTCAAGAATGTGGTTTTAAAATGAATGTTCGTAAGTAAATAAATAACTGCAAAAAGTAATGATGACAAACAAATACAAATATGATGTAAACAAAGAATCTTATCACCATGTGTTCGTTCCACCTGTCCAATCAGAAGTTTAAAACCGAAAACTGACTCTTTTAACTTGGTAAGTCTGTCATACTTTATTGTTTTTTGTTTGGTTTTATTTTTAATTTTAAAATGTATGTTATTTCTGTCTTTTCTAATACACAATGTAAATAAGCTTGTTTATTAGTATAATAGTATATGTAATAATTATTTACAAATTAATACCAGGTGAGAGTTAGCTTAAATAATATGCAACTCGTAGTAATTTTGGATTCATATAATATTCAAAATAATATAATCATGTCTTGTAAATATTTACATTTTTACCACCTGTTGCATACCTGTAATTTGACGTATCAAAAATATTAGTCCGGTGGTTGTTAAGTTGCTTTTTTCATGCCATAAGCAGTATCAACTATTATATTATTTTTTATATAATGATTAACACTTGTAGATTACAAATTTAAGTTACTTCGCAACATTTAAATACTTTTTGTTGACCTCGCCTTGTCCGTGACATATTAAAGATAGTACCTGTATAGATAATAATTAGAAAAATTATCTAGCTTCCTACTCGTCTTTTCTGTTTATTAGATATTTTATATTTTTCTTTATCTCTATTAGTTGTAAAACAATAAGAAAAATACAGTTTCGTTCAAATTACCATTTTTGTCGATGACGTAAATTGTTTATTCATGTTTAATGATAAGTAACGCTAATTATAGATATTTGCAATAAAATCTTGTTAAAAATTTAAAGCATTCAAAAAATTCTTCACTATATGCATTTGAAAAAAAAAATTGGATTGTATATCATGTTGTATTCGCGAATTACAATACTTAAATTTGAATATGTAGATTTAATAGTTGTAGGCTGTGCCCACATGCGAACAACGACCAGAAAGCTATTTGATATGGATAAAGTTTGCTGACTACGCTAATTATTCATGGCATACTTACAGTATAAGTTGGTGGATTCAAATATTTTTAGATTAAAATATGCATATCTGATCCTAATATTTGATTTTATTTTTATTTATTTTAGCAAACTACTGGACATCACCATGGCTCAGAGCTATCTCTCTAGTTACCATCGTACTGAAAATGGTAAGTTTTCAATGCTGCTATTTCAGAATAGATATTCAGAATTTAAATATTTTCAGGCCATATTCAACAAGATCTTAAACCAAGTTGGAGATACCAATCCTGTGATTGCTGTCCTTACGGCTACCACATAGATTTAGACTTTGTTCGTTATTGCGAAGCCCTGAAAGAACGCGCTGACTGCACAGGGTCTATTAACAAACGTCGAGAAAGAAGACGACAAAGACAGTCTATGGAAGTAATGCTTGGCTTAGTTACACCTGTTGCAATTTCTTCATGTAGTACTGTTCCGATTTCGTCATGTAGTACAGTGGAACATCCTGTACCACCACCTCGTCTATCAGTCCAGAAACCTGATACTGCTGAATTAGTACAAGATGCTCTCGAAGAAGCTGTCACAGATTTTGAAAGAACACTTGAAAGATCTACTACATCGATTACAGAAATGAAAGATCCTGTTGTTTTATATCGAGTATCTTCAAACTCTTCTGTGTCCAGCGGTTCGAATTCAGGGGGTAATACAACAATGCCGAATGGTGTTATACACGATGAATCGGCAAAATGTGCAAACGCGTGTACCTTAAAAAACATTAGAAAACAAATGGCTTTAGGATTAGAAAGAATGAAAGAACTTGAAGAACAAGTTAAATTAATACCTGCTCTTCAAGTTCAAGTTTCTGTTTTAAAAGATGAGAAACGGAAACTTATGGAACATATTCGTGAAACAAAAACAGCAATACCAAAAGCAAGTACTGTTTCACAAAAAGAAATAGGTGTAAGCTGCGGAGTGGTGATGCGAACTATCGGCGTAGGTCCTCAGTATCCAAGAACGAGAACAACGTCAACAGACACTATGCCATACGAACCTCCTGTTATAATTCGAAGTCCTCCTGTTGCTCTAGTCTCAACGAGAGGTTCACAAACGCCACATACTCGTACTGTTGACGCGCATATACAAACTGTACAACTAGTCAAAAAGATTAATCATTGCAGTGTCACTGCTAAACCTGATACAGTAGACTTCGCATTGCAAATTTCTGCAAACGTAAGAACGGTTGGAATCTCAAATGATTCGATCCACGATTCATTATGTAAAAAATGTAATGTAGTAACTAGAACTATAGGAGTTGGCTCATCTGCTTCCTTTGATGATCTAGCTCCAGTTTCGCTCAAAAATCTTTCCGTCCCTAGAAGTAAATCTTTTAATCTTGGAGATGAAAAACTCGGCCATAATTTGAAGCACCGTACAATTGGTTGTCAAAGCGAAAATTTCTCTATAAATCGTGCCTGCCAATATGAACCGAAAGTTTCTTCAAAAGCCGTTCAGTATGAACCAATTAGAAAATCAGTAAATAAAAGCGTACAATACGAAACTACAGAGAGTTGTTCGCAGCATACCGATACTCAAGATTTACAAATCCCTAGCAGAAGTATTTTTACTAATACTCCAATTCGTGCATTTTCGGAAATGGCTTCAAATACAGTAAAACTTAAAATGTGTGACGCTACATTCAATACTTTGAAAGTACAACTGTGCGATGCCTCCTCAAATACAATCGAACAATTTCCGCATTCAGAGGAAAACATTAAGAAGGAAGAAAGTAATCCTATTATTTCTCGGATTCCTCGTCCAACACAATCACCATTACCTGAAAGACATAAACTCCGACGTCAAGATACGTACACGAAGATTCCTACTCCTACAGGTCCTGCAAGCATTGGGTGAGTAGAAATATTTGGACTAATTTTTTTAAATATGACGTCACATATCAAAACAAAATAACTCGTTTATGCAACCAGCGCATGTAATATGACATCACGTTTAGTTTTAGAAATATAATGGAAACAAGTTGAACAATATAGAAAAAATAAACCAGTTTGGCTCGCGCATCAATAGTCGCACTGTACCTTACTAACGAAGACGATAGTATTTCGCAAAATACTTGAAATATCAGAATTTCTCTTTGTCATTTATGAATATATTTTGTTTATTTAGTAATTTTTAAGTCAAAGCTTTAGTTATAAAAATCAGTAGGGTTGAATTCTGAAAATTAATCAAACGATAGGAAAGAAAATCACTAAAAATCATAGCAACAAAATAAAATATTGAAGATGTATAGATGGTATACTTTAAAATCAAATTTAGTTGAGTATTTACACTACTGGATCGCTGTGATCAATGATCTATGATTTGTAGTTCGTTGTTTTCTCGTTTCAAAAAGTAATTATGATTGGGCGAATCATCATCATAAGTCGAAGAAACACGGCTATTTATATTCAATCAAATATAATTTGTTCAAATTTAATTTAATTTTTCACAATATGATTTTTTTTATATACAAATGGCAACACTGACGTAGATTTAAAATTGACATTTGTGTTGTATATTAATAATGCAAAATGGATAGTTAACAGAGTATGACTAATAGGCAATTACCGAATGACTGAAAAGAAAGACAATGATGATAAATATAAAAATATTCGCGACGTATACATGCATCAATATATACTTAAAACGAGGTATCTTGTCACAATGAATGTTTTGCATGGTTCATTCACATTGTTTGTTTTTGTTAGATTATCTGGAATAGATTTTTCATCATCCACTATTGCACCTACAATAGACATTGTGGAGTCTGAATGCTCAAGTTCATTTGTAAAAGCTAAGGAAAATTATAAAATCCCAGATAGCACCTCATCAGCAGCACCATCAACTCAAAAACACGATGTTTGCAGCTCAGGAAACAAGCAGGTGTCCGCTAGTTCCAGTGCTAGTGTTAGTGCACCATTGCATGTCCCGGAATCTTCTGTACCTAACCCGGTTGATCGATCTTTGCGAACGAAGTAAGTTCAATTGTAATCTCTTGAATGAATTATATTTAATTGATCTCTTTGTAGAGCTATCCCGAGTAAAGAAATGCAAGCAGCCATGAAAGTTTTGAACGATTCCTTACAAAAATCAAAACATAATGTAGGTGGTATGAGCAATACCGCCAAGAATCATTTGAAAAATGCTTTGAGTATTATTCAACAAGAATGGTTCAAAGTGTCTAGTCTAGTAAGGGCCGATCCTCTAGATGTAGAGGATTATTTAGATCGATTTGAAGAAATTTCAAGCTCGTTGTTACAATACATCGTTAATATGACTGATGACAGTGTAAGTATACTTAGAATTTTAGTCAGTACGATTCATTAGCTGTATGACAAATTACGCTACTACTTTCGTTTCACAACATTCGATCCCTTGTATGAACACAAAAATCTAGCAAAAGTATCAGTTGTACTACAACGAAGCCTAATGACGTAAGGGGACTTTCTCTTTATTTCGCGTTACTCGTTATGCGAAATTTCGCTCGTTAAGAGAGCCACTTTTTTCACAATTCGTTTTGCTCTTTATGCGAAAATTTTATTATATTGAAATACAATAATAGCATTGATATGAAAAAGAATAGTTTGATGCTAATAATATTTTTAAAAACAATATCTAACGAAAATATGTGTTTTTCAGGGTAATACAGCAATGCACTACGCTGTATCCCATGGAAACTTCGATGTAGTATCAATTCTTCTCGACTCTAAAGTGTGTAACATTAACAAACCCAACAAAGCGGGTTATACTAGCGTCATGTTAGTATCTCTAACGGAAGTTCGGTCTTCTACTGACGCCACAGTAGTTCGGCGACTATTCCAACTTGCTGATGTAAATGTGAGAGCTCGACAACACGGTCAAACGGCACTCATGTTGGCAGTATCACATGGAAGGCTCGATATGGTGCAAATGCTGCTAGAAGCTGGTGCCGATGTAAATATACAGGTAAGAAAAGACGTATTCGTCTATTTATATTCAGTATTGAAATTATTAGTGTGATAGTAGACATCTCCTGTCTAAAATAAGAAGAGAATATATTTCTTTTACTGAACTTTATCAGATTTTGGCTATACTGAAGAAGTCCATCACAAAAGTATTTCAATAGCTATATTTGATATGTTAATAACGTAAAATGATCTTAGGACGAAGACGGAAGTACAGCGCTAATGTGTGCTGCCGAGCATGGCCACATCGATATTGTAAAATATTTCCTTGGTCATCCGGAGTGCAATTCATCGATTATTGATGTAGACGGCAGTACAGCCCTGAAAATTGCTCTAGAAGCTGGTCATAAAGATATTGGTGTGCTTTTATATGCTCATGAGCATACTGTTCATGGAATTTCACCATATTCGTCACTACGGCAGCCAAAATCTAAATCTAAACCTTCAGGCAGCGGTGCAAGCTCTTGCTCCATTTCGAGAAGTCCTAGTAGGGGGGCCCATGATAACAAACACTCTAAATAACACAGTGGTAACCTAGGATATTTACAAATAAAGTTGTGTAAGTAGAAATTTTTACCGTTTTTATTACCTGAAAAATAGATGATCATGTATAATTATTAAAGACATGTATTTACAGCGTATCTATTGACATTCACGTTAAGACTGTTGTAGATATTTCGGCATTTTATGCCAATTCTCCACATTATAATTGCATTTTCCTTTCTATGCATTTTTGATTTAAATTCTGTATATTTATCAATTTTTGACATTTCGATCCTTTCACCAAGGGTCCTCATCAGAAAAACAATGATAAAGACCTTGGTGAAAGGGTCGAAACGCCAAGAATAAATAAATATACAGAATTTAAATGAAAAACAAATATTTTTTCATTTTTATTTACAGCAAAATTATTTTTACAAGAATGCATAAGATTTTTATGTGTGTATTTCTTATCCCACAAAATGTTTTTTTCCTTTTTTATCGCACACGTATGACAAAAAACATCTAATGGAACACCGGCTGTACATTCATTGATTGAAAGTTTCAATTAACACACGATCCAAACGAACAATGGACGTTGCAAAAAATTATTTAGTTTTTATTGAATTATTATTATCAACTAAGACATTTTGGTCTCAGTATCAGCTCGGTTTGCGTTTTTGGCCAATCTAGACAGAAATGAATGAATTATGAGATTATTCAGCCTACAAATCGACGTTGCACAAGACTCTAACGAAATTCGAGATTATATTCAGTAAACATGTTTGTAAATATGATGTGATATATTTTGATTGTGTAAAAGCTTCTACTTACGGAAATTATTCAGGCAAAAATAATAAATGTTCTGAACTTCCCACTTTTAATAGTACCTATATTCCAAAATTGAGCCATAATTCGTTAATTGCAATTGATTCATTAAAAAAATATTCTGAATTTTACATATTTATATGTTCTAACAGTTCGCTTTAAATTGATAAATTTCATTTGAATGAATCATTCCGTTTTTAAACAAATTTGCAACTTTGGTTCAATTTTGGAATCATATGTGTATCACTACATCGTTGTTGCACATACATTTAGACCCACGTGTTCACAATTCGTTAATTGTACATGTTTTCAAAGTACAGTGCATAGTTCGTCAATAAGTGACGGAAATTAATTGTTAACTATTGATATTTTCTTTCAACAAAGACTTATATATATAAATATTGTTTTGTATTTATCTTGTTTCTATTTGTAGATATTTTCAGTGTTAAAATTCGGTAGCTAAAATAAATATTATAATAATTGCGGTCTATTATGAATTATTGGGACCAATTGGAAACATTAGATTTTGGTTCGTATTCTAGTTTCGACTGTTAATTAGACTTCACTATGCATTGATTTTGAATCCAAAAGAAAATCGGATCATTCTTTATCATTATTTTACTTACAGGCTAGTAAATAATGACAGATAATCGTAATTGATGTAAAATGGATTATATACGTAAATAATGACCCATTTTACTTGCTGACGGTCAGTTACGATTTTCATCACTTACTAATCTATTGTTGAAAATCCGAAAATAATTTTTTTATAAAAGTATCATTAGATTATCTGATTAAATGAATGATCTATTTTCGTCGAATTTTCTCAATTCTATATAATCGCTCACTTTACGAATTATATATGTATATTATCGTATTTGTTTGTTCTTTTGTACATTGATATTTAACAGTGAATTGTTAACTGTTCATTAATAATACATATTTAATCATAAAACAAATCCATGTAATTAATAATTTATTTTTATTTATACAATTTATCAACATATCTTCATAATTATAAAAATGCGAATATTTCATCAATAACTCCTTTCACAAATATTATTAGCTTCCTGATCAATTAATAAAACATCAAAATAACAATAAAATGAATGTATAACAATGTATATTTATTCTAGAGTAGCATCTAGAAGAGACATGTGTTCCCGTTTTCTTCGCCGCTCGCATTTTGGACATGGCTTTGATGAATTCAGGCACTCCGTATGATACACTGCGTTGCACACTTTACACTGCAAATTTAACAGTTAAAATTTGAATTACATTGCAAAAAAAACAAACTTACTCTATACGTGGTTTCGATATCAAATGGGTACAAAACTTTTGCTTTATTGCAGATTTCACAAACAAAACCTTTTTGACTGCACAGCCAACAGTTGGTAACATGGTCCCTTCCAAATTTAACTATATTTTGAAGACTGTCTGCCAAAGTGCCACCGGGAATTTCGCTTAAATCCTAAATTTATTTATTAATATAAATTTGAATCGAACATCCAAATGTAAAAACTCACCAAAATAGAGTATTGGTGTATATGTTCATACATGTATTCTTTAGGCCACACTAAACGTTGTAGTTGCTCAATTACCGGTCCTCGACAAGTATATAAATAATCCCGTAGAAAATTCAATTGAACTCGAATGGTTTGTAAACGGTTCATCTCTTCTACACCATTATAAATATATGGATTTAAAACCTGAAATTGAACATCAAATTTATTATCGATACTGACTCTATATTATGTCTAAATTGAGCTTACCTTCATATCTAATAAAGGATGATTTTTGACTTCGTTAATGAAAGTAGCAGCTTTCTTCGACACAAAATATTGTTTAAAATCCCAATTGTGTATTACTCTTGAGGGGATAACAATAGGTTCAAGACTAATACAGGAATCACAATAGCAATTTCCAGTAAAAGCGCAAACTCTAGGCTTGCACACATTAATACTTAAAGGATGTTTGCATCCACAACATTCATAATTCTGTGCATCCAACCCTTTTTCATGGGCTAGTTTACCCAACTGTTGCAATAGAATCTTGATATCATTTTTATTCAAAGTTGAAGCAGTTACAAATTCGAAATCTATTGAATCTTCCGGATCCGGTAGTTCTTCATCATTTTGAACATCAGATTCTGAACTACTATTTGTAGATTTATTTTCAAAATGTTGCCAAACTTCTTGTAAATTTGGAGTTCTACCAAAAGGTCCACTCGTTAAATTGTAACTTTCAATCAATGCATGGTAACTGTGCTCAGTAGATTTTGCATCGATACTGGCACTTCTAGTAAGCTCGGATGGAGTAACTGGGGCTGTTTCTACTTTAGTACTCTCACTGTGTCTTTGTGTTTCATCGAAAGACCATCCAGATTTTCTGTTTAAAGAATTTCCTAAGGTGGAAGACTGTGAATATTGCAAGTCTTCTTCGACTTGAGTATTTTTAAAATTTCCTTCCGGTTTTGTACTGGTACTTGCTACTGAAGTCTTAATATCTTGTGATTGGGACTTTGGTTTTGAATTTTCAGTACGAGGATTTGATAATATTATTTGTAATGCGTCGTCTTCATTCATTGCTAGCATTTTACGCATTTCTGAACTTTCGGAGACTGAAGACATAGCAGAATCTATAGAATAAGTATTGGAGTTGGACATGGATGAAACACTATTATCAAGTGACTGCGCCACGTCAACCCCCGATGCAATAGGGCATTGTCTCAAAGTGGGACACCAAATTCCAGCTAAGACTAGAGTTGGAAGAGGCCACGTATTTAACAGTGTAGAATTATAAGGCAAAGTAAAAGGAGTACATGTTTCTACTCCCTCAATAAGCTTTTGCGCAACGTCTAATAATTCCACATCTCGAATATATGCGTTAGATTTGTAGAATAATTTCAAAGCACTTGAATTTTGTCGGATTGTCACAAGGTAAGATGATAATAAGGAATCATTCAAAGCACAGCGGATCCACGCGCGACACTGACCAATTTCAGTCAATATATTTGTTAATGCAGTTATCTACACAAAAAAAAAATTATTAATCTCTTATAGTGTGCGATTTTTGGGATTGTGCCACTTACTTGATCAATGATTTGTCTATGGGAAAATATTAGCAGGGCTGACCAGAAACTAGGTTCTGGACGCTGATCAAAGTCATTACTCATAACTCGACGAGCGCGATATGCCAACGAATCTTTTAATCCATGTAAGAACATTGCCTCAATAATAGAACACAATGTGTTGGAGGCATCACTTAGGCTTACCGAATCTCCTACATCAATGAATCATAATTAGTATAATAAAATATACTATGTAATTGTTGACGTATACATCTAACATAAAAAATATTCTTGTTTGTGTATGAAAGTTTTCCAATAAATAAAATAATTATTTATCTTATTTAATATTTATTTTTAAAAAATCATCAGTTATTGGTAGAATTTGTGAACCGAGAATACAAGAGAAAATGTAAAAGCAAAAATTATAGTTTGACATTTCAGTCTTCTTTAGTCGCATTCCCACCTCTATCATAATCATAATCATAAGTCTTAAGTCGTAATCTTGAGAGTTTGACAAACGCGAAAACATTGGAGCGTTTCCTGGCTCTTGTCTTAATCATAGTCTTAAGTCGTAATCATAAAAGTTTGGCGAGCCCAAACTTTTTGTCGTGATCATAAATAGAAAGAGATGGATATATGTAGCGCTATTTCATTTCATGGAATCGTTCTGGTTTCATTATTGTTATTTACTTTTGTCATTGAAAGAAAGATTATAGATATAAAAATGTGAATAGAAATCAAATTATCAAACACGACACCAAGCAAACAAAAACCAAGATGTCAAAATCAAAATGAAGTTGATGGATTCAGTGACCTAGAAATCACTACTTATCACGATATTTTCTCAAATAAATTAAAATAATATTGTTTTAAATATTTCTGGATATTATAAAGCTTTTAAAATAATTCTATATAAAATATGATTTATTTCATATATGTTATTCCATATTTTAAAGAGTTATGGTATGTTCACATACAATTGAGTATATTTTATATATGCATTTATTATTTGTTATTCAACATATTATTTTTTTCCTTAGCAAAGTAGTATTATTTCTGTACAACAGTAAAATTTAATTATTAATCATTTTGAATATATTTCATTACTTTTTAGATTTAATTGTGAACAAAATATTATGATTATGATAAGAGCTGGAAACGGTCGAATTTTCTGAGACTATGATTATGATTACGACTTATGATTATGATAGAGGTGGGAATGGGACTTTTTTCACAAATAATCTTATTTCCTACATTAAATGCCAGTTAACAATTATGTGGGACACGATGTATTATACCTGACAGATTTTCATCCACGCTACATAATTGTATCTCCTTGACGCTTTCTGATAATTGTGTCGTGATAGAATTCTTAATGAAAGTCTCTTTATTATTATACGCCGAACGAACACTTTTCAAAAATGAACTCATCATGAAAATCTTACTCTCTGTTTTCTAAACCGTAAGTGTTTAGTATGTATTTGGTCTGTTCTGCTGCAATTCCCAATCGCAAAAGTTTGTAAAATCCTGGATACGACAAATCAACTACAGTAGAAGCCGAACGATGATCGTCACTCCCTAGAGTACCCTCATCAAAGACAGCAGCAAGTTGTGGCCACAATTCCCGAAATTCATTTGTAGAAAGCGAACTCGGATTTCCGCTAGTATTTGCACTAGTCAAAGCAATAGGATAGTCTAGTTTACTCACTACTGAACGAATGAAATTATTATTCGGCACTCGGATACCTATTTTATCGTCTGCAGAAGTTAACGAATGTTCAAGCTGTGAAGTATAATGAAGCACTAAAGTTACAGGCCCTGGAAGAATCGCAGAAAGCAGCCCCTCCGGAAGATGGGTCACACGAGCCCAGTGGCCGATATCATCAACATCACTGAAGCAAATTGCAAGAGGTTTGTTTTCTACTCGTCCTTTTATTTGAAACAACTTGTTGATTGCTTTCGCGTCAACAGCACTACAAGCTAAACCGTATACTGTATCAGTTGGCACAGCAATTAGTTCTCCGAATGAAATAAGTTCCGTAGCACATTTAACTGCTCTGGGATTGTTTGTAACATTGATATGAGCCGCCATAGAAATAAACGACTGAGAGAATTTATGTCTTAATATTGATATACACTTAATAATGTGGGGAAATTTCGAAGAATTGATAGTTGCACTTGAACACATTGATTTAAAATTAATCTCGCCAGTTGTATGAACATTCGTGATTGCAGCACTTGTAAAATGTTGTCATAGGTTCATCTGCAGATCTTGTCTGTATTTGCATAAAATAAGCTTTCGGATGCGCACACTTAGGGCAACGTTCCTCTGTGGAATCTACGTTTTTCCATGCTTCTTCTCCTCCCAACACATCATCTACTTCCTGCAACAGTATTTCTATTATTCATTGCACCACTTACTAACATAATTACTTAACTTTAATTTGAAATGCGACCTGCACCGAAGTGCTGATGTAATATTGTATACAAAAGGACACTTACTACACTCCAGTTTCAAAATACCAGCTACTTCCGGAACAAATAAAGCATTTCCACAAGTCGGACAAAAAGCTAGCATAATGAATAAAATAAAATTGTGAAAAAATTATAATTTGAAAGATGTTGACTAAACTAATTAAATAATTATAATAATAAAAAAAAAGGAATAAATTTGGATATATTGTTATTTTATATGAATAATAATAAATATAACACGCAGTACTGAATAAAGACTACAAAAATTTCTTTTCATGATAACACATATTTAACAGTTTTTTTTTTTTTACCTTTTTATCACTAACTTGCCAATGTTGCCAGCCCTAGGTTCAGGCAGGCTATTTTTATAAAATGTCTAAAAATTAATGTACAAAGATTCATCTAGGGATATGTCATCCTTGAAGAAAACTATCTCGATTTATATGGAACATGTGGCAACACTGATCAGTCAAATAGGCCATGTGTCAGTGACGACATTTCAAAATATATAAATTTGTAAATTCCAAGAGTTTTCATTCTCGTTTATTTAATACTTCCAGAGGACAAGAAATTCGTGAAATCTCAGAATAAAGTCGACATATGGGTTGTCAACCACCTGACATACTTCAAGAAAACACCACGTGCACTTGCACCACTAGTAAATAATACTGCTTGGATCATTTTATCTTCATAACCAACAAAATGCGAAATTTGAAGTTAGATATCATAAAAATTCAACCTATACTACTAAAAAGTAGTGAGGTGGTACGATGTGTGCAAGTTGAAGACAAATATTTCATCTTAAGAAACGGTTTCGTACACTTTTTGAAAGACAATAATGATGTTATTATTGGAGAGAATATTAACACAATTGACTGGATTGCTATGGAGAATATTTTGTATATGGGAAATGGAAAAACTTTTAAATGCTTCAACATAATAAATGAGCAAACTAGCGAGATTGTAATTGAAGAGGGTTTCTTGACACATGAATGGAACCTTTCAGAAGACAGAATAGCATTGATTAATAACGAAGGAATTCTAAAAATTCTGTTATTAGATGCTTTTAATTCTCAGTGTACATTTATTGGGTCATATAAGCTTAGTGATATTGAAAAAAGTCCCTTCATAAATATCGGATGGGGTTCACAAACTACTCAATTTAGAGGGTCGGAGGGAAAATTTACAGGAGCTGAAAACTCGAAAACTGGAGAAGGTATTTCCAAATGTAGACATGAATGAATTTCACCTCATTTACAGTATTTATTATTTTAGATAGCCATGATAATTCACTTAGTATTGCTTGGCGAGATGAAGGTGATTTATTTTTAGTTAGTTTTATTCGCCAAGGACAACGAATATTTAAAGTTTTTTCATGTGAATGTGAATTCATGTACGAAAGCGAATTTAAACCAGGAATGAGCTCTGTAATAACTTGGAAACCAGATGGAAGTTTAATTGCTACAGAAAATCGTTCTCCTAGCGGCTGTCAGATAATGTTTTTTGAAAAGAATGGTCTACATAGATATGATTTGCAACTACATACTAATGTAAGTAAAATATAAAAGAACTCTGGTTATATTTCCATCCTTAGGAGTGGAATTGTTACTCCAAATTTAAATGGCACCACCCTCAAGGATAGTTTATTCAGTAAAAAAAAATCATCATTCTACTCCTAAAAATGAAATTTTCTCTTCAAATTCATATATAGGACCACTCTCGAGGTATACTTTATTCTGAAATAATTGTAACTATAAAAAACAAATTTAGTTTAACTGTAGGTTGTACAACCGTTCATATTGGTTTTTATTTTAACTTGAAACACCCCTAGGTAGTGTAATCAAAGAAAGTAATCCTCATTATTATTTTTTAGAAAGATATAAGGAAACTCAAATGGAATCCAACCGGGGATATTCTTATGGTCTGGCAAGAATCGAAGGAGGAATCAGAAATATCTTTGTGGACTAGTACAAATTTCAAGTGGTATTTAAAACAAAATCTTTTGTTTGATAAAGATAATTTGGTAAATTATGCTGCATGGAGCGGGGCAAGATGGTTAGAAATCATAACAGCCAAATATATTATTAAATATAGTTGGAAGTGGATTACGTCGAGTAGTCAAAGGTAAGAATAATTATTTTTTAAATATTTTCACGAGGTGTGATCAATAAATACGATGAAAGTAGCCATAACTTGGAAAATATAATGGAAAATTGTATTTTATAAAACACAATAGACTCACCCTGTCATAAATAGCAAGAATATTATTGTTGTAAAAATGAATCGCGACGAATGCTTCAACATGAAATTGTCTGTATTAATTGATCATACCTTGTATTTGAATTACTCAAGTATAAGTATTTATTTTAATTACAGTTTTTCCGACAATGCTAACGGACTAGGCGTAATAGCCGTCATTGATGGAAATGTGCTTCGCATTTCTGTAACATCAGTACAAATAATTCCTCCTCCTTTAAGTACTTACAATATTAATTTAGAAAAGCCTATTAATTTTGTAGCTTTTGGTAATTCTAACAGAATCGCAGTAATTCTTAACGATTACACGTTCAAGATTTTCTCAATTACTAAATCAGATTTCGCAGAAAAATTCACGGGTATTCTTTCTTACAATTCTATTCCTCTTGCTTTGAGTAATTTTGTTTTTGATGATGAACAATCGCGATTATATTGTACTGAATCATTTGTCAACAGTCAGTCGCTGATATACAAAATTGAATTGGATTTTGCAAGTAATCAAATCTCACAACACAAATATGATCATCCAATAGAAAACATTAGTGATTTATTACGAATACACGATCCTAATACAAATAAATTCTATTTAGGAGCGTGTGCTGAAGGTCACGCGATCCTTTTTTCTCCGGACGAACAATCAGTTCCTGAATTTGATTTACATCTTTTCAAAAATGAAATTGATGAAGGTGGCAGTTTTTCGGTTTTCTTTTTACTTGAAACTTTTCATACTTTATCTTTAAATAATCAAAATTTTTATTTCGATGGCGAAAAAATTGCAAACAATATTACTTCATATTTGTTTTGTCAAGATTATTTACTTCTAACAACTGAAAATAAATTACTCTGTGCTAAATTGAATAAAAAAGGTTTAACAAATTTACAAACAAAGAAACTATCAAACGTGTACACGAGAAGCATCCCAAGTGGTGCTTTATTAGTTAGTGCTGTTCCCAGAACTAGAAAAATCATTTTACAAATTCCTAGAGGCGAATTGGAAATTATAAATCCACGGGTATTAGCTATAGATGAAATTGATCGCCTTCTTGCTAATAAAAAGCATTTAGAAGCTTTTCTTATTATGAGAACAGATAGAATCAATCCTAATTTATTGTATGATTTAAATCCGTTGAGATTTATAAATGATATCGAAGATTTAATTAAAAATGTTAATAACTGCGAATTTTTGGACGTATTTCTAACACAACTACAAGACCATAATGTAAGTGAGGAGTTATATGGAAATTGCTTCGAAGAACCTTTACCATTACAAACTGGAGATAAATCAGTTGGAGTTTTTGATAAATTTATCGAAATGATGAAGAAAATAGACCCAGATTTTTATTTGCAATCAATTGTTACCGCTTATGTATGTAAAAATACGGATGAAGATTTAATAAAAGCTCTGGACGAACTTTCTCTAGCCAAACATCGTGAGAAAAATGGAACTAAAATGCGCATATCTGTAGACAGCACCTTGGAGCATATGATTATACTATCTTCTGTTGAAAAATTGTATGATATCGCTTTAGCAATGGATAACCTGGAGTTAATTATGTGGGTAGCTTCAAAATCTCAACTCGATCCTTTGGAATACATTCCATTTCTGCGAGAACTGGTCAATATGGAGTATAATTACAGAAATTATAAAATTAATTGTCATATAAAGCATTTTGAGAAAGCTTTAACATTCCTTTTAAAATGTGACAATGTGTTTGATGAACTCAGTGAACTTGTTACGAAAAATAGTTTGTATAAATCTATTTTGAAATATGTAGGACCAACTAATCAGTGGTATAAGCCTTTATTGCAATTATATGGAAACTATTTAAATAAAGAAAAGCATTATAAAGAAGCGGGACAAATCTTTATGAGAATTGGAGAAAATGAAGCTGCTCTGGAAAATTTTGTAAAAGATTGTTGTATGAAAGAAGCCTTAACAGTCTTTTACTTACTTGGATCAGATGTAGTAAAAATGAATAGTTATTTAGTAGAATTAGCAACAAGACTTACGGACAAAAAACTGTTTCAAGATGCTAGTTATATTTATAATACAGTTTTGAATAATTATGAAGAATCAATATCCATATTACTCAAAGGATGTTTTTGGTCTGATGCTTCATACCTCGCTTATAAAAATAAACGTCACGATATAATTGGTAAGAAAAAAATGACACTAAAAGAAAGTATTTTATTTTTGATATTGTTGTAGAATCAGAAATTAAACCCGCAGTTTCGAATCACACTGATTATTTGTGTAATCAGTTTACAGCATATAAAGAAGAGTTTACAAATTTAACAACGAGACTGCAAACTATTAGGAGAGAAAATATACAGAAATTTAGGTATATACACGAATTTTTTTTTAATAAATAATTTTAACAGCGATTTGGTTTCCAGGGAATGTGGAGGTTTTATGCACGATGGCGAATATTGTGAGAATATTGATGAATATAACAACCGCAATATAGATTTAGAGAGTGTTGTATCTACGACGTACAGTCAAACGAAAAGTCAGAGGTCAAAAAGCTCTCACATGTAAGATAAAAAACTATTTAATATGACGCTATTTTCTTGTCGCGTTTTTAAAACTTATTTTGTATCGTATAATACTTTTAAATTTTTATTTTATTTCCACAGAACTTCAGCTTCATCAAGAAGAAAGAAAAGAATTGAAAAGAAAGTATTGCAAATTAGAGAAGGCAGCGCTTTAGAAAATGTTGCTATTATTCGAAGACTTCATATTATTATCTCAGAAATACAAAATCTTGCGCAGGTGGTTAGTGATACGTGTTTACAATTAATAGTTTATTCAGAATTTTATGAAAAAGCAGTACAATTGCACTCATTATATGAAGAGCTTACGAAGTTAACAGATTCATCAAAAGATTCAATATGGCCATCAGAAATGATTCTACCACCAAACTCATCAACTGTTGAATCCCAAGTTTACAGAATGAATTTAGAACATATAGGTAAATAAAAAATAATATATTCAAAAAGGTTAACAAATATGAATAAAATTTATTTAAATCTTTATTAATTGAATGACTCAGGAGATTTTTTGATTGAACGAAATAAAGTTTCTTCCTGCAAAGAATTTAATGGGGAATGATAAATGTTCAAAATCTAGCGAAAGAAAAAAACATTTAGTAGCTTCGTTTCGTCCCCACTTTTGGCAACTACTCTATAAATTTCATAACCAGTATGTTTTTAAAAATAATAATAGGGGGCATAATTTCATAAAAATAAATTCAAATATTGATTTTAGCAATTTACTTTTCTTCATCAAATATTACGTGCAAACATCTTTATAAGTATTATTTATAAATGTTTTAACCACGCTTTTTTTTTAGAAAATCAGTATAGATGGCCACCATTAGAAATGAAAAAAAACTGGAAAATATTCAGTTTATAAATATGATTTTAATAACTGAATGAATACAATCAATAAAACTTCTGTAAAATATACACAAATATATTTTTTTTTAAGTATATCAAATAAATAAAATCTTATTTAAGAACAGCCCATGAGTTCTTCATTTCCGTATAGAAAAATATTACACACATCATGTGTATTTAAGTAATACGTTTATCCATTTGATATTTTTTTGAACGAAATTTATTACTGGAACGAAACTCTTCTCTGGCTTTCGCCCGAGAAGAATACCAAATGTCTTGTCCACGTAGCTGACTTCTCATTTTGGAGCGTTCAAATAGCCAGTCACTTAATTTTTCTTTATATCTTAGTTCTGAACGAGCAGAAAATATTTTGTGATACCATTCTGCAGTATTATTCTCATAAAGTTGTTTTGAATTTATTTTGACTTTTTTTTCTTTATAAATTTTACTATTAGAAATATATTTTTCAGCATGGCGATATGCTTGTCGAAGTTTAGATTCTAATTTATATATTTCTTTTTCTAATTTCTTCAGGTATTTTTCCTTTTTAATTAAATATTTATCTTTTGTGTCTAAATAATATTCTTTTGATTTAAAAGTTCCATGATTCCTATTTTTACGCTCATTTTTTTTATTTCTAGGTTTATCTTTTAAATGCTTATCTGAAATATGCTCATTATGACCTTTGTTTTCTTGAGGAAGGTTAATTTCGATTTTATGAGGTTCCAAAATATCTTTTTTTATGGAATTGTATGACTGGTGCATATTTCGGTCGAAGTCTATCTCTAATTCATTATCAAATAAATTCAAATAAGAACATGTATTATGATTATCTCCATAATAATTCCAAATTTCTTTGTCGTACATGTCATTTAAAAAATCGAGTTGCACAATATCCGTTTCTAAATAGTCATCTTCTGAATATACACGGTCATTTGTATGATCTTGTACGTCAACAGATTTAGGCCATAGAAAATAGGTGGCAATAAAACATATACCAAAAATAATAGTAACAAATACAGAACTTCTTTTGGTTTCCGAATTACGGGATATAATTTTCATATCAGTACAACAGTCCTGTGCATTATTGCACGTATTAATATTTTCCTTCTCAATAACTTTATCATACTTTTCTATAGTATTTGTGGTACATGTGCAGCTTTCATCTTGATATTCTTGATCTTCAGTCTCGCTTATTATACTTATGCTGCTACCAGAATCACTGTCTCTGATATTATCTTCGTTTAATTCTTCAACCCTCTCGTTATTTATGGATTCATTCATGGAATATCTTTCTACATATATCCATGAGCTTGTGTTTACATCTGTGTCATGTATGTTTATATTATCATTTTCATTTCCATTGTTAGCCTCCATTTCACGGTTTTCCTATATATTATACTGATATTTGCAGCATATGAATTCGTAACAGATAATTAATTGTAATTGCACTTTTCAGGTGAACATCGACATTTACATTTTCCTACAGCTGCAACAGCGCTCATCAACTGCGTACGACGCACTCTTGAATTTTGTAACGCCAATTATTACGTCATCGCGTAATGTATTTGTTGGTGGGGATAATAGCTGAGACAGAAATAGATTTTCTGCACCGTTGCAGTTTTCAACATGCATTTTGATTGCGCATGTATTTCTAAAAAGCTACGAATTTTGAATTCAAACTTTTTGACATTAGATACGTTTCTATAATTTCCTCATCCACTCACCGGCCTGTGTCCTTTTTCGTCTGCGCTGAGTTCGGTCGGTGTTTTGCTGCATACTTATGTTTTTGTTTTCCAAAAGTGGAGAAGAGCAGCAAAAGTGAATCTGAAGCAAGAATTCTGTGCTCCAACAGAAACGAAGCTGAAAAAGTTCGAGGTAAATTCTTATTACATCTATTCCTTGAAAATTTTGAATTGTTTTATCCTAACGATCATTTAGAAATTCCTAGAATAGATTTTGACGAATTTTGTAATGGTATAGATATAATTGAGAGCAAATAATAATGAATTTTGTGTTTTGAAACATTATTTTTTACTGTAAAATATATTTGAAAATTAAATTTCCACAATTTTTTGGTTGGGTTACAGACCGCACTTTGGTAATTGAATAGTCATTCTTCAATTTCTTTAATTATTGCTGATTTGGAAACAAGTTTAAGAACAATCCAAAAAAAGAGACAGGGTTAAAAATAATGGATATGTAGAGAGAGTCATTATTTACTATAAAAGAATTAAGAACAGAATATTTACAGTCTTTTAAGAATTTTTTGAGAATTTAATTAGGCTGTTTAAATAGCTTACGTATTGTGTAACTCCCTGAAATATGCTAATAATGATATGATTATTGATCTTACGTAAAGCCATAGAAAAATATGCGTAACATAAACTTCAAAATCACTTTGTATATGTATAAACTTTAAAACCACTCTGTATATTATATATTTATAAACTTCAAAACCAGCTTATATATGTATATATTTATAATTTTTAAAACCACCTTGTGTATATATAGATTTAAATTTATATATTTATATGTTATGTTTAAATTATCAAAAAACATCTATCAAATACTATCTTACAATTAATTTTATTGTAATAAAATGCGTCTGTAATATAACAATATTCAATTTGTAATTTACCGCTGTACAGTGATTAAAAGTCTTCCATTTTCATCGCTAATATTTTGTATTTTTGTTATTGGTAATAAATAATAATAAATGATGTACCGCTTTAAATTTATTCAATGTCATCCATTTTATCACTAATATTTTTTTAATTGGTTATAGATGACCAAGCCTCCATCTGTGTTAATTGAAGATCCATTTTGAATTGATGGCAACCACTCACAAACCTGATAAGATATTCTATTCTTGTGATTGGTTGAAAAAGGCAGCCCCAAATTAGCTTCAATTAATTTGAATCATTTTGATTGGTTCAACAATTAACGACTTCGAAGACACACCTCCAGTAATCCGGAGTTGAGCTCTGTCTGATTCTGCTACCCTAGTGATAAATTTCAGTTTTAAGACTTGTGAAATTTTGTCAGACATGTGAATTCAAATATATTTAACGCTGTGATTCTGTAATAAATATGGAAAAATAGGACAATATTAATAATAATTATGTTTTTATTTATGTTTTTATTAAATACAAGATTGTTTATAGTTTAATTATTCTATTTACTGTTATACATAGTATTTATTGATCCTATTTGTTTTTAAAAATATGTATTAAGTATTGTACAAGATTATTTATAGTTCTATTATTCTATTTACTGTTATACATAGTATTTATTAACCTTAATTACTTTTAAAAATATGTATCAAGTATTTTACACAATAACCTTATTTTCAATACTTATATTTAAGATAAAAACTTATAAATAATTGAATAATGACAATGTTTAAGCAAAAAAATTGAAGATAGATAATTTTAAACAATAAATTAATGTGTTTTTGGTAATTTATTTCTCACATTTATAGCTCGTGCACCAATATTGTTTGTATTTATGCACAAACTATATTCTATTATAATGTAATAATGGATAATATTGTAGTATTAAGTGGAATAAATTTTATTGTATTTTATAATTGAAAAGAATTATAATAAATTGAATGATATAAACAATGACTTTCATTTACTTCCATGACGAAAAAAATGACTAGAATCGAAAAAAATTGATAATTATTTAATTACACGTATATAGTTCAAAAAGTTGCCACCAGAGGGCAGCACCTGTCAATAACATCAATTAGCAATCATCTCTTTCATGTTGGAAAATATTGCTTCTTGATGAATTTTGTGTGCTTTAAAAATCCAAAATTTGTATCCAGGTAGCAGGAACTTGAAGAGTAATTTCAAGGGTTTTTAGTAAGTGTTTTTCTTGATTTACTCGTGAACTATAGCCCTTAGGGCAATTTCAATTACATCATCGTATGCAGCTCTGAAAGAGCTATGAAAAATGTGAATAGAATTTTCTTACAGCCCTTAAATTAAGGGTAGTAGCATATCGTTTCTCGAAAACTATAAGCCCTAGGGAAAACTCTTTCATATAAATCTTGTAGGGCGTTGAAAGTTATGTAACTTTTATTTGAAACATTTGTCCCAAAACCCTTTGGTTCTCGAGATAATCGCTAATTAATCACTCGAATTTTTGAGTTTACTCTTCTATATTCTGCTACCTTAATACAAATTTTGGATTTTTCAAGGCACAAAATTTTCGAAGCGTTCAATTTTATGGGTGAAAAATCCAGATTTTGTATCCGGGTAGCATGATCTTTAAGAGTAAATTCAAGGGTTTTTAGTAAGTGTTTTTCTTGATTTACTCGTGAACTATAGCCCTTAGGGCAATTTTGATTACATCATCGTACGCAGCTTTGAAAGGGCTACGAAAAAGGTGAATAGAATTTTCTTACAGCCCTTAAATTAAGGGTAGTAGCATATCGTTTCTCGAAAACTATAAGCCCTAAGGAAAACTCTTTCATATAAATCTTGTAGGGCGTTGAAAGTTATGTAACTTTTATTTGAAACATTTGTCCCAAAACCCTTTGATTCTCGAGATAATCGCTAATTAATCACTCGAATTTTTGAGTTTACTCTTCTATATTCTGCTACCTTAATACAAATTTTGGATTTTTTAAGGCACAAAATTTTCGAAGCGTTCAATTTTATGGGTGAAAAATTCAGATTTTGTATCCGGGTAGCATGATCTTTAAGAGTAAATTCAAGGGTTTTTAGTAAGTGCTTTTCTTGATTTACTCGTGAACTATAGCCCTTAGGGCAATTTTAATTACATCATCGTACGCAGCTTTGAAAGGGCTATGAAAAATGTGAATAGAATTTTCTTACAGCCCTTAAATTAAGGGTAGTAGCATATCGTTTCTCGAAAACTATAAGCCCTAGGGAAAACTCTTTCATATGAATCTTGTAGGGCGTTGAAAGTTATGTAACTTTTATTTGAAACATTTGTCCCAAAACCCTTTGGTTCTCGAGATAAACGCTAATTAATCACTCGAATTTTTGAGTTTACTCTTCTATATTCTGCTACCTTAATACAAATTTTGGATTTTTGAAGGCACAAAATTTTCGAAGCGTTCAATTTTATGGATGAAAAATCCAGATTTTGTATCCGGGTAGCATGATCTTTAAGAGTAAATTCAAGGGTTTTTAGTAAGTGTTTTTCTTGATTTACTTGTGAACTATAGCCCTTAGGGCAATTTTGATTACATCATCGTACGCAGCTTTGAAAGGGCTACGAAAAAGGTGAATAGAATTTTCTTACAGCCCTTAAATTAAGGGTAGTAGCATATCGTTTCTCGAAAACTATAAGCCCTAGGGAAAACTCTTTCATATAAATCTTGTAGGGCGTTGAAAGTTATGTAACTTTTATTTGAAACATTTGTCCCAAAACCCTCTGGTTCTCGAGATAATCGCTAATTAATCACTCGAATTTTTGAGTTAACTCTTCTATATTCTGCTGCCTTAATACAAATTTTGGATTTTTCTGAAACACAAATTTGATCACAAACGCACTTTCTCCCATCACATGAGGTGATTACTAATTGGTCTTATTGACAGGTGCTGCACCCTTGCGGCAATATTTTGAACTATATACGTATAATACAATAAAATTATCCTGAAAGAAATCAAGCGAAGGATTATAATTGAAACCAAATTATATATGTTATATTTTATTTAAATAATAAGATAATACAAAGAAGTCCTTATATACATGAAATACATCATTAATTTATTTTCTTCATTTTTTTAGCCCCATTTTCACAACTTTAAAATAATTTCGCGAATAAAATGACTTTTTAAAATCCATTTTCTAATTGGTATACCTCAAAAAAGGTATATACTAAATCTAAGCTTAATCGGAAAGATTATTATGTTAAAATGAGGTATAATTATAAATATCCCTATCACTTAGAAACTAAAACATAACAAAACTATCAAATAAATATTTTATGCTGCATTAAAATATCAAAATAAAATATTTTGCTTATCATATAATTATTTAAACTAATAAAAAAATATAAATTGTTATACATATATTTAAAAACTATCACAAAACCGTTTATATTTTACTTTTTTTTTATTGAAAATTTATTTAAATGGTTTAAAAATTTAGAAGAAAAACAATATAACATTTTAGGAGTATTATTAGGTAATTAGAAAAAAGTAAGAGGTAAAAAACGGTGCAAGGTGGAAAAAGAAAAATGTGGGATATTGTTGAGCCGTGATTTATCTCCAGGCAATGGCTTGGGGGAAAGAGACGAATTCTTCTGTGGAAATTCTTCATTGATGCCCAAGGAAACCCCAGCAATACCTAGGCACAGAAGTAGCTACATCAGCTGTAACAAAAAAAATAAAATTAGAATTATAGTAATAAAAACATGAATTATTAGTCTCAATAAAAACAATTTTGAATTTTTTCAAGTTCAAATAGAATAAGGGAATGATACTCACTTTAATTGGGAAAGATATGTGAGCCAAATCAATCTTTTGAAGACGCTGCTTCGGATGCATGAATTGCTCCAGGTGTCCAAGCCACTTCAGGTGTGTGGAAGTTCGAAGCTCCATTTTCTGCAACAATCCTGTTGAAATCCTCTTGATTCATCCTCAGTAAATGATCTATAAACATGTTGATGATAAACTGAAACAGAAAGCTGGAAGGGAATTTTTAAATTAATCTTCTATCGACAGCCTGCACGTCCAATGATTTCCCGATGGCTGTTCCTCGTACTGCGGGGCTCTACGATGCTGGTGTCGGATGCCATCAACAGTATACAAATACGAGCAATAAATAAATTATCAACTTAATACTTAAACAATAAAATAAAGAAATAAAAATTATTATAAATAATTTCACCTAAGTTGTAGCTGTAAAAAAATAGATCAGATAATATTTCCCAAGCCGTAGAGTGCAATTAGCAGTCGTCAAGCTACGAGTACACTTAGTTTTTGTGAAGACTACATTATAGAGTACATATAATTCTCTGAAAATAACAATTTTTTGTTCGAAATTGGGATTCGACCCTCATGACCTAATAGTAATCCCTAATGAACATTTTTTTCATTCCTTATGCGTTGTTTATTTATTGTGACAGAAACATTGAAGCGACAGCATAAGGGTTGTTGCACTGAATTCTCCCGTTGCGGAACTCTAAATAAGACATAATATATACCAAGTAGATTACATCAATTTGTTTGAAGCTTTTTATTACGTATAAGAAAATTCAACAAAAATATATTGGTGATTTGCGCTTATATTTATATTTAAAGTATAGTTATTTAAATAATAGTTTCACTACGGAATTTGCACTACCCGAACTTGCGAACTTAAAATAGTTAATTATGTATGCACGAAAGTAAATTCATACTATGAAAAAAAATTGAATTTATTTCAATTGGAATGTATATTTCAAAAAATCACATACCAGTTGTAGTAATACTTGACGAAAATTTGGTATTTGACTAGAAATTCGTTATAAATTAATTTTCTATTTAGTGCTGACGTGCAGGTCTTGGAACGTTGGAATATCTTCGAGTTTTCCTACTTGTGTTGGAGTATTGTCGGTACACCATCTCTGGTAATGGGGACTCATGATCCGAAGAATTAATGTTGTCAATTTGTCGTTTTCGCATATTATTACCGGTATATGCAACGCATTTTAGTTGATATTCGCCAATATCTTCATTCCAATGGATGTATTTTTCAATCATGCTCTACAAATTATTTTAGATATTAGTTTATACAAATTAATGTACAATATATGTAACAACATATTATTCAATCAAGAGACCGAAGGTAAAAAATCTCCGATTCATAATCGTAAAGCTGATATAAATGTCATGTATGAATCAATTACGCTGATAATGATTAAAAATTTCAAGAAAATCACTTAAATAAAAATAAATATTCTTCAAAAAATGACTTACTTGATATTCACGAGGAATGTATGTATTAATAATCAATTCTGCAAGTTGTAACTCTCTAGTTAATCCTCTCACTGTATCTAGAATAACTTCCATTTCTCTTTGATGCTCTTGTTGCAAATCGGCCAATTCGACCTTGGCACTATTAATTAGAGTACCAAGTTTCTTTAATTTCTTAGTTTTACCGGATACTTCCTCTTGCAATGAAGAGTACCGCTCTTCAATGTCGATTCGTTCAGCTTCACGCTGTTGTAAAGTTTGCTCAAGTTCTTCTTGTATTTTGACAGAATGTTCCAGTTGAGATGCAGCGACTTCTAAAAGAAATTCTTGATCTTGAGCTTTTTCTAGAAGATTTACACCGCCTACTATGATTTTGTTGGATAATTGTTGAAGTTTATCACGGATCTTTTCTTGCTCAATTCTGAAAAATAATAAAATTTAGTTACAATAGAAGTATATTTATTTTAAATTATTCACTTAGTTTTAGATAGTTCAGCATCTTGTTCAGGGTCAACTGTAGATTCTTCCTTTATTATATTCTGTAAAAAAAATGGAATGAAATGTCTGTTATAAGTTTAAAAAAGATTTTTACTTCGTCAGGACTGTCTGCAGCATTCTTCTTCTTGCCAGACTTTTTGGGCTTATCTTTCTTCTTTAGTGTTCCTGTTTCATCAGAAATAAGAATTTCTTCAGTAGGACTAGATGTCTCAAGTTGCCTTCGAAGATCTTCAATTTCCGTCTGGAAACTACGAAGTAATGTGTCTTTGGGCTGCTCATTAATATGAGTATGGTTTTGAATATTTTTAGCACGATTTGCGTATCTCAATGTACTGATCGTTTCTTCGTAATCATTCTCAGAGGGACTTACTGTTGTAATCTAAAATATTACTAGTTTTACAAGAGCTCAAATTACAAATTTAAAAATATTACCATGATGGTTTTTGAGTTACCACCCAGAGAATCTTGCAAAAGACGTGTTAACTTGGAATTACGGTACGGTATATGGTTACTCTTGCCATCAACAAGAGCAGATATTACATTACCAAGTACAGATAAAGATTGATTAATTTTTGTTGCTTCTTTCAAGCGTAGTCCTGTTGCATGTGTTTTGCTTTGCCTTTCAGATCCCTGTGAAATAAATAAAATATTTAAATGTATTTAGAGATTTATATTTAATGAATTATTACAGCCAAATCCACGAGATGTAATTTCCCTCTCGTTACATATTTTCCTCCGTCCACTCTCTTGTCATTGGATTCGATTGTAATAGTGAAAATCGTATGCGATCTTGAACTTGCAAAGTTCAAATCTGTAGCACCTATAGCTCTATTTTTATCTCCGATATCCATTAGTCTTTCAAGCTCTTCAAGAGTATTTACAATATATCCAGACAAATTTTGCACAAATACTCCTAAATCATTACTTTCTCTTACTTCCAAATTAGCATTACTTTTACTAGAATTAGCCAATAAATCACGAACATTCTCATTGTAGATTTCAAGGTACGTAACGTGAACTAGGAATGTCAGTTCTTCTTTTGCATTAGCAATATGGCTAAAAATGTGTGCAAATGTGTTTGGAATGATTCCACGTTGATCTTTGGATCTCAGGCCAGTCATCGTATATGTTTTACCAGTGCCAGTTTGGCCGTAAGCTAATACAGTCCCATTAAACCCTTGTAAAACTTTATCTACTACTGGACGAGTAGTCTGGCAGTATACGTCCGTCTACAAATTACTCATAAAAATTGAATTGAACAACTAATGCTTAAAACTTACTTGAGTAGAATCTTCTCTAAGGATGTAATCAAATGTGTATGATTTAGGTACATCAGTCCCTCCTAGCTTTTTGACTGTAATTAGATGATTTTCATGATCTACCAATGTAACCTTCTGAATTCCCATAGAAATTTCTCTTTTATTAAGTGGTCGTAAACGAACAACGACTCGAACATTTTCCACTTCCGTCACTTCACTCATTTTGCTCACTGTAGGTATCTAAAATGAAAAACACTTAATGTAAATATGACCCAGTAATGTCAGAATTTGACAGTCATAGAGGTGCAGCTACAAACCTAACATAAACTTTGTTGACAAGAAAACAAACTGATTTTAAAAAATTAATGCTTCAAATTTTTTATACCTTCCCAAATAACGATAATGAATGCACTTTACTACCATTTGACTCAAAAAACTAAGTAATTATTAAATTTCTACGACAATATTAGCTGTTCGATTCAGTGTCACACACTTTTGAGGTTAACTTCCAGTGTTGTCAACCGTAGAGCTTTCAACTCCAGGGTTGACAGCTGTAGAACTTTTTAACTCCAGTGTTGTCAACCATAGAACTTTTTAACTCTAACAAAAACAGAAAAAAGCCTCATATTTCGGGCTTTAAAAATTTTTCAATTAGGCAAATACCTAATGAGTCCATTTTCCACTTGATACGTTGTAAAACTTCCTTTATGCTATAAAATGTTGCTCACAATAAAAACACATGTCATAAAAATTTTTATGTCAAAATCTCGTTCATAATTGTACGAGCGATTGTGTACTCGTATCTCTTACTTGTACGAGGAACCTACGGTTGACTTCTCTCGACACTTCTTTGACAATTTGAAAGAAACGATATTTTCAAAATCCGTGAAAACTTCGCAGTTTGAACTAACTAATCTAAATAAAATTTTAGTCAATTTTTGAATTAATAATATTCAACTTATAACTAGCGCCTATAATACAAGCAAGTCTACACTCTGGAAGTTGTTGATTTATTGGTAATAATTTTTTTCTATGACCGTGCCTAAAATCAACCTTTTTCACGTCTCCGTCTAACCAACATTGAATTTCAAGTCTTCCAGTGTAAAAATATATACATTTAACTCATTCATTTCGTCAAAATATGTTTTGATATTTTTAGCTACACTAATCTAGAGAAAATTTGCGTTAAAAACCCTAAAATGAATCATTTATATGTATACACATTCTTACGTAATGCTAATTTTATTGTAGTTTACATGAAAGTATAATTTCCTTACAAATAAATTATTTCTATATTCAATCCATTTGCGGTCACTAAATAAAATATTTCTCTTCATATATACAACACACAACACAAAATACTTCTATACTTACCAGAATATATGAAAGAAAATTTAAAATCTATATCTATAAATTGCAAAGCATTTATCAATGATTACTTGCTAAGAAAACATTTAAAATACAGGGTCATTATTAAAAAAAAGTATCCGTGATTTCTATTTTACATAAACTGGACAATTGCGAACTGATGTATTTGCTTCTAAGTACAAAGTTTTTTATAATCTGCTCCAAAAAAATATGTACAACCGAAATCACGGATATCTTTTTCAATGACCTTGTTTTGTATTTGCAATGAGAGAAATAAAATAAAATTTATTTTCTAAATAAATATAATAAAAATATAATACATCACTTCCAATTAAAATGCATTTACCCAAGTTAATCCAAAACAATTATAAGCTTTTTTTGTCCATATCTTTCTCATTCAGAATGATGTGCATTGTCATTTAACAATATCCATTTCCAATGAATAAAAATTAACCATTCGAAATCAATCTTAATTATACGTCTGTTCTGATTTATACAACATATCATGAATTATATTTTACAAATTGAATGTTGTGCCTGTAGAACAAAATAATCAAATACACAAAATTAATTTTAAGATCGAGACAATTGGAGATTTAATGAAAATTTTATATAAATAATTATATAGTAATATAAAATTAAATCGAGACTATTACTGTGATTTTCATGAAAGTTTTAAACATGTAGATTTATTTTAAAACTGTAATGAAAATATTTTTTTTCTGTAGAATATCAAAATATTTTTGCAACATGTTCATTAAAATTTTCTATAAATTTTACTTGTTTCCAATAAAAATCAAATAAGATTCATCAGTTTTATACACGAATGCACATTTTCATTTTAAATATTATCGGTAGATTTACAATGTAAAATTATTTCTCTATATCAAGGGTCTCCAAACTTTTTAGCCTGACTACTCCACCAAGACCAAAATGCTATAATCGATAGTTAACTAAAAATATCAGATTATTATTTTGTTTACAATTTAATTAAAATAAACTATGACGGATCGGATATCAATTTGTGATGCTCGCGAGCCCAAGTTTGGAGATCCTTGCTCTAAATGAAAATAAATTCTGACAATTTATATTTACAATTAGTAGAAATTCAATTTTCTACAGAAAATAGAACTGATAACATGCTTATGAAAATAATATATAACTGCACACGACCAAAATGTTTTTTACATTTCTGATTACAAAGGCAGAAGGTACGTATTTTTAAAGCTTGTTTAAAATTAGTTGACAAGATCTACACCACTCTTCAATTTTACTAATAGATGTCAAGAGTATTCAATAATTGCCTTTATAAACAGAATAAATCTATGATTGAGAGCATATTTTTCTAAAGTTTATTATTCGTGGCACCAAAGTATTTTCTATTCCGTAAAGTTATCAAATTAAGTTTAAAAATAGACTACATAATTATTTAAAATATATTAGCTACATTTTTTCATTCCAAAATATACGTGACTAGTTCTTCTTTTTTAATTATCTTTTTTCATTGATTAGAAACCTGTTTTAGACTAGCAAATCAGGACCAAGCAGATCACATTTAGGTGAAGGCAAAAATTTGTAAAGTAAATTTACATCTTGTTCTTATCCGAAATTATTTTTTTGAGGAAATATTACAATCTGTAGGAATATGCTGAATTTTTACATGCAGAGAAGAAGTTGTAATCACATATATACATTAATGATTTATTTGTTCACACAGGTAATTTGAATCTTAAATATGTAAACAAATAAATTTGGCATTATTATAAATTATTAAGCCTGTTTTTAACAGTATTTTGTACTTTTATGTAAATTATCTAGTCAAATTTCAATATTAGTAATTTTAAGTAAATGAAACACTAAAACTGCGTCTCTATATCTAATAGTGAGTAACATGTAAGTAAAAATTTCAATCAGCACAAAAATATGTTGAGAAAATATATCTTTACATCTAGTTACTCAACATTCATTCATGAATCGGCGTTCACAAATAAAAGAAATAAATTTCAGAACAGAACGCATCCTCATTCTGAGATCACAGCCCACCAGAGAATGAGATGTACGGAAATTTTTCATAGAACGAATACTATTAAACTAAATATACTGTTCATAAAATAACAAAACAATCAATCAATCTCAAATTTTGTGATTGGACTGGTAAAGAGAACAGGATATTTTACTTCAATTATTATCACTGTTTAATAAATGATTTCATCGGTTTCATTAACTCTTTTTAGCTGCAAATGGGTAATAGAGACTACCCAAATTTAATATTCAATAAGATATTTAGAAAATGTCTGTAATCTGTAAGAGATGAACTTTTCTAGTCAAGTTTGCTATATGAATATCTAATTGAACTAATTTAAAAAATGATAAATCCTTTCGAAAAAAAATAATAAACATATTTGAAACAAACGACAGTAACAATTAGTAAAGTACCCTAATCTAAATTTGTAGTATGATTAAACCGATGAGATCGTTGATACGTTGCACGTGAGAATCGAGGTCAGGCCAGACACGAACACGGATAGTAAGGATGTAATCTACGAGGACGATGCGATAACAGGTGGTGCCGATGAAGAGTTGCGGTGAGATGGTACGAATTCAGCCGCCAGAGGGTTTAATTTACTTGACTTCGCTAATTCTGACGCATCTTCTTCCACTCGCAGACTGTTCATCTGGTTGCAGAGCTCGCTGCCACTATTATATAAAAATTTACACTGTATTTCAACTAGAAATAATTTCCACTATTGGATAGCCTCTTTTTGTGAAGTTCATTCAAACAATTTTAACATACACTTTTCAGCAGATGAAGAATTTTAGTATTTAAAAATAGCCCAAAATGTTGAAGAATATTTTGTGAATTTGTTTTCTCCTCTACTTTCATCCATTTTTAGTTATTTCTTATAACATACAGGGTAGTGACCGTATAATTTAATAATTATAATCCGACTATTGAGACTTGTTGCTTCCATTATCAGAAAAATAAGTTATAAATACATACTAGTTCTAGGAAATAAATTTTACATCTAATTCTAATTTCGGAGAGATATGCGGATAGTAATGGATTCAGACAACTTAAGACAAGACAAGAGTGGTTGTAAATAAATAAATAAATATTTGATTTTTGATTATAAAAAGGAGTTATTTCTCAAGTACTGCTATGTATTTCTGTATCTTTTTTAATTAATACTTATATTTTTTCATGTTCTATCAAAAATAAAAACGAAAACAGTAAATTCCCACAATGAAGTCTATTCGGAAAAAGCAGCACATGATTCTAAGAATATTCTTTCCTAGATAATTTAATTCAAAAAAATGAACTTGGGCCACGATAAGTCGAAATCAAATGCAAGTATAGTATTTTGAATCAAAATTCAAGAGCAAAACCATTTGACGTAAATTTTACAAAATAAATAAATATCAATCCCACTTTTTACCCGTTATTGATGTGGTAGACACTTATAGTGCATTCGGTATATTTCTTTTTTCTAAGATAAATATGGATACATACCCATTGCTGACCGACCAATGGTTATTCGATTCCTGATTCGTCAGTTCATCTTCGAGCATAGCTTCAATACACTGCTCCATGAGAGCTTCTTCCTCTAATTGTTGCATGACCTATCAATAAAAATATTAATTTATATAAAATGCGTGTATACATATAAAGATTTAAAAAAAAATCATAATGATTTATTTTGTAAATTAGTGGAATGTTTTGATATAAGCAATAAAATTGATTAAAATATTCACTAAATCAAATGTTATCAGAAATTTGTTTTATTTATAGTTTATATTCTGGATTTCTTAAAGATGTTAATGTTAATTTAATTTTATACATATACAGAATTTCAATATGTAAAATCATTCGTTTATAATAATTTGGAGGGTTTCATATAAGTTTTGGGGCATCTAAATCATAACAAAAATAATATAAAATAAATGGTACAGCCATGCCGCTTTCAAATTTTCGCGTTTAGTCAATTTGTTTTCGTGTAAACTAATCATGGAATGGAAAACCTTTTCAGAACTCATTTTTAAAATAAATATGTTTCATTGGGTATAAGTTCTGTAGGTATATTAGACAAAAAATAATAAAATAAAATACATTTGACAAAGGCAGCACTTCGCTGTTGAAACATTGTGTATATTTTATTATTTTTTGTCAAGTATACCTACAGAACTGATACCCAATAAAACATATTTATTGAATCATGTATTATTGTTAGATGTTCTATAAATTAACAAAATTGGTGTGTATATAACAAGAAGTTCAAGTAATCAATTCACAAAAAATTGTTCAATAAAATTGATGAAAATTATTTTTTAAATTCGACGAACGACATATTATTAATTATTTTCAAGTTTAATAAACTTTAAATAAACATAATCTATAAATAATTTATGTTTATAGTATGTCATGTATATTTATTAATTCAATAATATAAACCGTAAAATTTTGGCACGAACTGAAATTGTTTTAATTAATATAACTTTCACGTTACTCTAAATATTTTGAAAATAAGCTGTACTTGAAAATTTAGTATTTATTTTTGTTTATCACCAATTGAAAAATACAATAAATTATTAAAAATCAATACCTGATAGTTTCACAATATTACAAATTCAGGAGTCGGTTTCAACACCAACGTCCTGAATAGGGCAGCAACTGTAGACACATGTTTCGTTCCCTACTGCCCTCTACTCACTACTCAGGACAATGGTGCAAAAACCGACTGAATTTGTAATATTGAGAAACAATCAGGTTTTGTCATCAAATTCTGTTTCACGGACATTTTTCAAAGGTCACTTTACAGTGTCCTGTACTTCTTGAAAAATACAAAATTAATTGACACAATATTTGTAGCGATTCTATAGGACAATTAGCATTTTATGTTTAGTAGCAGCATATATCTAATTGAAATAAAATGTGACTTAGTTACACTACACTTTCTATCTTCTCATCTTTATTCAAATTTAACGAAAAAGAACAAGAAATTATGTATATTATAACATAAAATTATTTTATCTGCATGAAATATTCAAAGAGAGCAATAAATTCACTTGGAGTTTGACAAACTTTTACTAAAAACGTCAATTGTTAAAAAAAAAGAGAAAAGAAAATGCACGAGACAGTAATATTAATGTTTGAAATTTATTTCAATATAATGCACGAAACGTAGTATCATTGCGCAAAATGATAAATTGATTACTCAAAGTTTTCGAAATAATATGAAATTAAAACAATCTAAAAAAAAAGCATGGAATTTATATTTATGAGTTTGCGCCTATATTTAGAAGAGTAAACAAAATTGTTGCTATTTTCGCGAATCATTTTTTGTTTTTGCCAAATTGTATACTGCTAGTTTCGAGCAATTATTGTAATATTATTGGAATATAAGAAAATAAACAGATAAACAGAAATTGAACAAATTTTTAATTTCTGTTCATTATTTATTTATTCGCTTTCCGATTTCTGCAGATTTTTTTTAGAATCTACGTATAAAACATATTAACATTAATACAGTCAGATTTGTTCCAATAAAATTTGTTCAAGATTATTGGGGCTATCCATAATGAGAGCTTTCACTAAGAGTATTTTGCAATATTTGTCTAAAATTCTAAGTTTCAACATTTCATTTCAAGGTGATTGCATTCTATTCACTTAAAAACTGATTTGGATATTGAACAATAAAATATACTATTAATGAACAATTATTTGCTCTATCATTTTTCCTCCTGTGTTTTCATATAGAATCAAATTTTCGCGAAATAAACTATTACGCAATTGTTTATATGTCTGAGTTATCTTTGATCAAATTTTTTATCAATATTGATAATAAATAAACAAGTTCATACCTCTTTGTCGAATTCCTCTTCGTTTTCCATCCACAAATACTCTGAGAAATCACCATCTGTTGTTGGAGAATCGCAGTCGTCTATCGAATTGCTATTTGCAGGGGTTCCGTTTTCGCTGGAATTGTTGTCCAAGAAATAGGTATCCCCGTAATTATAATATCCATTGCCTATGGAATTTGATGATGGGATCTTCATCTTCATTAAAATACAATCACACTGCACAGAAAAATAGGTCATGGTAAAAATGAAGTTCGTAAAAATATGCCATTTGAATCTAAGGTGCAAAATATATTTCAAAGTATCGCATTTATTATGCTTCTGAACTTCAATACAACCATTTTTGTTCAATAAAGATACAGCGTAGTACAAGAAAGCGAACAAAACACTCACCAGAAATTTTTAATAACTGGATATATATCGCTCAAACTTGTATTCAAATAATAACCTTATGTTATTATCATCCACTTGAAGTGTTTTATTTCAAAGAATAATAGCAAATTTTTTGATAAATCCAGATTATTGTAGTATGGAACGTATTACAACATACGCCTGCTACTGTGGAGTCACTGACAGTACCAATAACAATAAGCAAAAATTCCTACATTGGTACTTGGCAAAAATTGTTCCGGTTTATATAATATTTATTAATGTAAATATGTTTTCTTTAATCTTTGTAGCTATATTACCTTCTAATAAATATTCATTTATTATTTAATTTCAGTCTAATTTGATCATCAAAAATATAGTTCATAGAAATTATAGAGTAACGATCAATAAGAAATCAACACAATATAACTTTAATATATGAAATAAAATATAATGAAAAAATGAGCTCACCTAAAAATTGAAATTATTTTTTTTATTTCGACGAAATTCGTGAACTTTATCATACACTAGTGTATTTGTTTTTAGTTTGGCCAACCTGCATTACCATAGCAACGCGCTTATTATGTTCTCTGTTTTTGGTACAAAATTTGTTACTGTACGTATTTTATTTCAAAGTATTTTAATTTGGTGTGACCTTAATTGATTTCTAATACTTATTTCTGAACTATAGAAAATGGCTTTTGTGTTAGATAAAGTGTCTGAAGATACATTTTACGAAAACATCTTCCTAGGCTTGACTAAAGTCTTAGGTAACAGGTTACAGGTTACTTGATACCATATAAAAAGTTTTTTATTTCTGTCACAGAAAGGAATCCTCAAATTAAAGAGGTTCATTTGGAGAGAGCTCATTCATGTCCTTCTAGTGAAGTTGCATATTGGGAACAAGCACACTCGTTAAAATTACCTGATGAATTGAAGGACTTTTATTTGTCTTCCAACGGATTAAACTTGACGTGGAATTATATTTTTTCTGGTATTTGAAATGGTGCTCGAGTTCTTTTCGTATAAAAATTGATATTTGTATTGTTTCAGATCAAGAAATTTTGCCAGTAGGTCTTATTAAAGTTAGTCCATTACATGAATTAACGCTGTCCAAACTTAATCTGCAAGTAGTACCAGAATTAAAGCCACTGAAAAGTAAACTATATCAATACTGCAATAATGATGCCAAAATTTTAAATTTAGCTAACGTTGACGATACTTCAAAAGTAAGGAAACTCATATATTAAAACGTAACATATTCAAATTATTTGTTTTTTAGGTGTGCTTGGTTTATAGTAATAACTGCCGTATCTCTCCGAACATTTATTTGATAGAAAATGATATATTTTGCTATTATTTGACCAATAGTTTCAAAAAATATTTACTAATGGCGATCACTCATCTTGGACTGCCTTTGTGGCAATATTGTTACACTCCTCAAGGAATTCCTTCTTGGGTTGAGGTATTTCGTTTAAAAAAATATAAAATATATTGAACTTACGATATTTATCCTATAGCAAATGTTCATTATGATTGCCCCACATTTGGAAACTGCCTATCCGGTGCTAAAACTTATTGAAGACGATCCCTACGAAGATAAACGAGAAATACAACATTACCAGTTTAACAAACTAGATCCCAACATCTTCAAGACCAAACACAGAAGCAGTAGAAATTCAGACAACATTATTAAATATCGTAAAAAGCATCACATGAAAAATTAAATTTGTTATAATTTTTTTTTATATTTGAGACAAGTTCAAAATTTAATAAAGTTTTTAATTCATAAGATAATTGGTTTTTATTCCGCAAAACAGATTTTAAAGAAATTCGGAACATTAATTTTCACAGTAAAAATATAATAAATAACGAAATATATGATGAAATAGGATGAACTAAAGAAAAGTTATTATTTTATTTCATTTCCTAATACATTTATCATTTATTCAATAATATAAGATACATAGTCATCCAAAAACATAAAAATTGGCTGGCCTAGGGCAGATGTCTAGTTCAACACGCACTTTGAACCGGTGTATGAAAATCATTATTGGTGAGTTGAAATATATTCATTGTATAACAAACATAATATATTTTATAAAAACATAAAAAATAAAGCGATATTATCAACAAAAACGTAAAAACAAACAAAAATTATAATAAAATAAAAGTACATTAAGGAAGAAAATATCATCACACATTCGAAATTCGAGACAGTGGATTTAAAATTGAAAGTATGTAGATACGCTGTTGCTAAGTTAATTTCACGCCAAAATACAGAACTCAAACTTATTTATTATTGTTAGTAAATAGATAATGAAGTAAATTTTATCATGACTTTCGGAGTACTGGGAGAATAATTTTAATGAGGGTAATTTCAAATAACGTATTTGTGATTTTTTGTATGAAGTTTAGTAGTCCTTGCAAAAATGTCTGAAGAAAAAAACCAAAAGAAGACAAGACATAAGAGAATCAAAATAACCGTAGAAATGAAATGTTATGTGTCATAAATTCATAAATAATTATTTACGTTCCTTAACACAAAGTGTATCAACAAAAAAAAAAAAAAAATTCACGATTAAAAATAAAATTGAGTATTTTTTGCCGATATGGAACGGATTATCGTTATTTAAATTAATTTATACGGAAAAATTGTTTCGCTTAACGAGTGGTTCCCATCTCGAGTAAAATTCTGGAACGAATTAAACTCTTATTTTTACACGTATTATATTTTAAGTTATTGTTGTATGTTGTGATAATTATTGTATCGCTCATATAAAATGCCACACGAATTTACTCGTATGTCATATTCTGTCACTTTTTATATTACCATTTTTCGTATGTAATGTCAGATCATTTTAAATTCTATCGAATAGAATAAAAATCTACAGCTTTTTGGGCTACTCCTCTATCTCATGTCACATTCTGTCTTATTCAACTCCTGTTTATGCGTCACATGAGTTCTAACACAAAATTTTGTCCTACTCCTACCAATTTTTTCATACAAAATGTATCTAAAATATGTATCCTGAATATTGTAAGGTTCATGAAAAACTGTAATTAAGTTAGTGTAATAAGCTTTAATGCTAATCTTGATGCTTCAATTGAGCTTGATTACTGGTAAATGTCTGTGAAATACAAATTCAAACTCAGGTGGAACTGTTGAATCCTTTTTATGGCCTCCAGCGAGAAGTTTTAAAACAACAAAATTAGTTTTGGCTACTTTCAACAAATCATTCACCTGAATATTACACCATATTAGATATATTTTACAATTTAATGTAAAAATATGCTTACCTCAGGATCTCTCGGTGTAATAGTCTCCAAAAGACACCTAGCCTGATGAAAATGTTTACAACCTGCAATATATAAATAAGAACTATCAACAGGTTGTTGTGGGTAGCGCATTGGAGACGTCATCTCTCGAAATTCAGCGTACTGGACTGGTGGCGGAGTCAACAAACCAGCAAATGGAGCAAAACGGTGTTCATATCGTACCTGCTCACTGTCAAATTGGGGATGAGGCATTCGGATTTTGCCATCCATACGGAATCCAAACAGCGCCTGAAACATTTTTTTAAGATTAAACCAATGTTTCTAGGAATTCAATTGTATTGAAAGTTCATGTCACGATAATAAATTAAAATAGCTTTAAATGTAATAACTGCTAATTTCTAATACCAATGTTTCTAGGAATTCAATTGTATTGAAAGTTCATGTCACGATAATACATTAAAATAGCTTTAAATGTAATAACTGCTAATTTCTAATGTAGTTGATATACAGCTAATTAATCACCTGTATACTTTCACAATATTAGTTATCGCAAATTGAAATTAATAAGTTCTGTTTGGATTTATGCGAAGTAATCAAAATTTATTAGTTTTGACAAATTTTATAGTGGTCGAGTATTTATTTAGTATTATTTGATTTTTAAATTCAAGAAGCGTATTTCCGTATATGTATTATTCACAGCAACTTCCTTAATATACTTACTTTATAGTACCCGCCACACATATTTTGTAGGGCTTGATAATAAACAATCTCTCTTCGATATTTATACGGTTTCGGTTTTTTCTTTTTGGTTCTTGCCCTTTTATTTGGTTTGTTTTTAGTTATTTCAATGACATCTTGTCCGACAATAAAAGAATCAGCCCTTGTTAGAGCAGATACAAGCCATCCATATAAAAATTCGTATAAATACCAGAAAACATAATAATATTCATGTACACTATATAATTCTAATTCGAAGCCAGCTAACAGGTACATGATCATAATTCTTAAAGTATGGTACAAGACCCATGTACCAAAATAGGCTAAATGAGGGCGAGACCATTCACATTTTACAGACAGATTATGCAAATAGGCGTCCACTCGTTCTGCCTACAAATCAAAATATATAAATCTCTGATAGCTCAAATGAATGTATGAGGTGATTTATATGTATGGAATGCGAAATTATGTGGAATATATACTTAAATAAATTTTCAATTTTAAGTAATGACCTACCTCATCCTGTAAAGAAGTGAATTCTTCCAATAAGTGTGCTAGTTTATCTCTCTGTCTAGCTCTATTATGCCCGCAAAGTTGGATAAAATTTGCAAATGGTCGAGTACAATGTGAGAAAAAATTATCAACATACAATTTTGCTTGTGAATTTAAAGTAATGGAGGATTTAATTAAAGCAGGTGGCGAAATAAATGAGCGTGCCGCTTCTCTAAGAACATCAACAAAAGGAATATTTCCAAAAACTAAATGACCGTGGCTAATATACAACAACTGCAGTACTGATCTCGATAATATACAAGGACCATTACGACTAAATTCAAGAAAAAAGTCCTGAAATGGAAAACATAACATTAATTGATATTTGAGCTGGGTTCATGCAAAACTAACTTTGATTTTCATTACATTAGTTGATATAACAATAATAAGTATGTGCATTACGAAGTTGGCCAACTTTCAATTTTCCATCATTTTTACTGTGATCAAAAAAGATTGGCCAATTGCATATGCATTAAATTGAAAATGTCAGATTAAATTACGCATTTTAAAGTAAATATTTGTAAAGCCTATACTTTTTCAAATTGAATTGAATCAGTGCCACAATATGAATTTATTTTGTCAAACCTGCATGGCGCAGTTTTGACGCTATTAGTTTTAGAATGAGAGAGAGTAGTAAATCCAAATGTACAAGAATTTTTGTCAAATATGCGGTCAATAGTTCCATAAGAAAAATAAGATATAACTTTATAAGGAATGCTGCACGTTTTATACTTGGAACAAAACTTACCTCCCGAGCAATAGAAACACTGTTATAAATGTTCCAATAATTCCGTTACATAGACGTAGATAGGATTTTTCAGAGTGCTAACTAAAAATGAACAACCTTTTTCTTGTAGTGAACTTTCCTATTTTTCCAGCAATATTTATATAATTCGGTGTCAGTTAAAACGATTTTCTAAAAATTTCATTATATCTAATGACTTAAGGATCTTAATAATTATTTGAGTAACGTTACCTGACCCCGGAAAATTTACTGAGAACCAAATTTAATCTTTTCAACTATCCCTGAGAAAACAATTATTGGCACGCCATTTGAGTGTCTTTGACAGACTGATTTATTAATCTCTCTCATTCTGAAAGTATAGAGCCCAACTTTAGTCCAGAATTCATTTATACAAGGCATGATTGATATTCATTTAATTCATTCATTTATAATAGTGTAAATTAAATTAAAATTAGTTTCACATGAACCCAGCTTTAAAACCTTTTTAAAATTTGTTATTAAACATACCAATGCGCTATGAAAAGAAACGAAGCTGTTTATCTTGCAAACAGTTTTCAGTCGATCGTTCATTTCATCAAAATAATCAAAAGCTTCAGACCTTGGTTTGATTTTCGTATAACGCGGAAAAGTTGGTGGAAGCAAGCGTTGATTTACTAATGGTTCAAATCCCATGATCTGGGCTTGATTTGCTATAATTTATATAAGAATGAATAATAAATATTACGTTATTATTCCAAAATACGTACATGGATCAGTAGACTGAACTCCCAAAGCAATTGTATTATGTATGATAAACAACATTTCTCCACAAAGAACTAACAAGCGTTGACAATCTGGTAAAACAGCTGATCTTTCATCTTTAGAGTGTTGTAGTAAACAATTGAGACACTGATAGAAAGCCCGAGTGAATTTTATTCGTGAATACAACGCTACCAATTCTTCAGCCTAAACAGAAATTAATTGTTACTAATTATTCTACAAATATCTGAAAAAAATAAACTAAAACAGACATTTAGTGTGAACTATTAACGTTCTTATTTTATAAGGCTTCCTATATTCTTTTGATATCTATACACAGAAGAACTTACTTCATGTGGATATTTTTCATCGACTTGCTTTAATCGAGATTTTTTATGAAGATCTTCTTCAACTTCCCTCAACATACCAATAATTCTTTGTTCAGAAATATCAGGACTTAATCGATATCCATATTGCATAGGTTGAAAATCTTCTTCTTCAAAAACCATTGCTCTACAATGTACACAAATAAATAAGTTTCAACTCAGGGTTCAAGAGTAATATAAGAGAAACGCGATAAAATAAGTATGCTATGATATTTAAAAAATAAGTTAAAATGTAAGGATCGGACTACATTGAACGGTTTTTACTTCAGTTTGTTAGATACAATCGTGAATCATAAAACAGGGAGATGGATACATTTGTGTTTGAATAATAATCAAGTCTCAAACCAAACATCTGAAGCATATTTGTTTTTTCTAGAATCTAATGCTCCCGTATTAAATATAGGCGTCACATACAAAATAAAAGTATTTCCATGGGAACGGAGACAAATTATCTCCGAACCGGAAAAGCGGATGTATAGTCCGGCCCTAATATAGCTAACAGAATCATTATTGGTCTTACTTGTGTATGAAATCTTTAATGATGTCAATTAGCTTGTACATGGCCAAACAAAAAGCTTTGAGAATCTTGTCTTCTATCAAATATGGCTTATGAAGATAAAGATTGGTGAAGACGGTCTGAGCTAAAGAATGGCCTTCTAACCATGAAACAATGCAAGCCAAAGTTGTGTCAATAATCCCTATGATTTCACTGTTCGTCAAATTATCCAATTTAAGAGTATTGGTCTGGAAGAGTAAAGTGTTATTAACTGGAACAATATTTTTTCAATATACTTTACGCACTTCCACAGCCTGTTCAAAAGACAAACACTTTTTCTTTCCACGATTGCAAACCATTCCTGCATCCATTTTTGGGTCCATCATTTCTATAGCTGACATAGCTTCAAATAAACCGAATAATTTGTCATGTAAAAGCTCTCCCAATGACAGATCTGTAAAAAATTTAATTAAGCACGTTTGAAGCCTTGTAATTTAAATTAGTACCTTTAACTGCTTCAGAAAATTCATTGGTAATATTTATCCAGTTGTAGACAACTTGAAAATTTAGATTTGGTTGACTGAAAATTAAAATAAATTAAAAACAGTTTACAAAATGCTATTATCATACAAACCATTCATTAGTATCCATAATTGGTATAGCATGTAAAAGATAAAACAATGAACACAATAATTTATATTAAATATATACATAAATTTTTACAACTGTACAATAATTTAGTTTTCAACAAATAGGTTATGTCACTTTAGTTAACCTCATTGTCCAGTAGGTGTCACTAACGTGCGGCAAATTTAAGATCAGTGTTGCCACTTCTTTGAAAAAAACTGTCTATAAATTTTTTAATAATCTATACATTTATTCAGAATTAATTAAATAATGAATTGTTTTGTTATAAATTCTGTATATCTATTCTAAAACTTTGACAAAGGATCTATTTCTGAAGACGATCCTTGGTCAAAGTTTTAAAATGAATATTCAGAATTTATAACTAAAAACAGTTTATTATAAATTTATTTATTAAATCCGGGACAATGTTCTCATTAATTATTCGATAATTGGATCTTATTCGAACACTGTTACGGAATTATTATATTAAGTGTTTTTAACAAGGAAAGCTTTAGAAATAAGGATCTTTTTCAAATCCCCGCTTCGCTCATATTATTTTTGGTCCAATTAATTCGTAGCATATTTCGGTATAAATCAACTTACCTCTTACAAACTTTTAGAGTTATTTAAACACCCGAACTGAAATAGCAAATAATTCACAACAGGTTTAATACAAAAAATCCTGCAATTTTTTACGATAATGATGATTAAAAAATTACTCTGTTTTTGTTTTGCACAGCGTGATTCGCACTAATTCGCAAGTAAAATCCCAACATAATGGAATCGACAAACACTGACGAACGATACGGGCTCAGTAGATGCGGTTCCCCTCTGTCTTAACTATATGTTTGGATCGTTCGTGCGAATTCAGACGAGCTCCACTTCAACTTTCCGCTCCCAATGGACGGGAAGCCTTAGCCGAACACAAAAACAGACGAGGCAGGCAACTTGATGTTTAGTTGAAACACAAAAATAATAAAATTTAATGTTTATTGATTTCAAATTCTTATGAGGCATTGCAACACTACTACAAGAGGTAATTGCATTTTTTAGTTATACAGCAGATACAATACATATTAATGCTCAGATTTTACGTAATTAATAAAATAAGAATATTTTACAAGTTTAAGTGCAATTTTCAGTCCAAAAGAGAGTTAAAGATAGTAACAGAATAAGTTATAATTTATTTTGACTGCTCGTATACTAAAACTTGAACTGATTACATTAACATTTTTATTGACATAGTATCGATAACACATTTTGAATCTACTTGACCAAAATAGAAGCATGAAAACAAATTATCGATGTCATATAAAACATAAAGCTGTAGAATATCATTAATATTAAAGAGAAATCAGAGTGAACATGGTGAAAATCTGAGCCGGAATATTAAAAGGGATATTTTACATAAAGAAATTTACAAATCATATATTGATTAGGTTTGCCTCATATACTAGAGAATAGGTATTTAAAACATGATCAGTTACAGTGCAAATTCTAAACGTAATGCCATACAATTAAGTTAACAGATTCACATAGACACACATCACTTGTTGCGTGTTGAGAAATAACACCACCAGTAAGAGTCCGATCACAATCAAACAAATTTGCAAACAGAAACCCTTCAGTTTTTAAAAAAATAAATAAAAACGAATCCTATAAAAAAGAAAAAAAATCATGATTCAAAAGAAGTATGTTGCACAAAATGCTTGATCGAGAAAAAACAACACAAATACCTACACAGATATAGATCAACGTGAACAAAAAATCCTTTCGCCTCAAGAAAATTGAAATCAATCTACAGACAATATGCCGCTAAGTGCAGCTCAGAATCAATCGTCCAACTTAGAAGTACTTTACTTGATAATTTTTTAATAAATAATATATAAATAACATTTAAAAAGCACTTTCCAACTATACGGATGATTATTTTATTATGAAGAAATGTAAAATATGATAAAAATAGTATATATGTATTGAGTTATTTGACAATTCTGACACTTCCACATAATAACATGTTCTGATTCTGAACTACAGCTAAAATAAAAGTCTCCCCTTTACGCCTTCTGCCCTTTTAAAGCATAACGGGGAAGAAGCACTGGACGAACAATCCCAGTGTGCAACAAGCAATACGTAACTAGAATTAGTCAATTATATATGAAATCATGGCGCATATATGTATCATCCATCCACAAAGACATTTGATTTTTAGTCGATCTACGTTTTTCATTTTACGATTATGTAAAATAATAATCTTCATAAAAACAAACTGATACGCAGGTCACCATAAAATTCATTCCTCTTAAAATCAATGCAATTTCTATATTATTCCTTGGCGATTTTCATAGAATTCGTAAATATTCTATTAAAATAGCTCCTTAAACTAACTTAAAAAACATATTAGAGGTATGTATGATTATGGTACTTCTTTCATAATTCATTTTTAAATCACGTCTTCATATTTTACATAATAGAAAATTGCAAGTCGCATTAATTTATAACTAAAATAATGTGATTCCTAATTCATGTTACAATTGACTTAGTAAAAATATTCCACGAGTTGAATTATTTTTCATATTTAATAATCTAGATCCATTGAACTATTATATCAGGTATACATTCACTGTATATGATATATCTTTGCAATTCACAATCAAATAAGAAAGAAAATTCAATCCATGCAATATGGAAATTAGTATGTAACGTGACTTGTGAATCACACTTTATACAAATACATATAGTTATGTATATGTATATGTGTGTAGTGTGTATAGACACATGAGTTCACATAAACAGAAAAAAATATAATTCTTAGTTAGAATTGCGACATGGCCGCATGAAATTCGAAAATAAAAATATTTGAAATTGTCATTAAATAATTCACCTTTTCGGATGATAATTTACTTCTTTATCCCATTGCTAATCATTCCGGATTTAATCATCCCGGGATTCTTTGAGACATGCACCCTGGAACACAATTATTGTAATATTGTTGCTGTTTTCACACATAATGAAATCAGCCTTGCCGAATATTGCTGAAATATCGACTTAAAGTTTACTACATTTTACAACTTCCAATAAACATTTTTTAATATAAAATCAAAACTGTAAATCAAGCTGCATGAAAACTCTTGATAATCATCCAATTTAACATGAATTATTGTGACTGAAAACGAAAATAATTACTCAAACTTACCCATCATTCGGGGATTGTTCTTTCTTAGGTATTACGTTGTCCAATCCAAGTTCGGAGAGCACAGTGAGAGCCTCCAAAGCTGCCTTCTCGTGTGACGCTTCAGTCGTGGGGCCCTCTCCATGACACACTTGCGGCGGCGTGGTAGACAGCGATACCAGAGTCAAATACATCTCGTGATTAGCTTTAGGAAAATCGGAAAACTGGACTTGTACACCGAGTAGTTGTGCCAGATATAGCAACTGATCTTTAGAGCGGATGCCTTGCGGTGCAGGCTGTTTGCTATTAACAGCCTGGGGTGCTTTAGTGCCTACTTTATTGGCGAGAGCATCTGCTGTAGGTGATGTTCCCGCTTTCAGAAATTCTTTTGCAATAGCTGCAGTCTGTTGCATATTTATATTCATTTTGCCTTGGGATTGGTAGTTGGTACTTTGGTCACCCATTAAAAGTACTCCAGGCACCAACTGACGTCCTCCGCTACCACCCACAGGCACTTCGCTCTTGTCTTCCATGAACTTCACTTTTCTCGGTTTATCTTGTGCTTCGTTAACGACCGGTTCTTTGTCGGCCTTGATGGACGGTTTTGCCGGTTGAGTTGCAGACTTAGAATACCCCAAACGTTCTAACAGCGCTTCGGCAGCTGCTCGTTTGGCTAATTTCTTATTCGGGCCTGTTCCAGTGCATGAGATGCCATTCACGGAAGCTTCAATCACAAATTCTCGACGACGGGGTGCGCCACGTTCTTCTATCACTGTGTATGTCGGTTCTTTTTCTTTACCAGCTTGCTGGATTTGAATTAAGCGTGATATTGGGTTGATATCTTCGCCATATTCTGAACCCGGCTTTTCTTGATTCACTTTGATTAAGTTTCGTATCTTCTTCTTAGTAACAACCCGTTTGCGTTTCAATCGAGGTGCAATATCGTTCATGAAGGGAAGAGGCGGTAGCTTGGAGAGTTCTTCGAGCATCTTTTCGGCGGCGCGTTTCTTTGAGATTTTCTTTCCGTTTCCTTCACCTTCAGCTACTAGATCGCCGACGCGACAGACTGTGATGAATACTTTCATGTGCGGTGGACCCTTCTCACTTAATACTTCAAAGACAACGTTCAAATTTCGTTTAAGAGCTATTTCGTGAACAAGTGATATTGGCGATTTGAGTTCAGTGTTAAGATCTGGCATACCATTCTCGGTGCTAGTATCTGGGGTTCCGTCTAAGTTGACGGTGTCCACCTCGCCGGGCGCTGGAAGCTGTTTAAGCTCGTGTAGCGCTTTGGAGGCGGCGTTGTGACGTGCAGCTTGCACCGTGTGTCCCTCGCCCGTGTACTCGCGCGAGCCTACTCGCAGGATCACATTGAACATCTCGCCAGTGTGGGTGGTATGTGTGGCATGATGTCCGTGGCCATGCGGAGGCGTGTAATTATGTGGCTTGTACTGATTGTAGGCATAATGGCCCATGTAGTGCCCGCCTCGTGTTGTATGATTGCGGCGTGCATCATAGTTATAGCGAGGCTGGCCTTGTGGTCCATAAATATTGTTACGATGGTAGCCGTATGTGTTACCCGGTTGCGTCATAAAGGGATTTGGTGGAACAGTTTCCAGAAGGTACATAGTTCGTTCACCGCGTTTCATTGCCAGCGCGTTAAGCTCCACGGTGGGTGTTAATATTCCTGTACCACCATGTTTTCCCGTACTCCGCACATTGCGTGTACTCTTCTGTGGTGGATGCTTGAACTGCGTCTTGGCTAGCGCTTCGGCAGCTGCAGAGTGCTGTGCTTTCTTGATGCTAGCACCTTCAGCTTCGTATTCTTCAGTGCCTAGTTTCAACGTAACTGTGAACCTTTTCTTGTGCGCCGGGCCCTGTTCGCTGGTCAGGCGGTACTGGTGTTGAATCTTATTGTAACGAGCAAGCTCGTTAATGAGACACATCGGCGTCTTCTCTTTAGTGTTGGCCAAGGTTGCGGGCAGACTAGTGTTGTTCGAGTTCTGTGTTGTTTGAAGAGGACTTTGAGGAGTCGGTTGTTCCGCTTCGGTAGCAGTAACTGTTAAAATATTAAATTTATCAGCATTAGAATATTTCAACAACAAAAACTGCTAAGTTCTAACTAACCAGGTGATAAAGGCTTAATAACTGCCTGCTGTGGAACTGGTGCAGTAGTTATTAGAGCTGGTCCCGCAGGCATTGAAACTAATACACCTGTTTCAATACAAAATACAAAATTACATATAAATTTATATTCACCCATAAATAAAACGTTACTACATATTGAGAATATTTGAAGCAATTTATACTATAACTCCCATCATTAGAATGAACAATATTTACTATCATTCTACGATAAAGAATTTTCGCGTTTCATTTTATTACATGAAATAGTCACAACATGAAACCAGATTTGCCACTTGCAAAATCAGTTAATTGGATGCAATGGTTATTGTTTATATTTGAGATATAACATAAATAATACCTATATTTTGAAAAAAAATATAATAATTAATTAATTTCAAACATTTGTAACAATTAGATTAGTTCAGTATGAAATAAAATAAATTGTCAAAAGGAAGGAATGAAAATGGATTGTGCAAAAATATTTTAAAGTAGGAAATTAGAAGATTGACGATAAGATTACAATGCTTTAAAAATGATTGAGCTTTCTTAAATTTAAAAAAAAATTTCCTTTACAGGTTAGTGTGAGTTAGAAACATGCATGTAATAAATATTGACTGATGACAATTTAAATTTTTAAAAAGAATTCTGTTTTTCATACGAAAGTAATATTACAATATGTTTAATAAAACATTAAAATATTCTCAGAATATTTTTTTTCAATTAACTATTTTCCAATATATGAATTTGTATATATTATAAACTCTAACTACTCACTACCTTCAATGCAAAACTTTTCAGCAAAGAGATCTCTCATCTCATCTACTGTTAAACTGGCAGTTGCTGATCTTGGAAAAGTCATTATCATCAAAACGCAGAAAATAAATAATGCAGTCTTATGTAGATATTCTGAAATATATAAAGAATATCTCATAGAACACGTAGATAACTTGGAATTATTGTTAGAATTCATTTTTGTATTATTTTTCTAATCAAAACGCACTTGCACATTCACCTCAACTCACGACCACGAGGTAACTTAAAACGGGATTCCCCTGCTCAAAGGATGTCAGTCATACCAATTTCAAAATTTCAACGCAAAACGGATGTGGCGATTACCGCGAAAATTTGAATCAAGGTTATTTATCGCTCACGTTTAATTTATTTTTTTAGCAAAAAGGTGTTACAATATTTATTATTATGAATGAGTGCTCACAGGAAGATGAAAAAGAAATCTTGAAAGCAATATGTTTAGTAAAAAATAAAAGTATAATTTTTAGTTTTTTACATAAGGTTCTAATTATTATATTTATGTATAATAGGCAATAAATATTTAGTTTTTAATAATTTTGTGATTTTTTTTTGTGACAGATAGCCCTACTGCTAATGGTGAAAATATCTGCAATTTTTATTGTTCTCGATATGCAAGTAAAAGCTGCCGGATATTTTCAAATCTTTCTTATTATTATTTTTTTACTCTTTTAATTTTTTGAATAAAATACTAATAGAACAATCTTTTGATTTTGATGACAATTTTTCAGCATTTAAGGTCTAAAAAGCTTGCTACCCTGACTTACTCCAATTCAGTGAATCGATGAAATTAAAAAAAGTTTGAAATATTAATAAAGATCATTATACTATTAAAAAACAATACATTCAATTAATTTCTGTTCATAATATTCCACAAACTTCAATTCATAAATATATCGACTGAATAGCAAAAATGTTTGACATAAATTTGGGAATTGGAAACAGATTGGATATTATTAAAATAAATTTTTGAGCCAGAAAACATATTCTCAAGCACGAATTACTATTCCATATCAACATTAGCGAATATTGCATAATCAAAATAACAAAAATTGAATATTTTTCAATTGTTCAAAGAGTATAATGAATAACTTTAAGTGTATATTTTGCAAAATGCATTCATCTATAAACATCAAATTATGCAAAATAATTGCATTACAGAAAACCATTGAATATAAATATATATTATTTTCTGACGATATTGCTATGGATTTTTACATTTCAAATAATAGCAAAATTATACTGATTAAAAAGATTTGTTAAATAATTGCTATATTCAGTAAGCATATTTTGACATTTAATTTTTCCAAATTCGCACAAAAATATTACGAATAGTAAATAACGTAAGTCACAAATTAATATTTTGAATCCTTTTTATTTATTTGGTATTATAAAAAATCAATCGAATATTTTTATTTGCATTGTGTTACTGAGTATAATGACATTTATTCGTAATATTTTTGCGTAAAAGTAAGAAAATTTGTAACTGACCTGTCACAGGCACGGGAGAAGGCTGCAAACCGACCATCATGGGTTGTCCTCTTGTTTGTGGGGGAGGCATTCTGTGCATCCCCATTCTGCAATTATTTGAATCGTATTAAAACATAAAAAATGTTTAGCGAAGTATATACGATTACTTATAGTTATTTGTTTCATTAGCACGAAAAATGTATTATTTCTGGATTTCTAACGAGCAGAAAAAATTACTGTACGTGGATCAGAGTGACTATTTCATGAATTCTAATGAAACATGGCTGGATATTTATTTTGCTCAAAGATAATTAGAACCAATGAAATATTTGCAGGCTGCCATTTATAGGGAAGACACTTTAATTTTTTTTACTGGATTGGATTTTTATTTTATATAAATTTGGAATTACTGTAAATAGGCGGGAAATGAAATTTAAATTATTTTTTCAAGAGAACATTTTTCTTATAATCTTTTAAAGGTTGTATAGAGTCATATAATAAAAGTTTCTTTGCTTACTACGCAGAATTTTGAATATGTCATCACTTTTTTACTGATATTAACCCTTCGTTAGTGTTGTGGGGTATGTCATACCCCATCAACTCTGTTTCCAATCGTAAAATCAATTTAAGACAAACAAGTGATTTCTTTTTCTTAGTAGCTTAGGATTATACTTGAACAAAGAGAACAGACTTATATACAACTATGAACAAACTTTCAATTGAGCATCAGACTTGCTGGAAGTTAGTTGGGGTATGATATACCCCGGTACACTTTTAAAGTAACTTCTTATGTAGATGTAGAAAAGCCCTATGTACATTTTTGTTTGATATTCCATCCCAATAATTTATTGTGTAATTATTCCTAAAATATGAACGCACATCTCACTGCAATGCTAGGCCCTGGTTCAATCAGAAATTAGTGTTATTGCCATATATTAACGATTTGTGTCAGAATGAGGGCTCTAATCGAAAAAATTTATATAAAGTACCCCAACTATTTTCAAAAAATAATATAGGTTTACTTGAAAGAAAATTTCGATTTACGACCCCAATTTTGAGATTTTGATACAATTATATGAAAAAATTACTTGCTTTGTCAACTCAAAATTGAGGCTGTCAATCGAAAAAAATCTTCCAAGGTCATATTATTTTCAAAAAATAATTCAACTCTGTCATCTACAATTTTTTGATTACGGTTCTGGTTCAGTCAGAAATCCGTATTATTGCCATAATTCGCCGATTTCTGTCAAAACTAGGGCTCCAATCAAAAAATGTTATATAAAAAACCCTAGTTATTTTCGAAAAAAAACATGACTTTACTTAAAAGTTTTTTTCGATTTACTGCAATTTTATTAAAATTTGGAGTATAGTTCCACAAGAGGCTAGTAGATGGCAGCATCTAGCACGTTTTGAGACGATACAAAATTATTCCTCGATTTTCCGCGAATTGACTACTTTTATCGAGAAATTAATGAAGAATTCGACACTACAATTTCAATTTCTGTCGATTAAGTGATTTTTTTTTTAGTAATTTATCGTTTTTTAAGCACAAGTTTCTGACGCCGTTTACTCGAAATTAAGACCGTTAACCGCAAAAATCTTCCAAGTAAACTCATAATATTTTCAAAAGATACTTAGAGTTTGTCATCAACTAATTTTTGATTACGGCCCTGGTTCAGTCAGAAATTAGTGTTATTGCCATATATTAACGATTTGTGTCAGAATGAGGGCTCTAATCGAAAAAAATTATATGAAGTACCCCAACTATTTTCGAAAAAAAATATAGGTTTACTTGAAAGAAAATTTCGATTTACGACCCCAATTTTGAGATTTCGATACAATTATATGAAAAAATTTCTTGCTCTGTCAACTCGAAATTGAGGCTGTCAATCGAAAAAATCTTCCAAGTAAGGTCATATTATTTTCAAAAAATAATTCAACTCTGTCATCTACAATTTTTTGATTACGGTTCTGGTTCATTCAGAAATTCGTATTATTGCCATAATTCGCCGATTTCTGTCAAAATTAGGGCTCCAATCAAAAAATGTTATATAAAAAACCCTAATTATTTTCGAAAAAAAACATGAGTTTACTTGAAAGTTTTTTTCGATTTACTGCAATTTTATTAAAATTTGGACTATAGTTCCACAAGAGGCTAGTAGATGGCAGCATCTAGCACGTTTTGAGACGATACAAAATTATTTCTCGATTTTCCGCGAATTGACTACTTTTATCAAGAAATAAATGAAGAATTCGACACTACAATTTAAATTTCTGTTGATTACGCGAAAAATTTATAGTAATTTATCGTTTTTTGAACAAAAGTTTCTGACGCCGTTTACTCGAAATTGAGACCGTTAACCGAAAAAATCTTTCAAGTAAACTCATAATATTTTCAAAAAATACTCAGAGTTTGTCATCAACTAATTTTAGATTACGGCCCTGGTTCAGTCAGAAATTAGTGTTATTGCCATATATTAACGATTTGTGTCAGAATGAAGGCTCTAATCGAAAAAATTTATATAAAGTACCCCAACTATTTTCAAAAAATAATATAGGTTTACTTGAAAGAAAATTTCGATTTACGACCCCAATTTTGAGATTTCGATACAATTATATGAAAAAATTACTTGCTCTGTCAACTCGAAATTGAGGCTGTCAATCGAAAAAATCTTCCAAGTAAGGTCATATTATTTTCAAAAAATAATTCAACTCTGTCATCTACAATTTTTTTATTACGGTTCTGGTTCAGTCAGAAATTCGTATTATTGCCATAATTCGCCGATTTCTGTCAAAATTAGGGCTCCAATCAAAAAATGTTATATGAAACACTCTAATTATTTTCGAAAAAAAACATAAGTTTACTTGAAAGTTTTTTTCGATTTACTGTAATTTTATTAAAATTTGGACTATAGTTCCACAAGAGGCTAGTAGATGGCAGCATCTAGCACGTTTTGAGACGATACAAAATTATTTCTCGATTTTCCGCGAATTGACTACTTTTATCGAGAAATAAATGAAGAATTCGACACTACAATTTCAATTTCTGTTGATTACGCGAAAAATTTATAGTAATTTATCGTTTTTTGAACAAAAGGTTCTGACGCTGTTTACTCGAAATTGAGACCGTTAACCGAAAAAATCTTTCAAGTAAACTCATAATATTTTCAAAAAATACTCAGAGTTTGTCATTAACTAATTTTAGATTACGGCCCTGGTTCAGTCAGAAATTAGTGTTATTGCCATATACTAACGATTTGTGTCAGAATGAGGGCTCTAATCGAAAAAATTTATATAAAGTACCCCAACTATTTTCAAAAAATAATATAGGTTTACTTGAAAGAAAATTTCGATTTACGATCCCAATTTTGAGATTTCGATACAATTATATGAAAAAATTACTTGCTCTGTCAACTCGAAATTGAGGCTGTCAATCGAAAAACTCTTCCAAGTAAGGTCATATTATTTTCAAAAAATAATTCAACTCTGTCATCTACAATTTTTTGATTACGGTTCTGGTTCAGTCAGAAATTCGTATTATTGCCATAATTCGCCGATTTCTGTCAAAATTAGGGCTCCAATCAAAAAATGTTATATGAAAGACCCTAATTATTTTCGAAAAAAAACATGAGTTTACTTGAAAGTTTTTTTCGATTTACTGTAATTTTATTAAAATTTGGACTATAGTTCCACAAGAGGCTAGTAGATGGCAGCATCTAGCACGTTTTGAGACGATACAAAATTATTTCTCGATTTTCCGCGAATTGACTACTTTTATCGAGAAATAAATGAAGAATTCGACACTACAATTTCAATTTCTGTTGATTACGCGAAAAATTTATAGTAATTTATCGTTTTTTGAACAAAAGTTTCTGACGCCGTTTACTCGAAATTGAGACCGTTAACCGAAAAAATCTTTCAAGTAAACTCATAATATTTTCAAAAAATACTCAGAGTTTGTCATCAACTAATTTTAGATTACGGCCCTGGTTCAGTCAGAAATTAGTGTTATTGCCATATATTAACGATTTGTGTCAGAATGAAGGCTCTAATCGAAAAAATTTATATAAAGTACCCCAACTATTTTCAAAAAATAATATAGGTTTACTTGAAAGAAAATTTCGATTTACGACCCCAATTTTGAGATTTCGATACAATTATATGAAAAAATTACTTGCTCTGTCAACTCGAAATTGAGGCTGTCAATCGAAAAAATCTTCCAAGTAAAGTCATATTATTTTCAAAAAATAATTCAACTCTGTCATCTACAATTTTTTGATTACGGTTCTGGTTCAGTCAGAAATTCGTATTATTGCCATAATTCGCCAATTTCTGTCAAAATTAGGGCTCCAATCAAAAAATGTTATATAAAAAACCCTAATTATTTTCGAAAAAAAACATGAGTTTACTTGAAAGTTTTTTTCGATTTACTGCAATTTTATTAAAATTTGGAGTATAGTTCCACAAGAGGCTAGTAGATGGCAGCATCTAGCACGTTTTGAGACGATACAAAATTATTTCTCGATTTTCCGCGAATTGACTACTTTTATCGAGAAATAAATGAAGAATTCGACACTACAATTTCAATTTCTGTTGATTACGCGAAAAATTTATAGTAATTTATCGTTTTTTGAACAAAATTTTCTGACGCCGTTTACTCGAAATTGAGACCGTTAACCGAAAAAATATTTCAAGTAAACTCATAATATTTTCAAAAAATACTCAAAGTTTGTCATTAACTAGTTTTTGATTACGGCCCTCGTTCAGTCAGAAATTAGAGTTATTGCCATATATTAACGATTTGTGTCAGATTGAGGGCTCTAATCGAAAAAATTTATATAAAGTACCCAACTATTTTCAAAAAATAATATAGGTTTACTTGAAAGAAAATTTCGATTTACGACCCCAATTTTAAGATTTCGATACAATTATATGAAAAAATTACTTGCTTTGTCAACTCGAAATTGAGGCTGTCAATCGAAAAAATCTTCCAAGTAAGGTCATATTATTTTCAAAAAATAATTCAACTCTGTCATCTACAATTTTTTGATTACGGTTCTGGTTCAGTCAGAAATTCGTATTATTGCCATAATTCGCCGATTTCTGTCAAAATTAGGGCTCCAATCAAAAAATGTTATATGAAAGACCCTAATTATTTTCGAAAAAAAACATTAGTTTACTTGAAAGTTTTTTTTCGATTTACTGTAATTTTATTAAAATTTGGACTATAGTTCCACAAGAGGCTAGTAGATGGCAGCATCTAGCACGTTTTGAGACGATACAAAATTATTTCTCGATTTTCCGCGAATTGACTACTTTTATCGAGAAATAAATGAAGAATTCGACACTACAATTTCAATTTCTGTTGATTACGCGAAAAATTTATAGTAATTTATCGTTTTTTGAACAAAAGTTTCTGACGCTGTTTACTCGAAATTGAGACCGTTAACCGAAAAAATCTTTCAAATAAACTCATAATATTTTCAAAAAATACTCAGAGTTTGTCATTAACTAATTTTTGATTACGGCCCTGGTTCAGTCAGAAATTAGTGTTATTGCCATATATTAACGATTTGTGTCAGATTGAGGGCTCTAATCGAAAAAATTTATATAAAGTACCCAACTATTTTCAAAAAATAATATAGGTTTACTTGAAAGAAAATTTCGATTTACGACCCCAATTTTAAGATTTCGATACAATTATATGAAAAAATTACTTGCTTTGTCAACTCGAAATTGAGGCTGTCAATCGAAAAAATCTTCCAAGTAAGGTCATATTATTTTCAAAAAATAATTCAACTCTGTCATCTACAATTTTTTGATTACGGTTCTGGTTCAGTCAGAAATTCGTATTATTGCCATAATTCGCCGATTTCTGTCAAAATTAGGGCTCCAATCAAAAAATGTTATATGAAAGATCCTAATTATTTTCGAAAAAAAACATTAGTTTACTTGAAAGTTTTTTTTCGATTTACTGTAATTTTATTAAAATTTGGACTATAGTTCCACAAGAGGCTAGTAGATGGCAGCATCTAGCACGTTTTGAGACGATACAAAATTATTTCTCGATTTTCCGCGAATTGACTACTTTTATCGAGAAATAAATTAAGTATTCGACACTACAATTTCAATTTCTGTTGATTACGCGAAAAATTTATAGTAATTTATCGTTTTTTGAACAAAAGTTTCTGACGCTGTTTACTCGAAATTGAGACCGTTAACCGAAAAAATCTTTCAAGTAAACTCATAATATTTTCAAAAAATACTCAGAGTTTGTCATTAACTAATTTTTGATTACGGCCCTGGTTCAGTCAGAAATTAGTGTTATTGCCATATATTAACGATTTGTGTCAGAATGAGGGCTCTAATCGAAAAAATTTATATAAAGTACCCCAACTATTTTCAAAAAATAATATAGGTTTACTTGAAAGAAAATTTCGATTTACGACCCCAATTTTGAGATTTCGATACAATTATATGAAAAAATTACTTGCTCTGTCAACTCGAAATTGAGGCTGTCAATCGAAAAAATCTTCCAAGTAAGGTCATATTATTTTCAAAAAATAATTCAACTCTGTCATCTACAATTTTTTGATTACGGTTCTGGTTCAGTCAGAAATCCGTATTATTGCCATAATTCGCCGATTTCTGTCAAAATTAGGGCTCCAATCAAAAAATGTTATATAAAAAACCCTAATTATTTTCGAAAAAAAACATGAGTTTACTTAAAAGTTTTTTCGATTTACTGCAATTTTATTAAAATTTGGAGTATAGTTCCACAAGAGGCTAGTAGATGGCAGCATCTAGCACGTTTTGAGACGATACAAAATTATTCCTCGATTTTCCGCGAATTGACTACTTTTATCGAGAAATAAATGAAGTATTCGACACTACAATTTCAATTTCTGTTGATTACGCGAAAAATTTATAGTAATTTATCGTTTTTTGAACAAAAGTTTCTGACGCTGTTTACTCGAAATTGAGACCGTTAACCGAAAAAATCTTTCAAGTAAACTCATAATATTTTCAAAAAATACTCAGAGTTTGTCATTAACTAATTTTTGATTACGGCCCTGGTTCAGTCAGAAATTAGTGTTATTGCCATATATTAACGATTTGTGTCAGAATGAGGGCTCTAATCGAAAAAATTTATATAAAGTACCCCAACTATTTTCAAAAAATAATATAGGTTTACTTGAAAGAAAATTTCGATTTACGACCCCAATTTTGAGATTTCGATACAATTATATGAAAAAATTACTTGCTCTGTCAACTCGAAATTGAGGCTGTCAATCGAAAAAATCTTCCAAGTAAGGTCATATTATTTTCAAAAAATAATTCAACTCTGTCATCTACAATTTTTTTATTACGGTTCTGGTTCAGTCAGAAATCCGTATTATTGCCATAATTCGCCGATTTCTGTCAAAATTAGGGCTCCAATCAAAAAATGTTATATAAAAAACCCTAATTATTTTCGAAAAAAAACATGAGTTTACTTAAAAGTTTTTTCGATTTACTGCAATTTTATTAAAATTTGGAGTATAGTTCCACAAGAGGCTAGTAGATGGCAGCATCTAGCACGTTTTGAGACGATACAAAATTATTCCTCGATTTTCCGCGAATTGACTACTTTTATCGAGAAATAAATGAAGAATTCGACACTACAATTTCAATTTCTGTCGATTACGTGAAATTTTTTTAGTATTATATCGTTTTTTGAACAAAAGTTTCTGACGCCGTTTACTCGAAATTAAGACCGTTAACCGAAAAAATCTTTCAAGTAAACTCATAATATTTTCAAAAAATACTCAAAGTTTGTCATTAACTAGTTTTTGATTACGGCCCTGGTTCAGTCAGAAATTAGTGTTATTGCCATATATTAACGATTTGTGTCAGATTGAGGGCTCTAATCGAAAAAATTTATATAAAGTACCCAACTATTTTCAAAAAATAATATAGGTTTACTTGAAAGAAAATTTCGATTTACGACCCCAATTTTAAGATTTCGATACAATTATATGAAAAAATTACTTGCTTTGTCAACTCGAAATTGAGGCTGTCAATCGAAAAAATCTTCCAAGTAAGGTCATATTATTTTCAAAAAATAATTCAACTCTGTCATCTACAATTTTTTGATTACGGTTCTGGTTCAGTCAGAAATTCGTATTATTGCCACAATTCGCCGATTTCTGTCAAAATTAGGGCTCCAATCAAAAAATGTTATATAAAAAACCCTAATTATTTTCGAAAAAAAACATGAGTTTACTTGAAAGTTTTTTTCGATTTACTGCAATTTTATTAAAATTTGGACTATAGTTCCACAAGAGGCTAGTAGATGGCAGCATCTAGCACGTTTTGAGACGATACAAAATTATTCCTCGATTTTCTGCAAATTGACAACTTTTATCTCAAAATATATAAAGTATTCGAAGCTACAATTTCAATATTTGTCGATATCATTCTAAATTTAAAATTTAATTACGTTATACAATAAGCTATTTCATATTTTGGTATTTTTTAAGGCCAATTTAGCCAAATGACAAAAGACAAGCAGAAGATGTTCTGTTTGTCCTAGAAACAAAGATAGAATAGTAAATTGTGCAACAAGTGCGATAAGTTGTCGATTGCCCACGAAAGCGAAGTTGGGCGTACACGAACGAAGCAAGTGCGTTTATTCGCTCAGGTGGGTAATTGACAACACCGCACGAGTTGCAGATACTATTTTTTATTACGAATGAGGATAAGTACCATTTTGCGCTAATTTTTCTAAGCGGTAAATGATTTGCGTGCGACAAGATTACTTGTCACACGCTAATTATACTTGGCGCACTCAAAAGCCAAAGAGCCATTTACTGCCCAGAAAAACGTGCGCAAAATAGTGCTTATGTATTAAAAAGACATTTAATGCTTGTAAGCGATGTAGAATTCCACTGTGCTTGGAACATGCAATTTTGAGTTGCAAAAACTGTGCCCAGTTTGAGGAGCAATAATTTTTTTTTCTTTGATGATACTTGAGTAATTTTTTCTTGCTTTACTTATTTGATCCTTCTTCTCGAAAAATACTGTGAGATCTTTGATGTGTGATGATATTAGAAGTATTTATGAGCGATAATATTGATGTATGTTTTTTCCAAGGCACACTTGCTGTTATTTTGATTTATCTCTTATATTTTTACAATAAATATAGCTAGATACATTTTGTTCAGTTTATATCACTTGTTGTAGAACATGTGCAAACAGAAAAATTATAATATTTTAGAATTTAAAATAGCTTGAGAGGACTTTCATATGGGGTATGACATACCCCACAACACCAACCGTGAAACTTTTTTCGAGAACACTAACGGAGGGTTAAATCATGTTATCTATTTCCCATAGAAGTAGGTACATGTTGTACAATGTACATTTTTATCAACATTAAATATTCTGAATGACAAAGATACCATTCATCCATTTCTCTTTCAAGATGTTCACTTTATTTCTCAAAATTGCTATAGCAACGATTTTATTCCTAAAAATATGATTTGAGGACAATTGGGAAAATATTCTTGAAATTCACAATGAATAAAGAACAATTTGAGTAATTATGATACTATGTTAGATAGTGGTAATAAAAGAAGTACTCAGTAAGATTTATATATTTATTTCTTTATTGAAATAAATCCCCGACCGAATCTATCCTACTGCTATCACTGCCCTCGGCACGCAAATCACGCGCGTTTCTTCGGCCGATTTCTGGCCAAACCCGAAGATTTGGTCAGACATTAAATATCATTCTACCAATTGCACTATAAGTGTCTGCCATACTCATATTGGGTTAAAAATAAATCAAATATTGACAAATAAAAAATTGCATTTGATATTTTTCCAATTCTCAAGGAATTTTAGTAATACAATATTCGCAAAAATGTATGTTATTAGGTTGAAAAAAAAAGCAATTAATTGAAAATATATTATCATTTATTTACAACTACTATGCCATTAAAACATTTTTTCGATATGATTGAATTTTCGATATTAAATCTGAGGCAGCTATATAAATAAATTTAATTATTGAATATTTACTTTATATTTATTCAATATCAACAAATGGAAACAGTTTAAATAATGGCGCAATTAATTCAACAACTGCAGCCTTAATTAAAATGCTCTTGAAAATATTACAGGGCAAAATATTGAAACAGAAATAAATAAGTATGAATATATTCTACTTTGAGAGAATTGTTACGTCAAATCAATAATTCTGTATTGAATTAGCTACATCCTTGCGAACATATTTACTGTATACGGCTTTAATAGATTAAGAATATTCTACTGTCACTCATGACTTAAAATGCTTTGCAATTCAGATTTTGTCAATTAAATTGTTATTCAATCTTCAATAACCGGTAATTTAAAGTTAGTGTTGTAAACAAAGTCACGATAATACTATTTAGATTGATTGTTGATTTCAAATCAAACTAAATGTTGTCAAATATAAACATTAACAGAAGTCATTTAAACAAACCTGTTGGGATCTCTTTGCAATTGATTAGGAGGAATATGATGATGTTCTTGATGACGCATCATTGTCACCGAAAAATTGAGACTCTAAGAGTGATCTGTCAAGAGAAAAAATCATGATTTTAATAATAATTACGTCTAAATTATGGTATCATCTTAAGGAAAAAATAGGAGTCATCATGGAATTAAAAATATCATAGTACATGCCTTCAATTTGTAAAACCCGATGTCGGTGAATATTCACAAATAAGAACAAACTTAAACAGAACTTCAGAACAGCACTTTAATTACAAATATGTTGGCAAACAGTAAAGAAAACTGCATTTAACATGCGGCCATGTTACTGTATTCGCAAACGACTTGCTATCATTTTATTCTTGACAGCAAGCTATGCGTAATAACGTTTTGTTGTAATCTGCGCATCCCTGCTGCAGTTAAACAGGGTCGGCTTCCGGAGGAGGAAACTTTAAAGTCAATTAAAAAAGCTTTTCATCAGATATTTCGTTCAAAATATTTCCTCAAATATATTTTTTATGTTCCTTTGGAATATATAAAATCTGTAAGATTTTGTTGACAAAATATGAACAAAAAAAATTCGAGTATTAAGTACAGTTTTATGTCACCAGCATGAAAAATTAATACAGCGAATTTCTGTAAAGATTTAATGGTCGAATACAAAATAAAAGTAATTCAGGTAATTTTTAATTTATAGACAGAATTTTTTTTAAAGTCGGCTCTGTATAGTTCTCATTTTCAAAGTAGTGGAAATCAAGCTTGTGTCTGTTGTTAGCACATCTAACCAAATACCAAAATAATAGATAATAAATTTTACTGTTTTATCTCCATATTGAGCGTGTCAAATGTTGATATCTGCTGAATATTTGAGCGGTTAAAATTAATTTGATTGAAATTTTTAGCGTTACTGAATATTCCCCAAGTTTTGACAGAAATATTTGGGTTTCTCAAACACAGCATGGGTGATATGATTGTTAAGGATAGCTTAAATGGATTTAAAGAAAATTGTAGCGAAATGGGTAATACATTTGAGATTTTTAACAAACCAACTAACACAGAAGAAGATGAGCAAAATGCTGAAGATGTCCTTTTAAAAAATGAGCAATGTAAAGATCATGTCAACAGTGAAAGAAAAGTTATAACTTGTCACAGAGCTGAGACTGAAAAGAAAGTAATGTATACACAACCTTTAAAAGTTTATATTTTGTAATTTTTCTCCCTGATTCTAGACTTGTATTACACATCGCACACAGCAATATATTGCTCCAAAATGTGATTTAGTTGCCGAGACTGGGATAGATGTGAAGTAAATATCTTATAAAGTTATGATAAACAATTGTTAAATATCTGACAAAATGTTTTCAGCATAGCTAATTTTGAAAAATTAAAAGAAGTGCAATCAAATTGGGTAGAATTACACAAATGTATAAGATTTATTTACAAAAATGCAATATCATCAGTGCCATGTATTGTTGTAAAAGAAGAAATTCCTAAACGTATCACAGATGCTGTAAAAGTACTTATAGAAAAGTAAGTGGTTTCAAATTTTTATCGAATTTGTTGAATAATTCAATCATTCTAGGTTGTGCGAAGAAGATTGTCAACAATTATTCATCCGAGTGGAGTTATTAGTACGAGATTTCGTACTGGAAGCTAAAGATCGGCTGAAGGATTTACAAAATAACGTTGACGATATTCCAGTATTATATTTACGAGGTAAATAAGTTAGATTAGTGAATAATTTGATTCAAGTATGCAGATTCTCACAGTACGTCCTCTAAAGGATGAATTTACTTATTATTATGATGTGTCATTTGGCTGATTTCGCCTTCCGGGGCTTGCGCCCCTGGTGTGTGCCCCTGTTGCACAATCAAGTGAATAATTGTTAAGTGTTGAGTTCAAGTATATACTTCAAACAAAAAAGAATGAGTATTGCTATTCGTAAAAATACGATTCATATAGTGTACATTGAAACCATAAGTTAGCCAGGGAGAGGAACAGTAGTTTAGATCGAGCTATAGTTTATAATCCTCAGTAATGTGTTCACACAATTACATGCGAATCATTAGCTTTTGGTTTAGCCTTTAAGAGAGTCAGGCCATAATTTTAAAGACTATACAAGCAAGAAATTGTTCTCCAGCAGCTGTAGTCCCTCATATTTTACAATATTTACATTTTTGATGGCCGAAAATCTGATTTTTAGAACTATGATAACAGTGCTGCTTCCGTCAATCTTCCGTCTTTCACATCTCAATAATTAATTTGACACTTATTTCAGTTTTAATAATTTTGTTACTATTTTTAGGTCTGTTAGCGAGTTACGGGGCGTTTTGTGTCGCAGCGGATAATTTAGCCCCTTATATCCCCCAATTAGACTCATTATTAATGAAAAGATTTTCCGTAAATTTTCAACTTTTGAATAAGTATCTTTTCCAAACTTGCCTGTATGCAGATTCTTTTGTACAAAATAATGTTCCCCTGTACATCAGTCAAGTAAGAAATATTATAAAACTTCCCCAAAATACATAATAATTTTTTTTTTATTTTCTCAGTTGAGAACGTCAAATTCAGGAACTCATTTTACAAATCAAGAACTTGTTCACTCATATCTCGCTTTTGATGATGAGATGACTGATATTGCTTCCACATGGCTGGATGTGAAAAAAATGATTTTAAAATTAAACAAAAAACGCGTTTTATCCAATTGCAAACAGCCTCTTCTTTTAGAAGATTGGAAATTATATCGAGAACATAGAGAGCTTGCAGCTAGCAAAACGTGGCAGCTAAGAACAGTAAAAAGGTAAGAGAAAAACTTATACTGTGAAACGATTCATTTTAAAAACGATTTGTCGTGCTTTGTAGAGACTTGGCGGAATTTGATGTTCAACTTTTATCTTTGTTGGACGATATAACAAGTCATATGTGTGAATTAGAAGTGAGTTCAAATATGAAATCAGTTTTAAGTACTTGCCGTAACTGTAATACAGATATTTTATGTTCATGTGATGATTGTACTATTAAACATATTTTAAGTTGTGTGGAAACACCACCTGCGTCTCCTAGACGTCGAACAGATAATTTCACTCCATTAGATATTATGCAAGAAATTGATTCCTTATCCATGGTAAAACTTCTAATGGATTTTATATTTTCTTTTAAATAATATATATTTTTTTTTAGTTTTCAAATAAAGAAAAAGACTCTTCTCGCAGCCCAGAACAAAGTAAAGGTGATCCTTCCAACGATAATTCTAATTCAAGCTCTCATTCGTCTTGTTTATTCCCCATGCCCTCTAAAACATCTCAAACGAATCAAGAAGATCCAACTCTATATTTTCGGAATAACAAAGTTAATAAAATAGCCATGCCAAAAAATTTCCTAAAGCTTATAACAGATAAAGTAATGACCAAGTCGTTTGTTACGAATACAGAAGATACAAAAGATGAATCGCAGTGTGATCCAGCAACTAATCGAATACCGAATACGAGTATTGTGAACACTTCTACCACTGCCACGTCTTCTACTGCTACCTCAAAGTTAGTCCAAATTGCATATTTTTTTGATTTGTATAATATATAATATATTTTTCTAGAGTACCTGCTTCAACAAATGTGGCAATCAGTATTACTCATTCTTCACTTTCTCATAATTTAACTACTACTACAAGTACCACCTTGAGGTAAAATATAATTCAGTCGCTCTTCAATTATTCTTTATTAATGAGCAATAATTGCACTATATTTTCATTTAAGTCAAAATAATAGTAAATGGCTTATTATAAGTCAGATTCTATATGAATGGAATGTAATATCTATTTGTACTATACTTTTTAGTGATAAACAAGGCCGAATACTAAAAGAGGTAACAAAAACAACACCTAGTAAATTGCAGTGTAATCACACATATCAAGCTGTGAAAAAAACTATAAAGGATACAAATACACCACCGCAACAAGTCTGTAAAGACGGATGTGCAGAACATGCTGCAGTTAATAACAAAACTAATAAAGAATCAAAACGGTGTGATTGCCCGCATTGCGAAGTATTTGAAAGTGTGAGTATTACTAAGTAATATCTGAATTTATTTGTGAATAAACGCGTTAATCTTTTCGTAAACTTGCGTTAAATATTAATCTGAAATAAAAATTTATTTATTCATACACAGTTCAGTGTGTTTGCAAAGGGGGTGAAGATCAAATAGTCAAATATACATTAGCGCATATTTTGTTTACCATCTTTGTTTATACTACCAATACTCATTGAACCGTGTATAGCTTATACAGTGTGTAAATCAAAAAGCAGGCCATAGGCATTTAACATGGAAAATCAGTCTTTTCGTTCGCATTGCTTTCTAAGTTATGTTAGATGAAAATACTTCAAATATAACATTTAGAGGATTGTAAATATGATGTTTATAATATTTTTTCGCAGACTGGACCGCAGCCGAATTTAAAAAATAATAAAACTAGAGAGCGGTTAAGAATAAGGCTAAATGAAAAGAGGAAAGCTTTGAAGGATAAGAATGCAAAGGTTGTAGAGAGTAAAAATGTTGAAACTGAAAAAAGTAAACCTGATAGCTCTCCATGTGAATCTTCATCTCAACCAACAGCAGAAGACACTCGTGATATTAGAGATTTAATTAATTTTATTGAAGGAAAAGATCAAAGTCAAAAACTATTAAATGCCCAAAAACGCCTCGCCAAGAAAGCACGACGTTTAGAGAGAAAAGTAAATCAAAACCATTTATTTTATATATTTATATTAATTTTTTTTTTTTGTTTAAGATGGAAGAGGAACTAGCAAAAGAGCAAGAACGTCAGCGAATTGAAGCGGAACGTTTATTAGAGGAAGAAAGACGTCTTTTAGAACAAAAACGCTTAGAAGAAGAAGCACGTTTAAGAGAACTTCAACAGCAACAAGCCTCTAAGAAAAACAAGAAAGGGAAAAATAAAGGAAAATCGAAAGAAAATATAAAACCACAGAGCAAAAACAACTCTGATCACAATACAAAAATCTCTTCAAAAACACCTGAGTCAAATCAATATTTACCATCTCCAGTAAACAAATCTCGAAATCAGAATGGAACTGGACCGATGGTCACTATTAAACGAGTTATGGAAAACCAAAATTCCGAACCAACAGTAACCATCACTTTGAAAGGATCCACGCCAGATAAAGATAAACTTTTGTATACACTAGTAAATGGGCAAACTGATTTAGGGCGACCTGTTGAAGAGCCATCAAATGTCTCTAAGACTAAAAAAGATAAGAAAAAAGAGAAACAACAACTTCAGAAAACTCTGACACCAAATAATTCAAATACCAATCAACCGTTGAGTAAAAAGCAACGAAAAAATCTCAAAAAACAAGAAAAGCAGACGCAGCAACAAAATAATGTACAAAAAGTGAACAGTAATACAAATAGTGTTACGAAAAAGAGTGAAGGAGCCAATCCGCAGAATGCCTTGCCTAATAAAACTGAAAGTCCTTTGAATTTGCAGATGCTTCGTTTACCTCCAGGAATTACAATTACAAAAGTTGATGGACCTGCTGTTAATCGGAAACTTAAAATGAATGTAAGATGCCATTTTTATTTGTGGATTAGATTAAACTTTTTATTTTTTGCTGCAGATTAAATCTACTCAAGCTCAATCTACCCCAGTTCAACAACCAGAAAATCGTTCTGGCGTTATCGTGGTCGATACTGTTAAATTGAAGGAAGTTTTACCAGCTGCCGGTAAGTTATTTTGTTTTATTTTCTAACTATAAATAAAATTGTACATAAAGGTCGTAGTAAATGTTGCTTCGGAGGCAAAACACAAATTAAATTAAATTTTGAAATATGGTAATGCACATAAATTATTATTGTTTTATATTGTAACCTTGATTTGTGTTATACTTCTTTTTTTTTTTTTCACGTGAATGAACTATAATTTGATTCGCAAGCAATGACGGACTGCAATCAAATTATTTAATAGATATAATCATGATTTGCTTTCGGAGCAAATAATCTTATTACGAAGTTAGTGTGTTTCCTATGAAGTTAGCTAACTTATCAGACAATATTTTATGATTTTTATTTCTTACAAGGGGAAATTAATTCGGAAGAAGAAATCAGAACAATTCGTATTCGTAGAGTAGTAGATGAAGCCTAACCAATGATTGTAAACGAAAAAATGACTTGGTTCTAACCCTGCCTATTACTAACAAGAATAAATTGAACAGAAGACTTTCCATTTGTTTAACAATAGTTTTAATACATATTTGTCAAACTTCAAGTACTCTTCCATTTATTATGTATAATTTTCATGAAAAATTATTTCAAAATGAAAATTCAACTAATCGGTTTCGAACCATACTGTAATCTGTAATTGTTTCAAAGAAAGAATAAAAATAATTATTCATAAAACAAATAACTTTTATTTGTGATTGATGATGAATCATAAATTTCTACGTATAAAAGTTGAATTATTTGTGGAAACTGAATATTGCGTGACAAATGAAAATATTTTGTTAATCTGGAAACTAATTTTCTAGATATTTTATCTGTGTGGGTTGATGTTAAAATCTATAAATTTATGTGAATACCAGTCTTGAAATATTCATTTCAAGAAATCTCTGCCACATAATAAACTGAGCAAGTAAAATAGTCAGTTGGTTCTTTTAGGAATTTTAAACTGTCGATTTCAGTGATACTTGGTGAAAAGATTTGTTTTAGCATTACAAATATGAAAAATATAACTATTGGCGGTCAGACTCGGCTGACCTAGGAAATGATTTTTGTTTTGTTCTACAGATCTTTGGGAACGTTCTTAATCCAAAATTATTTGATTATAGATCAATAAATAAATTTTAAGAGATACTTTTTATATTATCCATTTGTTACTTCTTCTGTTAATCTAATAATCAAAATTGTAGTTTTTTTTGTAACACGGGCAACGAATTAGTTAATCGTTATTTTTCTAATAATAGCTCTGATATCATTAAAGTACAATACCACAATAATACGGTTATTCACCTGATAAATTATATTTCGAGAGGACATTGATCTTTATTGTTATTAATTTATATCAATAAATTTTCCAGCAAGTTTCCGATATGTTTTAGTTTCTTATAATCTATATTGTAAATATGATGGTATTGATAATTTAATTCCTTGCGAGTGAATTGTACTGCGATGCCATTCTACAATAAAATAGACTGGATAGATCAATATTGCAGTCACATGTTGTGATTTTCCATTGCGTTTCGTCATAAATTTTAAATCATTTTAAAATTGATTTGTACTGCACGAAAAATGTATAATAATCTATTTGTAATTTTGATTATATATTCAATTAAATAAATTTATTTTATAGAACAACAAACAAATTCATCATCCACACAATCTCAGAATACAGTTTCAAAGAAAAAAAACAAGAAAAAGAATAAAAATAAATCTGAGAACGGAAATGGAAATACTACCAATGCAACAAATGATCAACAAAATGTATCATCTTACACGTATAAAATCCCAGTTTCATCGGATGTTGCGCCAATTGTAAAAACTTCAAATGCCAATGGAAATTCGGTGGTTACTATCAAAAATCCGATGTTCTATCAGCTACAGGAATCTTTAAATGGGAAAATGAATAACAAAAATAATAATAATAAAGTGCCTGAATTAAAACCAGAGCAGCGCTCTCATCAGGCTTCAATAATTAAAGGAGCAAATGGTATGGTGACTATTCGAAGTCCTAGATTGAGTAGTGTACCTCTTTCGAATGGAGAACCTATGATGCCTATTGGCCCTGTAGGAGGGCCTATCATGTCTGATTTGAAGCCAGTCATTGGCCCAAGTACTTCTGTTTTTAAACCAATTAAGCCTGATAGTAACAAACTATTTAATGCTCAAGAAATTTTGAGTGGACTGCCTGGTATTGAAATAACGAAAATTAATAAGAATACTACGCGTAATAAAAATGAATGTAAAGTTTTCCAGCCAGCTGATGTGTCAATTATCCCGACCAATGTAGGAAATGGTACTAATGGAGATGTTTATAAGCTATTTTGTGATAATACTGATTGGAGCTTAGGTACAATATATTGTTCTGAAAATTTATAATATTTTAATATTATTTTTTTCTGCAGAGAGTGTCTTTGCTCCTAAGGATATCAAAGAAGATGAGGTGCTAGATGCAGATGAATTAGAGCTGGAAGCCTTTAAACGCTTCTGCCAACAATCTGTTCCTCCTGAGCGTAAAGAGAAAGTCGCACATCTCAATGTAAAAGATATAGTGCTCAAAAAAAAAATGTCCAACAGTGGATTTTAATTGTCGAATTTACTTAATGGATCTTTTTTAAGATGTACAATTCTATTAGTAGTATAATACATAAAACTTTTGTACTAAACAAAAGAATTATTGTTGTGTAAACTTTATGTAAATCTTGAAATGTGATAAATCAATTTCACACCTATTGAAAGGGGCACGCACTATATGATTGTAAATTATGACAATTTTTGTAACCATTAAAAACAAATGTGTAGCATTGTTTTTTATTTGACAGGAGTATTATTCCTATTTCTTCAATAAAATATTTAAATAAATTATTTTCACTATTTGTCCACCCTTTCCGCATACACTTAAGTATTTATTTATTTAAAACTCTAGCAATATTACAAATTCTGAATTAATCGATAAAATGTTAAAACGCAAATGCTCTAATTTCTAGGAAGTGGATTAATTTGAAGTGTGGGAAGTTTTAAAGAATAAGGGGTTGGGGATGTGATTCGAGCGATGACGTTATCAGGGTCAAGAAAAGACATTCTCACATGCGCCTCAGAGTGGAATGAATAAGCGGAACTATGTCCCAGCTGGCATCCCTTATATCATCCCCTCTTGCAACCCTCGGCCCCGTGAATGTCAGGAATGGTACAAAATATTGATCTCGGTAATTTCCACTGAGAAATACCGCGCGTGTGCAAACTAAAGCACGAGCATTATTCGACATTGGCAGTCCTTATCGAGTGCAACATAAACCATTTCTTGTGAAATAAAGATAGTGCAAGTCTAAAAAGCATCTCAAATGAATTTAGGTTTTTTAGTACAGTGTGAAAGAACTTTAAAATGTCACTGCCCCGAGAGTGGAGTTACCCAGCAAGTGCGGCCGTTTCGGATATGTCGGTGGACGGGCAAGTTGGCTGCGCTGAGATCGAGGGTCTTGACAGCAACCAGAATGCCCTTGGTGGATCTTTGTTTTCCATCCATTCAGCGCCAGTGTTTGAGCTGAATGTCGGTACCGACTCACCGAAGAGGCCCTCATCTCTCGTGATTCCGGTGCAGAATGAGGCCAACCTCGATGCCACGGAGCGCCTCCCCGTGCTTATGGCTAATGGTGCGCTCATCAGCTCTCCCGAGATGGTTGATGATGACGACAATCTGCTCACCATATCAAGCTTGACGGCACGTCCTCTTATCGCTAAATCTCGAGAGTTAAGATCTTACAAGGCCGCCAAGTGGAGGCGCACGGACCATGACAGAATCAGCGACTTCACCAATTCAAATCCTATGGATGGAGGCTATGGTTGGGTCATTGTATTTGGTGCTTTTTTCGTGCAGTTCTGGGTGGCTGGCCTCGTCAAATCATACGGTGTCCTCTTCGTTGAGATTATGGAAACCTATAAAGATTCCAGTGCAGCGGTTGCATCCTGGATTCCAGCTATTCTCTCTGCTTTGTGCCTCGCGTTAGGTAAACATAAATATTTTATATATATTTTTTGCTAATGCTTTATTCTCTATAGCTCCATTATCTAGTGCCCTATGTGAGAAGTTCAGTTGTCGGATTGTCGTTTTCGTCGGCGGTATTTTTTGTGCTCTTGGTCTCACTTTGAGTTATTTCGCTACGAGTCTCATTCACCTATTCTTTACCTTTGGAATTCTTACAGGTAAACAAGCATTTTCTGTATTAAATAAGAACCAAACAAAATAGAAAATTCTACGGTAAAATTTGATTCTATTGATTTGGTGAAACCAATATATGGCACGGTGATTAGAAAACTTTTTACAGGGATTGGGGGTGGCCTGTCAACAACTCCGGGGATTGTGATGGTTTCACAATACTTCAATCGTCATAGAGCACTTGCGAACGGCATCTGCGTATCCGGAACAGCCGCTGGTAGTTTTGTTTTTCCTTTGTTGATCGAGCGCTTATGTGATACTTTCGGTTTCCACGGTACAATTCTACTCCTCGGGGGATGTATGTTACATGTTTGTGTGAGCGCAACACTTTACCGTCCTCTTGTCACCAAGAAGTCTAAGAAACAATCCTCCTCTTCGGCCCAAATTGCACTGCCGCTTCCTCCACCAGACTCAACTAGAATCCTTCTCAATCCACCAGACGATAGCAGATCTTATTTGCGTACAAACAAACATCTAGAATTGATATTTATTAACGAACAGCCAAGCTCTGCTAAAGAGAAATTGAAAAATAATATTTTAAATGATTTATTTAATAATCAAAACACAATGTTGATTGATGCTAAAGTATCAGACAGCGATGAAGAGAAAGATGTTATAGGAGAAACAATTTTTATGAAACCTATTAAATCCATGAGAAGCTCCAGTATTTTACACAGTGTTGAAGATTTAAGCACTGATTCGACTTGTGTTTATAAATCGAGACAAAGGGATGGTTTGTCTAGGAGTATGTTCTTAATGCCTTCAGAACCATTTAAAGATTATATCAATACACAGATAGAACCTCCAGTAAAACCAAAGAAGTCCTGGCATCAAAAAATAACCAAATATATAGATCTCTCTTTATTAAAGAATTTTCAGTTTATTATGATGTGTTTATCAGTAACTCTTATGTCTACCGGAAGCCCCTACATGTTGTATTATTTGCCAGCCTATGTGCTTTCCGCAGGGTACACCAAATCAGAAGCAGGATATCTCGTTGCTATTAGCGCTGCTCTAGATTTATGCGGACGACTTGGTTTAGGATGGCTTTCGGATTTGCAGTTGTTTAATAGAAGAAAAGGATACATTGGGAGGTAGAGAATTGAGAAACTTGTGGTATAATTCTTTTTTATATCTCATTTCCATTTTAGAAAACTGACACTAAAATATTAAACTGACTTATTTTGAAACCATAGCTGATTCAATTCCAATTATTTAATTTATATATATTTATGATTAATAAAGCATAAAAAACTATTATAGTTCATACGGATTTGTGTTAAATTTGTTTTTAATCTCTAATTTTTCATTTCAATTATTTAAAATTAACAATATGTCAAATTCTACACAGATATATAAAACATAATTCAGGTTTTACAAGCCCTAAACAACCAAAAATCGCGATAGTTTCGATAATACACCTTACCCGCTACGGGTGTGGCACGCAATTATAGTGTAGCCATAGGATGCGGTTACCAGTCGTCTAGCTACGGGTACTCTTAATTTCTATGGAGAGTATGCCCAGAGTATATTTTAATTAACTGAAAATCTTACTGACTTTTTGTCCGTCGGTGGGATTCGACCCCTCAGCTTCCGGGTTACAAAGTCGGCATATTTGCACTGAACTATGAATACTCAAAAAATACATTTATAACTAGAAGGACTCAAGATATAGCTGATCACATAGGAAATGCTCCAAATAATTTACATCGTGTTACAGAATTGAAGAACGTCAAGTTCTGTTAAAGTTTTGGAAAGCTATCGTAATTTTTGATAAAAAAATTAGGGCATATTCGTATAATATTTTTATTTTGTAATTGCTTTGACTTTCATCTCTCAAAGTTTTTGTTAAACGACTGTATTGCAAATATTTTTATTTTAGTTTCATTTGAATCAACAAAAGAGTTGCTTTATGGAAAAGAGTCGTACTTAAAAGAATTGTGATACATTCAAATTAAAAAGTAAAAAAACTTATTGATTTCCGTTCTGTTGCAGTATTGTTGGTGCAGGGGTAGCTGTCCTTGTGATTCCGGTATCTGATTCATTTTATGTATTGGCGTGTTCTGTTGGAATGTACGGCCTTTGTTTAGGTTGCTGGTTTTTATTAGTGCCAGTACTTTTAGCAGACCAATTCGGAACTGATAAAATAAGCTCGTCTTATGGACTCGTCAGGATGTTTCAAAGTATTGGAGCTATATCCATTCCGCCACTCGCGGGTAAGTCTCATTATTCATCCAAAAAATTATAATATTCGGGAAATTCCGTTTACTCAATGGATCTGGCAATGTTGGAAGGATCGATAACGCAGAGGTCACACTCACTTCCGGGTTTTTTACTCGAAATTGTGCAACAGGTTGCCCATAAAGCTAACCCAAGAACAGAAAGATAATCTTTAGCTTTTCAGAATTCAAATTTATAAATATTGATAATATTTTTTAGGATTCATGCGCGATGTTACGGGTGGTTACGAATATTGCTTTTACTGCATGGGAACATGTATGGTGCTCGGAGGTATACCTCTTCTTTTGGTTCCTGACTTCGTAGAGTCAGATTCAGACAGCAGTACAAGTGGAAAAGTTAGCCGGGTATCCACGGGATCTGAATAAAAGAAGTCATCGATTTCGGCGGTCAAACTTGACATGAGGAATTAAGTCAAATAAGAAAGGTAAATTATGGTCAATATTTTGAGCGTCAAATGTTCATAATATTCAAGTAGATTAAAAAGATGGCTTTGGAAAAAATGGAACTTGTCTGAAATATTTTTAATGTTATTTCCTTCAATTTTTCTTCAAGTATATATGGAAAATTAAAATAGTATTTCACAAAAAAAAAAACTGGATGAAACTTCCGCTCAAACTGAAAATGTGACTGCTATTAAAATATCTTTATTTTTAAATGTTATTTACTTCTATATTCGATTTTCCATGAACTGATTTTGGAGAAAACATTTGATTAATAAAATTTACCAGCATATAACAAAAATATTAATATTTAAATGTTACATGGAGGAAAAAAATCTGTCCTTTGAGAGATAGTAAAGAAAATATGTTTCGCTGAAACTCGTATACAACACAAAATACTACTAGAAGTAAAATTATACGGTATATTTTTAGCTTATTATGTAACGTACAAAATTTTTATTTTTGCGACGTGAATGAATGAAAATATTAGTTTAAAAGCTACAAAAAGTGGATTATGTTTTTCTCCTCCAATTATATAATTTTATTTGTATGTTCTAAGCTTTTCAGGTCGCATTCAAAAGTAACGAATTCGCATATTATTAAATTAGGCTACTTAACTGCCACTCCTTTATATTTTGTTATTTTCAGAGTTTGAAAGAAAGCAAGCCGCTAAGAAGAATGAATTATGTATCTACTTTTGGAAGATGAACATATTTGAAAATTCGTGTTGACGTGTGTAAAGATTATATTCGTATACGAATATCTCAGGTCTCTTGGAATATAGCGGTAACTGTGAGAGATTTAAAAACAATATTAACACATTTGCATGAATTTCGAAGAGTTGACTGCACTATTGTTATTTACATGAAAATGTTACTGAAGATATTTTGCCTGAGAAAAATATTTCAACTTTTTTCCATAAAATATGGCTTCGTATAAACCTTAAACACTTGCGAAATTTTGGCTATTGTTAACTATTGCTTTTTTATTTTCGAAGTGTTTAATTATTGATTACTTAATAATTTATATTTTTTGATCTTTTTTATTGTTCTTATGATGCAAAATATCAGTTTGCCTCTGCACATATTTTCAAGAACAAAAAGAGATTCATCTAGTAAAAAAGATTTACTACATAACATTTTATATACCATCCAGTTTTATAAATTTTTACCATTTTCTAATATATATTTACTATCGTTACTAATATAGAAAAATATATATTTAGATTGAAAAAATATTTCCGGCATCTTTCTCGGTAAAAGTTCATATTTACTCTTAAGACTTAACATAGTCTTTATTATAACTTAAATTAAATTTTGACTTTACTTAAATAACAGGACAGACTGTATCGTCATAGTATATAAGATAAGTGTAATATTAATATTGTTGTATTTGTCCTGATATTTATGGGAACATTTACCGACTATATTCGAAACAAGAGGTGCCTCGAAATTCAGCCTTATTTCAATAATATATTATTTTTCGTACCGTTAAATTGAAAATATTAATTTATTTTCCCAGAAATTTTGTTGTGTTAAGTTTGCTACACATTAAAAGTGTTAAGAGACTGTATCGTGATATTAATCTTTTATTATTGATTACATCTTTGAAATAGTGAGTGATTTTTTTAAAGATCTCTTGGAGGTACAATAGAGTATAAGCTTTTAGCTATGGCCTCATCCATATAATGTTTGATTGCAATTTGAATTTTCTTGAAATTGAGCAAATTGGCTACAAATCTCTGATATTTACACCATGTCCAAATTTCAAGGAATTTGTATAGTTGAAAGAGTTACGGTAGACGTAGCTTCGTATAATGAGATAAGCCTCAGGAAACAGTTTTACTATACTGTCTCTTGACACATCTCCGAGCGCGTGCGGTTTTAATATTCATTTATTAATTACTATACATAAAATTATTTGAATATTCATTTAATGATAAATTCATTGATATCTAAATTAGAAAATCTTAGGGAATTTGATTAAACGAAACTAAATTTTCTAAATTATTTAAATTATTGAATTTATCAGGTCAGTATTTTTATAATAACGTTGATTATTTTGTGAAATGAAATATATTTTGATCAGTATAAATAATGAGGCATCAGTATTAGATACTATTTTGCGTAATTGGTCGATATATTTTTTATATGGTTTTTTGTTAAATGTTTGAAGAGTTTGTGGCTTAGTTCCGTTTTTGTGTGTTTTTTGTTGATAGAAATTAATTATTACTGGGTATAACGATAATGCTTGGTAATCATATTGACCACGACAGTTTACGCTATTAAATACTGATATTTTATTACAAGTACTGACTAACTCTTTAAAATATCAATAAATTAAAGCTGCAATATTTTTTTACGTTTTATTATTCATGCTTGAATTTTGAAAAAGTCTTGTTTGGCGCCGGGATTCGAACTCGGGATCCGGCGCTGTACAATACTTTTTCAAAATTTATTTACTTAATATATTATTTTTTCTGGCACGATACGCCAACGAAATTTGATTCTAAATTATAAATACTTACTGATCGTTATTTAAAATACAGGATGTTTCTATACTTATGAACCAAACATTGAAAAGTAATATAAAATTGTTATTTTGCCATTCAAATTGCATAAGTATAGAAACAGCATATAAATTTATTACAATCTGCAAATAATTTTTTCCAAACTATGAATTAAACTAGTAGAACTAAATGAAGGACGTTTTCCTGTGAACTACATATTCAAGTTAATCTTGCAGGAAAATTTCCGACTTTTAACCATTTTTTGAAAGCTAAATAGGTACAATTTATTCTATTGTAGATCCTTGTTGAAAAAGTAGACAGTTTTCGCAAACCGCTATTGCCCAAGTTTCCTGGGACAATCTGTGTGATTGTAAATCATGTTTGTTCTGTGTGTCTTATGAATGAGTGCAGTGAATATTTGATTTGTGAATGTATTTCGCAAAAGACTGATCAGGTGTACATAAACGGTGAACTGAAATTTTTATGTTAGTAGATTTTTTTCTTATTATGTATTTGCTGATAGATCTCACAGACTGTTTAACTATCAATTAAATTTGACTTAACGTAGCGTTTGAAAATTGTGAATTGGTACATTTTGAATGTAAATATTCAGGGTCAAAATGAGCTCCACTAAATAATTATATATTCACTTGAGTAAAATTTGTGCTTTGACCTAAAGCTGTTGCAAAATGTACTTTTTTGCCTGTATTAGTTTTGGCACGTAAAATTCATAATTTTCAAATTTAATAAGGTGTGATAAGGAACTTAACTGCATTAATTTTTGACAGGAATTGTATCCTTGTTGTTTTTAGAATTTTTTGGTGTGCATGTTACTTTAAATAGTGTTGTAAAATATTTGTTAATAATCCTAAGAACAAGTATTTAATTTTTTACGTAAATATAAGTACGACTACGGAACAATGTTGTTAAATATTGTTATAGATTGGGTAGAACCACACCATTAAACAATTAAAGTTAGCTTGAATTCAAAACTTAATTAGACGAAACTCATTTTCAGAAAATATTTATAGCTAATAACATTGTTCAAAAATATTTTATAAATTTAGTTGTATTAAATGCAATATCTAATACAACTGAATGAACTTAGTACTGAAGTCTCTGCGACGAATCTTTCAATTAAATTACATTCAAAACGATTTTTTGGTTAAAAATAAGCTACTAAGCCTTTAAACCATATTTAAATCTAGATATGTATTTTGAAAACTAATCATCTACAGGAAAATCTGAAAGGAACCATGCCAACGGTCAAAGACAATATTGAACTGAAGAGTAGAATATGGTTTTCATAATAAGTATTTGCATTTAAATATATGTCAAGAAGTTATTGAATTCTCAAATTAGCATTAGACTCAAATATTTTTCAAATTTATTCTACTAATAACTCAACAACAAAATATTTTGAAGTAAAGGCTATCATGCATTTGGGCGAAACGAACTGCGACGAAGAGAAGCGAATTTTCAGTTACGTTACACTGTTAAATTTAATTCCTGCCGTCTCCAATTAGCAATCATCTTTCACTGACTGATTAAAACAACTATATTATACAGTTCTCTTCGACTTATTGTTTTTTCTGGCATTTAAATTTGAAAATGTAAGTTTATTTCATTATTGACTTATGTGAACAAATTCGTTTTGCATTTTATAAAGTATTGCGCACTTTGGCGAAGCGAAGCGAAGCTACTTGCGGTGAAGAAAATAATATTCATGCTTCGCGTCTCCAAGGAATCAAAAAATTTCTCTTTGTTGTGCTTCTTTTCGCCGTTCTTTGAGTGTGCGATAATCTCTAATAATAATAGGAAATCAGAACTGTTTGAATTTCCCTTAGTATTTGACAAGTAGAATTTTATTTATTTTCAACGTTATGGAACTATCAATTTATTTATCATTATACAGGATGTTTCAGAAGGAAAAGTAGATATTTTAGCGAATGAAAGGATGGATTATTTCGAGTAAAATATCCTATGTTTTTAGTAGTGTTCGGCCGAAGGTCAGATTTTGGTCGAAGCCGAATGTTTAACAATCTTTAATTCATTTGATTTTTTTTTAAATCATTGATTTGCATCATTTCATAATTTTGTTGTACTTTTTACTGATTCAGTTATATTCTAATCAAAGCTATCTGTTTGGAATTTTCACTTCTCTTGATATATTTTTTATTTTCCAGAAGCATTCTGTGTAAAAATTAGAGAAATATATATTTTGGGGAATAAGGAGGGCGACATAGTATATAATTTCTTTGAAATGAGTAAACATACTACGTATTTTTGTCCAAGTACTAATTTTTGTTATACGGAGTTGACGAAATATTTTTAATTATTACATTTGTTTCGACAAATTCTATATTTTACGTGTAAGAATATTTTTCCATTGTGATTCGAAATATAGGTCTCTTACTTCCGTTATTGCTATATGTAGATTTTTAATTGTAACGATTTCAGTTGAAGTAACGTTCAAATAATTGTTTAATATGTATTTCGATTTTTTTTCTAACTTGATTTCAACAATTATTGTTTTGATAAGGAATGCATATCAGAGTCTAGAAATATCACGAGAGAAATGATATCAAAATATATTTTAAATTCAAATCTAAAATGTTATTAATTTTCAATTTTATTCAAAATATTCTTTCTTATTATTTGAACGTTACTTTAACTGAAAATTGACGTCCGAATCACTTTACGCTTATATCATTTTAAGATGTTCAAAATATTTCTCAATTCAATTTTAATGATTTACCTTGAAATTACAGTTTTTTTTTATAGAATATATCAATTATTTTATAAAATTTTACGGAATTCCACATTTTCTAATTTTAGTATTTGGTCGTTCAAATACAACATATTTGATTAATTTCGTTTCACCTTTTTTCTGTTGTAATTATATTTTTCTCTTCTGAAAGCTCAAATATATAGAATTGGGAATTTAAATTAAACAAGTATCAAACAAAAAATGTACGTCTCTCGCTCAGTTTACAACATTATAAATTTTCAATTTTCAAGTCATTCTGAAAATGAATTTTAGTCACAAATGTTTGATATTAATGGCATAAGTTGACCGAGAGACCTAATTTTAAATTGTTGATATATTGAAACAAATTAATATTGAAATATTTTTGACATCTTAATGTGCTTAAAACGGGATAAGATCTTATTGTTGAAAGATATATGATCACCAGCGATAAAATTTATGAAATAGGAAACTATAACACTAGAGCTTAGGCGATGATTTCATGTAAACTGATTGATCGAAGTATCAATCTGTTGAAAGTGATTTATATAGTGAGATAAAAACAATAATTTTTTTATGTTTTTTAAATATTTTTTATGAATTACGCGATTTTTTCAATGTTGAAAGCTCAGCTCTTTTAGCATTAAAAATAAAAAGAACAACATTATCTAGTTGAAGTTACTTTTAAGCATTTAGTCGGTAATATCTCTGCTTTAATTTTTAGCATAAATAGTGTATTCATAATGCCTAATTTGTCATAAAAAAAACTCAATTCGTCAGGCCAATGTCACTAATTTCAGATGGAAATATTTGATACTATAACTAGATAATGTTGTAAAAATTATATTTGACGAGTACAATTTTTAATTATAAATTATGCTTTAGATTATTTGAAAAGATTAATTATTTATTTGACATATTATATACAATGTGACCTTATAAAGAGCTTCATTATGATTTAGTTTGAATATGTTACTTGAAAAATTTTAGTTGAAGAATATCTATTTTTGACATATAACACGAATGTTCTATTGATCATTATGAATTAATGAACAAATAAAGTACATAGTACGCTGCAGTATTATACTAATATAAATCTTATTTTTAAATATTTTTATTTATTAAGGAATGTATATTAAACAGTTGTAATAATGTTTTTGTTCAGTTACCAATGAAATGTGTTTTATTAATCAAACTATAAGTATTATTACTGGCAATAAATGCTTATCTTTGTACTAAAATATTTTTATTGCTCGATTCTTATTCCTTTCCCACGATACCGATATATAAAACGGGGATTAAAAGATAATTTCAATTAACTTACAAGTGCGCGTTGAACAGAAGTGCCGAGGTTTCCGTACACACCACATTTTTATCTGAAAAGATATTTTGAAGTAAGTAAAAACATTGAATAAATAATTATTTTGATTTCAAAATTAAGATATGAGGGGCTAAAGCCCTCAGAATTGCGCAGCGCGATTTGGTAATATTTAGGGACGTTTTTCAAAACGCGAGCGTAGCGAGCTAACCTACAGCCATTGCTACACATGGTTGGACTTCGGCCCAACATAAGGAATTTAGTGCACCCTTCTCGGCTTTCTCGAGCTCAAATTCTGTCCCACAGGCGCGCACGACACATTTCGATAATATTTAGGGATGCTATTCGAAAGAGCGAGCGTAGTGAGCTAGCCTACAATTATTGCTACATTTGAACATTTATTTATAGACTGAATTTCAACCCAAAATGAGTGATTTCAAGGTCATACTTTTATCATTATTTTTTCCACTATCCCCATGTCTACAAGAAGTTATACTCAAAATTTCATTAATTTTGGAGCTGGCGCTTCCCATCGACAACATTACCAAAATTTTGTTCTCTAAAAGTATTAGATCTGCATGGGATTTATTAAAATGAGCAATGAACAATATTCAGCTCGTGGTTTAGAGTATGTTTTTTTATTTTATTAATACCAATTATTGCAGTAAAACTATAAAAATGCTATTTTTTAATTTTAATCTGTGATTAAAACAAAAGCTTTTAATCCTAAAACAATGCTGCTACTATTTTATAAAAATAGAAAATTCTGAGACATTTTGGTAAGATGTAAGTTAATGAGCTTGTGGGAGTAATTATTTTTAGTTGAACTCTTTAACAAAGTTTCTGCAGTTTTCAAACAACTTATCTGTTGTCAAGAGCACATTATAAGGTACTGAACTCACTGTAACAGAAGTTGTTTTTTTAACACTATCGTGAATTTAGTAACTGTGATTTATTTTTAAAGATTCCAAAAATAGTTTGTACAACTTGGCTCTCTTTCGTTCATGATTCCAGGTCGTATCTTTCATAGAGAATTATATAGTTTACTACAAATTATGAAATAGAATACAATTTTGGGTAACATTTTTCCAATAAAAAATTCTGATAATTTGTAATTTGAAGCTTTGAGATTTTGACTTATGGTTTTCCGCTTTAAAATATTTCATTCTTAGTTTACGAACATAAATCGTTTAACAGTTAATCGCATTTAGCTGAGTATTATAAAACTTATAAACGGTCTAGACTAGGCTTTGATTCTGGCACACATCATACGCAAATGAGTATCATAAATTCTTAACAAGTTTATTGGAAGTAATAAACTGGAAGTAGTAAAGTTAATTGAAAGATTTGACACTCAATTTTACATTTGTAATTTGGCATCTTTAACAGGCTATAAAGGTACAGACAATGTACAGAAAGATCTAGAAAAGAATTTGCGAAAATTTCAATGGTTCGCTGTTTAAAATTTTTGTTTTCAATTTGCGTTAGAAAATTTGCGAAATTGTTGTCCTTTTTAAAATAGTAATTTTTTTTTTACATGCAATATATTTCCTCCAAAGAGCACTAGGCTAAACGACTTCACAAGTAACGTTACAAATACAAATTATTTGATAACAGGTGTTGCGCATAGTGCTACCAGCATGAATTAATAGTATAATTAACAACCATTCGTGCATTAATGATGGCAGTGCTCAAATGCGAAATCACTCAGTTTACGATTTGTAAGCAACTACGTTTGTAGGCTGAAGGAAAATTATATTTACTTTACGCACTAATCTCATAGAAAGGTACCCGTCGAATGAGTTGTAGTACAAGAATTTTATCTTCGATCTAACGAAATTAGCCATAGCAGATATTTTTGCCTATCGAGTCATAAAATAAGCATCATGTAAGCTACATTTTTAGTTCGCTAAGTCGAATTCCTGATCACATAATTAAAGTTATGTGATGCTTCGAGTTATGGTAAATTCTTCTTACAGAAATTTAGAGTTAAAAATCAACAAAACTTGTTTCTTAGAAGCTTTCAACAGTTGCTTTCCGATCTAAAATGAAAGTTTTAAAATTAAAGCTTGGACTTGAATTTTTGTGAGACAAATACATTTTTTTATTATTTAAATGTTTCACAGCTTAACATTTGTGATATTTTCTCAAAAGGCAAAATAATTTGAGCAACAGCGGTCGTCTATAATCTTGAAAAGGCAAATTAAAACAGAGATCAAACTTTTAAAAATGCTTCAGAGGCAAAAAAAATATATTTTGTGAATTTCATGACTGGTTCGTATTACAGGGTTCCAATTGTCTACTTTCCTTCAGGATTTGTACTTGGTACTATAAAGCTTTTAAGTATTTGAATAAGATTAATCGAGTGTGTTTATATATACATATATATTTTAGAAATTTTTTATTGGTTATTTTTGATTGGTTTTGGGCAATAAATACTCTTTGAATCGTCAAGCTTCCGGAATATTTCATTTCTTCCTCAGGACACTACAACAAGTGTGAATAATATATTTTATATATTGTTAACATTTGTTGTAGTGTCCTGAGGAAGGAATAAAATATGTCGAAAGCTTGTCGAATTCAAAGAGTTTATTTATTGCCCAAACCTAACCGAAAATACCCAATAAAAAATTTCTAGAATAAATTTTACTAAGATCAACCTTTATAAAAATATGAAATAAATTTCCAAAAATATTGTATGTCGCAATAGGCAATTGGAATATTTTGGAAACTGTTGTCTTACTGCTACACATTCATAAATCTTGGTAATGTTCATAAAAGCTTCCTGCTTTGTACTTAATTTTTTGTAACTGTTCAAAGTCTTGTAAACAATTGTCAATTTGAATTTTTTGTACGGTTTAAAAAGATTTATAAAAAATATATGGTTTTAAGGGTAGGTTTAAGAAATGAATAGGTTCAACAGCCATCTTGCATATAATCAGCGAATTATAGAGCCGACGAAGATGTTGCGCCTATGATGTACGAAGAACGTAGATCTAGGAGAGAACAGAGTCACCTTATATGGCCCCGATGCCGATGCGCTGCGGCTGTCCTTGCTGCTGAGATACCGGCGGTTTCAGCTGCTAAATATAACGCATCCACGGACGAAAGCGCAAACGAATTGACGCGAACGCTTGCTGCTACGTCGAGATGCACTGAAAGAGCCGTCCGCCTCGAGATACTCAAAAACTATCTCTGAATTCACAATCAACACAGAAGATAGAAATTTGAGTGGGGCAGACACTCAGGTGAAGGTCGCACACCAAAGTAAAATTTGAATGTTTTACGAATTTTCAACACTTGATAGAAACCTTGATTTCATGTACATAAAATATCATTTTTGACTGAATAATTGATTGAAATGACAAATTTTGTGATAATTATAAGAATTTAAGTATATATATTTTAAGATTCTATTATTACTCCGAGGAGGACTGAGTAGTATGAACTTATTATCTTTTTTATGAATAATTTGAAGTACTAATATAGTGTAAAACCTAATAAATGATAAAAAAAATAGTCGTAGGCACATGTTCTGCTAGTGACAGTGAAAGAATCACGTGGAATAGTACAAAGGTTTAGTAAAATGTAGTTAGGTCTCGTGTTGTCACGTAACTGGTAAACTGAAAGCAAAGAGTAGAGTTCGCGTAGGCTGAGCCATGTAGATTAGGATGATGCTGATGACGCTGCAAACGTCGGCGTCGCGAGGAGCTAGACGCCACTAACTAGACCTAAGAGAAACAGTTCATTCCGACCGATGGCAATGCGGTGGTGGTCTGGCGCTGTCTCCGGATTACTCAGGCTGTGTGTGGCTGTGTCCGTGTGCATGTGCATGCAATAATATTACAGATATACCTAGTTAAGTGTCACGGCACCTCTGTGCTCTGTGTATGTGTGTGATAATTTACAAGAGATAACGTCAAGTGTCTATAATGGCGGTTCGTGTACGGATCACATCAATGCCGTTGATATTTCTGCTCTTGTGCTCCGCTTTACTCGCCACCACCTTGCAGGGTATGTGTCTATTTCGTGTGCTCAACCCCATCCAACCTCTTACTTCTTAAAGCCGTTCAGTACCGGTTAAGCCAGCACCATCTAAGTCATCAAATCTGAAAATTTCAAAATCTGCATGTCATTTTTTCAGTTAGTTACAACTTTACCTACTTGCTAAAAGTAGGCGCACGATCGCAATACCGATGGAAACAGTTATGCAGTGCAGGCGAACAGCCAAAATCAAAGTCCATGATGATATGATATTACCTTCATGTCTGTTTCTGCTTCACAGCCACACGAAGCTTCACTACTCTATATTTAACACTCACTAGCGAATAGTAATTCCCATAGCCAAAAACTTTTATCCAGGCAGCACGCACACACTCCTGCATATATCTATTAAGACTTTCATCACTGATAACGATATCATTGGCCAGGAAAGTCTTAAATTATATATAATATCTATATTTTTATACAATACAACTATTTTAAAAACCAGTAACTCATGAAATTCAAATAACCAGTTACAGTAACAAACTATGACTTATATTTTCTTCACCTCCAAAGAAACTGTATTGAACACATCAGTTTTTCAGAAGTAGCGCTTTCTCAAGAGATTGATTATGATTTCATAACGCTGGTTGAAAGTTGAGCAGTTTTTTTTGTGTCTTGTTAATCCAACTGGTAAGCTTTTGGTAGGCTAGAATTGTGTTAAATACATGAAAATGTATCATCAAAATGTAACCAAAATATTCACCCAAAAAAAGTTGAAAACGGATGAAATACAATTCTTTAAAACTGAGTATAGTATAATGTGCATATTTATTTATTTAAACAGAAATCTGTAGGAAACTGCCAAAAATTTATATTCATGCTTTCAAATATAAACAAACTGAAAATAAATAAACATAAAATAGTAATAATCTAAATTTATCTAGACTTCTTTTTATAATTTAAATGTAGCATTGCTATTGAATTGTTAGAATTGCAACTAATAAAAACAAATAACAATAGAAAAAAAAGTTTAACCCTTGGCAACTCCGCCAAAATGCTTCACTTGCCTCGTATCAAGTTCAATGCAATTAATGATTTATTCAACTTTTATTTTCACTAACATAATTGGGATGATATTGACCCAATATCACTTCACACAAATCATTTGAAAAATATAATTTTATTTTAAACTGAATTACGATTATGTTCGAGTTTATTTGTAATGAATTTAAAATATTTACAAAGTCTATACTTAAAATAATGTGACTAACGATGCATTAACGAACAAACGAGTATATTTCCGGTAGTAATATGACAAGATTAAGTTAAAATAGATTTGAAGTTCCAAAATAGCTTGTTCTGTAAACATTTATGTTTAAAAATAGGTTTTTAGTGTATAATATATGAGTATGTGCACGGAAATTTGAAAGAAATATGCGCACACAATAAATTTTGACATTCAGAAATAAATAAATAATAATAATCACCATTTCAACTAGATTACTCGGTGTGTGAGTTATGGATGAATGGATGCGTGGGATGAATAAAAGAGCTGAAACAAATAAAATGAAGTGAAAGAAACGTGTTTGAAGAGATATTTCAGGCGTAACTTTATTGCGGAAGTTGCGTGATTTATATTTGAATTGGTTTGATTTATGTGAAATTTTGAGATTTTGCTAATACTGTGTCATGTCCTTGAATATAAAGTCGTTTATTATTTTATATTGTTTATATTACGCCTTTTACCCGATACGGATGTGGCGGACACTCGTGCACTTAATAGATCAATAAATAATAAAAATACACCTAATAAAGTACCACAAAACACAATATGATTTTTTTCATCGATTTCGATTCGCTGGGTATGCTTCAAAAGAAGAAGACAAAATAACCAATCAAGAAAATATGTTAAACAGCTGTCCGACTTAGTCTAACGTTTTAGTCATAGCATGAAGAGTAGAATGTAGAAACAAAAAATATGAGTGAGAATACAGGTTTTTTTTCCGAAATCAAAATAATCAATGGTGGCTCATTGCACGTACAAAATTTGAATATCTTTTTGAGATGTTTGTTTGTTGTTCTCATTTGTTTTTGAAAAGGGAACAAACTGTATCTTAACGGTTTAAGTAAATAAATTTTGAGCGTACTAATTTGAAGCTATAGTCAGTTTCGGTAGAAAATGAATTCTTGCATTTCGAGCCTGAATTATAAACTAGCTCCAGTTCACTGTTTTTTGATTTCGCAGTGGAAAAATCTAATATTTCCAGGGCCGAAAAGGATGGACTGTGGTTTATAGTCTACTCCTACAGAATTCGAATTATTTTTAAATTTGGAATACTGTTTGTATTTGTTTTAGTTTGTAATCAAAGATAATAGGAAGTCAGTGTTATCGAAAAATGGTATATCTTTTGCCTGGAAAACAAGAATCAGTTTCTTAAGAGCCAAAAATCGGTACGGTTGCATCTTCCTTGATTCCAAGAGAGCCGTTTCCGTACCGAAAGGAAATTGTGTTCTAAGAAACTAGACAATTTTTTTTCAGCTACGGAAAAAACGGAACCTTGTAAACAAAATTAATGTAACTAATAAATTAGATTGTATTTTGTTTGAAGTACCTATAAGTACCTTTTGCTAGGTTGGGCTTCTGTATGTGCGAAGTAAAAATAATACGATACTACACGGTTTATATTTCGAGCTTTTTTGCATGTGTTATAAATTTGATAAATTAATTTTTTCTTCTTTATCTAAGAAAAACGGTGACATGTTTTACATAAATATTTTCTTCCATCATTTAAATTTCCTATTTATAACTTTTTTTATTCTGCCGCCAATTCATCCTATTAATATCCACCAATTTAGTCCGGAAAACTTATACTTAAGAGCAATTTTTAACCTATTTTACTCTTCAATATTATTGATTTTATAGACTCAAATTTTCGGTTTTTAATTTAAAAAGGTTTACCATGCTTGTATTTCCTTAAATAATTCCGTCTTACTAAGAACTGCTATTTGCAGTATTTCTGATCATTTCTTTGAGTTACTATCAATCATATCTGAATGTCAAAATCACATGTGGGTATCTTAAAAAATATTTGTGAGCAAATTTACGCCACTTTCATACATTTGACCGTGAATATGTCTTTATAGGAGGGGCCACTCTCAAGGCCACACACGAAATAGAAGTGTAGTGGGGGAGCAAAAATTTTATTTTGGTGGTGAAAGGATAAATTTAAGAGGGGATATCAAGGACCAAAGTGGGAAGAGTAATTTTAAGTTGGAAGAATTTTCAAGGTTTCCCGGGGAAGAAGAGAAATATGATGTAATAACTTTTTGTCTCATAAACTGGGACTATGAAGTTTAAATGATGTGGTGACAATATTTTTGCCAATTTCATGACGTAGGAAATCACTAAATCAATGCCATAGTAAATAATGGAGACAAATATTAGGCTTTGGTCACATTCGTTTTTTACTAACTTTCAGCACCTGTACAGAGCTAAATAAGACAACACAAATAATTTTTTTATCATAAAGTTGTAAAAAAAAGTTTATTTTTGTCAAATAGCTCCATATACATTTTCTTTGCTTCTCGATGAGAATATTTTTTTCAGCATCCATGCCATCATTTCGTATTTTAACATTATTTATTTTTGTCTCAAACACTATTTGATAATAATAAATTATTGGGGCTGTCTTGATTAGCTAATACACCCTGCTATTGTGTTCTACTTGAATCAACTTCGTACATTAAAAATAAAGTTTATGTTTAACTGTGTTTTTTTAATGTTTAATATTAAATGTTTAAAGTTAATTATTTGCCTGCTCTCTAAATAAATGAATATTATATTAACGTTAATTACTCTGTCCTATTTTGAATCTACTTTCTGATTCTAATAAAAATATTGTGTTTGCTGTTAGGTGTGCAAGGTGAGGTCGAAGTTGAAGGGCCATCTGAATCCGAATGCCGGCCATACATTGAAAAAGCCTTAAAAAAACTCGAAATCGGAGACACGCAATCAGGTAATTCTTCACACATAATTATCAGCAAACATCGAAAATAAATATACGATCTAACTTCAGCGGAGATACAAGATGATGATATAATACACACAGTCACGACAGACGACTCCGAAACACAAAGCGGAGAAGCAATCGAATCAATTATATCAAAGAGCATCGAAGAAGAAGGAATAGGAACAGAAGAGCAAGCTACAGAAGAAGTTGAAATCGATACTGCCAAAGAAGACGGCGATTCAGAACAAACAGTAATTATTTTTTTACTTTACCGATCATTAAAAACTCCTCTAAGAAAAATATTTCTTACAGGGGGACACGCAAGAAGAGAGCGCCGAAAATAAAGCGAGTACTGGAGAAGAAACTGATCAAACTGACATTGCCTCAGAAGAAAAGGAATCTGGAACGGAAGAAGCTGTAGAGAGCTCTGAGAAAGATATTAGTTTAGAAGCTGAACAAATTAGTGCTGAAAAGGAAGAAACAGCAGAACAAAAGAGTGCTGAACAAGAAGAAACTGCTAAATCTCAAGAAGGTAGTGAAGAAGTCGAACAAGCTAGTAGTACTGAACAAGAAGAAACTCAAACTAGTACAGAAGAAGCTGCAGCTAGTGCTGAACAAGAATCCGTTTCTGGTACGGAACAAGAAACTACTAGTGTTGAAGAGGGTACAGTTAGTTCTGAACAACAAGACGAAGCTCCCGCTAGTACTGAACAGGAAGTTGCTGCTAGTATTGAACAAGAAGCTGCCATCAGCACTGAACAAGAAACTGCCGCTGAACAGGAAGCTACTATCAGTGTTGAACAAGAAACTACTTCCAGTGCTGAGCAGGAAGCTAGTATCAGTGCTGAACAAGAAGCTACGACCAGCGCCGAACAAGAAGCTGCTACCAGCGCCGAACAAGAAGCTGCGGTAGAAAGCACTGAACAAGAAGTTGCAATTAGCGCTGAACAGGAACAAGAAGGCGTAGCTAGTGTTGAAGAAAGTGCTACCAGCGTTGAACAAGCAGAAGATGCTAGTAGTGTAGAGGAAGCTACAATTAGTGTTGAACAAGAAACTGCTGCAAGCACTGAAGATAGTGTAGCAAGTACAGAACAAGAAACTACTGCCAGCCTTGAACAAAAAGGTACCACTAGTTCTGAAGATGTTGCTGCTAGCACTGAGCAAGAAGGAACTACTGAAAGTGTAGAAGACAATGCAGCTAGTACTGAACAAAATGATGAAGCAGCAAGTTTAGAAGAGCACGTTGAAATTAGTGAAGAAAAATCCAAAGATGAAGCAAGTGTTGAGCAAAGAGAAGACGTAGAAACTAATGCTGCCAGTGCAGAGCAAACTGAAGCAGTTAGCAGTGAGCAAACTGAAACTACCAGTGTGGAACAAACAGAAGAAGCTGCTAGTGTAGAGAAAGAAGCTGAAAGTGTAGAAAATAAAGCTGAAAATGTAGAAAAAGAAGCTGAAAATATAGAAAAAGAAAAAGTTAGTGCAGAAGTCGAGAGTACTGAAGGAGAATCTGCTGATGCAGAACAAACAGAAAAAATTTCTGAAAAGGTTGAAGCTGAATCTACTCCTGAAGAAGATTTGACTTGGGAAGTTGAAATTCCTGCTGAATTGAGATCACGTGAACATATTAACGAAATTCTAAATTTGAATGATGAGCCTAGTGGTTCTAATAATCTAATTCAAAAAGCAGCTGATAAAACACTAAATGAACTGAAGAGAATTTATGAAAATGCCATAAAACCTTTAGAAACACTCTACAAATACAGAGATCTCAGTAACAGACACTTTGGAGGTAAGCGTTTCTGTTTAAGTTTAAAGTAAATTTCAAATATTCTTCTTACAGACCCGGAAATTTTCTCAAAGCCGTTGGTTCTTTTCATGGGACCATGGAGTGGAGGCAAATCTTCAATCATCAATTATCTACTCGATAATGAATATACTCAAACCGCTTTAAGAACAGGTACCAAAATAAATTTATTTTCTCATCCACTCCAAAAATGAACAAGATAAACTTTAGTTTGATTAACAGGAGCTGAGCCATCTCCCGCATACTTTAATCTCGTAATGTGGGGTGAAGAACCCGAAGTTTTGGACGGAACACAATTGGCAGCTGATTGGACTTTTTCTGGATTACAGAAATTTGGGCAAGGATTGGAGGAGAGACTTCGGGGATTGAAACTTCCCAACAAACTTTTGGAGAAGGTGTGAAAAACCTTTCAACAAAAAATATTTTCTTTCAAGTATTATTTTATATTTTAGATAAACATTGTTGAAATCCCAGGAATTTTAGAAGTACGTAAGCAAGTGTCTAGAGTATTTCCCTTCAATGATGCGTGCCAGTGGTTCATTGACAGGGCTGACATCATTTTTCTAATTTATGATCCGTCCAAATTGGACGTTGGGCCAGAAACTGAAGCCATTTTGGACCAATTGAAAGGACGCGAATACCAGGTAATCAAATAGATAGCATTAAATTTGATTTAATATGAATTAATTGCAATAATAATATGGTTTTTAGACTCGCATTATTCTCAACAAGGCTGATCAAGTAAAACCTGAAGAGCTGATGAGAGTACAAGGGGCTTTGATCTGGAATATTTCACCACTGATGTCGTCCGCTCAGCCCCCTGTAATGTACTCTACTTCGTTGTGGTCCAGGCCTTACGAAATTGGAGCTCCCGCAAGATTACTCTATGCCCAGGAGCGAGCCTTTCTCAAAGACTTGAAAACTGCTGTTGACAAGAGGATTGAGAATAAAATTGCCAGTGCCAGGCGTTTTGCAGTAAGAAAAAATTGCTACGTGATACAAATAATACTTTAGATAAAATGTGTAACTAAATATTTGCTCCACTTTTGGGATCACAATAATTTTAAGAGCTGCAAAATTGGAAAAATGGAACGGGTACTCTGAGCAATGAACCTAATAACTTTTATGTTTCTTGAGGTCCCAATGCTGGAGAAAATAATTATTTATACCCTGTATTCGCACTCGAAGGATTTCGTGCCAATTCTGTTTCGGGAGGCTCAGTAACCTTACTTGGCTCATAGTTTTGTAGTATATTAGAATCGTATGCATTTTGATTTCTTTTTGTCCATTCATCAATTATTTTTCGATTGGTTTCTTTTGAAATTAAACGGAGGGGATATTGTTTAGAACAAATAATTTCGTTTATAGGTCAAAAATTACTCGATACAAAATCAAAATTTATTATCTTCAATTTCGCTTAGCGAGTTTTCAACTAATTAACGCTTACCAAACCAAAAAAATAGTGATTTTTAGAGATACATTTAAAAAAATAGGCCAAGTGCAACCAAAGTACTATAAATCTAATTTCAAGTTGATTGTCACAATAAGACCGGGCGCGACTCATACTACAAGGAGTTCCACCTACATCTTTTAAGGTAGCGGCACTGTAAAAATAAGATTTGCTCCTTAAAATTAGAATTTTTGTAATATTTATCACATTTCAAATAAAAGCCAAGAGATAATGACGTTAAATGAACCAGTTGCACACCTGTATCAAGTTTTGATTTATTGATACTATTTTCGCCAATGACTAATTTAATATTATACAATACACGATGAGTAAACATCTACGTATATCCCAAATACTTCATACAAAAACCTAATAAAAAATATTTATAGGCCGGCTCACAAAAAAAATTGTTGGTACTTTTTTAGAAAACTCTTCGATTTGACAGAACTTTACGTAGCTCTTCTTGAAGTGTATCACACTTTATTTTTCCTTTCCGATGGTTGAGCTTTTCAATTTTAATAATTTACCACTATTATCAAGTTGGCCTTGATCTCTATACAAAATTTGTTGAAATCTATTGAGCCGTTGAGCAGGAAAAACGTTACAATCATCGTACAGTTTGAAGCCCATGCCTACCAGTTTTAATATAAATGCGAAAGATTGTAAAAAAAAATATATAATTGAAGGCGGCGGATATGATTATTTTCTATGTTAGAATGAATTTAAAAGATAAATATTGTTTGTAGGTTCGTGTACGCAACCACGCTAAGATGGTCGACTGCTACTTAACAACCTACTACAATCACAAATCCGTGTTCGGAAACAAGAAACTGGTATCCGACCAAATCATCGAACATCCCCAAGACTACCACATTTATGAGGGTCTGTCCACTCTAACAAACATTTCACGTTACGATCTGCCCGATCCAGACGTATATCGTGATTTCTTCCGACTGAATCCCTTGTACGACTTTCAACAACTATCGGCTACATGCACTTATTTCCGCGGCTGCCCCATCAACCGACTGGATGTGGCGATAGCCTACGATTTACCAGAACTCGTTGGCAAATACAAGAAGATGGTTGAAACCGCCACGAATAATAACGCAGACTCATCAACGAAGAGTTGAAAGAGTGCATTCAACCGCGAAAAATAAAACCAAACAATAAAAGAACATTTTCATTAAAGTTATCGTTCCACAGTTTCCACATTGTAAATGAGTACACATGTCTTAAATGAAATAATTATGTTATTAATATTTAGTCAGATTCAAATGAAATTGAGAGCTTGATTTTGACTGGCATTGTTAGGTGTGCTTAAAATAAACTCAGCTACACTCCTTAGAATGCTAGTTAATACTTCTTATATGTATATCTTGAAACGTTTTTAATAATCAAGTGTCAATACTACTTTTATAGGAAGTGATCTTGGAAAATAGAAGAAATGATTGCAACATGCCCACATCACATTATGTATTCCAAGTTAAAGTATCCCTTTAAATTAATTCTTAGACAATAAATCGTAACTAAGGAGAGTAAAGGACTTTCATTTTACCTTTATAGTCTACTTGTTACCTACATTTATATTATAAAAACATCGAAGCTTTTTTGGCATGTGTTGTGTGTCATATTGAGCGCATTTATGAAATCATTATTTAAACGGAGTGTTCAAATTCATTTGAAACGTTATGTGTCTTGACACAGGTGTATAATTCCTTGTTAGCTATACAAAATTCAACAGTTGTATTTATATTATTATTGAATAAAGTGAATGTACATTTATTACAATTACATTCTTATCTCTTCAGTTATATTTCCCTACGTATGAACTTGTAATAAAAAATGTTTTCAAATTGCATGCCAATAAAAAAAAATGGAAGTTTTAGTTACCTTCGTTGGGATAATGGTGATCCCGGCTAATTGGTTTTACTTTTGTGCAAGATTATCCCAAAATTTTCCACTTTTGTGTCAACGTGGGATGTATGTCAATTTTTTCACAAAGGTTTTAATTATTGGTATGCAATTTGAAAAGACGGTACTTCACATTATCTTTACAAGTTCACGCGACCGTTCGGGCTTTTTGTTCTATCGCGAATTGCTTGCCTTTCAACTATTCCACGTTACAAAGGCATGCGAAATGATGTCACGGAGAGACACATTTGAATTTGCACTATATTTTTATCTTTCTCATCAAGAGATAAATTTTCAGCCCTCAAAAAGGTATGCGGTATAAAATCGGATTCACAGAAATAAACTTTTCGGAAGGAGATATTCCTAATATGTATAATTTTTTCAAATACTCATTATGATCTGAATTTGATTTTACTAATTATTTTTGATTAATTGATTTTCCCATGCTTATTCATTATAATTAACCATCGCATAACTTAGATACGTATAGCGGTAGCAAAAATATAATTCCTTATAGGTATGCTGTTAATTATTAGCAGACGAATTATGCCAGTTAATTTTCATAAATTAGTTTTTATTTTAAACAAAATACACTGTTCTATTTCAGATTTATAAGGAGAATATCACAGTTATTATGTTTCCAAGGTAACAAATGTTCCACATACATAACATCATCTGTAGTTAATATCTACGATAAATACAATACTAGTTCGAACATTACGATCAAAAGAAAAAGAAATGGAATTATTCCAGACAAGAACGAAAAAAATATTCTGAATTAAAAGATTGAATAAAACAAAAATAACATTTTGCATTAAAAGATTGAATAAAACAAAAATAACATTCTGCATTAAAAGATTGAGTGATATTTGTGCGTCATCAATAGTGTTAGATATGGTTTCTAACTATGATCTAACAATAAAGATAAGACACTTACTCGTAAACGATGTTTAAAGTTCACCGATGACAGGATAATACTACTTACTGTTTATCTGGTTACTATTAAAACATCAAACATCGATATAACTTAATTCTCATTTTGCGTATGTTCAGATGAACCTTGGCTATCATCATCTGATTCGTTATCAGATTCTTCATCTTCGGGTTCACCTGGTGAAGATTTTTCTTCATCACTATCTTCAATAATCAAGACATCATCTTCGCTGTCCTCGTCTTCATCGCTAGGAAAAAATATATAACAATAATAACAAAAATTATCATTTGATTAAAAAGCCCCACGTTTTTATTTTAATCCGTTAAAAGTCCCGAATTATTACTCACTTCTTACTTTAAAAATTAGATTTTTGTCCAACAATAGGTTTCAAATGAGTATTACTGGTGAAAATAATTTTAAGCTTTTACTATGAAGGAATAATCCAGTTTTAAGAAGATATTTACATTTCTTACTTCCACGAACTGAATAATCATGCAGTTTGCATAGCAGAGCACGATTTATTGCTCATTTTAAGTAAATCTACTGTGCATAAAATATCTCACCTGTTATCATCTGGTTCGATATCTGATAATAAATAGTATGGTAGTGGGTTTGCCCATAAATCTTCTTTAATTATCTAGAAAATAACACATGTAATGAAAATTTATCTTTAAAAGACATTTCATACCTGAGCAATATCAAAATCATTTTGGTCATAGTTTTGTGATGTTAGCCAAGATAGAAAAGATTTTTGTTCTTTTAATTTTTCTGCTATATCTTGGCCTTCTTTCCATATTATTACACTGGAATCTACTTTTCTCAGTTCTTTACCATCTATAATTAATGTAAGATAGAAAATAGTACATTAATATTGCAACTATACCTACCACCACGTTCATTTATCGAATATTCCTTTTCTAAAGTAGAGTTTTTAAAATAGGGATTCTCTTTAAAATAGAATATAATTCTGAAAAATATAAGACTTAGATATTTTGTACAGGATAATTGAAGAAAAATTTACTTAAAACCACTGACTGAATCTCTTTCCTCATTTTGTACTTCCACTCTAGATAAGTACATCAAGTACTCTTCTTCTGAATCGTCTAAAATACATGATATATCTGGGTGGTTCATCAACTACAAAAACAACATTTTTCAAACTATTTAAACAGTAATTAACAGTGAGACTTACAGCCGTAGCCCAGAAATTTGGGATATTACTTATGGTTTCATCTCTTTCCTCATATAAAGGCTTTTTCTCTAATTCTAATTTTCGCTCCAATTTCAAAACTTCCTGATCATATTTTTTACGCATTACGTTCATATCGTCTTGTAGTTTATTAATAACGTGTAAATATTTCATTAATTCAGCTTCGTTACTGACTTCTTCTTTGATTGCAAATTTCGCTCGTTTCGGACTCGTCATATTTATGTACTTGAATCTAAACACAAACAGAGACAAAATCTAAAGAATCGAACTACAACTACCTTTCATTTGTTTACATCTTTGACTACAGTGAAGTTTTACCAAATATTATGAAGCTAGATACAAACGGAGAAATGTTGAACTAATTTGTTTATAAAGTCACATTCCCACCTCTATCATAATCATAATCATAAGTCTTAAGTCGTAACCTTGAGAGTTTGACATACGCGAAAACATTGGAGCGTTTCCTGCTCTTGTCTTAATCATAGTCTTAAGCCGTAATCATAAAAGTTTGGCGCGCCCAAACTTTTTGTCGTAATCATAAATAGAAAGAGATGGATATATGAAGCGCTATTTCATTTCATGGAATCGTTGCTGGTTTCATTATTGTTATTTACTTTTGTCATTGAAAGAAAGGTTATAGATATAAAAATGTGAATAGAAATCAAATTATCAAACACGACACCAAGCAAACAAAAACCAAGATGTCAGAATCAAAATGAAGTTGATGGATTCAGTGACCTAGAAATCACTATTTATCACGATATTTTCTCAAATAAATTAAAATAATATTGTTTTAAATATTTCTGGATATTTTACAGCTTTTAAAATAATTCTATATAAAATATGATTTATTTCATATATGTTATTCCATATTTTAAAGAGTTAAGTCACATTCCCACCTCTATCATAATCATAAGTCTTAATCATAATCATAGTCTCAGGAAATTCGACCGTTTCCAGCTCTTATCATAATCATAATATTTTGTTCACAATTAAATCTAAAAAATAATGAAATATATTCAAAATGAATAAATAATTAAATTTTACTGTTGTATAGAAATAATACTACTTTGCTAAGGAAAAAAATAATAAGTTGAATAACAAATAATAAATAATAAATGCATTTATGAAATGTACTCAATTATATGTGAACATACCATGACTCTTTAAAATATGTAATAACATATATGAAATAAATCATATTCTATATTGAATTACTCTAGAAGCTATAAAATATCCAGAATATTTATAACAATATTATTTTAATTTATTTGAGAAAATATGGTGATTAGTAGTGACCTCTAGGTCCCTGTAACCCACCACCTGTGTACACGTCGTTCACTTTCTAATATCGTGACAAGAGCTGCAATTGCTCTTCTTCGTCTTTCCAATACGGCTTTCAATATAATTTGATTTCTATTCATATTTCTATAACATTTCTTTCAATGACAAAAGTAAATAACAATAATGAAAGCAGCAACGATTCCATGAAATGAAATAGCGCTACATATATCCATCTCTTTCTATTTATGATAACGACAAAAAGTTTGGGCTCGCCAAACTTTTATGATTACGACTTAAGACTTACGACTTAAGACTTATGATTAAGACAAGAGCAGGAAACGCTCCAATGTTTTCGCGTTTGTCAAACTCTCAAGGTTACGACTTAAGACTTAAGACTTATGATTATGATAGAGGTGGGAATGTGACTTTATGGTATGTTCACATACAATTGAGTATATTTTATATATGCATTTATTATTTATTATTTGTTATTCAACATATTATTTTTTTCCTTAGCAAAGTAGTATTATTTCTGTACAACAGTAAAATTTAATTATTAATCATTTTGAATATATTTCATTATTTTTTAGATTTAATTGTGAACAAAATATTATGATTATGATAAGAGCTGGAAACGGTCGAATTTCCTGAGACTATGATTATGATTACGACTTATGATTATGATAGAGGTGGAAATGGGACTTAAATCTGAAAATTAAATAAATTCCGTTTTGTCATCTTAAAACATAAAAGTTTTCCATTTTAATTATTTGTATAAGCAAACAGATAAATTAAATCCAGTTATTAATTATAATTTGGTTTGTGGCCCAGAGACGCTTCAGCGATTTCCCGCCATATTGCTTTTGCACTCATGCCGGGGAAAACAAGAACATCTTAACAGGAGATCAGAACGCATTAAACTTAGTAAAAATTGATATCAAACATATATTGCACAGTTTGTATGCAGTTTTCAAATCGAATCTACAACTATGCATACATTATCTCGGAAGCAAATGCATTCTTAAATTCAGTAGGAGAGCTTATGTATTCTAGGGTAACAGAAGTTGAAAGAGCTCGATAAAACTTTAAATTATGTATATATTCAATTATAATTAAACATAATCATTTATTTAATTGACAGAAAATATACAATAAATACTCCGAAAATAATAAATCAATGGGATGCGACTGTGTTTAGAAAAATAATTGGGAAATAAAACTAAATACAAATATTTAAATGTATATCATTAGGAGAACAGAGATAAAGGAGCATTTAAATATTTTCTCATTTTTATACGTTATACTGAGAATAATAAAATTAACAGTACCAAACATTAACGACACTAAACAACAATTTAAATAATTTTGTATTAGGAAAGCAGAAATGGAGCACTCCAAATCATTGGTAAAGTTATCAAGGTTAAAGAGCATATGCGTTGATAGTTCAGTAGTTACAAAAACAGATGAAAAATTAAAAACAGAATTTGACAATTGAACATCGTACTCTTATAAAAGTTATTTACATTTACGTTGAACTTTTGGCTCAAAATATTGCAATAAAATTCAAATCACGGTTATTTGAAAAAAAAATTATCCATTAGAAAATATGATAATAGGGTCAACAATTTTTTTTTCTGAAAGTTCGATTCGAACTAATAATTTCAGAGTATGTCAAACTCGCCACGATTCTTATATAATTTTTATAAAATTTCATCATATTTCAAAGTCATTGATGGCGCTCTATTTGTAGTTTGACTGCTGCAGTGAACAAAATAATTTGTGTTTTGAAAATTGAATTGGAATGTAAGAAAACGGGCTCCAATAATTTTTTAAAGATACCAAGCCCAATTATATCAAATGCAATTTTAAGTTGACAGTTGTGCATATGCAAATTGCGACGCGCTATCACATAATCGTTTGTACAAGCTACAATATCACTTGCTTTGAGATTATTTTTCAAAAACTACATTGTTTCTTGTTTATTTAATACGTAATAAGTAAAGTGATATTTGGAATCGGCATTTATTTATCTTTCGACGGTAATGATTATCATGGTAACAATTGAAATTGATACCTACTGTTAAGCTAGTAAAGGAAATTGGTACATAATGCAATAAAAAACAATCAATAAGTGCATAGTTTACTGCAACATAAGTTAGAACACAAATATAAATTAAAAATAATTCTGGCATAAACATTACAAATTTACACGGCGAAAACTCTTAAGTACGTATAAATTTATGTATATAACATAAGTACAGAAAATAAAAGATTATTCTTTACATTTATAAGTTCCGTAATACTGATACGAATTATATCACAGTCGTGTTTTATATACAAATAGACATTTTTAGAACTTTAGTCATTTGGCAATTTTGTTTTCAGATCTTCTATTTTTTGCTTTCTTATTTTGCACAAACGGATTAGCTCGATATTCTTTGCACAAGTTTTGTCATAGTCAGCTTGAAGTGTTGTAAGCTTTTGACGATATTCCTGCAACCACAAAAATAATAATAAAGTTATCAATTACAATATTTTGAAACGTAACCAAATGTTATTACAGTCACATTTCATAATGTAAACAATATGCCACCTGTACTACCGATTTTATCTAAGCGTGACATCTTCATCACTTTATTTGTAATTACTTACATCAATTTGTTTTTCCAGTAGAGCTACTCGACTAGAAGCAATATTATCAAATTCATCGCTTTGTCTAGGACTGCGAGACCTACGTTCTGATTTACTATTTTCATCTAAAAATAAATAAATAAATAATTTTTATACCACAATTAATACAATCATACAAACCAGGGATATTTAAGTGTTCGTCACTGGAAAGAGATCGAGAAGAATCATGCAAGCTTTGTCTTTTCAATTTTTTAATTCTATCTTTTTCTTTGTTTTTTAATTCATGTAATTCAAATCTGACGTCTTCCAAAGTTTCTTCTAATGTTCGTGAATTTTTACAGTAATTTTCTTTTTCTTTTTCTAATAACTGGAGATTTGACTGGCCAACTTTCAACAGATCTTTAGTTTCAGATAATTCTTTACTTAAAATCTCGTAATTACTTTGAAGTTGAGAGTTTGAATGTTTTAAAGATTCGATGTTTCTGCGCAATTTATTATTGTGTTCAGTCTTTGAATGAACCAGTTCTTGATGGTTTTCAAGTATTTTGTTTAATGTTTTGTTCTTCTCTTCTAAAGTAAGAATTTCTTTTCGTAGATCTAATGAGTCATCAACGGGAAAATTATTTTTATTATCGAATTCTTGTTGCAATACAATTATTTGATTTTGTAAACTACGTTTAACTTCATTTTCGTTTTTAAGACGTAGTTTCAATGTTTCTATTTCTTGCTGGTGTTTTTGCACAGTATTATTACAATATTGAATCGTATTATTTGCTTTGAGACTGACTTTTTCCACGATTTTTTTATATTCTTCGTTCTTTTTTCTTAAGCTGATTAGTTCTTCTGATTCTTCTTTTTCTGTAAAAATTTGAGAACGTAAGTTTGAAGTATGCTGACTATTTTCCTTTATTTCTTCCCGCAATTTCTGCAATACTTCTTCGTGCGCTTTTTCCATAGACGATTGATGTTTCTCTAAAGAATCAATTTTACGTTCATACTCTTTTGATTTTTCCTGATAATCGTTGAGCTTAGAAAATAATTCTGTAGCTTCTTCACACTTATCCTTATATATTTTTTTTAATTCAGGATATTGGTAATTGAGCTTTTTTAATGTTTGCTCTTGAGTTTTCAATTCTTCATTTTTAGACGTAATTATAGCTTGAAACAAATCAATTTTTTTTGAAAGCTCAACATTTTCCACATTTTTATCATCCATTATTTTTTCAAGAATACTGAATCCGCTATCGTAAATTTCCAATTTTACTCTGAAATCATCGATTTCAGTGTTCTTAAATTGTACACTTGGCGTTTGATTTTCATTTTTCGTTAATAGCAGAAATTTATCTAGTTTCTCACGAAGTGCTACGTTACAATCCATTGTCTCACTCAAATTTTGCTTATAATACTTAATCTCTGATGACAAATTGTTTATTGTCTTACTTTTCAAATCTAATTCATTTTTATGGATTTGGATTTTCTCTTTCAATAATGCCAAGTTGTTGATATATTCTGGAACATTTGAAGTTATATTATTTATTTCATTATTCTTTTCGTTGATTTCATCTTCTTGATTTTTTATTTTTTTTTCCGCTAATGACAATTGCTCGATACATTCTGCAATTTTCAATGACAGTTCTTCAGCTTTATTGTTGTTCAAGTTGACTTCATCTTCTAGAATTTTTGCCTTCTCTTCAGCTGATACTAATGCATCATCTTTAGACGTAATTATAGCTTCATATAAATCAATTTTTTTTGAAAGTTCACCAATTTCCAAATTTTTATCATCCATAATTTTTTCAATAATACTGAATTCTTTATCGTAAATTTCCAATTTTTCTTTGAAATCATCGATTTTAGTGTTTTTAAATTGTACACTCAGCGTTTGATTTTCATTTTTCATTAATAGCAGAAATTTATCTAGTTTCTCACAAAGTGCTACGTTACAATTCATTGTCTCACTCAACTTTTGATCATAATTCGTAATCTCTGATGACAAATTGTTTATTGTCTTACTTTTCGAATCTAATTCATTTTGATGGATTTGGATTTTCTCTTTCAATAATGCTAAGTTGTTGATACATTCTGGAAAATTTGAAGTTATATTATTTATTTCATTATTCTTTTCGTTGATTTCATCTTCTAGATTTTTTATTTTTTTTGCCATCATTGACAATTGGTTAATACATTCTGCAATTTTCAATGACAGTTCTTCAGCTTTATTGTTCTTCAAGTTGACCTCATCTTGTAGAATTTTTGCTTTCACTTCAGCTGATACTAATGCATCATCTTTAGAAGTAATTATAGCTTTATATAAATCAATTCTTTTTGAAAGTTCACCAATTTCCAAATATTTATCATCCATAATTTTTTTAATAATACTGAATTCTTTATCGTAAATTTCCAATTTTTCTTTGAAATCATTGATTTCAGTGTTTTTAAATTGTACTCTTAGCGTTTGATTTTCATTTTTCATTAATAGCAGAAATTTATCTAGTTTCTCACAAAGTGCTACGTTACAATTCATTGTCTCACTCAACTTTTGATCATTATTCGTAATCTCTGATGACAAATTGTTTATTGTCTTATTTTTCAAATCTAATTCATTATTTTTCAAATCTAATTCATTTTGAAGGTTTCGGTATCTCTCTTTTAATAATTTTATTCCGTTGAGACATTCTTTAATTCTTGGAGTAAAATTATTTATTTTATCATCCTTTTCGTTGATTTCTTCTTCTTGATTTTTTATTTTTTTTTCCTGTAATGACAATTGATCGATACATTCTGCAATTTTCAATGACAGTTCTTCAACTTTATTGTTCTTCAAGTTTATTTCATCTTCTAGAATTTTTTCCTTTTGATCATAATTCGTAATCTTTGATAACAAATTGTTTATTGTCTTACTTTTCAAAATTAATCCATTTTCAAGGTTTCGGAAATTCTTTTCCAATAATCTTATTTTGTTGTTACATTCTGTGATTCTTGAAGGAAAATTATTTATTTTATCATTCTTTTCGTTGATTTCATCTTCTTGATTTTTTATTTTTTTTTCCGCTAATGACAATTGATCCATACATTCTGCAATTTTCAATGACAGTTCTTCAGCTTTATTGTTTTTCAAGTTGACTTCATCTTCTAGAATTTTTGCCTTCTCTTCAGCTGATACTAATGCATCATCTTTAGACGTAATTATAGCTTCATATAAATCAATTTTTTTTGAAAGTTCACCAATTTCCAAATTTTTATCATCCATAATTTTTTTAATAATACTGAATTCTTTATCGTAAATTTCCAATTTTTCTTTGAAATCATCGATTTTAGTGTTTTTAAATTGTACACTCAGCGTTTGATTTTCATTTTTCATTAATAGCAGAAATTTATCTAGTTTCTCACAAAGTGCTACGTTACAATTCATTGTCTCACTCAAATTTTGCTTATAATACGTAATCTCTGATGACAAATTGTTTATTGTCTTACTTTTCAAATCTATTTCTTTCTCATGGATTTGGATTATCTCGTTCAATATTGCCAAGTTGTTGATACATTCTGGAACATTTGCAGTTATATTATTTATTTCATTATTCTTTTCGTTGATTTCATCTTCTTGATTTTTTATTTTCTCTTGCGCTAATGATAATTGGTCGATACATTCTGCAATTTCTAATGACAGTTCTTCAGTTTTTTTGTTCTTTAAGTTGACTTCATCTTCTAGAATTTTTGCCTTCTCTTCAGCTGATGATAATAGTTCACTTTTTTCGATTACATCGTTTTGCAAAATGTCGATTTGAGCAAGTTGTTCTTGTTGGGAATATTTACATTTATTTAATTCTTCTTGTAATGCTTTTATCTGATCAATATATTTTGCAACTTCACTCGGAAATTCTATTCTTTCTCTATCTGCTGCAATAAGTGTATTGTCTGTTCGAATAAATTGATCTGATTCAATTGTTAAGGACAATCTATCGAAAACCGAATCGTTAATATTATCTGTTACATTTTTAGAATCAGCAATACAACTCGAATCCAAATCTGTTTGGATAGAGGTTTCTAATTTTTCTAGATTTTTGTACTTTGCAAGCTCATTTTTATGGAAAGATAGTTCATCCATATATTGCAAAATATTTTCAGATAAATGCTTGATTTCTTCGTCTTGTTTACCAACTAACAAATTATAAGTTTTTTCTTTATTCTGATAAAATGTAACTTGATTTCGAAGATTTAGTTTTTCATTTTCTAATTTTAAAATTACGTTGTCGTCATTAAGCAGCAGGTAAGCCAGATCAAATATAAATTGGAAGACATTCAATATATCATGGATTTCTTCAGTACAATCAGTGGGTATTTCTTCTTTCAACATTTTAAGTTCAGTGAATATATTTTGTATTATGGTAATTGAGTGATCTGTTTCTATTTCAAATTTTAATGTATTTAATTTATTTCTTAATTTATCTAAGAATTGGTTGATTGCCAGTGAGGCAGGAAAATCAGTTGAACTTTTTAGTTTTTTCTCATCATCTGTGCTATTACTGCTATAAAAAAAAATGGTTATTGAAAAATCTTAATATAATTTATATTGCGAGATGCGAGAATTTAATTTTTTAAACGGTCACGTATTATCACTTTCATAGAAATTTGATTGAATTCACATCTAGTATGGGGCTTCTAAAACATAAATGTTTGACTTTGAATACCTTGTATATTTACACCATAAATTGAGGATTCTCAACGACAAAAGTTTTGGCTAAGATTATAACCTTTTTCGCTTTTTTAAAAAAAAATGAAAAGAAATATTGAAACATTTTTTATGGACGCATTTCGAAAATTAAATTGTCGCACCTCGCATATGCTTACTTTTTGGACTTTAATAGTTCTCTAGCTTCATTCAAACTGTCCAATAACTCTTTTTCACGTTTTTTGTATTTCTCCTTATACATGTCAACTAAGAATTCGCAGTCATTTTTTGCGTTATTATCTTTCTACAATTATTTGTCAATTATTATAAAAATATTCGATATTAAATTAGTTTGACGTACCTTTAATTTCCTATTCGCTTCAGTTAACTCATTATATTTATTTTTCATTTGATCAAGGTTATTTTTTAATAATTCTTTCTCATTAGCAAAATTGTTTTCTTGTTCTTTTCTCAACTTTTTTTCACATTCTAATTCATTTTTAAAATGTCCTAACTCTGTTTTTAAATTCTCCATTTCAGAGCAATATTCTTTCTATAGAAACAGAAAAATATTTAACAAAAACACCACAAAACAACTTTTTTTGCTTACCGTTAATAATAAATTTTCATGGGCAGTTAATTCTTTCAGTGACTTAAATTCACGTTCATAATATTCTGCACGTTCTTTTAGAACAGATCTTGGAGTATCTGTGCTATGTATCAACCAATCAACCAAATCTTCAGATCTAAAATATTTTCAATGATCTATAAATGTTTTTCCAAGATTTAATCATAATAAATTGGATTTTTTGGTTTGAATTCTGTATACTTATGGATAATTTGACGTTTCGACTCTCTTTTCAATATTTTTCATCAGAATCAATGATACAAAAATAAATAAGGAAAGTATCTAGACTAGATAATTAAAAATATACAGAATACTAGATGTGAAATGTTTGTTTGGGGTTCGGGACAAAAAAATGGCTTAGAATACATACTTTTCTGTTGTGTGACTATTTCCTGAAATATTTTCGTTTTTAGTTTTTTCATCTGTGATATCAGACCTAAAAAATATGTATTAAATATAATTTGAGGATAAAAATATTTCAAATTTATACTCAGTATTATTTTCTTTTGTGGATGTCATTGTATTTGATGGAACCAAGTCATCAGAGAATAATGCTAGAAACATTTATTTATTATTAAAACTTGGAAGAAAAAATAATACGAATACATACGTTGCGATTCAGAAGTTGGACAGTTTGATAAACTAGAATCAGTTCTTTCTGAACCTAAGTGTTCTGATATTCTGAGCACATCAGTTTCATATATAACAGGTAAAACGTCTTGCGGCGCAGACCAAGTCTTTCTGCGACTTTTATTTCCACTACCATTATTACTGATATTGACATTTTTTGAAAATAATATATATTTCTCAAGCATTGCTATTTTTTTTTCTACCTATAAAAATAATTACATGATTTCATTTAGGAATTTTTTTTAGCAAACCCGATTAGACTACAACCAAATATTGAATAGTAATTTGCAAACATCACATAACTTACTTGCAAATTACTGCCACGTAAGTCTTTATTTTCTCTTTTCAGTCTGCTAATTTCTTGAGCATTTCTGTTAATAAGTGCTTCATCGGTCACTACTTCATTTAATAATGGTTTATTTTTTACAGTCTTTGCTCTGGATGCAAATCTGCAATAATAAATAAAGGTTTTGAAAAACATAATCGATATAAATGTACCGGTATTTTACAGATGAACCAAGCATTGAATATTATTCAATTGTAAGATATTATATCTACAATATTCCGTTAAAATAAGTTAAGAAGGGATACAAGGCACTTGTAAAGTAACCTTTGAAAATTTCCGTGAAATAGAATTTGATAAATTGTTGAAAAATCAAAATTACAAATTCAGGAGTCGATTTTTACACCAAAATCTTGAATAGGGCGGCAACTGTAATGGGGACTCTTCAGTACAATGTAATTATGGATGCATCGATACGCACTTCTGTCGATACGATACAGATATTTATAAAAAAGTATCGACGTCCTATTCACGATAATGGTGTGAATCCTGAATTTGTAATTTTGTGAAACAAAAAAGGGTTGAGAAAAGAAACAATATATTATAAGAACAAACACTGTGCATCAAACTAGTAACACGAACCATAATTTAATATATTAGAAAAAAAAACACATTTTTAGCATAGTAACTGAATCAAATAAAAAGAAACATATTTTTTTTTTTTAGTAAAAATACAATAAGTTATTGCTAGGAGAACAAAAGTCAACGAAGAAACTAAAATTTGAAAAACGGTCACGAGAATTACATTTAATAATCAATCAATTATTTGTTGGTGTTTTGAACCAAATTATTGTACAGGTTCATAATATTGAAAGTGAAAAATATTCATATAATAATGAAATAAACAATGCTTGATTTATCGTTTTTAGATATTGCTAAATTTGTAATATTTACGCTAAAGTAGAATGAGTTTCTTCTAAGGCAGCAGGTGTTATGGCACAAATTATGGCAGTAAGAGCATTTCCACCCAAAGAAGACTGGAGAATTCTAGTTAATTTACTATCTCGAAAATTAATAAAATCCTGATGATCACTAAGTTGTTTCATCACTAAACTTAGAGTAGAAAGAGACTTATTTATATGTGCCCCTTCTTTAAAACGCTGGCCAGTTGCTTTAGTGAATGTTGCTCGCTCTGAACCAGCAAGATCCACTAAATTTAAATGAGCAACATTCACGACTCCTGTGTCGTTTATGTCAGAAGACTCTATAATCTAGAATATAATTGAGATTATTAGACAACACGGATTATTCAGATATTTCATTTTGAAAACTATGAGAACTGAAATTTTCAAGATATGTTCAAAATATTCAAATTAAATACTTACAATTCTAAAAATGGTGTGAGAGCGGCTACTTTTCTCATTCATATTTGTTTCACCGATTCTTCTCGTTTTGTCTCCTTTTCTCATAATATCATATATTTTCTCGGGGCACACTGCTACTTCCTCTCTAACATTTACGACCACTGAACCACTGTAATTTTCGCTAACTTTGACTTGGTTTTTTACGTCCAGTAAGTCGTAAATCTTTTCGTTGTAAATTTCCATATAAGAAACTCTAAAGAAGAGATAAATATTGAATAACAAATCAAAGAATGCAACCAGCATTGAATTTTAAAAAAATTCTTAGGAATTTGCAACAAGTTAGATAAGTAAAGTTCAAGGGGACTTTTTTTTTAAATTTATTTGATAACCCAAACAAAAATTATTCGTGCTACATTAAAATAATTCTTTAAAAGCACACGAAACGTCAGAGAAATTTTTGAAAGAAAGCAATAAATGAGGAAATACAAAATGAATCTACTCTTATTTGAATTAAATCTTGCATTAATCTGTTTTGACAGGGCATTACTTGTAATATAAATGAGCAATATTAATTATTTCGTTCTTTCAGCTAATCGTAGACTTCATGTAAAAAAGAAATAGGCTCACCGAAGTAAGAATTTTCTATTTACAGATTGCTCTATTCCCAAAAAGATGTTTTGTATGGCCATAGATATCACACCATCTTCTTTGGTATCGCCCATCATGGTATATGTTTTTCCAGAAGATGTTTGACCGTACGCGAAAACGGTTCCATTAAAGCCATTAATTGCTTGTTTAACAACGGGGTGAACAACTGTATCGTATATGTCTCTATTATAGCAAGTATTACCAAATATGTGATCTGCAAAATATCGTATAAATTGTAAACATCTGAATAATAAATTGACATTACTCAATTTCTCAATAAAATAATCGTTTACACATAATCGACAATCTAAACTTTTTGGTGGTTATGTTATTTCAGCAAATAAATATTCAAAAACGTATTTACCGAAATGATATGCGTCTCCATTTCTTTTTCCTGTGATGGTATCGGTTGGATAAATAGCATTTTCGCTTACTTCCCATTGTTCTTTGAGTTTTTCATTTTTTTCTCTCTGAATGAGAGGACGAACTCGGATTGCCACTATGATATTGCTTGACATCTGTCATACGTAGTAAATATTTAATATAAATATATTAAAATAACCTTATATAGTCTTACCTTTGAAGTATTTATTAAATGAACATAGTTTCAACAACGTTCTCCAAATCAACCGAACCAACTGAACACTCATACGCCATACGTTGACTGGTGCTAACTTGAATAAAAATTCAAATCTATATCTATTGGATGAAAAATATTATCAGGCATATCAGCACTGACAATAATTTATAATTCACTCACAACCAAAAGCATGAAAAAGTGCAATATTTTGGTGATCTTGTATATTTCAAACAAACAAGTGAAGCCGTTATTTTATTTGTTCACCAATCAGTGATAAGTATTTGTATGCGACGCAATTCGCAAACTCAGTGTTGCCAACACTAGAACTATTTCTCCCTTTAGAGTAATGTCAAAAGCCTCTAAAATTAAAAAACAAGCCCATTCAATCTGACATTTTATAAAATGTAGTTCTTGTTAAAATATACATTCTGTAATTTGAATAAATTAATTTTAATCCGAATAGAATCCTGTTAAAAATAATGTAGTGCCATTTTGTTTAGTGGCGACCTTGAAGTAATTTTATCTCCCACTAGCTTCTCATTTATTTGGAACTGTCATTTTGCAGAAGTGGCAAATTCAAAAAGTAAAACTCACGAAATTTAATACTCTCAATCTTTTAAATTATTTGATTGATACAACGTATCAAATGGAATCATTTGAAAAGCTTTAGGTGAAAAAAAAAATTGCTCTAATAATTCAACAAAATTGTCTACACGAAATTTCTATTAAATTTATTTTGAGAAGTCTTCTGACTATTGAAAATAAATTACAAAATTATTTATACCTATTTAAGCTTCTTTCTCTCAGATTTTTATTTTTTCTTGAATGCTCTGAATTTATTACCACGTAAACATGTACTAGGAAAAAAAATATGAAGTTAGTGACTATTCAGCTTTGACATTATAGGTTGGCAAGCCTTTCTTTTCTAGTACTTTTTTCGCTCTGTCAAGTTCTCGTGGAAATAATCTTGTTCATTTTATTATATTTTTTTGGTAAATACACATAATAAAAAGGTAAGAATAAGTTATTTACTTTAAAAATCATATTTTCTTTCACAACAGAAAAATTGAAATATTTTGAAAATAATTTTTGAAAAAATTTTGGAATTCTTCAAACGCTCCACGTGGTATTTTACTTATATAAAATTTATTTATTCTAATTTGAGAGATTTCAATGAAAATATTCCAGTTGGGCTTGTTTTCTCATTAGAAGCTGGCATTTTTATGTTTTATCGGGGTAAACGTCATCAACAATATGTCCGGCGCGAACTTATTAATTATGAAATTATATAGCTCATATAATTATTATTTGCACTCAATCTTGTGTTTACAACTGTTCTTGATGTTTCAAATTAATTGATAAAAAATGCATGTAAAAAGAATTAATTTATTATTTTTTACAGAAATGTATAATCCTTTTGCTCATGAAAAAGTCTGGTTGGAGAAATCATTATACGATGATGCAGAGCGAAAATATTACGAACTATTAGCACAGAGCAGCAAGGTAAAATATGTATTATAATATAAGTAATATTGGCTTACCGGTACAGAAATTACTTTGAATATCATCTGTCTTACTAACAAAATTTAGAGAATATTTAGACACTACCACTAATACAAGCAGTTTAACAATCTCATATACTAAATTCAACAAAATCTAAGAATTACGGCCAGTGAAAAAATTTTACCAAAAATTTAAAAATTTATTAATGAAAGTTGTATTATTTATGATTTTATATATTTTTTGGCTATAATCAAAAATATAATTTCTTGGTGTAGGCTCCTCTAACACCTTTAGCAGATGAGGTGGCCAAGGCTAGACAACGGTTAATTGAAGTTAAAGATACTTTTGATAAAGTAAGTCATGTAAATATGGTAAAAATTGCATGTTTGCACACTAACCCACGTATCATAGTTGTGTGTAGTATTAATGACAAATAATTTTCAGTTTTGAGGACGCAGACAATTGTACAAATATCACTAAAGTAGTTTTGAAATTTGGGTAACTTTGAACCTGTTAAGTTCGATATTATACGTGAGTGAAAGTAAGTTTGTGTCTATCTCACGCAAAAAAAAATTGTCTTTTGAAATCTAGTCAAGCTTTCGGCTTTATTTAAGCCTTCATCAGAACACTAAAATAATCATATTCATTAATCAAAATATACGTATTATGCTTGCATCAACTTATTAATCTTTTACCGATAGAAGCTGTACTTCTACGTAATAAGATCTTGCACAGCTTATGTGTGTGTACATTTTCGTAACAAAATGTGACATTTTCAAATAGTAGAGAATATGTATAAGAAAACTGAACTTAATTCGTACTTTGAGTGTTATTTGTATTTTTTGAGTCCTTAAATTGTTCACTGTTTTAATTTTATCCATTTTTCTTGTAGGATGTACCATCTGGAGTCGGAAATGAACAAGTAAAGATCTTAGAAAATAAAGTCTCTCAATTAAATAGCAGTAAGCGATCCGGAAGAAAAAAATAAATACAAAATTAATCACTAATTTTTTAGTCGTCCTTGCTCTTCAGTCAACAGTAAAGGTCTTGGAAAATAGATTAGCGGGTTTAGAAAATAAATGCTCTTCACAGTGTCCTAAAAATGCAGCCCCTGCTCAAGCTGCGAAGAAAACAGAAACAAAGGCAGATGATGATGATGATGATGTGGATCTTTTTGGTTCAGATTCGGAAGAAGAAAATGAGGAAGCAGCCAAAATTAGGGGGGAACGTCTGGCCGCTTATGCAGCCAAAAAATCGAAAAGTATGTACACAAACTCGCGACTCGATTTAACATACTAATAAAAAAGAGAGGATGTTGATGCAAATTAACTGTGATTTAAATTCATGACCACAAGTTATTGTACACCCTACTCATTTATCAATTTCTCATGTAACTTGATTAGTAATTTCACACATTTATTTTATATATCAGCCGATATAGATGAAAACTAATTCGCGATATAAAATGCGAATAATTTTGTTTAGCGCTCAGGACCACAACCAAAAATTCAATGGTAGTAATTTTTGAAATTTGTTCGATGGTTTGAACAGACAATAATAATAATAATAATAATAATAATAATAATAATATTAATAAAACTTACCACGAAATACAGAAAATGAGCCGAATCGTCTCTAGTTCCGTACCTGAAATTAAAAAAATTATATTAGAAAAAAATTACTTGAATAATTATATAGAAAATATATACACAAATCATTTATTTCATGTCAAATAGCTTAGTTTGTGAATAACAGGGGTTAACAATCCGTGAACGTTTTTTAGTTATACTGTGTTTCAATTCTATTTGTCATTGCTGGCATTTCGATAACTATTAGAGCTACGATTTTAGTTTAACTGATAATCGTTGATTGCTTTCTAAAATAAATTCTAAAAAACTGATAAAAGAAAATATCTCAAACAATAAAAAAAAGGGAACATGCCGCGGGTATAAACAAACTTAGAAAAATCGCTAGGGAAGCGAAGATTTACAATTTCATGCAATTTCAATTTATGAGAATCTCATAATTATTAGATAAATAAAGAATAACTGAAACATTAAGACAAAAGAAATTCAGTATAAATCTGAGAATTGTTATAAGAATTCGCTTCAGTAGTTTTGATGATTTAAAAGTGAGAGAAACATTTTTGTATTAATATTTTTTTGCAGAACCCGCTCTCATTGCAAAATCCAATGTGATTTTGGACGTTAAGCCTTGGGATGATGAAACAGATATGAAGCAAATGGAAGCCGAAATTAGAAAAATTTCAATGGATGGTCTTTTATTAGGAGCAGCAAAACTTGTGCCACTCGCGTACGGAATCCATAAACTGCAGATATCTTGCGTTATTGAAGATGACAAAGTGTCTGTTGATTTACTACAAGAAAAGATTGAAGCCATTGAAGATTACGTAAGTTGGATTATAAGAGTAAATAAATATTTTGATTAAGGTCCGCTCTTACTTGGTAGTTTTATGTGGAAGTCAATATTTATTTTTTTATTCATAAATGAAACTCAATTTAAATGTTTTAAAATCTGCAAAAACTCAATTAGCAAAATGGAATCGATTATAAATAAACTATACAACAAATATACTCGTAAATAAAGTTTCCATTATAACCGACGTTTGATTTAAAAATGAGTTGTTAGAAATACAGGCACAACTAAAGCTTTGGCTAGTTTTCTACATTTTATTTCATATTTCGGCCAACAACAGCTAAGTTTCTGTGAATTCATGTTGATTGCACTTGTTATGATCCATTTGTTAGTATTTTATAATTTGTTCAAGCTTTTACCACTTCTTTAACAAATTTTGATTTTGTTTAAGGAGCTCATAAAGTTACTATAGTAAATGATTTCCAGGTTTAATCAGTGGTTGTGAAATTGGCTTGAAATGTGAATGGAATGAATTGCGCATTTATTAAATATATCTCGAATAAAATACGGGCGTACAAAATAATATTTTCTTACTGTTTAGGTCCAAAGCGTTGACATCGCAGCTTTCAACAAGATTTAGAACTGATCCAACGACATTTTTTCTGCTGTGAATAAAATCATGAAATTGTAAAAATTTTGTCAAATTATGAATTTTAATTTTATTGTTATATTTTGGTTTATACTGTTTTATTGAAATTTTGTTTTATTGTATCATGATCATGTTATAAATAAATTGAATCTTTGTGAGAATTTGGCAGTTGCGCCCAGGAAAAAAATGTTCATTATTTTTACAGTTTTAATAAAATGATATTATGAAATTTGTTCTTTTTTGACTGCTGACAATAAAGTTTTATTTTTTGTAATTAATGGTATTTATTACACTGCTCAATTTTTTTTCGTAGTTTCGGTGAGTATAAATGCAATATGGTATTTATAACCAGTAGGGGTAGGTGTTTAATGATGAGAATTTTGTTATTTAAGCTTAATGTGAATAACCTTTGATAAAGTTTGCGAATAAAATGATTTTCGATGGCGGAAGTGAGGTCAAAGAGGTTCAGTTCGTGGCGTCTAGCGTCGCTAGAGATCCACCGCACCCTAGTTATTGATTAAAAACAGCAGCAATCGTGCACTCGCAACGAGCTTTGCGTTTAAAAGCAGTCAGCAGTCGCATTCGCTCTGTGTATCTGTGCTTCGTGGTGGGGCAACCCACATTGCACTCCGAGTCCTGCACGCTGCTGTGCCGTATGTCGCGAGATATTTCAACTAATTATTAAATAGCTCCCCGCGAGTGATTTCTATCTTCCTGCTGTTGAATTTGGCTATTTGTTGCGAGAAAGAACGAATCGATCGTCCTGCGTACGTTTTCGTGGGGGCGTATGGCTTCAGCGTGCGAATAAAATACGTTTTTTATTTATATAATTCATTGATTTTGATTGTGTTTATCAGTATACCTACCTCATGATTGGTTCATTTTGGAATTTGTGCAGAGCTTGCCCATCAATGCCCGTAGATAAGGTAATTCGCATCACATGTACTGCTGCTGTTACTTAATTCCTACTGATTTACTGAACTATATTCTAAATTGTATTACTAGTACTTCAGAAAACTCTAGTTGTAGTACAAAGCTTCTTGGCCAACAATTTTATGATATTTACAACAAATAGCAATCTTTTTGAATACAATATTATTAATGAATATTGAAGGCAATTTGAGTAACAGTGGCAATCATGTGAGGATAATTTTTGAAATATTGTTTCTCAGGCATTATTGAAAAAACTATTAGCCAAAAAATAAATAATTCAAGTAGTTTTTCTTCAAATTGAATAATAGCACGTTTGTGTCACGGTGTACTTTCGTGATTTGAAATATTCAGAAGGTTGTATTCTAGTAAAATATTTTATGTTAGGATTGCATGCTGTTGAGCGTTACCTCAGGAAAACGCAAAGCAGCAAAATTTGTTGTTTAAAGGAAGGTGATATTAATTCAATGTGTCTTTTGGTTTGTTTTCAAATAAATGAAGTCATTGCTGTCAGCTTGAATTGAAAATAAATTCAATATATATTCACCAAATTCGCCCTAACAAATCGAGCGTATAAAATTGAATTTGACGTTTGACGACGAATCAAGAGACACACATGATTCCGGCACCTTCACAGAATATTTATCTAAGGATTCTTGACTTACTTTTTTGGTCAAATTGGTTCATTGAGCAATATTTCAAATAAAATTCCAGATCAAAAATGGAATGCAAGTAATGACAATCTACCCAAAATAAAAAAAAATCATAAAAGAATTAATTTTTTGTAATATCAGTAAAGTCTGCAACCAGCATTACATTATTGCATGGCAGGTACAGCTACATTAAATATTTCAAAAATTATTCCCAAAATGTTAATATGTTGAAGTAAACATGAAAATATTGCTGTTTTTTGTTTGAAGCTTGTAATTTATTGAGTGGTCGTTTTTCAGACTGACATTTTGACGTCAAGATAATTAATTGCTTTAAAAGTCCGTAAAATTTATTTTTTTATTTTCATCTTCCAATCTGCTGTGAAAATTTTAACTAATTTAGATGAACTCACCAGGAAAATGAATTAGTGGTCTTTCAATTTTACTTTATAAATTTTCATTTCCTTGCCTAGATTTTTGTCAATATTTGCTTTGCAATCTTTCATTTCTTTGATGGAAATTGGAAACTTTCAAATGTCATTTCCTCTTTACAAATGAACTGAAACTTTAATATCCTCAATAGTTTTTCAATTTTCCAATATCATAAAAATTGATTCACGCATTTTAGGGGCTCTTTATCGCACTCATGAAAAGAATAAAATACTTTGTATATAAAAAGTATAAAAATTGTTTGAACGTGGAGTTCGTGATTTAGGTTACGATATTTGTGTTTCAATAAATCATAAAAATATTATAAAGCTCTAAATTAATGCAATATAATGTACAAAACTTATTTTAATGCCTAAAACTTAAATGCGGTTAACATACATTTTTTCTTTTTTTAGCTTATTATATACGCAGTGTTGATTACTTGAGAATTATTTTCATTATTTGAATTAGAATATTTTTGGAACCAATCGGATCAAAAATTATCTTCAATTGTCAACTAAATTTTTAATTAGGTTTAGGTTTTTAGGTTCAAATAGGTTTTCCGTGACATTTTGCATGTCTTTTATCGTAAAATAGTTGAAAGTGATTCAAAGCTTAGTACTGAAAGGCATGCAGTTCGCAACAAACCAAAAGTCTTAAACGGTCGCGTGTATTTGTAAAAAAAATGTGAAATTCCATGTTTCTAGGACCTTGTGAAAAAATTGGTAAAGGGTGGGAAATTTAGGAAAAATCTTGCACAGATGGAAAACCGATAGACCGTGATCATTCTTATGCGAACGAAGGGTGCATGCCAATTTTTTTACATAGTTTTTATTTGAAAACACTGTTTCACATTTTTCTTTTTACAAGTTCACGAGGCTTTTCAAGTCTTTTAAGCAGTTGGGAATTTGCTTGCCTTTCAGTACTAGGCTTCAAATTACTCTCAACTATTTTACGCAACAAAGGCATGCAAAATGGTGTCACTGAAAAACCCAATTAAAAAAATATATATAATAGTTTGCACTATGACCGGAAAACGTGCATCGGTCAATAACCTTCTTATTTTTCTTATTAAGGATTAAATTTTCGACCCTCAAAAAGGCATGGGGTCTTTGCATATTTGCAATCAAAATTTTACAAATGGTTTGGAGAAAGAATTAATGAAAGTTTACAGAACCAAATAATCATTTACTAAAATAACATGTATTTGGCATCCAAAAATTTATTTGAAATAAATTTTCCTAAAAGACGGCATTTCTCGTGCAATACATTTTTAGATCGATTGGCGTATGAACTCAGGCATAGGTAATCCAAATTTAATGAAATATGGGGTGAAGAGAGCGGGGAAATTCGTATTTTTATTTAAATATAGATTACATACTTCATGATACAATGAGGTGCCCCTAGCAGTTTTAGGGCAGGGTCCTTAGAAAATTGAACTTTTAGTTGAATAATCACTGCTGAAAATACTGTCATTAGTTTTTAAAATCTAATGATCTAGAAAAAACAGTTGAGAAAAAATCAAGATTTGAATATAAAAAATAAAAGAATAATAGATTGATGCGCCAAGGACGTAGTGATGTCAACAGTAAAAATAAATATGTGAAGCAGTGGAAATAAAGTACTTATGACATCATCCTACTTTATTATTATGGAGTTTTATGTTAATAGTTGGTCATAAGTAATTCATTTGATAGTTCATTAAAAGTTAATAGGCTCGACTAACCTCTGATCAATTACTAAGCCTCCCTAGCTTATTGGAGAGTTGCAGAATCTCATTGATTTTGTATAACACAGCAGAATATTCAAAATTATCCATCTACTTGCAAATATTGTACGATGTTGTGTATATTATTTGCAATGCAAAATGTGAATCCAATTTTCTTCCATACACTTCTGCAGAATATGAAACTATAGTGTGAATAAGAATATTTCTATTTCACACAATTACCTTTCCCTCGTATTCATAAAATTTAGACCAATGTAACAAAATATTACGACATATTTTTGAAATAATTTCAGTCGAAAATGATGAAATATTACTAATCAGAAATCTGAAAAAAGGTTTTTAAAGAATTGAATTTTCACTAAAATATGATAATAATAAGTCGTTATTTTGTTCTGCAATAAACTAAATTAATGAAACGTACAAGAAAAATATTTAAATGATTTAAATTAACGATTTTTTTGAAAAAAATCACATTGATTTAAATCATGATTTAAATCGTGATTTAAATCAGGCCAGCCTTTGTACTAATAAAGCAGAGAAATTTTCATTTGAAAAAGCTCTAATTTTTTTTAAGGATGTACAAATAAAAATTGGAAAGTTGGGTTTTCGTTTTTAATTAATATTGTGTTTACAGCCCCATTTTCCAATTCTATGAAGGAAAATGAAGTGAGCTTTGCATTACACAAGTTTTATTCTATTGATCAATATTGTATCTCTAATAATTATCGAGATATCAATAGTAGCACTAATAATTTATATCCTCTGTACGATTACATCGATGCGGGGTTCTTCTTTTATGAAATGTCAAAACATAAATTCAGAAATAGCATGCTATTAACGTTATTAGATATACATTAAGGGACACAGATACATTTCTGTTTTTATAGCATTTATTTCCTATTTCGCCCGTTACTAGTGAAAATGAATAACTTGTTGATATCAACTTTTCACGGAAGAGTCGCACATTACGAATAGGAAATGACATTCCGATAAAAATATATACGATGCACACAGAATCGCTTAGGACTTTAAGCGGATAATCAGAAACACAAATGATTCAAAAAGTAAAAACAAAACTGATACAATTTTGATCCAAAATTCTCAATGATTGTCGAGCTACTAAAGAATTTTTTTGTTTTGTTTTCAATAATTTTACGCCGTTTTTGATTCATGGTAACATTTTATACCCTATAAAATGCACGTCACTAAGACGAATCAATACTCACCTCATTTATCAAAATCGGTCCAATAGCTTAGACGTTACAAGCCAACATACATCCATGCATATATACATACATAAATATATATTTTTTTCGAATCCACTATTGGGCTTTTTCAAAAGATTTTATTGCTTTTCATTTTAATTTAATGTGACCTTAGTATATCTAAAACATTTGCAACCATCCGTGTATAAATTATGATTTACCTGCAATAATTTATGAAATATTTCACGTTGCACTTCATGCTGTCCCATTTTTCATTCAAAAAAATAATAAATATCCACTGAATCTATATAAATAATCTAGTGTACAAGGTACTATGAAATGATAACTAATTATATGAACTATATAAAAATGTTTGCTCTCTATAAGTGCATGGATACGCAATTAATTTACCAAAATGTGCAATAAACTGTACTCCGCAACCAACATTACTTAAACCACAAGCTGCTTGCTTACGTCGTGATTTATCTTCGGGCTTTGTAAGATATACTGCTTTTTGTGAATGATGTTCAAGAAATAAAATGAAAAAATAATAGCTTAATGTAGTAATTCCCAAAGGGAGCGCCGTGGCGCACCGGAGACCTACAGAATATTTACTAGGGCGCCGCGAAATATCCCAAAGTTCAATAATTAATTAGACAAGCTATTGCTATATTTCGCGGTGCCATCCAAGAAAGAAGGAAATTACTCAGGATGATGCATAAATGCACTAAAGTTCGTTAATGGTGGGGAAATAAGAAGAAAATCGTACATGCGCAAAAAAAAATACTAGTATATCATGTCGCCATATTGGTGGCGGTTATTGACTATTATTGGGACATTATTGAATCATTGTTGAAATTACATATAGCCGTTTAAAAATACTATTGCTTTGTCTGTGTACACTTGGAGTTATTCTGGTCCTGCCATTCGATAGGGCATTAGAATAGGAGCTTGAAAAAGGTGTATTTAAATTTTGATCATGGTTTAATTTTTAAATACATATACAAAAATAAAAAAATGAAATATATATTGCTAAATTCATATTATTTTTTTTCAGCTTCATTCTGAGTACCGAAGCACTTATAAATGGCACGAATATACGGGGAACAGACAAGAGGTGGTTCGGAGACCTCCTCAAGCAAACTCTGGTACGACAGGTAACAACTTCATATATATTTTCTATTTTTTTTTCACACATTTTACGTCTACACTGCATGCCGCACATACAATTAAACAATATTTAATCAGATAGAGGTTATAAAAAAGTGTAAACATTGTTTGGATATTGATTAATTCTTACTGGTCTAATTTCAGGGAGATTTCAAGGGAAATTGAAAAGTAAAATGTAAATATTTGATTGGCAAAAAACGGTTAGTGCGATAATTAGATGAGTTTTTTTATCATCTTGAAGACTGCATACACATAGTACGTTTAGTGCGTATTTTCTATTATATAGCTAGTATTTAGCAGTAGGAAAAATATTAGACATCAATTTTTCTTAGATATTTTTACAACTGTAGATATTCTATTAGATTGGGAACATTGATCCTATCTCAAACTGTAATTGTATAGTAAAATATTACACATTGCATATTTTGCTTTATAAAATTCGAAGTTTCAAATAAATTTTATAAAATACGTAAAATATATTTGGAATAAGTAAGAACATTTAAAAGAAATGAAACTTTACGATACAAAGTTTGTTTTCAGGAATACGAACTACAAGAAAACATTTATATAAATACAGTGTGTCCTAAATAGAGTAGGATAGCATGGTTATCTTTCTTATTATTAAAGATAGAGTTTTGGTTAAGTGGGCAGAGTTGTAAAATTTGGGGACCGATTTAAATGCCATCAAAAAATAATTTAAATTAGCAATGATTTACAGATTATTTCAAAAATACAGAAATATTCTCTTTATTTCCTTAATGCTCTCTATTCTCTAAACTCACTTTATTCCCTAAATTATCTATACATCCTAAGCTCTCTAAATTCTTTATATTCTCTAAGCTTTTCGTATTCTCTTTATTCTTTAAATTCTCTTCATTCCCTAAATTCTCTTTATTCTTTTTATTCCCTAGATTCTCTGAGTTCTATTAATTCTCTATATTCTCTTAATTCCTTAAATTCTCTATATTCTCTACATCTTCTAAGCTCTCCAAATTTTTCATATATTCTCCAAACTTTCTGTATTTTCTAAATTCTCTTTATTCCCTAAATTCTCTATGGTTTCTGAGTTCTCTAAATTCTTTATATTCTCTAAACTTTCCATATTCTATTTATTCTTCGAATTCTCTTCATTCCCTTCATTCTCTTTACTCTCTATATTCTATTTATTCCCTAGATTCCCTGAATTCTATTAATTCTCTATATTCTCTTTATTCCCTAAATTCTCTATATTCTCTACATCCTCTAAGCTCTCCAAATTTTTCATATTCTCCAAACTTTCTGTATTCTCTAAATTCTCTTTATTCCCTAAATTCTCTATGTTTTCTAAGTTCTCTAAATTCTTTATATTCTCTAAACTTTCCATATTCCCTTTATTCTTTAAATTCTCTTCATCCCCTAAATTCTCTATATTCTATTATCTATTTGTTCCCTAGATTCTCTGAAATCTATTAGTTCTCTATATTCTCTTTATTCCCCAAATTCTCTGAAATCTCTACATCTTCTAAGCTCTCTAATTTTTCATATTTTCGAAACTTTCTGTATTCTCTAAATTTTCTTTATTTCCTAAATTCTATGTTTTCTAAGTTCTCTAAATTCTTTATATTCTCTGAACTTTCCATATTCCCTTTATTCTTTAAACTCTCTTCATTCCCTTAATACTCTATATTCTATTATCTATATATTCCCTAGATTCTCTGAATTCTATTACTTCTCTATATTCTCTTTATTCCCTAAATTCTCTACATCTTCTAAGCTCTCTTAATTTTTCATATTCTCTAAGCTTTCTGTATTCTCTAAACTCTCTTTATTTCCTAAATTCTCTATATTTTCTAAATTCTCTATATTCTACGAAACAATTTTTTCATATTAATCAGTGTAAAATACGATGCCGCAAAAAATGCTATCTTTTTTGAATCCATAATATTTATTCAAAGAAAATTCATAAATTTTTGACACATAACTACAAATTTTGTTTGCCGACACTTCAGAATTTTGTAAAAACGTGACATTATTATCATTGAATGAAAAAAAGTTTGAAAAAAATTTGTGATCATAAGCGACACTACATATTAGCACAACGAGAGCTAAATACAGACTGATGACGTACTGGCGCGGAGAGCCGGCGCAGAAGTAAATGACGTGAAGAGGGAACTCTCTCTTTCTCCGCGTCAAATGTTATACAAAATTATATTTACTTTCTCAATATATATATATAATAGAGGGAGTATTGTGATCGTGATTTTTTGACAGTTCAGGATTTTGATGAATCTTCACAATTTAAACCCAAAAACATAATTTTAAAAAAAGTCAGTCTATCTTGAAATACGATAACTTGAAAGCATGTACGAGTTTTCGACTGAAATTTCATATTTAAGCTTTTAATCAAAAAGTCAGTTTTACGTTCGTGAATGACATTTTTTTTAACCAGTGGTACCCACATTTTACTGATGGAACTTTTTAGTTTCTTGCGTCAAAATAAAATATAAATGAAGGATTGTTGGTTACGTTAGGGCTTTCGCTCACATCAAAAGGATCTGTTTGCTTATAGTTGGCACGTACAAAATTTGAATATTTTCTTGATACACAGTTTGTTTCCGTATCTGTACGAGTGCAAGAAGAAACGAATTTTTGTAATTCAGGTTTATTCTCATTATTCGTATTTCACTTGTCAATTAATAAATTTCAATTCCATTTCGTTGCATAAATTCTCGTGAAACAATACAATTTCCATTAAACAGTAAATCACTACCAGTAGTTTAGAATTAATCACTATTTCTGTCAGGCGTTGTATCCTCAAGACAATTATCGTTACTATCAATAATTTCGCTCCTAAGATTAGCAACACTGACAAAATGCCGTTAGGTGCAGCCAGTGTACAAATAAACAGTTCTGTTCATTTGTCAAGGGATTGAGAAATGAGATTCTAATTGCAAATACGGGGTAGAGTATTTAAGCTTATGGCTGCAAGCTATTAGGAATGCGGATATCAGTGCCTGAGCAGGAAGGGGAGATATTTGGCGGTTTAATGTATGTTTGGATGAATGTGAGACGCGCTAGTAATTTAATAATTAAACAGGGATGTTAATTTACACAGAATCAACACATTTTGATTAAATTCTGAACGAAAGAGAAGGAAACAGTGTACAATTATGGGTACAAGACGTGTACATTATTGTATGTATCATTTTCCAATATAGATTCTTTATTTCCTGATAAATAATGCCCAGAATAAATATAGAATTATTTTACATGATCGTAAAAAAAAATTAAATATTGTTTTCTCATCAAGCATAAGCGTGTGGAGGTCATACACATTTTTATTTCAGTATTAAGGAAGCTTTTGAAAATGCGTGACCATCATTCGGTGTGAATGTAGCGGAATATTAAGAAGCTAATAATAAAGTTATCTTCAAATCTAGATTGGGTCACGGAACCTTACCTGGAAGTACAATATTATAATAATATGAATGAATGGGCCGTTGTAATTGTATTTTGTAGCACTACTAAGTTAAATCTCTGAATTTCTTTAATGAAATTTTGTGCTTTACAATCGGTTAGCATTAATAAATTTCACAGCCCTGTTTATGTATTTGTAAATACATTCACTACCATACATCAATACAGGAGGTACAAGTACACCGTTATAAATACTTCAACTATGACAGCATCGTAAAATCGCTCCTACTACTATTTTCAGTATTTATATTATCACTGAAATTGTATTTATTCAACCATTTGTATACTGAAAAAGATAAACTTCGCATACACACAATTTTGTCGGAAATATGTTTTTTGTTATTTCTCTAAAACATATCTCATGTTACTTAAATATGTAGGTACATACACTCATGCACAATTCACAACATACAATAACTATCGCACGTAGTATATCTGTTTTGTTTACGTGTGTTTTCATACAATTTCCAGGCGAAAATGAAAAAGAAAAGTTTCAAAGCATGCATCTCCGGGAAGAAGATGGACTGAATACAGGTACTTTAGTATTAGGAGTCAAATTGTGTACATGGAAATTGCCACGTTCTAAATTTATTCCAAATAAATTACCAAGGAAATATGCTAGACACGTAATATCACCACCATTTTTGGGATTCAAGTTTAATTTTATAACTAATTTCCGAGAAGGAGCGCTAGATTTGATCTCTTAATTAGATACATAATTTTTTGGGGAAGCTCTTATATTTATATCTCAGGGGATCAATTCTAATTCGTAGAGACAGCTTCTTGAAGTCATTTTAGAGACTTTCGACACATGTACCACCTAGCGGACAATTGGAGAAGTGACTAAATGTAGTCATCGTTCAAATCCAACTACTATGATTAATAATGAATTAGACAAATTAGCACCAACAAACAATATTCAAATCCCTATAAATGTAACTGTCATGACGCCAATCACTTAAAGATTGCAACCTGTCTCTACGAATTAGAATATTTCTTGATGAATTTACGATAACATCTGTCACACTCTATATAGACTTGAATCGCGCGAACTCTTCATTTTGAATCGAACACCATCATTATATATATACCGGTTTCGATCATTTAATAACAATCATCAGAGTCGCTTTGAAGCAAAACACTACAGAAAAGCTACCATTTCAAGAAAAAAAACTTCAGAAAAATTTCAAAATGTACATTAAAAAAAGATTTTCAGTACATGCAAATCTATTTAAAGGTAATTTCATTTTTTCAGTACTCCTTGCTTATTTTTATTAATACTTCAAATATTTACTTTATTGTCCTAATAACTCATAACTCATCATTCCCTTGATGAAATTTCATCTAAATTTCAAAAATGTTTAATACAGCCTGCAATAACAATTTGTTTATTGCTGTATTTTGCAAGTATTTTTATGTGAACTGAATATGTAGCACCGCAACCTACATTACATAACAGTATTTACGTCAGCAGAAAAATGTGAATATAGAGCATTCACCTTGAAAATAAAGAGCTTTGTAGTGATGAATGTCTCTTTTCAGTCTTATGAAAGTGATGAGGAAACCGGCTGACTCATTAAGGAGTTCGTAGCAAACACTAATAACCTCTGAAAGATTTGGGTGACAAGTTGATAATAAACCAAGATCATTTTTATTTCTTTTATTGAGTTTTCGATCTCTTAACGAGATTAGATTGATGTGAATCTATGAATAGCACAAAAATAGTGCGAATTTAATGAACTAATATTGCTTCCCTGTAATCTGTACCTTTTTATTACAGTATATTGACAGATTTTTGGTCGCCGTTTTCCGCAAGTAGAGAAAACAATTTTAAAGATTTTTTTTTAATATCTTAAAAATTAATTATACGACCCATAAGTTATCTTTAAATATTTTCAAGTCGACAGATTTATCCGTATCGAAGTATGAAATCCTTAATTAGAATTTTTAATTTCAACTATAAAATATACTTAAATTTTCAAAGCAGCAAACGAAAACTTAATGCGATATATCCCAAAAATTATAGTCCGCCTGATATTTTTAATAATCTGTGGAATTAAATGAGAACTAAATTGTTTTTAGTTATAATTCTGTATATTTATTTGAAACTTTGACGTTTCGATCCTTTAACCAAGAATCTTCATCAGAAAACAAGGCACATCTAATTTATAACTAAAAAAAATTTATTATTTATTCATAGTTTGACAAATATAGCTGTAAAAATGAATTGGTTCCACATCCTAGTATGCATGAGTCAAGTATGGACCATGTATGAACCATTCATAATTCATTCGGATTCCTATATTTTTCAATCTGTATATTCAATTACTTGATTCAAAACTTCATAAAAATTATAAATAGAAAGTAAAAGTGATTATAGTACTTTCTGTTGGCTCAAAATAAAAATATGATTGCCTTACCCATTCCTTTATGTACAAATAAAAAAATAAACCTTAATGTTTACAGAACTAAATCTTTGTGGGAAGAAAATAAAATCTTAAAATGGTGTAGGTTCTTTTAGTCAATTTTCTTAATGCAGTATTTAATTTAATCAAGGAGAGTTGGAAATCAAATAAAGAGTACAGAAAACTCCTCTTTGGCAACTAGCACATACAATTTTGTTTTAAATAAATGGAGTTGGACGCAAATCTTTATTTGATTTGAACACACAATTCCAAGCTTTAATTATTATTAACATAATAGGGGTGCGTTAAATGAATTCAGATAGTGACGTCATCTTTAATTACTTGCTCTGTCGGCTTTCCGGAGACCAAATTCTGACTTATTCATTTCCAAGAAGGGAGTTTTTACTTGGAAAAAAAATCATTATACTTCCTCATGGGCTGAAATTGGAATATGTTGTAGTTGACTGATGAATTTTTTTTAGCCCCGTATGCTTTAGTTCTCTTCGATTGTTTATATCTTCAATATTGAACACTGTATAATATTGTAATATTGAAAATAGTTCGCTTTAGTAGACCAATTCACAGAAACTTAGCATAAACAAAATAACTAGTTAGTTTGCTTTTTAGTGCTACAAATACATATTCAACATATATTATTTGCAGTTTGGATAACTTTATCATTATTTTTGTTCTGTTAAGGTCGGAAGATGGAACCGGCTATGCCTCGTCGAAAGAAACATCCCGAAATAGCGTATCGAACACACGAGTTCATTTCTTACGAAGAAGATGGATCCAACGACTCCGTGGATGTCTCCATACGTCCAGACAGGGCCAGGGTAGATATTTTTTTATTGTAGTTTTTTTGACACCAACGTACACTTTGGTGAATAATTTTTTATAGTATATACATACATATTTGATTGAAATAGGTATATTACATAAAGTCTATTGGATTTTTGTAATGGTTGTAAAGTTTCAATGTCTTTTATTTCATTAGAAGCAGGCACATAAATTATTATTTTTCCTAGTTCCATCATAGTTGAAATTGGGTCTATATTACTACCTAAAATAATTTTTTATAAAATTTAATAGAAAAACATTCATTTTTACCAGTAAAACTTTCTTGTTCATCAGTTCTGCCAGGGATCATTAATATATTTTTTTTTGTACATAATATGAAGATTATTTTCATATAATTATGAATGAGGATATAACTAAATAATATACGCCCAATGTTAGCGAATCGTCATGCAGATAGAAACATTTCATCCGACTTTGAAATTTTACATTTTTAAAAGACTTGTATGTAATATTTAAATTAGTTTTCATAGCATTATGGTCGGTTTTTTAACTAAACATACTTACATGCATGCGACATTCATTACAAATAGTGGTGCATTGTTATATTCAAACAAATAGGTTCATGTTAGTTCGTACTGTGTTCAATTGCTCGACTATTCATCAAACATTCAGTCGAAGAATTTAGAAATGGATGGGTTGAATGCTATAGCATTAATAGACATGAGGACAATTCGAATCATGAATTTATTGATGTTAGATCAATGTTTAGTAGTTAGTTATGTTATTTAGAAGTTATGAAAATAGATTTTCCTTCATATACATACAAAATTGATTAGACAATTGAATAGGGGAACACGATGTATATTTCGGCTTGTAAAACCATTTAAGGAACATAAGTAAAAGTTACATTGAAAATTTAATGAAATACTAAGAAGTTAAAAGTTAATTATAATAAAAAGAATCCACACCAAAGAAGTAAGAAACACAGTTTTTGATTTTATAAGTCCGGCGATTGCCACAACAATACGCAAAACCTCTGATGGAGGAGTTAAAATTTCACTATGCATCAAACTGAAGGTTTGACAGTTAGAGGAATGACGTGTCAGCTTACCTCGGTAATTCTATTTTTGAATAAACAAAATGATTACAAGCTCATTGCGCTTTCACAGATAACAGCTGAGATGGCAGTCAAATCTGTACTGCCATCTGTGAGCATTGAATAAACTAGTTTTTTTAAGTCGAAATGAGGCAATTATGTTTCTTACAGGTACTAATAGACAAAACTAAGAGATCCTAAATTTTTCTGATACTTTTGAGACTTGTCTTGTACAAGCAATTATATACGTTAGAAGCCTGTATGTTAGGAACTGTTTATGATCTCGTCACCCATGTACTGTGCTAATCGCCAGACTTATAAAGTCAAGATTTTGAACTTGAAATTTGGCATAAATGTAACTTCAGATAGGATTCCAAAAATATTTTTATTTCCGTTGAAAAAAGGCTCTAAAATATAAAATCGGAGTTGAAAGGTGATGTAAGCTCCTGTAGGATATTATATACAAGGCTCACACATTCTAAGACCGTTCTTTTTTAAATTACAAGATGCATAATTTTTGATTTATGCAGAAATGTGCAAGTAATATTGTCCTTTTTACCTCCAAGATTTGCAGGTTTAAGAATTTGACGGTGATAAAAAGTAAATATCACAGGAGAAAAGAATTTGTTAGGCTCCAAAATCCATTTTTATTTTCGAAGAATTGTCAATATATTTTTAAATTTAAGAATATTGAATGGAGACATTTAATTTTGAGTAAAACAGTAGGAAATCAAGTCCAGCAATTTGAAAATATTCTACCGAGGAAAAAAAATTGGGCAACATTTTTTTTTCTCTCAAAGATAAGAGACTGGACAGTCCAGCTTCTATTCAAGTGCTAGACGAAGTGCAGCGTGCTGTCTTACATGTTCAGGGTGCATGGTCCGATTCTATTTGGATATTGAATAATTACTATTCATTGCTTGATAGAATAAAAGTAATCCAGAAATAATCTTTTGGTTCGCCATGTAGTGATTTGAGAATTATTTAGATCATTTGGGGAGTGATTCATAACATGGAAAATTAAATTTTTGTTCTTCAAGATATTTTTTGGTATTTAGATTAAATTGTACATCGACGGAAATATTTTTTGGTACTTAGATTAAATTGTACATTGACGGAAATACTAATTCAAAATTTATTTCAGAAAACGGTAAAACTGAACGTAAATCAAGAATAAATTGACTCTGGCGTTAATTACTACTTAGGGTGGAATTACGTAGTACACTTCCACGAAATATATGGTATTTTTATCCAAGATCAATAGAATAGAGCCGTTCTAATGGCAATGACACCTGAACAGTTCAGTTCCTACTCAACACGCGTTCATTATTGAGTAATATTGTACAAGGTAGATCAAATTCTAAGCCTATAACAACAAAAATGTCGAATTTATTTTGGCATAAATCTTAATGAAAATATATGGAACATAGTTTCTTCGTTAACATTTTTTTTTACCATGTCAATGTACAAATAGTTTCAGAATGCGCGTGGGTACAGAGGAAGAGCTCTATTTTATTCAATAGAAATGTTAGTTTGATAATTTTGCTGTTTCAGCCTTCATACTCCAGTTCCCACATTTTAAATTAAAGTCAATAATAGTACGATATCCCATTCATATCACTATATGAATGCGAAAATTTATATATGGTTAATCCACCAAACACAAAATTGAATGGTATGAATAAATTATTGTGCCCTAGCGCATGAAGTTGCTTCCAAAGCCTTTCAACATCAAGAAATCCATGAATTCAGAGGTTGCCTTTGAAGTGTGAAGTTTTTGTGGAGCACCGATGAAATTTCAGAGCTATTTGCTAACCATGTTTAATAGATATTCATTCATCATGTATGTCAATATTTTCAAACGTTTATAAATGTTCGCAAAATAGTTTGTTTGACTCGTGGGCACCCTAAAGTTTGTTTTTGAAGTATTTAGGCAGAACAAACAAGCTTCAAAATTCATCAATAGATTATTTACAACTGTTTAAAGTGGCAGTCTGTCCATATTGTGCAATACTGAAACTGTAGGTTCGAATCCTACCTCGTGAGTCATAATTTAGTCTTTTGTAAACATCTTTCAGTCTTGGAACAATTGATTCACCTTTTTTTCGTCTGTTATTTTTCCAAAATACTTTTTGTAGGGAAACGAGTGAGGAATAGTCTAGACTCTAGAGATTTCGAAAGTCTGAAGGACCAATTCGAGATGTACAAGACCCCAAAAGACCATTTCCAATATATCCAGGATACATTTTTGACCACACGACCGACCATAAATATATCCAATTTTTGATAGTGACTTCTTGTTATTCAAGAAATAGCATCCAAATTTTATTTATCATCATTCTAAGATTTTTTGGAAGATAAATTAGAAATTGTCTCGATTAAAGTTATGAGAACCAATCCAGAAAGTTTCAGAAGCTCTGGCCTGAAACCAATGTCAGAAATACGACCCAAAAAAGACTGCTACTATAAAAGAAGGTTTTTAGGAATAAAATGCTAATCTAAAAGAAGATTGTAGGACCGATTCGATTTTTGAACACTTGTATAGTTTATTTTTAGATCAAATGATTCATGTGATTCTATTGATAAATTAGAATTAGCATACCTATCTTATCATTAAAGTGATTTGTAATTTTTTAATTCGTTTCATGATTCGCTTTTCCAGTGAATATTTTGACTGGGTTGAATAACCTTAAGTTCAAAGATTGTCTTTGCCCTTTGGTCCTACACTCGACATTGGCATACCATTGTTCGAATACCTCCGCCCCTAATCTAAACTGAATTAATTTCAGAGCTTTATGAATTAATGGATTCAGAAAGCTAATCTGATATAAAGACAATAAGCTAATAGATGGACTGAGCGACATTTTGACACGTGGAATAAGTAAATGAAATAGCGATTAATCTTGTAGTAAATTATGATTTTTTGGGATGAACCATTAGAATATATTCGCATGTAAGAGTTAATTTTCATCGAAAAATCGACCATATTTGAATTATTATTTTAGGATTCTGGATCACTTGACAATTTTAATTTGTAATGTATGTATATACAAGGTATTAAAATGATTGAAAATCGCATGATTATCTAGTTTATTCGATATTTAGGACTAATATTGAAATGGGTTTTCAGTTGATTAATATCCTGTATATAATCGTTGATATATACTTTATTTGCCTGCGTTACTAATTTTGAATCAACAGTTTTGTGTATATCAAAGTGAATTTGATAATACTAACACAAGTAAGCATTGACGTCATTGCGCATTTTCTAGAAGAAATTAAATATTGTTTAAGTGTTACGGATAATGTGCAAAATCAGGTAATTTGTATATTGGGCGGTTATTATGCATAATAATATATAAAGGAAAAAAAAAATCTTCTGTTAAATATTCGAACAATCTGTTTTTATTATTGATGATTAATTATTGTATACGCATTCGAAGTGAAATATAATAGGCGGAAGTATCCAATCCAATTTATATTCATAATGGCAGAATAAATTTCGGATAAAAAGCTGAAGTTTATACATGAAATTCTCTTAGGTTTTTTGCACATGGACTGGCTAATATCCAAGTTAGCCAATGTTTATTACCCGTAACATAAACAATTGAAGCAATAGCTAGCGCATGCGTTTCTATTGGTATTTTGAAAATTTTTAAATTGCTTCGAAGGGTCATATTTTTCGAATGTTCATTCATTTCATGAAAAAAGTGTAGGGTAGGGTTTATTAAAATTAGAGTAAAGCTTGGTTTATAATATATTATTTTATTTGTTCATATTGTAAATCATGCTATACTTGCGCGTGCGTTCGCTCGCTCAGCACATAAAAAGCAAACTCAACCACAAATTTTCTGATCACCTCTAGCTTATGTATTTGCTTTTAAATATAGGCATGCTATTTCATAAGCTTTTCACGCATAGGTGCCGAAAAATATTACAGTAAGAAAAATACACCTACTTGAGTATTTCCATGAGAATCAATTTTGCTTGCAAACTATGCTAGGATTTTGCAAGTATTTTATTAGAGTAGTTTAGAACACGTTAAATAGTAAGTCTAAAATTTAAGCTATTTTTAAGGGTTATAATAATTATAATTGAGGCTTTCTTAATTTATTTCTGAACTTTTGATTGGTCCATTTTTGTTTTTGTAGATTTCGCGTAGTACCCAGTAATAATTAGGATCGTAGTATACAGGAATAGCATAAATGATCTTCAAATTTTGGACACATCATGTTATTAAAAAACTGCATTATCTGTTGGAAATGATTGAATTTGAATAATGTCAACGCGGAAAGCATCGGTAGAAAACATAGATCAGCAACAAGAGAATTACCTCTAATTGGGTAAAACTTATGTGAAAAATTGTAAATCAATTTAAGATTTGGTCTGGAAAGTTCTGGAGGACTTTTCTGTATATCCCTTTATGTTTTTTGAGGTGCTGATTATAAATTTCAAGTTTGCCAGCTCGAAGGGATTCTAGCTTGAAAAGTTTCAAACAAAAAACTATTAAAGAATTAGGTTTTCTCTCGGTTTTTCTTTTGTATCAAACTTTTACATCGAATTGTACTAAGAAGATTTTCCCTACATTTTTTTCTGCAAAGTTGTTTCTAGGCAATACATTTTTCATGTTCACAGAGCTATAAAAAATTCTGTAGCTTCGGCCACATCTTGACCATCCTCAGAAGTGCTAAAAGTTATATTCTGATAGTATTGGAGAATATTCGACAGTATACAAGACAAGAAATATTTACAAAAAAAAATATGACTCTGAACTTAAACAATTTCAATCAAATTATCCCAAAAATCAATCTCTCAGTGTAGCACTAGGGCCCTCAGCCTGACTTCTGTGAAATATCATAATAAAGTATGCAATAAAATAAGTAGCTCACTATCTACCAATAAATACCTTTTGAGTATCATCGATGAAATAGAAAGGCAAATAACCAACAATTTGTGTATCAATATCAAAGAAGACAATGATAACAAAAATTCCGTGACAGCTAAGTATTTCAATATTCCTTACATACGTGGAACAAATGTTTAAAACGATGATGTGATAATTATTTGTTTCAAACAGCATATTAAAAAGCACAACACAAAATAAAGGTCAGAATTTTTGAGATAGTATTTAAAAACACAGCTTGATAAGCATACAGATGCAAAGGTAAAATGAAAAATAAATGTTCTTTAGTTGGTCACTGTTCAATACTGGTCATTCCTTCAATTTTGATGAGGCTCGTAATCTGCACAATGAAACAAATTTAACATAAAGATTAACTCTGGAAATGTCCAAATATCTATACTAAACAACATTTTCATATAACTGACATCTTCTATTGAGTATTCAAGCGGTTATTTCATGATATCCATTCCGATAAAACAAGCTGTGTAAAATTTAATACCTGTATCAGACAATTTCATGCTTCGAATATTAACTTCGTGTTGTGTTCGAAGCCCGAAAGATCATTAATGCTAGCCCAGTATAGTCAATATTTTTAGAAAATATTAAAACACATTGGCATTTCAAAGTCGACAAAATATATACCCAATTTGGTCTGTTCCACTTCTTAATATTTTTATGTTTTGAGCTCCAGGTTGAAAGATGAGGACAAATTTTAATTTACAGAAGAGTCATCAAGAAATGTACCTCTTTAAAAGAAAAGCCCCAGTAGGTCCAATTTAAATTTGTGTATTGCGAAATTTCGTCGAATAGAGAGCATGATAGCTTTGGGAAAGTAGGAATCTTCGAGTAGTAATTTCAGGACACTACTAGAAAAAGGAGGCTAATAAGAGCTGTGCTTCCATTTCTTAGATTAATGAATAAATGATCAATTTTCAGTTGTAAATTTGTGTCCTGTGAATATATTTGTATTATATTATGCAGCTTTTCAAACAAACTTATAGCATTTAGTTCTTGAGATTCTTGTATTGGAACTGAAAAATTATTATATAGATACATGCATTTGATAGAATAGATTTTTTTTGTACAATTAATGAATTCTTTATTCAAGAAATATTGTTCTTGTAACATTCATTCAACGTGTACCACACTTAAAATGTTTTTTTTAAGGAATAGTAGAGTGATCTAGTAAGATGACTTATACTGAAGTACTCATACATGTTTATCGGCACCTATGTCGTGCTTAAACAGCCCGTGTTGAAGGTCAATACACAGAACAACGTCAGCTGAAGTTAAGTAGGTGCTTGCATACAAAGCGAAGCCTTTTGCATAGGATTTTATAGGACGATTAGTAGGGTACTGTACTTGTACTGCGATGCAAAGCCAAAGTCTTAAAGGGCAAACTGATGAGAGGGTGGAATTCAATGTAAATTACAATGTGTTGGTATCGGTAATGATTTGCATGATACTTGACTTGGAACTCCTATCACATGTTGACTAGCGATTTATGAAATCCATTGGTTGTTGTGCATGAAAATTTGAATTTGATTTGAGACAATGAGAAATTGGCTGATAAAATGAATACGTTTCCAGTTTCCAGTATCCAAGTAATTGTCCCCGATTTGTTGTGCATGAAGTTATGGAGATCGGAACTAACGAATCGGCATGCGTTGTCTCATTAGAGATGTATTCATTTTAAATTGCAGTCGGAGGAGCGAACAGGTTATCACTTGAGGTCTTCGAGGCGCAGTAGGTCGGAGGGCCCTCCGCGAGGGCCTGCGATGAACAGTATCTCATGCCGGAATGAACGAATGCGCCGAAGAGACTCGGACCCTGACTTGGAGCCAATGGTAAACATTTTACATACAACACTAACAACGCAAAACCATTCCGGTATCCAACACTCTCTACGGTAGTTGTTCTGTGTATTCTCCAGGATCAGGTTATACTAACGTTTAAACATTCTAATCGTAAATTACATCCATTTTGTTGTTCATGAGCGTAAGATGGATGTCTTTTTCAGTTTACTGAGTCAATGCCTGCCCCAACTCTGAGGATTACCTACCATACGCATTGGTTTACCATTTCAATATATATGGTGTATGTAATGATATGATCATCCATCTATTTGATTCATTTCTTTAGTTTCGAGTCGAAGATTGTTATGTATATTTTTGTCTCTATAACAAGAATCCTATAAATAATGATGTTTTACTGCTGTAAGTCAAAGTTTTCAAGCTTGAACGTTTATTAATTAAAATTATAGCTCTATAAGTGAAGAAATACACTCGGTGGCTGTCGTTGAGTTACGGGATATCTTGAATTGTTTCTGTCAGTACATACATCATACCAGTTTTGATCCTCAGTCAATTATTGCAAATGTTGTTAGTGTTGCCAAATACGCGAACATTTGACTGTTAGTGAAGCTTATTCTCAGTGTCATTCATTAACGAAGCATATTTTGAAAACATTTGGTATCCATAGATAAGTTAGACAAATTTTAGGTTCAGAGGAATGCGCGAAAACTTGATTAATAGTTGTTCATGTCTTACTCTCGTTTCCTATTCACTATAAAGTATGTAAGATTTACTCTTTCTTCTTGTTGTTTGATTTTCCATAAGATTCTTGGTTTATAAAAGGGTGGGCTGAAAAATTTTAAACCTCAACTTGAAGATGGCACATTAATGCTACGACTGTACATGCTTTGAATGATATTCATGGAACTTTCAGTTGTGTTCTAATAAAAAAAAAACTTAGCTACTCATATTCTCAGGGTCACAAAATAAACCAGACTTTAATTTCCGTAAGTGTATTTGAATCATCATATTGATATCTGATGATATAAGTAATTGTCGCACAGCAATTTAGAATCCAAAAAGGCTTAAATTTCTTATGTGTCATAATACTGGATTAGCTAATAATGACATTTTCCTGCCGAGGTCAAAAAATTTTCTACCCACCCTCGTGCATCATCACATTGCAGAGTGTGGGCATGGTATACTGATATATACACAATCACACTACATATAACAACTACGCAAATTTCCATAAATTTGCATTTTCTTGTGCAAGAGTGACAGCAATGTAAAAAGCTTTTGGATGTATCGAGTTTGAGCACTTAATGTCTTAATGCTTTCGATGTAACGAGATAATGGAAATTTGAAGGTTTAATGATTGCTAAGAAAGTAGTATTCTGTGCTTTCCAACGGTCCTCTTACACAAGAACGAAAAATGCGAACGTTACCGATAATTCTCAGATATTACGAAGTAACTTTATGGACGTTTTTATTATAATATATTTTGTTGGAAATTGTATTCTTCTTGTATTTGAGAATTTGCAAAGAAATAAGGCTTACTTTTTTAAACCAAAAAAACATCTATCTCCTTCGGGGTTTTGCAACTAACAAGTATTCCAAATTGAAGCTTTCAAGGTAGTTCTGTATATCCTGGTTTTAGAAGTTTGCTTCTATCGAAACTATCAAATAAGGAAAATAAGAACAGTTTTTTAGAATTTAACCGAGATTTGAAAACCTCTGCAGAGATAGTTAAATTCCTCAGGGTAAAAGCTTCCGAGCAGCAATTCATGTGGAGAATTCTAATCCTCCTTTTGTTTAGTTTGTATCCATAAATCCTGGAATTATAATTTCCTCCGCAAACGCAATATTGCTATTTTTAGTGAAATATGGTTTTGAGGTGTATTCATTATACTTTTCGCACAACCACAACTCTACCTTGTTTTATTAGTAGTGGATCTTTCTGAAACCTGGATCTATTTGCCCATTATTTTGCCTCTATTTATAGAATTAAATTTCTTCATCCGGTTCAAATGTATCTCCATAATGACAAACTAGAGCAATTAGAAGCTATGTGAACATAGGTTTGGCTCGTTTAAAATTAAGAAGTTTGTAATAAAATACTTGCAACTTATTGGTGTAAATGGAACTGAACAATTTTTATCGGAAAAAGTTCTCGCTATTTCCAAGGAGATTTGAATTATTAATAGAAATTGGAATAATCGATTTTCAGTTTTTAATCTGTAATTGGTGAACAAACTTTCAGATTCGAAATTTTTAAAGGTAAATGGAATAGACCTTGTATCACGCAAATTTTATAATATTCAACCAACTTTGTACGTCTCGAAATTATTATTTAAGATTATAAAATATGAGTTTCTGGGAGAAATCCTCTCTCTATTATTAAATAAGTGTAATATTAACATTGACATAAGAAAGTAAAAGTCAATATACAAAAATTATCAGTGTTTCCAGTTCACTGTACCACGTGCTACGGATCAAACCGTGTTAAATCTTCAAAGGCTTAAGTAAAATCGAATTTTTGCTAGAATTGTAATAAATTAAATGCGCAGCCTAAATAACTGACACGGAAAAGTCTCGAATGTTTCAGACGCTTGAAAGAAGAAGTATATAACAGCAAAACTGGCGCGCGAGTGACAATGCAGGACCTAGTTCCGTTTAAAGTTTAATTGCAATTCTCGGTTCAGAGCGGTTTGAAAAATGTTAATTCTGTCTGGTGACGTTGTGGAAATTAATTTAGTGCTCTAGTTGAGAGGTCAGTAGAAAATTACGGGATATCAACTGTTCAAGACGTTTTGTTGGAAAAACTGTTGAAAGAAAGGACCGTAATTTGTTGCATGTTGAATATAGAAAATAAATAATACAAAATATAGTTATTTAGAGTCCCAGATTGGTACTTTTTTGTACAATAAAAGAATTATGTAGGATCTATTTTCGAAAGCACGATGAACATTAAAGTATAATTTTTTTGTGATTGCATTAGCTTTTATCTGCTCAAGTTTGTCATGAGAGCTAATAATATAAAATTATTTTATTTTTTGTTTTTTAGGTTGTCGAATCGTTTTTATTCTATTTATAACAATTTCACATCTATAAATGCCCTCAATTTCAAGTTTTTCCACTAGATACGCTATCTATCCAATCACCTGAACCTTGTCATTTTCCGGGAAGTTTTTGCCTCTTGACATTTTCAATTACCTTGGAAAATAATTTCACTGTTAATAAAGTGGCAATTTGTTCGAAGTAAGCCATATTTCCTGGTCCAAATCACTGTTATACATGAAATGTGACACATGTACGAAATTGAATCGAGCACATCGGCAAAACGCGTGAGCGAGCGGACGAAATAGCGCAGTCAAGCGGGCGAACGTTTACCATTTGCCATTTTATACCTACTGCTTCAATCGAAATATCGACTGAAGGTGGTTTCACACCGTACGAATGCTGGAAGATTTGAAATGGGTCAGTTCAAACCGAAATCAAGATGGATTAGGAAGAATAATTTGTCACTGTAGAACTAAATTACTTTTTCAGTTTCTTTGAGTTATTTGGATGAATCTACTGATTTGAGATGTGATTCGGTCCAGAATAATTTGGTTTCAGAACTTGAGTGTTTTTGGATCAACAGGTCACATGATTGAACTTTTTTTGAAAACTGAAATTATAACTAAGCTAAGCCTATTATGTTTGGTGCTATTATTAAAAATGAAAGTCATACAGGGTGTTAAAAGAATAGAGTACCAAATTTTTGGTGTGAGTAGTATATTTCGTTCTATATTATTGCGTTAATCCGAAATTGTGCAGGGTAGAATTGATAAAAATATTTATCATAAATTTAGATTTCATTATTCGAGATAAAATGTTATTTGCTAATTAATCATATAAAATGATTAATGATGCTGTGGAAATATCGATTATGTACATCAAATGGGATTGAAATAGATCTAATCATATATTTTATATCTCTTTTCAACATGGAAAATTGCCAATTTATAGAAATGGTCCAATTTGATAAGAGTAAACATGTATTAGACTTATTCTGTCAGTCAAAATATGAAAAAAAAATTAACAATGCAGAAAAAGTGGTGAAACCAAATTGACATAAGTATGAATGTTACCGTGAATGTCTAAGTTTTCATTTCACGGTTTATTATTTAGTAAATAACGTTGAATAAGTTTGGACGAAGCTACGACGATTATTTGATTTTTTGATAACGCATAGTTCCATTTTGTGACACAAAAATTATATTTATTGGAAACTCAAAGAAAAAGTACGAGCTTATTTTAATTTATATTTTTAGCTATTCATTATGAACGCAATTGAATAAATAATGGAATGCAAACCAAGCCACGAATGTTAATGCGATTTTGGGTTTCGACAATATCTTATTTATCTTCCTCATGACTTTTTTTGTCTTTTGAATCATTTGTAACAATACCGGATGTTTTGGAGGAACGGGATATAATTGAAGAATGCGTTTCTGAGGTCGAAAAAAGTTCATATAATCGTAGGTCATCAAATGCTCCATATTCAAGGTTTAGCGTGTTAAAAAATATTTTTTTTCTAATAATGAGAATAAATTAAAGGATATTTGTTAAAATTTCGCCACCAGCTTCAAAGCATTTTGAAAATATATTCTTTAATTTATTCGTTTTATTGAAAAACATTTTTTTTTACATGCTGTACCTCGGAAATGATGTATTTACGATCTATGGATCCTATCAACCTTTGGAACGCATCCTTGAAATATCTCCTTTTTCTCTTGAAATACCTTGATTATTATCTTCCGCTAGAAACACCGGTATAAAGCCGAAAACTTAGAAAAAATGGGTAGTCTCGATATTGAAAGAAAATTTCCTGTAATTTTGGGTTGTACCTTATATACAGTGTGTAAATCAAAAAACGGATCATTGACTTTTAACATAGGAAATTAGTTTTTGTTCGCATTGCTTCCCAAATTACCTTAGATAAAAATACTTTTAATATAACGTTTAGAGGATTGAATTCTGCATCTAAATCAGTAATAATATTCCATTGAATAGCTTTATTTATCGAAATATTTGTGCTTAGCATTTCATAAATATTGTTCATTTGTAGTGATAGCCCTGAAATTGGAGCAAAACTACAAACAAATGAATATGATAGTTGAAACAGCATTCCTTGGCTATCATTACAGATGAGCAATATTTATAAAATGTTAAACAAGAATATTTCGGTACATAAACCTGTAAAATAAAATGTGATTACTGATTTAGACGCAGAATTTATTCCACTAAATGTAATATTAGAAGTTATTTTATATAACATAATTCGGGAAGCAATGCGAACGGAAAAACTGATTTTCCATGTTAAATGCCTATGGCCGGTTTTTTAATTTACAGACTGCATATCTTTTACCAACTATTTCCATGGATAGCAACAATAACTGGCATTATTACTAGTTACTCTAAGATACGGGAAATTTAGCATGGAAACAGCGATCCTAAGATTTTTACTGTGATTTTATGCATCTTTGGGAGTTCTTAAGTTTTTGTTTCGACAGTCTCCAGCTTTTTGATTTGAATATCCTCAGTGATTTATTCAAACCTGATGCGATCCCAAAGGATGAAACGTTTTATGAATATTTTTTTAAGGAATCATAAGTTCGTGATATTGAGTGGAAGAATCATTAGAAACTGTTGCTGACTACTGGACCTTGAGTTTTTCACAAATTGAAATATTCGGACATAATCACGTGTATTTGAATATGTTTTAATGTACATGATGTTGATCAAGTGATCAAACAGAAAGCTTGACTGTGGCTAGTCTCGTATTTTACCTCTGAACAAATGTAGATAGAAATGAAAATAACTCCACATTGTCTGCATAATTGGTTTTGAAGGCTTGCAGCTTCCCAATAAGGACGACTTTTGTGATCACATCAGATTTTATATATCAAAGTTTGTGGTAAAGTTCATAATTCATTTATATAGTTGCATTAAGTCATGAGGAAATCTTTATTGAATCGTAACAACTTTAAGGGATGCATGAAATCAGAAATATGTATGCAAGAGATAACTCTTAAAAGGCAATGAAAATTAGGGGTTGCGGTACTTATAATTAATTTTGATGGTAAAATTTCATTTTAAAGCACTCCAGACATTCACTGTAACATATACTAAATTAACACTCTGGGACTGAATCTTATTTCATGTGATAATTGGTCGAATTCTCGGTGTGTACTGACCACAGTGAGCATGTGTTCATCCCGCGACATGTTTCGTACTGTAGTTCCTTCGTTAATTTGATGTGTCCACCTATCCTGTTAGGGCACCGCAGATGAGGGCGGCCTGTTGCGAAAGGCGATAAGTAAGATCAGCACGGAATACAGGCTTCAGTTTGCATGGCCCCCAGGCCTAAATTCGCGCGCAGATTCGAATCAGGCCAAAGATGGGTCGCTACCACGAAAATCTCTGTCCATGGGAGCGATAAAACCGTCCGCGCAGTCCATGGTACACAAGAAACACAACGAGCTCGATACAAAGGATGGTAAAGAAGGATACAGTTTTCACACGATAGGATATTACGGGAAATAAATTTATAAAGTTTCACAACTAACGGAATCCAAAAGAAACATATTTTCCTACAGAATGCCGGAGGCCTACCTAAGATATCTCACAAATACTGGATTGAAAGAAATCTGTTCTAATGTTAATTATAAATAAGTTATGATTTCCACTAAAATTACAAAATTAAAATTAATATGGAATCGAATGATTGTGGTAACTAGGAAATTCCATCTTTGCGCGCAGGGTTATAAATTGCCGTCTTACTGGAGCCTCATGCTTGTTTGTTTTAGAACACAAACACTCTGTTGTCATCCTAAAGGAGCTACAGTAGATTCTACAAATACGCAATTTTTTAAATTTAATTTTAGAAGCTCAAAATTGTTTTTAAGTTCTTATAGGGCAAGATCTCAGGCCCGCTAGACGTTATTTATTTTCTGAGAAACAAAATGTGTGGAATAGAGTAGTGTTAGTATGAACTTTGATCATACGTATACTTGCTAGTTTGTGCCGACGGCCAATTTACAGATACGAGATTTTTAAGGTAGCTTTTTATTGAAGACGTTGACTTGTAAACGAATCATAGTAGATTTAGATTTGACGCGTAATCCTGAGAGTTACAGGAAATATATCTACGTCGAAATGCAAATTGAGAAAAAAATATTTTGATCTATTTATCATTATTTTGTAATATAAAAAAAATGATTTATATGCAATCCCAGGACATTAAGAATTGAGATGTGCCAAAAATATTTAACAGAGTATATGACAAATATTGACAGCGAAAAACTAGAAAATTATGGACTATTATGTCATATAGTATATAAATTTAATTCTAGTTTAGTTTATTTAGTTTATTTTTCAAAATACATCCTCTCATCCATTTATTAATAATTTTTTATTTATTCATATTCGTAACAACGGAAACAAAAAATATTGCTCGGTTTCATGCGTTACGTTAAAATGATTTTCCACTCCATATTTTCTAAGTCGATGTGATAGGATAACAAATTATTTTTTCCATTTTTAATTGAATTCCACATCAAAATTTTAATAACGAATATGGTCAAAGTTCAAGAAAGCTACATATTCGAGTATAATAATAAAGAATGCATGTGCAAGAATAGCGTGAGCATATAAATTATCCTGGTTCTCTGAGAAATGGAATTATTACTGAATACATGATTTTAAAATGAAATCTCATCTTCAGCTTCAAGTGGACATTAAAAGTAATGTATGGTGTTGAACTGTCAAAAACACTCAATGCGATAAAGTTATTCGTCTTTGTAATGTCCTAGCAGTGAAACTAAAAAAAACTCTGTTCATTTTTCATGATTTCACGCGACGTCTCCTTTTGACAAATCAAATAAGGAATATAACTTCAATTTGAGAGTCACACCTACTATAAGGATCGTCTTTATATTACATTACATGTATTTAGCTGGTTTGAAAAGGAGATTCAGAAGTTATCACAATTCCAAACTCGACTAGTGTAGTTATTTGAAAAAAAAAATCATGAGAAATCTTTTCCAAGGCATGCTGCTATTTTTCGAAAAAGGACGTACCGAAACGTGTACTTATTTTAACGATTAATGTTGAGATTTGGTAGTTTCCTACATACAATTAATTTTATACACCTCGGCTGTATCATTGTTTATACATAAAAAAACTGCAAATGTACTTGTACATATTAGATGATAAACATTTTTATTATTGTAGGTATTGAAATACAAGAATTCAGTCAAAAAATTTTTTTTATCTATTCTACTGATTTGGTCTCACCTGCCCCATCCTCAAGAGTGAAAAGAATTTCTGCGTTTAAAATTGAATAGCATATGTTCAATGATTATATGAAAAATATTGAGCTTAATTTGATAAGAATTAAAAAGTTTCTTCAAGTCAAAAAATATATAAAAATTTGTAACAACTACATAATGGTCGGTTGTTTCAAATTATTATATATTCTTTGACTTGAAAAACTTTGTAGTTACCATTAAAATAAAATCAATATTTTTTTATATCATCATTGAACATATAGTGTAAAATTTTTAGCGCAAAAATTATTTCTACTCCTAAGGATGGTCCGGTGGGAGCGAAAGTGTAGAGTAGAGAGAAAAATTAAAGTCTTCACTGGAATCTCGTGTTTTAATATCTTCATTAAAATTATGTAGTTTAAGAGAATTATCAGTTTGTGATAAAAATTCGATGAAAAGAATCATAATATCCTAGCGTGTGAAAACAGCGTTTGGCGTTAGAAAATATCAATAAAGTAATGATGTATCGATGTAGTTAGCGAACTAGAGCCTCTAGTGAATGACAGCACCGTCGTCAATGAGAAGAATATCAGAAATGAGAAATTTCCGCCGAAAGATCTCAACACTGAATACAAGAAAAAGTTCAGACCATTCTCACAATATGATTACTCAGAAACCGAAGGTCGGAATAAAGACGACAGCAAAATGGAACAGGAGACATTGATTGAAACTAAAGAAAATGGACCTAATCTTTTGTACGGGAAGATTCCTTCGGGATGGTTCAAAGAAGTTGTAGAGCTTCGTAAGAAAGCTGGGGAGTATAAGGTATGTAATTGGGTTATCCCACACAGATTCTCAAAATGGTTTTTATCAATTTATCACTTCTAACCATTGAAGGATTTTTCTCGACTAGAAGAATTGACGCTTTCAAAACTGTATTAATCATTTGATTCAAACGTTTTCCATCCGCATAAATATTCTTACCAGATTGAGACTTTTTGCGTTTTTAAAAGCTGTGATTAATTTTCTTTTGAAAGTGATTACCTTTTTGAAATTCTACAATTTTGAGAATTATCTATCTGTAATATGTTAAGTTATACTTGTTAAAATATCGGCAACAATTCAAATAGGTCAATAAAAGTTTATATAGGACTTTATAGTAGGAAATGAGCCAAAAAGCATGGGAATATAAGAAATTTTGAATCTTCTTCGTGAAACAGGATTATTCGAATAGGCATTGTCAACATCCAAAATATTTTTTTTTAATCAATCACTTCAAATCCTGAACACAGCAATAATTATGAAGAGTTGATAAATGACTACTCTTTCAAAAAAATATTTTTAATTCTATTTGACTATAGAAAAAACATTGTTAAAATATTAATTTTGGTCTGAGCTTCCATCTATTGCTTTCTAAAGCAAAAGTAGAAATACAAAAGATGTTCTATCTATTGGTGATCCAATTATTTAGAATTTGACAATTAGGATTTGTGGTAAGGGGTCACATGTCAGTAAAAAGCTTGAAATTACTTTTATTTGGACGTTTCGACGCCGAAACTAAACAAATCGATTCTAAAAGCCATGCTATGTCATGTATTTAAATCAATTTGATTTTTTTTCTGCCTTTAGCATCTAAATTGTCATGTTTTTCATTACAAAATTTAATTATAGACTACAACAATATACATAAGCTGATGATGGCGGACCGTTTCGGCGCCGAAACGTCCAAATAAAAGTTATTCCAAGTTTATAACTGATATATGATTCCTTGCCACGTATCCTGATTGACAAATTGAAAATCATATTCAACGAGTTCTTATTGTCAAAAGCAAAAAAAGCAATTTTTCTTGCGTTTTTGTGAAATTACTTTATGTCAACTTCGCTATTTCTATAGAACTGATTGGATTCTGAATATTGATTACTCACATTACCATTTGCAAAAGTAAACATATCGACAGAATTGTCGATATGAATTTTTAATGAATTTCATCATAACTTATTCATAGAATTTCGAATTGATTACAAAAAAACATTTTCTGTGCCATTTCTTTTTGCTTCAAGTTTTATCCAGCTTCAAACGTCATTGTGCGATGATGCAATATTTGAATTATTGTGATATTTTAGACAGTATAAGGTAATTAAGTACTCAAAGCACGCAGCTTCAAATCAAAATATATGCAATTAACAAGATGTGTAGACGGTATTTGTAGAATTACAAGCTTTTGTGTGTTGCATGAAATCTAGCACCTGAAATAAACACCCACAAATTTGATGGATACATCATTTATCACTTCTGACCAAGATAGGAATCGATACACTTGATACATGAATATAAAAAACTGCATGACGTCAAATCTTGACGCGAAAATTTTCTGTGCCTGTTTCTACGTTTTTTCTTCAAAAATAATTTGTCTTTAGGAATGTTATTTCCCATTTTTGATACAGGGTGGTGATTTTGTTTATTAAACATAGGAATTCAACATTTGAAATAATACAATAGGGATTTTAGAATTTCCTAATTATTTTAAAAGAAAATCAAATTTTGTATTTAGATCAGTGAGAAAAATCATGTTATTCAATTTCTGTCTTTAATACACATACATAAAAATTTTATTCACTAGCTTGAATACAAAATTTTGTGCTCTAAAAGTTCGGCTAGAAACTTTTCTTTCTAAAATGATAGCGAAGCAGCAAATTGCAAAAGTATTTTATATGTTATATAGGACTTCATACATAAACATCCTTTATATTATATATCACCTTAAAAATGTTGTTTGATTAGTATTTTTCGAGATATCGACGTTTTAAAAAAAATGAAATTTTCTGCTAAAAATCCATGATTTTCCATTTCTCTCTAGATATCTCAGAAAATATTAGGGATACACAATTGGCAATTACTACAGTTGATCGACCATACATTAGGCTATAAGTATTTCAAATTTCAAGAGAATCGAACAACAAATACAAATTTTATAGGGCAAAAACTTAAAATATATGAGTTCTGAAAAAAGATGACAAGGGGTACCCCTTGATAAAAAAAAAATGGGACAGTGAATCACGAAAGTTCCCTTAAAAATGCTATCCGATGAGTATTTTTGGAGATATCGACGTTTTCAAATAATTTAATTTTTTTGCTAGGAATTCATGATTATTTTTTCAATTTCTCTCTCAATTTTTTGTACTCATCCAATATAACATATCTTTTTTTTCAATTAATTGATTTCAACGATTCAATATCCAGCAGACTGATTAAAATTTGTTCTCTCGTCGACTTTATTTTGTAAATGTTCCAGTTTTCATTCGCCGACGTTATTTATCTTATTGTGATTTGATTGAAAGATGCTAGTAGTATACTTATTTAAGTTAATCAAGATCAGGTATTTTATCATTTGAAATACTATACATAGTTTCGAGGAAACTATAATATCGTAGGCATCCGTTGTATGCTTCAGGTGGTTATTGAAAATGTAATATCATCTCTTGAAATACTTTTTCTGTTTTTAGCATCGAGGTTGGGGCACGGAATTAGCTCCCGAACATATTTCTGAGCTCTACAACAAGCAAATAGAACTTTGGGAACAAGTTTCAAGAAGAAGTTCTCTTTCTGCTCTTTCGTTAGCGTCAACCACTCGAAAGTAAAATATATTCCTAGACGTAGCTTGCAGATAATGATTATTTATTGTTGCTCATGTTTAAGACCTTATACTAAAGAGGAAAAGGAAGAGGAGAATAATAAAAAGAGCTCTCCATCGAAGGCTGTTACTAACGCTAGAAATGTTTCCTACAGAAAAGGAAGAGATAGTATAGATAATTCTACTAGAGCTGTAAAGGAAATTATTCGACATCATCTTGAGAGGACTACTGGAGGGTCAGGTTCGTACTTTTTTATAATGGTATATGAGCAGTGGTAGGGCAGAATTCGATAGACAATGTAAATATTTGGATACATTTCTTTCAAGTTGTTTTCCATTATGTTCTGAAACAGTTCTTTCACATCTTTAAAGAAATCTGGTACATTTAGGATTATACAATTCGTGAGATTGAAAGTCACTACTTTCACCCACTCGCAGAACTGTGTGTAAATTTTGAAAGTTTTTTTATTATTTGCTCTTCCCAAAATCACAAATATTGCTTAATTTCTAAAATATCCTGCAATTTGTATATTCTATGATAAAATATATCAAGAAGAATCGATTCTGATAGTTTTTGTTGTTATAAACATCATAAGGATGTTACGATCGCACGCTGTATTACTTGAGTAACGGACGGAGGAGAGAATAGCCGAATCAGAAGCACACACTGTTTGACTCTGTATCTCCTAAACGAATTGAGATAATTGAAGTCTGTAAAAAAGATTGTATTCTGCAAGATTCATTCTAATAATGTAATAAGAATTATTATTGGGATATCTCAATAAATACAAATACCATTACCTGCTAAATAATATTTAGAGTTTGTAGCTGTAACCGACAAGATATTTAACAGACTTTTCTTGATTATAATATTGATAATTTCATTTAAATATTCGGAAATAGGCGGGCTGTGGAAGAAAAATTGTACAGCATTTCATAATCTACTCAACTCCATTTTCATAACAAAATTAAATTTTCCAGCTTAAAATTCGGCTTTGGAAATTATAATTTCCATTTAGATATCTTTGTTGTAGAGTGATGAGGATTTATTGAGAATTTAAAGATTTTGAACTAAGGGTACTTGAATTTGATTTTGGACCTAGCAGCTATGATAATAACAAATGACAATCGCAAGAAAGTATTCAAGCTGGAAATTAGGATGGAAATTAATTCTATTACTATTACACTTGAAGAGTATGTGTGTGTGTCTGAATGTGTGTTTATCCATTGATCTCATACTCAAACCGTTGGACCGATTTACCTCGAAATTTATACTTGAGGGTTCGAATTTTCCAATGAGAGTATAAAAATGTGTAGCAAAATTTAACGTTACGTTGCTCTTCGGATGTCTTATCGACAAAATCTACATATTAGACCAAATTTGATGGCACTGTCTACAGGTCTACACCCTGTGAAGTAACGGCAAGTAAATTATATCAGGTTTTAGCGATCAATAATGTTGAAAATCTCTGGCCTAGATTTCTAGAGATTAACCACTCAATCTAAATTTCTTCTCAAAGCGAATTGCTTCTATTTCACACCCGGTGTTGAATAAATCATGATTTGTACAGACATTTCATTACCATTCTATGGAAATGCTATAAATCTTTTTGGAACGAAATCAAGAATAGTTGAAAGGATATAAATAAAAGGCTTAGAGGTGCATTCATTAATGATTTAATTTAATTCTAATAGATTATTTCCAGTGAAACAAGAATGTCATTCATCAGAACTTGCTGATGACGAGTAATATTATTTTACTTGAAACGTCCAATTTAGATTAAATTGAATCATTGACTTATTTATATCCTTTCAATTCAGAGTCCTTCCAAATTGTATTCCAGAAGATGAAGACTACAAAAGTAGTTTCAAATTTAAAAATACTCATTTAGGTACACAAATATTACTAGTATTGCACAATTTCTTGCCAGAAGTCAGAATCTCTTCAAGAAAGTCCAGATTTGTGTCCTAATTATTTCTTAGTTTTTGGCACAGCTGATGATTCAAAATAAAACCGTTTAATTGAGTAGTTTTTTTGTTATACAATTAAAGAAAATTGGTTTGAATCGCAAATTTACAGTTTTGTTGTCTTTGTATAGCTTTACGAAGGGCCATACAAATTTGATGACCCGAAATCAATCAGAGAAAATGAAGTTTGTCATTCATTGTCTGAGCAGCCTGTATACTCATTTGATAATTTATTTATATGAAAAATTTGTATGTAGTGTGAGCGTTTATTAATCATGTCTTTTTTTAGAGTACGATGGGCTAATTTTATCACCAACCCGAGAAAAATTAGAACCAACTATTCCTAAACGTAACGAGGATCATAGAGACTTATCAAAGGAAAATCAACAAAGATCTAGCCCTAAAAAAGATTCTCCTCAGAAATCAAAACGAGCAACGACTAAAACAAATGGTACGAAGCCTGCTTTAAGAACTAGTAAGTAGGTTTTCTTATTTTTAAGACAGGCAACAGACGCATCAGTGAAACGAAACATTACACCATAAAGACGGTAACACATTCAATCAAAATTTTTATTCCTTAAATCTTTAGATTAGTAGAAATAGATAGAATTTGCTTGAATATATCTCATCATTTTCATAATTTTTTTTTTACGTAAGAGAAATGTTCGACTATATATTAAAAAAAAATATTAATTTATTTCAAGGTTGACTGATGAGTAAATCACTCTATAATGGAAAGAGATATTTGAAAAATGCAAGTTTAATATAATTCTATGAAACTATGATAGTCATTTTCAATTTTGGAATAACATTATATTTGAAGTGTATTTTTAATTATCAATCTTACCTTGTTCACGAACTAGAAGCCTCTGACAGACGGGCAGACGACACAGAAAAACAAATGGGTCCCGCTGGATTCCAGGGGTGCAAAATTCTGGAAAGAATATAAAATTACAATATAGTTAACAATTGGAGCTCTATGATTCCCATCTTCATTCAGGGATCTACAATTTCAAAATTTTCTCTTAAATGAGGCTTTCATTGGAATTTAAACTCTTCTCGTATTTTTCAAATAACTTATTTTGATCTTGAGATAACTGGAAAAAAAATTTGCAAGTGATTCTTATCAGCTCCTTGTCGATGAATATATTCAAAATACAGAGTTATTTTCAAATTTTCAATGAATTGCACTTTTTTTTATCACATAATGCACTATCACTCATTACACATATTACGTGCGAAAATATGATTACCTATAAGTCAATTTGGAAAGTGTCCTGCGATGTATTTCATAAGATGATGATTGTGGTCATCAACTTTATGATATGGACTCACAATTTCAAGGAGAAGTTCCAAAGTTTTAGGCTATAGAATTTTTGTATAGATGAAGGTCCATAAAATCAGAATATGAAAAGATAAATTCGAAATTATAAAAATTTGAAAGAATGTGCTATGCATGTCATCCCCTTAATTCGACCCTCTAGAATCCGAATCTGCAGTCCAAATTCAAATCGGAGCTCTAGTTCTCGCATAATTCGCATTTTATTTGTCGTTTTTAGGCCAATCCCAAGACATATTTATTAGTTCATTTAACATTATAATTGGGTATTTGAAGGGATGAAAAGTATATTTTCGTATGAATCAAGATCCATACAACCAGAATATGGAGAGATAAATTCAAATTTTTCAATTGTTTTTAGAATATGTGCCCTTTAATAATTTGAGGGGATGTTTCATCCCTTAAATATTCTTTAAATATTGATTTGATTCTATTTATCATAGAATAGATTCTTAGAAAGTCTATGTATAAAATTTGAACGAAATCAGAGTAAAAGTCTCTTTTTGCTTGAAAAAATATCAAGCCTATAGCCCACGATTTTGAAAGAAATTATAAAAATTTGAAAAAATGTGCTATGCATGTCATCCCCTTAATTCGACCCTCTAGAATCCGAATCTGCAATCCAAATTCAAATCGGAGCTCTAGTTCTCGCATAATTCGCATGTTATTTGTCGTTTTTAGGCCAATCCCAAGACATATTTATTAGTTCATTTAACATTATAATTGGGTATTTTAAAGGATGAAAAGTATATTTTCGTATAGATCAAGATCCATACAATCAGAATATGGAGAGATAAATTCAAATTTTTCAATTGTTTACAGAATATGTGCCCTTTAATAATTTGAGGGGATGTTTCATCCCTTGAATATTCTTTAAAAATTGATTTGATTCTATTTATCATAGAATAGATTCTTAGAGAGTCTATGTATAAAATTTGAACAAAATCAGAGAAAAAGTCTCTTTTTGCTTGAAGAAATACCAAGCCTATAGCCCACGATTTTGAAAGAAATTATAAAAATTTGAAAAAATGTGCTATGCATGTCATCCCCTTAATTCGACCCTCTAGAATCCGAATCTGCAATCCAAATTCAAATCGGAGCTCTAGTTCTCGCATAATTCGCATTTTATTTGTCGTTTTTAGGCCAATCCCAACACATATTTATTAGTTCATTTAACATCATAATTGGGTATTTTAAGGGATGAAAAGTATATTTTCGTATAGATCAAGATCCATACAATCAGAATATGGATAGATAAAATCAAATTTTTCAATTGTTTTCAGAATATGTGCCCTTTAATAATTTGAGGGGATGTTTCATCCCTTAAATATTCTTTAAAAATTGATTTGATTCTATTTATCATAGAATAGTTTCTTAGAGAGTCTATGTATAAAATTTGAACAAAATCAGAGAAAAAGTCTCTTTTTGCTTGGAAAAATACCAAGCCTATAGCCCACGATTTTGAAAGAAATTATAGAAATTTGAAAAAATGTGCTATGCATGTCATCCCCTTAATTCGACCCTCTAGAATCCGAATCTGCAATCCAAATTCAAATCGGTGCTTTAGTTCTCGCGTAATTCGCATTTTATTTGTCGTTTTTAGGCCAATCCCAAGACATATTTATTAGTTCATTTAACATTATATTCGGTTATTTTAAGGGATGAAAAGTATATTTTCGTATAGATCAAGATCCATACAATCAGAATATGGAGAAATAAATTCGAATTTTTCAATTATTTTCAGAATATGTGCCCTTTAATAATCTGAGGGGATGTTTCATCCCTTAAATATTCTTTAAAAATTGATTTGATTCTATTTATCATAGAATAGATTCTTAGAGAGTCTATGTATAAAATTTGAACAAAATCAGAGAAAAAGTCTCTTTTTGCTTGAAAAAATACCAAGCCTATAGCCCACGATTTTGAAAGAAATTATAAAAATTTGAAAAAATGTGCTATGCATGTCATCCCCTTAATTCGACCCTCTAGAATCCGAATCTGCAATCCAAATTCAAATCGGAGCTCTAGTTCTCGCATAATTCGCATGTTATTTGTCGTTTTTAGGCCAATCCCAAGACATATCTATGAGTTCATTTGACATTATAATTGGGTATTTTAAGGGATGAAAAGTATATTTTCGTATAGATCAAGATCCATACAATCAGAATATGGATAGATAAAATCAAATTTTTCAATTGTTTTCAGAATATGTGCCCTTTAATAATTTGAGGGAATGTTTCATCCCTTAAATATCCTTTAAAAATTGATTTGATTCTATTTATCATAGAATAGATTCTTAGAGAGTCTATGTATAAAATTTGAACAAAATCAGAGAAAAAGTCTCTTTTTGCTTGGAAAATTCCAACCCTATAGCCCACGATTTTGAAAGAAATTATAGAAATTTGAAAAAATGTGCTATGCATGTCATCCCCTTAATTCGACCCTCTAGAATCCGAATCTGCAATCCAAATTCAAATCGGAGCTCTAGTTCTCGCATAATTCGCATTTTATTTGTCGTTTTTAGGCCAATCCCAAGACATATTTATTAGTTCATTTAACATTATAATTGGGTATTTTAAGGGATGAAAAGTATATTTTCGTATAGATCGAGATCCATACAATCAGAATATGGAGAGATAAATTCAAATTTTTCAATTGTTTTTAGAATATGTGCCCTTTAATAATTTGAGGGGATGTTTCATCCCTTAAATATTCTTTAAAAATTGATTTGATTCTATTTATCATAGAATAGATTCTAAGAGAGTCTATGTATAAAATTTGAACAAAATCAGAGAAAAAGTCCCTTTTTGCTTGAAAAAATACCAAGCCTATAGCCCACGATTTTGAAAGAAATTATAAAAATTTGGAAAAAATGTGCTATGCATGTCATCCCCTTAATTCGACCCTCTAGAATCCGAATCTGCAATCCAAATTCAAATCGGAGCTCTAGTTCTCGCATAATTCGCATTTTATTTGTCGTTTTTAGGCCAATCCCAAGACATATTTATTAGTTCATTTAACATTATAATTGGGTATTTTAGGGATGAAAAGTATATTGTCGTATAGATCAAGATCCATACAACCAGAATATGGAGAGATAAATTCAAATTTTTCAATTGTTTTTAGAATTTGTGCCCTTTAATAATCTGAGGGGATGTTTCATCCCTTAAATATTCTTTAAAAATTGATTTGATTCTATTTATCATAGAATAGATTCTTAGAGAGTCTATATATAAAATTTGAACAAAATCAGAGGAAAAGTCTCTTTTTGCTTGAAAAAATACCAAGCCTATAAGCCCACGATTTTGGAAGAAATTATAAAAATTTGAAAAAATGTGCTATGCATGTCATCCCCTTAATTCGACCCTCTAGAATCCGAATCTGCAATCCAAATTCAAATCGGAGCTCTAGTTCTCGCATAATTCGCATTTTATTTGTCGTTTTTAGGCCAATCCCAAGACATATTTATTAGTTCATTTAACATTATAATTGGGTATTTTAAGGGATAAAAAGTATATTTTCGTATAGATCAAGATCCATACAATCAGGATATGGAGAGATAAATTCAAATTTTTCAATTGTTTTCAGAATATGTGCCCTTTAATAATTTGAGGGGATGTTTCATCCCTCAAATATTCTTTAAAAATTGATTTAATTCTATTTATCATAGAATAGATTCTTAGAGAGTCTATATATAAAATTTGAACAAAATCAGAGAAAAAGTCTCTTTTTGCTTGAAAAAACACCAAGCCTATAGCCCACGATTTTGAAAGAAATTATAAAAATTTGAAAAAATGTGCTATGCATGTCATCCCCTTAATTCGACCCTCTAGAATCCGAATCTGTAATCCAAATTCAAATCGGAGCTCTAGTTCTCGCATAATTCGCATTTTATTTGTCGTTTTTAGGCCAATCCCAAGACATATTTATTAGTTCATTTAACATTATATTTGGGTATTTTAAGGGATGAAAAGTATATTTTCGTATTGATCAAGATCCATACAAACAGAATATGGAGAGATAAATTCAAATTTTTCAATTGTTTTTAGAATATGTGCCCTTTAATAATTCGAGGGGAAGTTTCATCCCTTAAATATTCTTTAAATATTGATTTGATTCTATTTATCATAGGATAGATTCTTAGAAAGTCTATGTATAAAATTTGAACAAAATCAGAGTAAAAGTCTCTTTTTGCTTGAAAAAATATCAAGCCTATAGCCCACGATTTTGAAAGAGATTATAAAAATTTGAAAAAATGTGCTATGCATGTCATCCCCTTAATTCGACCCTCTAGAATCCGAATCTGCAATCCAAATTCAAATCGGAGCTCTAGTTCTCGCATAATTCGCATTTTATTTGTCGTTTTTAGGCCAATCCCAAGACATATTTATTGGTTCACTTAACATTATAATTGGGTATTTTAAGGGATGAAAAGTATATTTTCGTATAGATCAAGATCCATACAATCAGAATATGGAGAGATAAATTCAAATTTTTCAATTGTTTTCAGAATATGTGCCCTTTAATAATTTGAGGGGATGTTTCATCCCTCAAATATTCTTTAAAAATTGATTTGATTCTATTTATCATAGAATAGATTCCTAGAGAGTCTATATATAAAATTTGAACAAAATCAGAGAAAAAGTCTCTTTTTGCTTGAAAAAATACCAAGCCTATAGCCCACGATTTTGAAAGAAATTATAAAAATTTGAAAAAATGTGCTATGCATGTCATCCCCTTAATTCGACCCTCTAGAATCCGAATCTGCAATCTAAATTCAAATCGGAGCTCTAGTTCTCGCATAATTCGCATGTTATTTGTCATTTTTAGGCCAATCCCAAGACATATTTATTAGTTCATTTAACATTATATTTGGGTATTTTAAGGGATGAAAAGTATATTTTCGTATAGATCAAGGTCCATACAATCAGAATATGGAGAGATAAATTCAAATTTTTCAATTGTTTCCAGAATATGTGCCCTTTAATAATTTGAGGGGATGTTTCATCCCTTAAATATTCTTTAAAAATTGATTTGATTCTATTTATCATAGAATAGATTCTTAGAGAGTCTATGTATAAAATTTGAACAAAATCAGAGAAAAAGTCTCTTTTTGCTTGAAAAAATACCAAGCCTATAGCCCACGATTTTGAAAGAAATTATAAAAATTTGAAAAAATGTGCTATGCATGTCATCCTCTTAATTCGACCCTCTAGAATCCGAATCTGCAATCCAAATTCAAATCGGAGTTCTAGTTCTCGCATAATTCGCATTTTATTTGTCGTTTTTAGGCCAATCCCAAGACATATTTATTAGTTCATTTAACATTATAATTGGGTATTTCAAGGGATGAAGAGTATATTTTCGTATAGATTAAGATCCATACAATCAGAATATGGAGAGATAAATTCAAAATTTTCAATTGTTTTCAGAATATGTGCCCTTTAATAATTTGAGGGGATGTTTCATCCCTTAAATATTCTTTAAAAATTGATTTAATTCTATTTATCATAGAATAGATTCTTAGAGAGTCTATGTATAAAATTTGAACAAAATCAGAGAAAAAGTCTCTTTTTGCTTGAAAAAATACCAAGCCTATTATAGCCCACGATTTTGAAAGAAATTATAAAAATTTGAAAAAAATGTGCTATGCATGTCATCCCCTAATTCGACCCTCTAGAATCCGAATCTGCAATCCAAATTCAAATCGGAGCTCTAATTCTCGCATAATTCGCATTTTATTTGTCGTTTTTAGGCCAATCCCAAGACATATTTATTAGTTCATTTAACATTATAATTGGGTATTTTAGGGATGAAAAGTATATTTTCGTATAGATCAAGATCCATACAACCAGAATATGGAGAGATAATTTCAAATTTTTCAATTGTTTTTAGAATTTGTGCCCTTTAATAATCTGAGGGGATGTTTCATCCCTTAAATATTCTTTAAAAATTGATTTGATTCTATTTATCATAGAATAGATTCTTAGAGAGTCTATATATAAAATTTGAACAAAATCAGAGGAAAAGTCTCTTTTTGCTTGAAAAAATACCAAGCCTATAAGCCCACGATTTTGGAAGAAATTATAAAAATTTGAAAAAATGTGCTATGCATGTCATCCCCTTAATTCGACCCTCTAGAATCCGAATCTGCAATCCAAATTCAAATCGGAGCTCTAGTTCTCGCATAGTTCGCATTTTATTTGTCGTTTTTAGGCCAATCCCAAGACATATTTATTAGTTCATTTAACATTATAATTGGGTATTTTAAGGGATGAAAAGTATATTTTCGTATAGATCAAGATCCATACAATCAGAATATGGAGAGATAAATTCAAATTTTTCAATTGTTTTCAGAATATGTGCCCTTTAATAATTTGAGGGGATGTTTCATCCCTCAAATATTCTTTAAAAATTGATTTGATTCTATTTATCATAGAATAGATTCTTAGAGAGTCTATGTATAAAATTTGAACAAAATCAGAGAAAAAGTCTCTTTTTGCTTGAAGAAATACCAAGCCTATAGCCCACGATTTTGAAAGAAATTATAAAAATTTGAAAAAATGTGCTATGCATGTCATCCCCTTAATTCGACCCTCTAGAATCCGAATCTGCAATCCAAATTCAAATCGGAGCTCTAGTTCTCGCATAATTCGCATTTTATTTGTCGTTTTTAGGCCAATCCCAAGACATATTTATTAGTTCATTTAACATTATAATTGGGTATTTTAAGGGATGAAAAGTATATTTTCGTATAGATCAAGATCCATACAATCAGAATATGAACAGATAAAATCAAATTTTTCAATTGTTTTCAGAATATGTGCCCTTTAATAATTTGAGGAGATGTTTCATCCCTTAAATATTCTTAAAAAATTGATTTGATTCTATTTATCATAGAAAAGATTCTTAGAGAGTCTATGTATAAAATTTGAACAAAATCAGAGGAAAAGTCTCTTTTTGCTTGAAAAAATACCAAGCCTATAGCCCACGATTTTGAAAGAAATAATAAAAATTTGAAAAAATGTGCTATGCATGTCACCCCCTTAATTTGACCCTCTAGAATCCGAATCTGCAATCCAAATTCAAATCGGAGCTCTAGTCATCACATAATTCGCATTTTATTTGTCGTTTTTGGGCCAATCCCAAGACATATTTATTAGTTCATTTAACATTATAATTGGGTATTTTAAGGGATGAAAAGTATATTTTCGTATAGATCAAGATCCATACAATCAGAATATGGAGAGAAAAATTCAAATTTTTCAATTGTTTTCAGAATATGAGCCCTTTAATAATTTGAGGGGATGTTTCATCCCTTAAATATTCTTTAAAAATTGATTTGATTCTATTTATCATAGAATAGATTCTTACAGAGTCTATATTTAAAATTTGAACAAAATAAGAGAAAAAGTCTCTTTTTGCTTAAAAAAATACCAAGGCTATTATAGCCCACGATTTTGAAAGAAATTATAAAAATTTGAAAAAATGTGCTATGCATGTCATCCCTTTAATTCGACCCTCTAGAATCCGAATCTGCAATCCAAATTCAAATCGGAGCTCTAGTTCTCGCATAATTCGCATTTTATTTGTCGTTTTTAGGCCAACCCCAAGACATATTCATTAGTTCATTTAACATTATAATTGGGTATTTTAAGGGATGAAAAGTATATTTTCGTATAGATCAAGGTCCATTCAATCAGAGTATGAACAGATAAATTCAAATATTTCTACGGTTTCCATAATATGTGGCCTTTAATAATTTGAGGGGATGTTTCGTCTCTTAAATATTTAAATATTCCAAATAGAAAATTGAGAGTGTTTCTATATTCTGAAAGGTATTGTTGAGTTCCAAAAATATCCTGGGATACTTTCCAAATGATATCTCTGTTTTTTGTTGGGCGATTGACCATTATTTTTGTCTTAGTTCGATCTCAAAGCGTGGGTCCGACTGAAGTGACTGAAAAAAGCTCCCCAAAACGTTTATCTCGTTCGACAACTGTTCGACAACAAAAGACTCCTAGAGATTCAACAAGTTCACCTCCTTCGAGCACGGTACGACGTCCCAGACCATGTAAGTCTAAAAAAAATTAGCTGCATTCGCTTAATTTCGTATTGACGTCAAAGATTTGTTTCGATGTGTCACGCGGTCGGCATGTCACTTTGTTAGAGTATCACTGTCAAAGTGTCACTTTGGTGGAGTGCCATCTTGTTGAGTGTCGTACTATGTTGGAGCCGACATTTTTCCTTCTTTTTTTTTTTTGCTTTTGTTACTGATTGATCAACCTGTACGATAAATAAATATAACATTCCAATGTAATGATATGAGTGACATACAGTTTTTCAACAAGATGGCACATCTATAATGTAGATGCTGACCGCTTGACACACACTTTCCAATGAATCGAGTATAATGATATTTTTCAAATCTGTATCTTATCTTAACTAAAACTTTTCTGTGCCTTTGTATACCGTATTAGCCGCAACTAATTACGTAAACGTAATATCTATACGGTAATATATGAATACTACCAAATGATGCACGATTTCGTTGCGTAGATGATGACTACTGAATATTTAATACTGGAACTAGATTTCTTAATATTAGTATTAGACAGCTATAGATGTTATGGACAATTGCTTGAATATACAAGATGTCAATGCAGTTTTGGATTTGGGATGATTTTTTAGTTCCATGTCTCGAATTCAGGTTGACATTTTGTATGTAATTTGAGATTTGTCTGTAACATAAATATCTTTTGTATATAAAATTTCTCAAGTACATATATTGAAAATGTAATCTGATATTACTAAGTAATTTATTAACAAGCATGTTTTAGAAGTAAACTTATATATGGTGTTTCCCAAACTAATCGTTTTTATATTTTAAAGATCATTCTAGAAGTTCTGAAGCCTCACTACGAATTTACGAGGATAGTTCGAAAAGCTCTCGGCCTGATATAGAAAACGTAAGATTTCGGGGATTTTTTAAAAACAGTTCTACATAATTTCCTCGCAATTCAATACATTTAATCCAACGATGTTCTTACTTTTTTATACCATCAGAATAATAAGATGTGTACAAGTCTACAGAATAAGCGTTCTTCTCAGCTTCGACCTCTTCATTCGTAATGAATTTTGGCCTCCCTAGCCACTTTTTCAAGTTGGGCAAAAAAAAATCGTTGGGAATCAAATCTGGCGAATGTGGCAAGTGGAAGCACTTGAATTGAAGTTGCATCATTCAATTCGTCCAGTAATGAAGAGAAGTGTTTAATATCAATTCTTGTGAGCACCGCGTTGTCACACCTTTTCTTTTTGATTGAATTTTGAGAAACCAATCTACCTCGTAATATTTCTTGGATCGTGATCAATACTTTGGGAAATGCTAATCTATACTGCAGTATTCGTATTAATAAACTATCTCTAATGTACAAACAATACAATTGATATTTACAGACACTAAATACGAAAACAATATCTTATATTACCTCAAAAATAAATTTGATTGATCATTTGAAAAATTATCACAATAGGCAAAGTGATATAAAAAATTTGCAAACTGATAATAAATTCCTTTTTGTTTATAGGGACTACAATGGCAACTGGACTGATCAATCAGTTTTAGTTTTCCAGTAATAATTCATCTCTAGTTAAAATCCTGAATCATGAAATTAAAGTCTCAGTTTTCATACTTGAAATTGGGTTCACTTCAGACAAGTAACAAGATATCCTATAAACATCAATTCGACTTGTTCAAATTGAGGAGTTACTAACTCTTGGAAGTACCAAATTTTGATTTATTGTAAATTCTGAATCGGTGTTCCGAAAGTCAAAACCTTTTTAGTAGCTAGTTTCGTCACTACAGACATTAAAATTAGTGATAAAAAGTGTTTTTTGTGATGGAGCTATCCGTTTTTTTCCCCATGTTACATGAAAATTTCACCACCAGGTATAAAAAAAAAAAGGAAAAAGCATTAGAATGGAAAAGTTCATTGTATTCCCTATGCTACATGGAAAAGTGAATAATCGGTATAATAATATTAAAAAATATTACCTTGATTATTTTATTTGAATTTGTATAAAAATTTGGAATATTTTTCTTGTGACAAAATGGTTGAATTTTTAGAAAATACGAATATTGAGAAGTGTTGTTCCAACTTTATATAAAACGAGAGAAAAAAAAATACACAAACACATCTAGAACTAGAAACTGTAAATACCACAAAACTTACACTCTGTAAAGTGTTAAAATTGTGTGCCAAGTATCGTTAGAGACGAAAAGCATGGTTCAAAACTACATGCATGTTTTGATGTCCTTGACGGTAATTCGTCCTTCAAATATGTCCTTGCTTGACAAGATAGAATTTTTGTACATTGTATTCTATCGTCGTTTTCGTACGTATCTACATTTTCATTATAGAAAAATCATTCTTGCTTGTAGTTATCTTTATCTGTATACTCTTTGCGATAGTGTTTCAAAACTTAGCGCATTAGATTTTTGATTAATAGAAAACTAGATGCATCTAAATTTTTTTTCGGGATTATTTATGTATTAATCCAAAATAAGTGTACATATTTTGTAAATTTGTGAATATATTCTTACAATCAATTTATTTTCATGAAATGTTTTCCAATATATGGCTTATTGAATAGAAATTAATTCTTTTCTAAGCCTAATAGATTTGCATGACATGATAGAAATTGATTTTGTGAGCCAACTGGATTCATCATCATCAGTAGAAAATCTTGAAGGAGAAGTTAGGATTATTATTGAAAATACGAACATTAGGATCAAAAGACAATTTCAAGAATTGTTTTCTACCATTTACTCAACTTTTTCCAAGTTTTCAGAAATTGTTTTGACCAATGACACATGTGAATCATGTTGATGGTCAAAGATAGTTCTAAAAAATATCAATAATTGTGTAATCATAAATTTTTCCATGTATTTAAAAAAATTGTGTAATTGTCTTAAAACACTGGTCCTTGAACACCACAGCAAAAACAATTTTTAGAAGCTTATAGGAAAATGAGAGTACACAATAATAAATAATATTTATTATACTTTTGTCTAAAATTTTTGAGAATTTTATTTGTAAGAAAATGTGATTGGCTAAAGACAATTATATGACAGAGTTTTCCTTTAGGTTTTCAGGAATTATGTTCAACTATTGGCATGATTCTCAAATATAATCTAAATTTTATCCTTTTGGATTTTCTGTTGATGTTCAGAACCAACAAAGGCTCAATATTGGCTAGCTTTCAAACCAAGTATAAAATTATGTATGAATAACTCAAATATTTGTGAAAAATAAGCGGTTTTTTACAAGATATTTTTGTTTTATTAATTGAGTTAAATAAAAAAAATGATCAAAAAAGCGCAAAGAATAGTAACAATAATTTATAATTACATTATTGAATACACGCTTATCATATTAGAATTTTTACTGGCACATATCATTGCTACTAATTCATAAACCCATAACAAATGCAATCTTAGACCAATTTCAATTTTTCAATTTGCGTAGGTAGTACAGGATTATTCTGAAAATCATCATTTCAATTGTCTATAGTTTTTATTACTTATATCTTTCGGAACAAAAAATAAGTAAAAGAATAAACAATTATTTATCAGAAAAATATATGAGGTCTTCTCATTTTATTAATAATTTAAGTTGATAGCACATTTTTTCAAAAAAGAAACGATCCTTTCCATTTTTATGGGAAATTTCAACATAAATTCGTAGAGCTAATAATATCTGTAAGATAAAATGTAAAACTCATTTTTTCTTTCTAATGATCGTTTGCTAGAACATAAAAAGAAAAAGAAAGAGACTGAAAAAGTATATTTGTTATTGGTAATAATCTTTTATTCTAATTTTCATTGAGAAATCTCCGAGACTTTTGTTGATTTCATTGAATGTGCTATATCTACGTGAATTTTAACAATAGTTTAGTATGCTATATTCATGAGCTAATAATTTGTGAAGCATTTTAATTGCTGCAAAGATATTTTGAAGATTAAATATTTGGACATTCGAAATAAATATCCAAATTTAGAGTAGTTGGACTATATAGCAATAAATTGCAAAGCAAATATCTCTACTTGAATGAAAAAAAATCCAATGGCAGTTGCACGTCAAGATCCTGGTCCTAATCATTAGATATTGTATTAGAGATACATTTGGAAATCCTGTGGATGTGTTTGTGACAAAAATGTCGTAGAGAACGAAAATTTTGTACAGCCAAAGACATTGAAGCTGCAAACACATTTTTTTCACTAATTATTCAATAGAAATGCGTCAGAAGCAAACTTTTTTATGGAGTGCAGCTGTCAACGAGAAAATGAGACCTATTATTCGTTTTGATGAAATAAAAACTATGGAGACTTGAATAGTGGTTTTCGAAGATATAATCCTGTTTTAGAGATATTTGTATGAAGTCACCACTTTTGATATTATTAGTGTGAAGTCGTCCTCATCCACCGAAGTGAAAATGCACAACCGCTTTTAGTGTGTAGTCAAATGTTTGTTTGGCGCATTCACATATTTTTATCATTAATTTAATTTTTCAATTTTTCTAGCATCCCTGAACACCACTGCCTTCTCCCGATCTAAATGTAGTTCAGTTCCTCCTAAAAGCGCACCTTTGGAGGACCGTTTGTCTAATACAAAGACAAACAAATCTAAAGACTATTGCACGGGCACTTCTAGTGCCAGGGGGCAAAGTAAATTCTCCGGTAAGTTAAAAAAAATAAGTGCGACGAATATTCAAAAAAATAACTAGTGTGCATGTGTTGCTGGAAGCATGCTCCCATCATTGCAATTGTCGAAATGCTACAGCATAATTTGCATCGCATATTGTTAGTTTTAGCGATTCTTGGCACATATAAAGCTATGTAAATCTTTCATGTTTAATATGCGATAGGTACCGAAATCAAAACGAACGATGAATATTTTAATAAATTGTCAAACTCCAATTGGCTAGATATACTAGGAAAACATTGTTTTAGGTAAGGTTTGTATTAACGAACGTCTCCTTTTCACATACGAAATAATTTTAATGGACCAAATAAATAACTGAAATAGTTTATTTGGTGGAATTGATGTATTATATATTTGAGCTATTGTCGCTTCGGTAATACAATGATACCTTCACTAGAAAAAAATTATATCGTACGTACTTGAATACTACAAACAATTTTATAACTTTTGATTAATATGGAAATTCACGTAGCTTGACGACCGATAACCGCACCTCACGGATGAGGAGATATTATTCAATCTACCAAGTACACTATAAATGCCTGCCACACCCGTATAAAATTGTTTCTCTCATTAAAGGCACTGAAGTTATTTAGCTGTTTCCAGTTGATATGAGACATACGGTTTAAAAATTACCGGCAATGAAGGTGCCACTACATCACCGAAACGTCGCAGTTAGAATATATTCCATAATTCTTATCAAATGAACTGTGAAAACTTATCTACTAAATGTTTTCTTTGAACGTTTTGTGAAAAGAATTCGCTTACTTAATTTTTCAGCTATGTTGCACAAACGATGTGTTTAGATGGCACATTGTGTGCAACGCACATTCACAAAGATGCACAGGACAAAAATGTCAACACAACCTCTACGACCTTTTGTAAAAGGACAACAAAAATCAAAAATGCACATTTGTAAACATGTAACTATAAACACAAATAGCTTATGTCATTGTGTCAAAAATTTAGGATAAAATAAGGATAAGTAAGTTTTAGAAGGGCATATTGATGTTAATAAAAATTTTCAAATGCTGAGATTGTCACTGCAGCTGTCAGTGTAAGAGATAAATTCTGTACAGCTGAAGATGTCATTGCAATTGATAATTCTATTTTTTTGTTTGTCGTGTTGTGTCACAATATTTAATGTGTTTTGCTTAATTTATTTCTAAATGTTCACAATTCTGTTATGAATCAATAATCACTATTTTTCAAATGAAAAATTGTATTTTTTCACGTTTTTCATCTTTGTCTGTACTGTATTTAAGTCCTAGTCTTAATTTTTCGAATAAAAAGCTTAAAATTATTCAATTCTTACATTTTTTATGTTTTAATTTTTTAATAGTTTTGTGATCTGTATCATGGATTTTTACAAATTCCGTAAGAAAAAATCGCCACATAAAAAGTATTGGAAGTGACTGATTCTGTTCGCTTCAAGGTATTGAAAATTTTCCTCAACGTTCTCTATCTATCTTCAACTTATTATTTACTGATTCTCTTGCTTTCTGTTTTAAACCTAGTCCTTGTTGTCCTTTAGCGGATCCAGCAACTGCAGTGGAGAAATGCACAGTAACAGCAGCTAGTGAAGAAGAAAATTGTGAACGCGAACCTGATATTGAACATGTAGTGAAATCACCTCCAGAACCTACGAGAGTCAAGTCACCAGAACAAATAATGATGCGATCGCCTGATCCGGTTAATTGGACTGTACCACTTGATACTGGGAAGACGTTTACGGTGACCCAGAACGTCAGAGAAGGTAATAAATTCATACCATGCTTTAAAATGAGGCCTTATATTCTGTGAGCTTTCAGTGTGGTATTCTCGTTTTATATATGAAGTATGGTATCAAACCATGATACAACGGTACAAGGTTTGTTTATTTTGAAGCCGAAGCTCATTTGGTTTTGGCGCATGACGTCACGTTGGGAGCAAATTCTCAAAAAAATTCATTTGTCAAGTTATTTGTGAAGGCTAAAAGTCAACCTGTGCTTTGTGCTTCCTTGCTTTAAGTATACATAACTATCATGTAACATGTAACCAGATTCGAGCTCACCACGTGAGAAGATGAACAAAATTTGCATATGGCCATACCTTATGTATCGTAGTTGGATCAGTGAACAAACAAGAAAGATTTAATAAATCATTTATTTTAGGAAGACATGTCATGTAGGAGGTAAGAGCGTAAAAGGAGCTTAATAACTGTAGGCATATGCAGCGTGAAGGGCATAACGATAGGTATAAGGCTCATATGCACATTTGACGTCATATATATTTATAAATTTAAAAGAATCAAAACCTGATTGTTTCACATAACTACAAGTTACCGTTCAATTCAGGATGATGGTGTAAAAACCTACTCCTAAATTTGTAATATTGTGGAATAATCAGGTTTTGATTTTTTTTGAATTTATCAAATTCGGACTTTTCCGAAGACCACTTAATATATATTTATCTATGGATAGATCAGATGAAAGTTTCAATATTTTATTACAAACGTTGTCCAAGAAAAAAATCAATCGGAAAAAAATTTTACTTTGTCTTTCTAGAAGAAACAGTAGCCATTTTGATCACACAATTTTTTTTTCAGCGATTTATCTATCAAAATCATGCAATCCATCAATTCAATCCAAAAAAGCTCATTCTCTCTAAACTATGATAAGAATTTGTTTCACTTTTTAATATTATCAGTCAGGTACTTTTCTTAATAGTAATTCGGATTTATTGTCTCAAAATACTTGTACCTTATTAAGCCCTAGTTTGAAACCTGTTAATTAGGTTTAAAAACAGTGCATATGATGAAATATAATCTAATATTTATTTTTTTATTATTTATTAAAACTTTCTTGTTCGTTTCAATGAGTTTTACCTACGCTGAATATTTGGTAAGTAACATCTTCTTTCATCACCTTTGTATCATCACCATACTGTATTTTCTGCTAAAAACGTTACCACCAGATGTGGCACTCGAGGATGGTTGTTTAGGGGTATTATCTCTCCCATACATATTTGCGCCATGCGATAGAAAGAGAAAACAATATAGACAAGTCAGCGCATAGCGCTGAACAAGTTGCTTGTAGCATACCGAAATTACTGCACACTTCAATTTATTAAAAACTAATGCAATCGTGTTTTTGTGTTTGCAACATTTGACCTCGTTGATTGAATGCGATGGTTGGAAAAACAGAGGAAGAACAGGGAGGATATACCAAAAAGATTGATTGAAAGTGTGGGAATAAGTTACGTTGGGGGAACAAATATCGAATAAAAGGCATTATGTGAGAGAAATTAGGGATGAACGATTGTATGGATCAAAATAGTCTTCTGGTAAGGAGAATGAATAAGTTTGTATGACGGGATTGATTGCTAGTAGAATGTTGGTTTGAGGTTCATGCCAACTCTATCTGAAGAAATGGTGGGATTTTCATGCATGCATGTTTTAGGTGAACTGATGAATCGCCCTCATAGTGAGGTGAAAGCATGGACGCCTCCGGATGTTCCACCTCCAGCTGCGCAATCCGCCCCACCTGAGCTAGCTGAACAAGCCAAAGCCCAAGCAGCTCAACAGCAACAGCTTCAACAAGGACAACAGGAACAACCTCAACCTCAGCCGCCGCCTGAAGCTCCAACAGGAGAAGCAGAAGACACCGGCGCTGGCGACCAAGGCACGCAAGGCACGTTCAGCTCTAGCCCTGACTTAGTGGTTCAGGCCTGTTAGTCTCCGCGCCGCGTTCATTTGTTTTCATTTTATCGCTTTACATAGGTATGAGTCCCGTGGCGAACGCGTGAACTCGAGGGTGGGGCTAGCTTTAAGTCACTCGCCGCCGACAGAGCACCCTTCGTCAAATACGCATACGTGTTGCAGCTCGGGAGGAAGGTCCGGAGGAAAGAGCTTCACCCACTACAATTGCAACTACACCGAACCCAGAGAATCAGAATCCCCAGCCCAGTCGGTCGCTAGCGTCCGAAGTGCTGGAAAAGGCGCGCACTCGATTCGATGAGTTCTGGGGTAAGAACAAACAGGACTCCCGAGAAGACTAAGTCGAGCTTATCTAACGTGATCATTCTCAATTGATCTTGCTGGTCCGGTGACAAGTTGCAGGTTGCACGTGGTAGGCCTGCAGACAAGGTTCACTTCACACTATTCTCTTTTCGTCCGATCAAAATACCCCTCGAAATCTAGCTTGTTTTCATGCTTCTGTTTCACAGAACATGATATTTATCACAAATTGTGGCTTGGTCTATATCAGTTCGTCATTGTGGCTACGTTTTCATACTGCATTCTAGAAGAAGCAGTTCACAAAAGAACTAATCTTTAAGTCTTTTGCAAGCTAGTAATAAGCTCTTAAATTGACTTCCAGTTGAATTTGATGTGGCTGATCTGGATCGGAATGATGCATTTCATCAACACTGTTTCCAAAGAACCATAAGTGGTGCACCGGGTAATGGCAATCTCGGTTTATTTAGCGCTGTCTTTATTTGAGAGACATATACTTGTTCCATAATTCAATAACAAGTATGAAATGAAAGATATTGCCCTGCATATAAGTGAAAAGCACAAAAATTAGTTAAGAATATCTGGGTGTCATTGGCTCACATCTACATATCGTTTTCAATTTGGATAGGCGTTTTTAAACATGACAGCAATATTCTCACAGCTATTCTATTCACAATTTTCTGCTTTTGTCTGATATCTCGTGAATCAGATATTTATATTCTGGAAGCAACATTCAGCAAATAAGACTTCCAAAAAGAATCGCTGGCAAATATCTGACAGCGTGCTGTGGGAAGCATAGCTTCCAGAACGTCACTACCACTCAGTTTAAAAGCGCGCTTCCAGTTTAAAACTGCGGTCTAACAATAGATAATCCACCCAGAATTTTTTGTAGGACCATGGGCTCAAAGCCTGTTTTTCAATCAAATTTAATATCATTTGAGTGAATATTACACTTAATTATATTAGATATCAATATGTGGCTTATCTATGATGAACTGATGTAGTCTATTTCCGTAAATGCCTTAAGACTGGTTGTTCTGATTATGCACAAACATACTTTGTTGTGATACATAATTGGAACAATACGAATATACGAAACGGATAAATAAAATGAGCTTTATAATAAAGACAGAAATAGGAATCGTGTGTTTGAGCCTTGACAGTGAAATTGACTTTACGAGCTGAATTTACAGACTTTTCGACGCTATATGTTCACAATAGTAATTTGTTTGTCCACCTATTAAATGCTAAAGAAATTATTTGGCTCGTTGTATACCCTGATGGCACGTTAGTTGATGTTTAAGTATAGGTTACGTGCACAACAATTAGTGACATTTAATTTATTTTTTTAAGTGCCTAAATGCAACAATAAACATCCAAATTGTTAAATGGCAAACTACAATAAAATATAATGCTGTAGGATGACTGTTGGGAAATTGATGAAAGAAAAGAGTAATTGGAAAATTTTTTCGAAATTTCCCGCTAATACAGGACGATCTATTAGCTCAAAAACAAAGGATTACAAGAAAAATTTATTGTATGAACATAGATACAACCCATTTTAATTATGATGTAGGACTTTCTAAATCTAATTTTAAATAGTAGAAACTTTTTGGAATAATCACTTTTATCTAAAACCTGTTTTTTGACCCGATTCGATCCAATTCACGGACTAATTTCGAGTTAAATAACAGTAACTCAATATCGGGTCATGTTCAGGTTTGAGCCCATTATCTTACCTATAAGGTAATACAAAGTCCTTGCGAATGCTTAAATTTCTCAATTAGGGCGAGTTGTACCTATATTTATATAGCATTATTAATGTTATTAGTTTTTATCTGTCAAAATTTGTTTCGCAGCTAATAGATTATACTGTATTCTCAATTTATTCTTGATTCTTTCATCCGAACTTGAACCATGTTGCGTTGAATAACAAAAATTTTTACAGAATACGATCAAATCGACTATAAAGGAATCGGATATGAATGGTTCGAAATGTGAAATAAATGAATGCTGTTAGGTATATATTAACAAATTTTAACGTATGTACTTTATATATTATAACATGATATTGGAATGGTGCGACGTCCTAACATATGTTTGGACTCAATAAGATTATAAGGCTACACTCACGTTAATTTTATTCTATTACTGCGACATACTCAGCCTTAATCATGTATCTGTATGTAATAATATGCTTATGTTTTATGCCATCCATATACAAAATGTAGGGACTGAACTTTGAGTCTGTTTTAGAAACAAATAAGACAACAAAAGGCTCTACTAATTTAGGTTTGTTTCGACAAATGCGGTTCACTTGAAAAGACTCATTTTTAATATTCAATATATTTTTTCTTTGATGATGTTCGAAATTGAAAAAAATATTTTCTTAATTGCCATTTCAATAAAAAAATAGGTCGTTTTCTACTGAAGTAGATGGTTTTATGATACATTTTTGTAACATACTTAATTGGGGAGGAAGTTACGGGCCCTTGAATAATTCTATTTAGACTCATAAAAAAGTAACATTTCAAGTTTACAAAATCTGAATTAAAATAAATTATTAGCATTATATTCGAACTGAAAATGAAATATATTTCAGTGAAGAATGGTATGATGGAGAAATTGTGAAACTTTTTCAGTAAACTACATATATAAGATCAGTTTTCTAAATGGCACTACAAATTTTATGTACGCGTGAAATAATTTACACATGCTTTTTATTTTCTCAAGAAATAAATAAATAAATTTCCAGCTTTATCATTAGGAACTATGCCATTTAAAAACTGGTACTTATGTATTCTATTTTGAATAGTGAACATTACTCTTCTATTCATACGAAACTAATTTGATTTTAAGTCAATATAAGGTATGACCAAAAATAGTTGTGTAATATTTAAGAAAATTGCTCATTGAAAATAATGTTGCTGATGAATATTGATGAAGCTGCAAAATGAAATAAATACCTACTTCAACTGTTATATCAGATAAGATTATAGCCATGAAAAGGAAAACTGATAAAGATTATAATCAAAAGTAATTTGGGATACTTTTTAGTAGGGTTGGATTTTTTTTTCAATCAAAAGAAAAAAAGTTGATTATTTTGATTTAAATCGGATTTTTTTGATTTAAATCACAATTTTTTGAATTCAAACAAATAATTCCGATTTTAAGTAATTGTTATTTTATCATATTTTTCATTATTATAACCCAATTTCAGTAACTGGTATGTAATATTTAATCACTTGAGTACAAATTATTCTCCACGTGTGGTCTAGTCCACTCAAAACTGAGAAAGCAGTTGGGGACAGAGAGAGCGATCAAACTATCTTAACTATGTAAAGGGTTGAATAATTTGATGATAATTATGTTCATTTTGTTTTATCTTATGTGAATCTGAAATTTTGATTGATTTAAATCCTGAATTTTTACTTGATTTAAATCATGATTTGAAGCAAATGATTTGAATCAATTGATTTAAATCATGACAACCCTACTTTTTAGGGTTTCGTACGTCAATATGAGAAGAACAAAATCCTTAAGGGATTATTTGTGAATTTGCTGAATATATACAGCAAGTATTACCCTTCGATTTTGGACATATCTTATATACTATCGAGAGTAGACCGCTAAAAAGCAGTGAGACAAACTGAAGACATGAGAATTATTATTTATTACCTTTTATGTAAAAATTTGCGGCATTATACCTACCATTTAATTTATCGAGTTAATAATTTAAAAATGTGAATTAATTTGTCTTATATTTAGCCCAGAAAAAATAAATGTGAAATTAGATGCTTGAATCATTAGCTTATAATCTAATTTTGCTTTTAATGTCATAGCATATTAATACAAAATTATTATCTTTTGAAACTCAGGATGTGATCAAGTATGTATGGTAGGTATAAGATATTGTGATATTGCTTTGAGAATGCTTTTTTCAGTCAATATTTTGGACAAAAATCTGTAATAGTGACAAGAACTTAGCCTATTAGACTCATTTAAAATTTTCAATTTAATTCTAGCTACTTTCCCGTGAAAAAGCTATTTTTCTGAGCCAAAACATTTGCAAGCCAAAAATGATGCGTCCGTAATATTTTCAGGTACTACCTGTCCATTTTCGTTTAGTATAAAATACTGCTTAAATTTAATGTCGATGTAAATTACAGTACAGGAAATTTTATGTGCTAAGTAAAGGTTAGAAAACGATTGTTCCTCGTAACGTATTTATATCTGTACTTTAAGGAAGATTAAGATATTTGATACTTTCATTGAGATCAATTCACTGGTTGATACGAACGGGAAAAGTAGCCGCTTCTAGCGTCCAAGAAAATTTAAAACAGTACCCATGATGAAAACCCTCCAAAAATCAGCCTTTTTCTCCAGTAAAGACGATATTCAAAACTAAATATTCAATCTCAGTGAAAAGGAATATATCAAAATCTTGTTTTTAATTTTCTTGGGCCAAGCTAATTCACAAGGCATTAACTGGTACTAAAGAAGCTTTCAATAATGGAATAAACCGAGAATTGTAATAATTTTTCTTTAAAACCACATTTACAACTGTGTACCCCGATTAAAACTGTGCTCATTTGAGCACAAGATGTCGACGAAATAACATTATAATTCATGTCACAGAAATGAATAAATTCATTCTGAATCAGGTATACAGAATTTGTTTTGCCTGCTTGAGTATTTAATTTTCTAAGTAGATTGTTTTCTTGAGTCAGAAAATTTATATTTATTATATATTATGAAAATTATGGTTGCAATTAGATGAATTATTTGTTGTTATAATATTGTAAGATGTATTACGAATAACACATTTTAATTGAATAAAATAATTCGGATTCCCTTTCGCATTCTTATTTATTCCAGTAAAATATCCATCCTCATACGTATTTGAGAAAAACAATTATCCTAGTGTATAATCCCATGCCAAAAACAAAAAACATGAAAATACTTTGGTTTCAGTCATAAAAAGCATTCCTCTTATTTCTACAGTCCCAATTGACTTCCTCTTGAAAATATAATAATTGACTGCAGTAACCGGGATAGCCTATGCTATCGATATTTTTTATTGTTTTATTTTAGCGTGACTCACTTCAATTGATTTTTTTGGAAACATTAATGCATCGATTCATTATAAATTGTAATGAAAAATATGGAAAACAAGAAAACCCGTCAAAAATCACGGAAAAAAAATTCGTCATTTTACCCACGAAAAAAAACTTGACCAATATAACTATAAAGCGTCCGAAAAAGAAGGCAATAAGGAATTTCATTTCAAAAATAATATGTGCTGTTATATGCTCTTTTTCATGCACATACAGAAGCCTACTACTACTATATCGTGTTCATCTCACACTCCAAACTCCTTTGAGCTGATGATTTCAAATTCAATGACCTGCATAAGTAATTGCAAGTGTGAAATATGAATATGAATAATTTATCAATTTGCAGAATCGATCATCAAACAATAATGTTAAAATAAAAATTAGCTACATTAAAATATGCATTTAGTACAGCACTGCTGTGTTGCTGTGTGTCTTACTTGTAAATAATTCAATAGACTTCTAAAGATTTTGTGTTGGAGATGTCCTAAAATAATTTTTTTCCTGATAAAAGTCTTAAAAATAATGTTGTTGTTCTTGAAACTTCCGTGCAAATAATAAAGAAAATTGGTTTTATAAGATTTATATCTAAAGATTCAATTAAAAAAATTTACAGACTGCAAAATAAAAAAGTTCTATTATAAGGGCATTGCTGATTTAGAGAATTATATATTATTGAGCAATTGTTAAATCTTAACATTTAGTGAATAGATTTTTTTGTCTATTAATTTCTTGTTTTGCTTTCTCAAGTTCCGAAGTAATTACAATAAAAAGTGAGGTCAAAGACATCTACAATTTTGGACACTTAATCTCAATGAATCAACTAAATATCTATTAAATTATCCAACTCTCTATTCAAGTCTCTTATAGCATGATTGTTTAAATATCGGAAACAACAAAAAATTATTTTCGCATTTTATTTTGTTGTCGCATCCAAGTAATACTACCATCAATACACGCGTAAAAGTTGAGTTGCGTAGCTCAAATTCTTCTATAAGTTCATGTCACGCAGAGCCGGATTAAGTTGAGGACCCTAGGCACAGATTTTTAGATTCCTGATTCATTCAAAAAATAATGAACCATTTCGACAGAATATTGGATTATTGTATTGTGCGCCTGAATTTGGAACACTCTAATTATGTTGAGGGGAATGGAGATATAATTTTATATCCAGTATATTATTTCTACATCCTCTCTCAGTCAGCACATTGAGTAAGAAAATTTTTTTAGCCTCTGGTTTACTCAGAAATTGATAATTTATCTCAAAAGAACAACAAGGATTAATAAATCCATTCTAATTTAAAGTTTTTAGTACTATGATTGTTTGAAGGATAAAGAAGTCACTCTGTCTTCAGTACATTATTTCCACATCTTCCCTTAGTCTACATTCACAGTTTCAAGATTTTTGAATCCTTAGTTAAGTCAGGAATGGATCATTTTTCTCAATAAAATAGATATGATTATTATATCTATTGCACTATAATTGTGTAGAACTGTAGAGACGAAGAAGACGTCATTCGGTATATTATTTTTGAATCTTTCTTGAGTCAACACTCATAATTTCAAATATTTTTAATTGCTGCTCAAGTCAAGAATTAATAATTTATCTCAAAAAGACTGATAGGATTATAATATCAATTGTGATGTCGAGTTTTGAACACTATAATTGTGCTTAGGAAAAAGAGGGCGTCAAACTGTCTTCAGTATATTAATTTAACATCCTCCCTGAGTCAGCATTCACAGTTTCAAATTTTTTGAATTGCTGTTCAAGTCAAGAACTGATAGTTTATTTCAAGAGGGCTGATAAGATTATTATATCAATTGTGATTTTAAGTTTTGAACACTATAATTGTGTGGAGAATAAAGAAGACCGCAATCTGTCTTCAGTATATTATTTCTAGATCCTTCCTGAGTCAGCACTCACAATTTCAAATTTTTTGAATCGCTGGTCAAGTCAAGAATTAATAATTTACCTTACGGGGACTCATAGGATTATCATACAAATTGTGATGTTTAGTTTTGAACATTATATTTGTGTGGAGGAAAACAAGAATGTCTTTCTGTCTGTATATTATTTCTATATCCTTCATAAGTCAGTACTCATAATTTTATATTTTTTGAATAGCTGGTCAAGTCAAGAGTTTTTAATCTATCTTGATATTGATAGAACTATCATATCAATTTAGATACAAAGTAGTTGTAGGTAAATTATGGTATTCACAATTTCCCAATAAAAAAATATACTATTTTCCATACATGATTTCAAATGTATATTTAACGGCATTTCACTCTTCATTAATATTAAACACACAATTATTATCGATTGGAATTACTGTTGCGTGTTTAATCTTCGTGCATATTGACAAAGGGTGCTTCTTACAGTGTAATGACTGACAAAGAAAAAAGAACGATATTGTTTTCACGACACGTTACCATGAAATGCGATCCTTCAGTGAAAATTGTAAGCTTCGTTGTTAAAGAACAAAAATGTTTCTTGACTGAATTTAGTTACTTGAATGCAACCTACTTTACAATTGCAGGCATCGACCACAATGAATCACAGACTAGATGATTATGTCACGAAGATTATGATGACGAAGTATCGAACCATAAAGTATTTAATCCATCATAATGTGCTGCGATAGACAGCTCGTCTTTATCACTCGTACCCAATGCTTGTACTGCCAGCTAAGCTAACAATGAATCAGAGGTTTGAGACGTCGCGTCTTGAAGAACATATTCGAATAGTTGCAGTTAATTAAATTAAATTATGCATTATAATGCACAAAACGTGAAATCATGCACAAAATTTTCAAAATAATGTTCGGTTGATTATTTGCTAAAATCAATTTTCCTTGAAAAATTGCTCATCAAATTGAAATTGAGGCCAATATACTTTACAAATACAATTTCATCATATAAAGTCATCCAATTTTTAAATTAACGACCAAAATGTTATTTAATTATGTGCTTCAGGTCATTCGTAATAATGAAATTATATTGTAGTCAACTTGAAACTGTTTTTTCTGTAGTAATTTAATATAAATTATGGGGGAATTGTTAGAAGAGACATGCTTTGAATTATTTTATTCTTCAACTTTTTTGAGTTTTTGTGAAAAGTGGTGAATTGCTTTCATATAGATTAACAAGCATCGGAATTATGAGACATGTGTCACGTCAATTGGAATTGATAAAATACTGAGTAGTTAGTGCTACTTTCTTTCATCTTATCTTTCTTATCATCTCTAGAAATATAAGAAATACACAATTGGCAGTTACTATAGTCGATCTATTATACATTTGGCAATATATATTCCAAATTTCAAGACAATTTAACAACAAATATGAATTTTATAGGGAAAAAACTGAAAATTGGTGACTTCTGGAAAATGTTGGCAAGGCTTGATGAAATTTTTTTTTGCAATTTTCATTTTTTTGGTGTCAAAATATATAGTTTCGAAAGTGTAGATCACAAAAATAACCTTAAAATCGCTGTGCAATGAATATTTTTCGAGATGTCGACATTTAAAAAAACTAGGATTTTTTGCTGGAAAACCATGATTTCCTGTTTCTCTCTCATTACTTCTGAAAATATGAGAGATACGCAAATGACAATTATTACGGTGAATCGACCATATATTTGGCAATATGTTATCCAAATTTCAAGACAATTGAACAACAAATATCAATTTTATAGGAGAAAAACTGAAAATTGGTGATTACTGAAAAATGATGGCAAGAAATACCCTTTGATGACATTTTTTTTGCAATTTCTATGTTTTTAGTATCAAAATATATATTTTCGAAAGTGTAGATCACAAAAATAACCTTAAAATCGCTGTGCGATTGGTATTTTTCGAGATATCGACATTTAAAAAATTGGAATTTTTTGCTGGAAAACCATGATTTTCTGTTTCTCTCTCATTATTTCTAAAAATATGGGTGATACGCAAATGACAGTTACTATGGTCAATAGACCATATATTTGGAAATATGTATTTCAAATTTCAAGACAATTGATCAACAAATGTGGATTTTATAGAGGATGAACTGAAAATTGGTGACTTCTGAAAAATGACGGCAAGGGCTACCACTTGATGGAATTTTTTTTCGCAATTCTTATGTTTTTGGTATCAAAATATATAGTTTCAAAAGTGTAGATTACAAAAATAGCCTTAAAATCGTTGTACGATGAATATTTTTCCAGATATCGACGTTTTTTAAAAAAATAGGATTTTTTGCTGAAAACCATGATTTTCCATTCTTTTCTGTTTCTCTTTCATTATTTCTGAAAATATGAGAGATACGCAATTGACAATTACTATAGTCGATCGACCATATATTTGGCAATATATATTACAAATTTCGAGACAATTGAACAACAAATGTGGATTTTATAGGAGAAAAACTAAAAATTGGTGGCTTCTGAAAAATGATGGCAAGGGATACCACTTGATGGAATTTTTTGTTCGCAATTCTTATGTTTTTGGTGTCAAAATATATAGTTTCGAAAATGTAGATCACAAAAATAACCTTAAAATCGTTGTGCGATTGATATTTTTTTAGATATCGACGTTTTAAAAAAAAATAGGATTTTTTGCTGGAAAACCATGATTTTTCATTCTTTTCTGTTTCTCTCTCATTATTTCTGAAAATATGAAAGATACGCAATTGGCAATTACTATAGTCGATCGACCATATAATTGGCAATATATATTACAAATTTCAAGACAATTGAACAACAAATGTGGATTTTATAGGAGAAAAACTGAAAATTGGTGGCTTCTGAAAAATGATGGCAAGGGATATCACTTGATGGAATTTTTTGTTTGCAATTCTTAAATTTTTGGTGTCAAAATATATAGTTTTGAAAATGTAGATCACAAAAATAACCTTAAAATCGTTGTGCGATTGATATTTCTCGAGATATCGACATCTAAAAAAATTGGGATTTTTTGCTGGAAAACCATGATTTTTTGTTTCTCTCTCATTATTTCTAAAAATATGGGTGATACGCAAATGACAATTACTATAATCAATAGACCATATATTTGGCAATATATATTTCAAATTTCAAGACAATTGAACAACAAATGTGGATTTTATAGAGGAAGAACTGAAAATTAGTGACTTCCGAAAAATGACGGCAAGGGATATCACTTGATGGAATTTTTTTTCGCAATTCTTATGTTTTTGGTATCAAAATATATAGTTTCGAAAGTGTAGATCACAAAAATAACCTTAAAATCGTTGTGCAGTGGATATTTTTCCAGATATCGACGTTCTAAAAAAAAATAGGATTTTTTGCAGGAAAACCATGATTTTCCAATCTTTTCTGTTTCTCTCTCATTATTTCTGAAAATTTGAGAGATACGCAATTGGCAATTACTATACTCGATTGGTCATACATTTGGCAATATATATTCTAAATTTTAAGACAATTGAACAACAAATATAAATTTTATAGGGAAAAAACTAAAAATTGGTAAGTTCTGAAAAATTATTGTTTTTCTGGTTTTCGAGTTATTAATGATTAAAAAAGTGGTTATGAAACAAGGTAAATGATAGAATTTACCAGAAATGCTCATTTTATCTAAATTTAGTTACAACTGCTGAAGATAAGTATAAAAACAGTAATTAATATTAATCAATTCTTGTAGGATGTGTTAAAACATTGAAAAAGGATTCTGACGTGCAGTTTTGTAGATATTTCAATCTAAATGATCGAAAATGCACGGAAATATCTGTCAGCCATACTAAAAAAACAAATAGCTAATTCTACTCGTGACAGTTTGGTTACATTGGATGTAGTCGAATCAGGAACCTATTTAAGTTTTCGGGACCTAGTCCTTGAAGTTCAAAAGGGGCATCATTTTTCGTTAAAATCAGAATCTTCAAAATGGGTTATGAAAATTATAATAAATAAGATATGAAGAATATTATCAACAAAAACGTAGGCAAAAACAGAATTTATAAATAGATAAAATGAATTACCATCACACATTCGAATTGAAGACAATGGATTTGAAATTTGAACTTGGTAGTACGTGAATCCGTCTCTGTATTAGAACACACAGCAAGTAGCTGTTAGCTACGTTGTTGCTAGATCTACTTCACGCGAAAGTGTACCCAAGTCAAAATACATTTATTTATAATTGCTAGTAAATGAATAATGAAGTAAATCGGATTATAAGTGATCTCAAGTAACACCCAAATTTAAATTATTAATTTAGATCTTTATATTTAGATTTTATTATGACTTTCGAGGAACTGGACGGGAAAACCTCAATAAAAAATTTTGGTTATCTTTTATCAAACCAGGTGGTGTTCTTTTATAAACTAACAATTTTTCTGATCTCATCGTGCCTTCCTTGAACCTGTATAGCTCATTTTACTTGAAAGGAAGCATAAAATATTAGTATAAAAATGTAAATAATCTGCGATAAAACTCATTAATTAGACTTTAATGCAATAGATATAATATAAATTATGCAAATTGAGTACTGTCTTTAATATTCATAAATTATGTTAATGAAAACAAAGAAATTTGCAATAAATTATTACTTATTCTATTTTGTTTTTCTTCCATGACAACATAAATTTTTTCCATTTGTTCTTTTTAAAAATGCTATTATACTCATTTCTTCACAGCTTGGTTTAGATTGTTTACGTTTCGGAACACACAAATTATACCGATTTTTTTTAAGTGCACTATTATCTTTAACCACTTAGATCTCCAATTTTGAAGATATGGAATTTGGTCGCATTTCAGAAAAGATTTTTTGTAGTATATAATTCCTGTTTGCTTGAACCTGCGGTTTATCGATTTATACAATTTCAAGATTTCTAAATTTATACATACATTTTTCTTGAGAGTATATTTCTGGCCTTTTTATTTAAAAAAGTCTAAATTGATTATTATATATTTGGTTTGTTATTGGATCAATATATACAATGAATGCAGTTGTAGTTTTTCATGTCCCAGGTGAATTTCATGGGTTGTTCAGAGTTGTCATCACCCAAAGAACAGGTCAGTTTGATTTAATCAAAATATAGGAGACTTCTATAAAAACTACTCAAAACAGCCTGTTATTTAATCACATATAGTAGGAGAATTGAAGTTATCATAAAATCTCTTTTAAAATTGTTCTATTAGGTTGATGATGAGGCAGTAAAAAAAGATACTGCTTTACCTCGCACGAATAGCCTATTTAAACTGAAAAATAACTCAACCACTTGAGGACCAAAAAATTGAGGCACCTGTTTAAGAGTAAAACGTGAAACGTGCATGTAATTCCAATCTCCTTAAAAATAAATCATCTTCTCTCAAACTTCAATCGATATTGCAAATAGCATCTCTAATTTGTTCCATTTAGTCAGTCGAATTTTAAAAGGCCCGCGCTAAGGAACAAAAGAAGAACGCCTAAGCTGTCAGAACAAACAATGTCAGGATCGCACACTTGATTTTGTTTTTTAGAGTGTTCTAAAAGGAATCTATATTCGGGCAAGCCATGTTAAAATCCATTAAATTGAACACAATAGCCCACCTACGAAGTTCAATTACTAGTTGTGAGGCACGCTATACGTATTGTTAAAAATGCGACTGGTCACTAAATGTTTTTGATCAGATAGATATTGCCTGCTTTCCTACATTAAATTCAGTTTACACAATGAACAGAAGAAAGCTTTTTCTTATTTCAATTTCTTTTCTTGAAAAAGAGTTTTTGTCGATGCTCTTTATTTATTGTTCAGATCTCTTACAGCTGTTTTGCTTTCCACATTTGTGCTAAATTAATAATGACCATTTTGGATTTGTTTCGTGTTCACGGAATTAAAAAATAAATATGAATTCTTGCTGCGGTTTCCGCTTTGGGACTCAACGAAATTTATGTGAATAAAAGTTTGATAATTAAATTTGATGACAAGCTTTCGGTTTTAATTTTAAACCTTCCTCGGGGCTCTAAAAATTGTGATAAAATGTTCAGAAATCAAGTATTTACAAACACATACCAGATACTAGCATATACGCGGTTGACGTAGTCCTACTAAGCAGAAACTTAGAGGGCCTTACAGAAATTTTTGGAAACCTCAAAAATGCCGCAGATCGAATGAGAGGTGGATATGTCACGTCATACGAATGAAAGAATAAGACAGAAATCCAAAATAAAGCACTTAATATCTTCATGAACAAAGATCGATCAAACAAAATGGTTCGACAACACCCTTAAAGGTATAAAATATTTGGAGATGGGAGAAAGAGGCGAAAGATAGACAAATATGAAGGAAACTGGTAGAGGAGGTAAAGGTTATAATGCCAAAGAAGAATAAGATATATACGAATAGTGAAAAAAACAATTTTTTAATGTGGAACAGACAGTCAAATTTGAATAGCACTGTTTTGAGTCAGTCAAGCTTTCGGATCTAATTTTAAACTTTCCTCAGGACTCGTGATAAAATGTTCTTATAAATAACCATTTTGAAAAACATGTTTAATATCCTACTTATCGATTATGTCCAGTGATATTCCAAAAATAAAATATCAAATTTTAACATACCATTTTTGATATAGGCAATTGGAAATGAATCTTAAAAAATATTGAGAAATTCAATTGCGGAAATGTGCAACAGTCACATTTCTAGTTTTTTAGAATTTTCACCCATCTACCATGTACCTATAACTCTATTTATTTACTCTTCAATATTTTTTTCTTTTTTTCTATAAACACTTTGATAATTTAACAAATCTGCTTGGAAACTAAACACAATACAGTAAGTATATAGTATATTATATTTATGACAGCTCGTAAATAATAAACTTGTAGTAATGTACTAATAACTTTTTAACGTTTACTATATTTCTTGAAAGCCTTGCCGGCTACTAGAACAATGGGCTATTTGCGCAGTACACTCAGCTCATTATAATGTTAATATATGTTATTTTGTCGATAAGTCAGGTAATGAAGTTAAGACAAATCAAAAATAATCAAATTGCTAAGCAAATAAAATATAGTTTGTGAATGTATTTACCTATTACCTATTGTTACATTGTAATTTCACTTGAAGGCTACAAAACATTTTAAGAACTCAGCTGTTCATTTTGACATTGCTTATTATTCAAATTGTTTTACAATTTATTTTTTTTGACTCTCAGTATGAGTAAGTCCAATTGTTTAATGCCGGCGTCTTGTCAAAAATGGTGACCATTTTGTAGGTAAAATAATAACCATCCTTATAGGATATGCATGTGAATGTTAACGCCTAACGCTCGCTAACGCCTGTATCGTCCACGGTCTCGGAAGCCTTAATTAAAAGGAACAATAGCGAAAGATCTTTTCGTATGTTAAACGTATTTTAATTAGTACAAAGAACATCATTCATTCACGATACACATGTAATATTTGGATTTACATAAACAGGTACTCCGTGCCATATAATCGTACCATACGTTAAGTCATTATGTGCTCCAATTAAATTGCATTTAATAAATTTAATTGTTTCTGTTATGGTTGAACGTATCTGTCTAACAACGGGCTTTGCCAACGGCGGAGGGAATTGCTCAATGCGGATAACGATAAGTACCCCTTTATTATTTCACCCTAATTGTTACTGATAATGCAGTGATACTCTACAGCGTAAAATCGTTAAGATACGAGTGCTCATTTTAATCACATTTTTCTCATCACCTCACGCAAAATTTAAACATTAGGACAATCGAAATATACTACCATATAAAGTTGGTGTCTGGAAGTAAGATATCAAAAATGGTCCAACAAAAGTTGTCAGCTTTTTTTTTAACAATGTTTTCCTCACTACCGCTCCACCGCCGCTACTTTTCCAAGTCCTTTGAACTTTATTAATCTGTACGAAAATTTGATAAACGTTAATCAAGAGAGGTAGAGTGACATTTGAAAATTACTTGTCACAATATTGTTTTATATAATTCATTTTCGCTTGTTGTGACTATACATATTTCCACAGCAGTGACGTCATTTTGTATACCGCGAATGGTTTTTATCAAAATTATGAATGAAAAGTGTCACATATTTACATTTTACAAGAATGGTATACTAGCCAATGAGAGGAAGCGCATAGATCCGGTATTCCCCCTAAATTAGTGACCCTACCTGCCCTAAAAACCGCTGTCAAGTATGCCCCTCCCACAAACGTCCTCGATACATTTTATTCGTTTATTGCTATTAGAATTTACATGATAATAGGCCTTTCATGTTTACACAATTATACAAGTACATGCATCAAGTATACAACTTATAATTATACTTGTTCGTAGCTTTAACGACGGCGTAAGCTGCAACAAAGAATGTTTTCAACAATTTTCTAGAAAACAATTCTTACCTCTTAAGTAAGATTATTGCTGCTATTTACTTTAGAACTTGAGGCATATACTTTTCAGTCATCAAGTTCAAAATTATTTTGAGAAATTGAAAAGTTTATATTGAAAATTGTGTTTCAACCTCTGGAAATGGTGAAGGTACGGCCGAAACTGTCGAATTACGGACTTTTAAGTCATTATTTCACTACATACATTCATCATTTCAGTAGGCATTTCATGCAATCGTATTCATCTATATTTATTCTATATGATTATTCTAATGTTATTTAGCATTATATATTTGTTATTGATTGTGGGTTGTGGTCTGAATATACCTAAGTAACGCAACGGTCAGCTTTGATGATTGCTAAATGGCAGTAAATATATCATGTTCTACTATTAATTAAGTACCTGTTCGTTATAAATTAAATATTTGATTAACTGTAATTATAAATTACTACTTATACAAGTACTAGAAACAGTGGCGTAGCTAGAATATTGAGCCCTTCCGCAAGTATGGCCGAGGAGCGAGGACCCCCCAACACTGTACATTATAATTTTTTTTCACAATCACATTCACATAGCATTAAGTTTAAATTTTTCAAAGAATTTTCACAACTTTGTTATATCTCTCTGCATTAATATATATTTCGTTTATCAATTTGTTTCTAGCATCCTGAAGAAGGTTATGGAATGAACTGAAATCTTGACATTAGATCTTTTTAATTTTATTTTATAAAAATATATATAAAATTTTGCACATATTTTATCACTTATTCCTTGACATACACAGTTACGCCATGTGATAGAAAGAGAGCACATAATAAGCAAGTCAGCGCATAGCGCTGAACAAGTTGCTTGTACCATACCGAAGTTACCGCACTCTTCAATTACGGGTGTTTTAAAAAATATTTTTTTTTCCAAATATGTTAAAAAGTTTTATTCAGATATAATTTTATTTTTTGAAATACTTTTGATAGTACATATTGAAACAGTACTCATCATTTAAGTTTGTCTTTAGTATTCAATTATCAAAAGGTGCTATTGAAATTTAATCTTTAATATGCATTCACAAATGTCCATCCTCTAAGAAATATAATTCCCAGATGAGGGTATTTAAAATATTATTTTGCGAGTCGCTGATCCATAATTTAGATATAAAATTTGATACCGGACTAAATAAAAACCGTTTAGACTTTTGTGATCTATGATTGGATCTCTGTTTTCTTACCTACAAAAAGGAAGATTCTAATCTTGATCAAGATAGCTCCCAAAACAGTCTATTACAATACCAATACGAATCAAAATTTGCATAATAACAGAAAACACTTGCCGAAATATGCTAAACACTCCAACATAAATAAAATTTGGGCGAAAATGATTTGAATGATAATTTCTAAAAAAGAAATTAATGAATAAATGATTGGAACTATACAGGTAAAACAGAATCGAATTAAACTGAACAAAATGTACAAATATATCATAAAAAATTATACAAGTGCGAGTTTTATTGTTAATACATGTTTTCGAGTGAATTTCTGGTTATTATTAGGTTTTCAAAAATAAGAATGATTAGCTTTTTGGGTATATTCTTCAAGAATATCTCAGAAGTAAATTAAAATCCTCGAATAAAGCCTTCATAATAGGGCATTGGATATTTAGCTCTTGAGACGCCAAGCAAAGCCCTTCTAAAATTTAAAGAAGAATATTTTGTGAGATTATACTTATATACAAGCGAACAATTTTTACAATTGTACCAAATCTCAGCTCGATTTTATCCATTTCAGAGAAATTCGACTGTGGCAGACACACAGACGAACTAATGATCTTATAATGATTCCACTTTTTCAAATTGAGAAGCAGAGCCCTGCAAATATGAAAAAAAAACAAGTTGAGTGCAAGTGTGACTCTCAAAATGAGGGCTTCGTACATTTAGCACATGAATATTAAATTAAATACATGATGATTATCTATTTTTTTCCTCCAAATTTTGGCGAGATCTTGTGTTATCAATAATTTAACTCTGAATATTTTGAGTGTCATTTGTATGTAAGTTGAGTATCACAAATCAAAAATTAGTGTCATATATAATTTGATTAAAAGCTAGATTCATTCATCATTCACTCAAAATTCGCTTTACGTTCTCTTTCATCTCATGTCATTCTCATCGCGTGTTATGTCTTAACATGCGTCTGACATGGCATCATGTTATGTTTCTCCACATAACAAACAAATAACAAAACACACATCAACTTAACACGACATTGTCGATTGTCACAATACAAAAAGACAAGTCAGATACTTATGTTGAAATTTACTCTGCAAAAATGACAAGAAAATTATGTATACTCTTTTTTATATAATTGGAGTTGCTTGTTTCATGTCAGCTTATTAATTCACAATAAAAAATACTAATGGCGGTAGTATTGTTCGTACAAAATGGCGCTGGTAACGAATATTCAGTCGTTTTTGAGAATAACAATTTTTAATTGTTTTCTTGAAGGATAATTCACTTGACCTTTTTTCCTTCCACTTCTTGGAAGCTCGCAGCCACTTCTTTTTCAGAATACTTTCGAAATAATGATAAAGTCGCATATGATATAACATTATCCATTTTCTGGAAGTTACAGAGCATCTCAGGCAAAATATTCGGTGTACCAGACAACTGCATACATTTCTTTCTTAATGGCTCGCTCCTTCTTGGTTATTGTTGGTGTTTACGTTCATGAATCCATACACGACTCTTCTGGCATGTAGAGTAACGTCGAATATAATCACATATCACAATTTTTGAAATAATTTAAAAGAATTAACGTTACACAGCAAATTTTTACACTCCGCTTCTCGAATATCAGAAAGCTGATGTAGTATTTTTTTCTCTTTAATGCAAGTGTTCGTGAATGATTCTGTAATAGTTTTGAGTTGCTTCAAATATTTTTGATGGTGACATCCTCAGAAAGCCTTTTTTCTTTTTGATGCCTAACAGAGTTCCTCTAAATTCATTTAAAAATTTTATACCAGCACTAATTTGTAGCAAAAGAAGGCACCTGTTTATTAGAAATTTAATCCTTATTCTCCCAACTTTATAAACCTTCTATAAGTCTTGAAAAAATCATGGTTCGAATTTTTTACTGGTTTTTAAGAGGTTACCTTGTGAGGAATCTTAAATAGGACAGCCACATTAAAAACAATTAGCTTTTTTACTTGAAAAGAACCCTAGTTTAGCCTGATCAGCAAACATCAATCAATCTACCAAGTGCACTTTAAGTGTCTGCCACATCTGTTTTAGGTAAAATACGTGATTAATATTTATTTGTTTTTGTTTACTCAAAAATTATCTTGAGAAGAGTCTCAGTTGGTCCTGGGTAGAATAACCAAATTAAAATCGCATAACTTTTTCATAAGGTTATCCTAAGAAGAACCTCGGTTAGTCTCGAGTAGGATAACCAAATCAAAATCAAGTATCTTTCCATTTATCCTAGAAAGAACCTTAATTTAGTATGAACAGGATGACCAGATAAGAAAAAAATACCTTAGTTGCTTGCTGATGAAAGGTTTTTTTTACTTGAAAGGCATTGCTCTTTCTCCCTTGTTAATTTAAATTAAATAACATTTAAAGAAAATTAAACAAAAAGTAGTTTAGATTGTGGATTGTGAATTACATATAAACTCGAGCCTCTACTTGAATTTAGATTGCAGATTTGGACTCTAGACTCTAGAGGGTTGAATGGAAGGCATGACTAATTTTTTTAATTGATGATTTCGCAGCGAAAAAGAGCATTTCACTCTGATTTTATTGAAATTAGGTATACAACCTCTCAAAAGTCATACTTTTTGATGAATGAAGTCAAATATAATCTTCAGCGACTGAATAGGAGGACAAATTTATTAATAAATATGTCATGAATGTAACTCAAAAACTTCATATTTAAATGTGATTATAGAGAGTTTACAGAATATAGAGAGTTAATAGAATGTGGAGAGTTTAGAGAATAAAAAGAATATAGAGAGATTAAGGAATAGAGGTTTAGAGAATAAAGAGAGTATAGAGAGTTTAAAGAATATAGAGAATAAAGAGAATTTAGAAAATTCAGAAGATAAAGAGAATAAAGAGAGTTCAGAGAATATAGAGAATCGATTCCAAAAATACTATCAGGATAGCAGATATAAAAAGGGATATATCAAACAAAAAATAATAATAACTTGAAAACGGAAATTATTTCTAATAAAATATTCGCAGAATCAAAAAAGTCATCTGCTGGCATTACAATAATTTTTTTTTTAATTTAAATTAGGGGTCGTAGTACATTGTTTCACGGCAACTGTAAGCCCTATAATTTAACATTTCAAATAAAAAAATTATATAAACAATATCAAGTGGGAAAAGGGGGTGCTGCAGTCCCACAGTGCCTATACGCTAGCCACCACTGACAATACTGATACAATGACTTTGAAATTATTTAAAATTAAATTCTTTCTTTTATGCTGAAACTTCAATTCAACATTTTGGTGAGTCAATATAACCTTATATGTGTATAAAAATATAATACGGTAGAAGTAATTGACAAATAAAATTTTTAATTGACACAAAATTGGCTTTAAATTCCGTGTAATAAAACCCAGGTGTCAAAAATCGTCTAACACCTTCTCACCGCCTTAGTGAGAACTAAGATAGGCTATTTAGTATTTAGTAACCTGAAGTAAGAATACTTTGGGTGCTGTAAAAGTAAAACTTCACTTAATTTGTGGAAAGAATTTTAACGATCTTAATAAGTATTGATGTATTAAATTGGAAGGGGTCTGTTGCAGTGTGGTGAGCACACTTATTTTCCTTTGTGTGTATTCTTTAACTGTTAATAGTTTACAGAAGTTTTTATTATGGCTTTGCTTTGTGGTGAGTGAGAAAATAACTCGACTGCAGCAATTTTAAATTTAATTTGTTTTAAAACCTTTTACTTGCTTGTATGTTCAACTTTGAAGTACACGCTTAACACACAAATATTATAATGGTGCAAAATATGTATTTCAGTCGTAATAAATTTGTATAGTGAGAAAATAGTAAAAAAATACGAAAATCAGTGGAAACCACCCCATCGTCAGTATCTAATATGCTCAAAGCAAAATATTCTCAACGTAAAATGCAAATAATTGGCTACAGCTAAACAGAATCCAAACTGAAGAATTCATTGAAAAGAAACCGTGTAATTTGTTTGTCGGTTTCAGCAGACTGCAATTCCTAAAATATGACCTTAAATTTGTTCCAGTACCTTCCGTTCCAACCGGAACATCTCTTACATCAAACATTAACTTAAAATTAAATACAATCTCCCCTAAAATATTTACCCTACATGTCAAAACATGCCCGACCAATCCTTAAATGGTTCATAGAGTCAAAGTCTTATAGTTATTCATTGAAACAAGCAGAACAAATTGTAGGACACATTTGTACCTTTCTTCCACGCCGAATTGTGTTTACTGCTTTGTAAACGTATTTGCATTGTGTTGAACAATGCTTACTTTGTAGCACTCAAATTAAAAGCAAATGCCACATGTAATTTGTATCAAAATGATGAAACAGAATTCGTATTGTTGTATGGTTTTTGACAGACAATTTATAAAACCAGGACATACATTTTCAAGAAAATAATATGCAATCACTTGATTTAAATCTTGATTTAAATCACTTGATTTAGATCATGATTTAAATTAAGTAAAAAAAATCATGATTTAAATCAATTAAAATTTCTTATTCAAATACCTATCAGATTCACACAAGATGAAATAAAATAAATATATAATCAAGTTATAACCCAATTCATCCCTTTATATAGGGTAAGATAGTTTGGACGCTCTCTCTGTCCCCAAATGTTTCTCAGTTTTGAATGGATTAGACCAAAGAGGCCATCCATAAATTACGTCACACGTTAGGGGGGAGAGGGGGATCGACGAATTTTGACATTGTGTGACAAGGGGTAGAGGGGTCACATTTCAAAATCTAATATATCTAAGTATTAAAACACAAAATTTGAACTATTAACGAAAAACTTGAAAATATTTCCGACTCAATCTGTTTTTTTGAATGTAAAATTGCAAAAAATATAACGTCACAGTAGAGAAATCATTTTTTTTTCTCCTGTAATAAGAGTATCAGTGTGAATTATTTTAGATTTGTTGGTAGACAGATAATAAGAAAAGAATGATATTTTTTCACTCATTTTCAGTCACAGATCGAAAACTTTGCTGCTTGAATTGATGAATCGAATTAAAAAAAAAGTTTCAGAAGGCATAACTTTGGAGTAGGTATAGAATCGAGAAATAAGCGTTGCTACTTATAGTATCAATGAATTGATGCTATTTTTGGACTAGCCGAAAAAAGATTCAAAAATTCTACATCTACATATCAGTTTTTTAGATGAAGATAGCCTTATGGCATATGTTATTAGGAAGATACCTACTACCTCAGCTGAAAACATGTGTTTCACACACCTGCTTTCATGATTCCGACCAACCCGACTACCAATTATAATAATCGGCGACGCCTATTCTAAACACATCAAAACTTTAAATTAATACCTTTTTTCTCCTTGCTAATAGCTAATAGCTGTGTACATAGATAAGTCTCAAGTTTTTTAACTATGAAAATTGAATAATTTATTTTTTCGAGACCATATGTTCATTATATAACAAGAAAAACGTCTTCAACAAAAATATTTACTATTCTAAACACTCACTTGAAAGATGTATAGTAAAAAAATTTTTCAATGATTTCCATAATTTTCGTTTCATTTACATATTGCTTCAAATAATTATGGAAAACAATCAAACATTTGTTTGTGCAACTATGTTTAACTAATTGCAATATTCCTCAAATCCTCAGCTAATATGAACAAAAGAGTTTAGTGAATAATTTTTTATGCTAACGAACTTCAGATTAATTTAAAATCTGAACTAATTACAAAAAGTATATGTTTGAATATAAATTTATTTAATCATAATAAGCTTTCGTCTCAATTATGAAATATTTAAAAAAATTTGTATTCATAGCTTGCGATTTATAATTAAAATGCAATTTAATCTGAGAGTGAATACAGGTGTAGAGGTAATGTGGGATTAAATAGTACACAATGCGATTGAGCAAAATTAAACTATAATTAATAAATAATAGAGAGCAAAATTAAATAAAAATGAATACGCGCGATACAGACGTGAGGTGCGGTTACTAGTCATCAAGCCACGAGAATTCTCAGTTTTTGTTAAGAGTACACTACAGTGTAAATTACAACTCAGTGTTAACCAAAAGTGGGATCGACCCCACGATCTTCTAATTACAAAACCAGCTTATTGCCACTGAAATATGAATATCCAATCTATAAAATTAGGACAAAATGTTTTTTTTAAGCTTTCGTGGAGTTACTACATCACCCTGTTCAGTTTCGGGAGCCAGTCATCATCCTTTATGTTTTTAAATCCTTGATAAATATTCTATTGATCTTTGAGATCGTACCAAACTCCTATAATCTACTCAGACAAAATAAATACTATACTTCTAATAAGAAATCCATTTGTTGCTATAGATACGATTCTAGTTTCTCTCTTTACTGAAATAATTGCAGCAAAATAATTATCACTGATACAATAACTCGTATTGATGTATATTAGTTTTCTAATTAATTAGATATATCTATTAGCAACAGGAAATATAAAAATATACCTTTGTACTTAAATAGAATTAGTTACAGATTATAGACGTAGAAATTATTAGACCAAGATCAGTGTTTTTAAATAATTATTTTATATTGCTCTTGCAGTAATGAAGTTTAAATACATCTATGTGATTAAAAAAAAGAAAATGTTACTGCATAATACGTTATTAGAAACAATAAAGAAATAATATTTATTATATACTTATACGAAATAAAATTTTTGATTGTGGTGAAACATTTGTGGACAAGATATTGATTTCAAATCACAATATAGACAGTATGGGGTCACTTTCAAACGGAAACAAATCTAATGTACCGTACAATAATTTCGTTGGAATTCCGATTGATTTGAATTTTTTTGTATAGCCTCTGTATTGCCGCACATCACTAAACCTGTATTTCTGATTACTTGAATGTAAAGGGTTGAAAAATTATTATTAATCAAGATGAAATTATAGAGCTTGAAGTTCTGAAGTATGCAACATGCATTACATAAATTCATTCAAAAAATAATTTACCTACTAGCTCCTAAACCCTAGGGTTTCGTAGTGAAATAGCAGAACCGTTGGCACCAACGTGCATGAACTCGGGATAAAAATTAACGATCGAGAATAGTATTTGTAGATTTAAATTGGAATAATTCAGTAGTGTCCAGCATTGATAAAAATTATTATAATATAAGATCAGTCAAGTACAAATGTGGCTCTCTTTCTGAGGATTCCGTGCAACATAACTGCGACAAAATAAGCGAGGATAAAATAGCCATGGACAAAATAACCCTGAACATAACTGCCGTGGACAAAATCCGTGATTAGGTCTAATAAGAATAGGTTTTGAAAGGTTAGACTAGGCTAGGTTAGGTTATTTTGTCCACGGTTGGTTGTTTGCGGTTATTTTGTTACACAGCACACATATATTGAGTAATATCTGTTGAAAATTAAAGCAGTTGAATAAATCGATCCTATTTGGGATTTTGTATCAGTGAGGAAATTCAAAAATCAGGACTAAAACTTCGAAGATTAAAAGCACGCTATTTTGATTACACCTTTGAGTGTGATATTGTTTTGTATTAGCAAAAGCCAGCTTTTAGAAAAAAATGGGTTCTTCGATTATACATAGCAAATTTTTTTAGTAGCTGTAACGACTTTTAGAACTGTTCACAGATGCAGCCTCAACCCCTTTCAAAAAGCAGATACATCGATTTATATCTAAAAACTACCTTATGATGAGTGGGGCACATCGCGAATACTTCGATGGTATATTTATATTAAATTGATCCTATACCAGGTACTTGTATTACATTTTGTTTGGGTACAAAAATATTGTCAAATTAGTTTTTAAATTTAATATGTTTGAGTATAAATTTAAAAGATATGTAATTTGTCTGTAGATTAAAATTTGTAATCTGATTGGTCCGATGTTTCTCCCACCAATTTTTTGTTGAAATTTTTTGGTATAAATAGCTACAATTTTGTTATTTTATATATGTTATGTAAGACTGATGATGATTACTTAATAATCGAAATGTATATCCCGTTTATTCAAATAAATTTGTGAAAATAAGGTATATTTGTTAGTTATTAGTATAATTCTTAAACTGGCACGCTTCAACCTTGCCCAAAACCTTTACCCTTGTACTCAGTTTTTCCGACTTTTATACTATACACCTACACTGCTAGAAATTTGGGTCTATTTCATCTGCTGCCTATCAAATTCGAGGTCTTTCACAAGCTCATTCTGATATACCCGCCACCGCACGTTTGTGTAACGAGAATTTGCAAGCGTAAGCGTACCCTCTTATTCAAAAACATAGCAAAATATGTTGTTCCTCCTCAAAAAAAAAAAATTGTGTAACGAGAACACAAATGTGCCTGTTACAGTCGAATCTAAGTTTGCTGGCCGAGGCAGACCTCTCTAGTACCAACAAACACATCAAAATATCTGCAGCTGCAATAATCATCGGAAAAAAAATAACTGAGACCAACTTCAACATAATCACTCAAGAGTAAAAAATGAGACTTTTTTAATTTCACGAGTTTTGTTCCAATAAATAATCAGAAATTTGATACGACACAAAAATCATGAAATAATAACCTTTCCAAAACATAGCAACTAGAAAGTAATAAATAAAACGATAGAAAAATTTTCGACACCTTGAATCTATAGCCACAAAAACATAGAAGAAATGCAATATTTTTTTTAGTTGCTACATTGGGGCCAACTTCAGGGTATCGAAAATCGTAGGAGATTCAAATTTTTTATTAAATATTTGTGTTTCTAATTTTTTTTTAATACATTTCTCTTCTCTTGCACTTCTTGTAAACTACAAAGGTTAATATTCTAGACTCTAGAGTATTCCTACATGTATTCAAATTGTGAGGGTAGGTATAAAATATGAGCAGTTGTCAACAGAACCACATCAGGTATGAATTGAATATTACATTGGGCATCTGCGCCAACGTTTAAAAACAGATCAAAATAAAAAAGACCAACTGTACCAAAGGATTAATTCCCAGTAATCGCACAGCATGCAACGCTAGAGAATAAGTATTTTTGATCCTCCTATAATTTTCGACACTTGAGTTTAGCCATGTAAACATAAAAGAAATGCACCATTTCTTTTAGTTGCTATATTAGAGCCGACTTCAGGGTATCAAAAACCGTAGGAGATTCAAAATTAATTATTTGTCACTTTTTAGTGATTCATGTTGAAGCTGGCTTCAAATATTTTTCTTCCAATATATTTTTCGTCTCTTCAACTTCTTGTAAACTATACAAAGGTTAATATTCTAGAGTATTCCTACTTAATTTCAAATTGTGAGGGTAGGTACCAAATATGGGCAGTTGTCAACAGCACCACATCAGCTATAAATTGAATATTACATTGGACATCTGCGCCAACGCTTAAAAACAGATAAAAATGAAAAGAGACCAACTGTACCGAAGGATTAATTCCCAGTAAACTCAGAGCATGTATCGCTAGGGAATAAGTATTTTTGATCCTCCTATAATTTTCGACACTTGAGTCTAGCCATGTAAACATAAAAAAAAATGCACCATCTTTTTTAGTAGCTACATTAGAGTCGACTTCAGGGTATCGAAAATCGTAGGAGATTCAAAATTCGTTATTTGTCACTTTTTAGCCATGTAAAAGCCGGCTTCAATTTTTTTTCTTTCAATATATTTTTCATCTCTTAAGCTTCTTGTTAACTAAAAAGATTAATATTCTAGAGTATTCCTACTTGATTTTAAATTGTGAGGGTAGGTACAAAATTAGGCACCACATCAGGTATAAATTGAATATTACATTGGACACCTGCGCCAACGCTTAAAATCAGATAAAAATAAAAAAGAACTATTGTACCGAAGGATTAATTCCCAGTAAACGCAGAGCATGTTTCGCTAGGGCTTTTCCTTCATCTGAACTTAAGTCCAAAAAGCAAATTTTACCACTTTTTGTTTAGAAATCAATATGTTAAATTATTTTTAATTATTAATTAGTTGTTAATGTGAACCTCGATGTTTTATTTTGTTTCTCATGTTCCATGAATAAAGTACCTCATGTTTTGTCTTCCCATTGAAGTACTAGAATGTTTTTAACTGTGGTAAAATCAAAATCAAATCTAATTAGTATTGAAATTTAATACAGCCTTTCCTAGAACCCGTCGTATTAGCTACAGAAGTGTAGAGGCCTTCGTTTGGCGTAAATGTCCATATTTTTGGGTAGGGTTAAATTTATGACCAGATGACATACGACCCAAAATATAACCGTAAGTATTTTCAGAGTTCAGAGAGCTGAGATTTTGTATACATTTGTGGTATGTAACTTCATTGGTACCAGAAAAAAATTAAAGTGTATTTCTTACAGGGTCTCGACACTTGCCCATCACTAGAATCACTATATTTCTTTCTATCTCAGCTACATGTCATAGGAGCCTTGTAATTTTTGGAAATTGTGCTTATCCTTTAGGAATTGTATGAATAGATGCCTACAATATCAGTTCTCAATAAATCTGCTGTTCAGAATGAATTTAAACGTGAAAAGAATGAATGAATCAATTTTGTTGGACACAGCGAAGTTGTCTAATTTGACTAGATAATCAATTTAAAATTTGTATCAATCCAAAATTGATTCACCTACAGAAGTACTAATGAGAAAAATGTACCAGCCTATATTAAAGTGTTACGGTTGTTAATATGGCATTCAGTTAGAAAGAGCAATATTTCAAAAACAATCGCTAGCAATAATAAAGCTCATAATTTATTCGTAGCTTGTTAACGAGATAGTTTCCGATTAGGTATTAAAAATGATGCGATTTATATGCGCCTATTTTGCCAATAATGAATAGGTATAGTAAATGATGGACGATTCATAAATGAAACACAACTTTTATTTGATAGAGTAACTATAGGTATATATACACAAAGTTCCTTACAAGCGTTGTAAAACATTAACATCATGATATATAGGTACAGGAATGTCAACAAACTTATTTCTAATAAGTACGTAATATTGTTGCAGGCATCTACTAATTATAATAATTAATATGTACACGTTGTCTTTATATACTCTATTCAATAATTAGATAAATATTACAGTATCTCGGATGCTAGATGGCGACTTAGTTACAACTAACATAGTAGTGATTGCACACGGCAGTTCTAAACCTAAATATATGAGGATTCGACTTCGATTGACGTGAGGATGTCGAGGAAACCCTCTATACCACAGCGTACCAAGCAAGCTGACCAAGCCAGCTGCAAAAATATCCACGCTATGGCGCCGTCAGATCGACTCGCTAATATCTATTCAGTCGATTCGCGCTAAATCTACATATTGCATGACAAGCAACATCGAATTCGCACTACATTCAAACATTGAGCGTTTCTCTGAACCATCGTATTGTTTAGTAAATTAAATTAGGTATATATCACATGAAAAGGATTTATAATATGTACAGATCACGTATAAATTCGAACGACTCTTGATGTAAAACAAAGGAGACTGACCCATCGAAAACGCAACGGGAAACAGATAGGTCAAATGCACGCACTTACATCACGCGAGATTTAAGCCTACCGCACATTGTTGGAGAGAAGTCCACTTCAAACATGCGCCAGAGAATATTGATGAGGGTTGAAGTATCCTCCAGGAGGCTGCATTACCATCAGCGGCGGCACAAGAGGAAGCTCGCAATATGGACTTGCTGCTTCCACACTGTGTTGGTACCTTTGAAGAAATAACGCGCTATCAGCTGAAACCGTCGCAGAACTGATCCCTTCAAATTGTTGTTGTTGAAATCGATGCTCAGACCGATATTCAGGTGTCGTAGGTTTATCAGGGCTTATTAAACTTTCAATCGTAAACGATCTTTTAGGTCTAGTCTCTTGTACTGCTGTCATACTTGAAGTATTACTCGTCGGAGTGGTATTCGTATTTGTATTTGTATTGGTGGGTAATCGAGCAATGGGATTCGAATAGGTAATAGGAGGATTCACTTCGGGAACCGGTATAGGGGCGAATAAAAATCGATTGATATTAGCCAGCGCAGCTAACTCACTGTCGAGAACATCTTTGTCATTTTTCAAGAGTTTAAAACGTTTTCTCCGACGAAGAAGGCTTCCATTCTCAAACATATCGAAAGCAGCAGGATGTAAGGCCCAGTATGCTCCTTTACCAGGACGATCTGGCCGTCGCGGTATTTTAATAAAACAGTCATTAAAAGATAAATTGTGGCGTAATGAATTTTGCCATCTTTGAGTGTTGCGACGGTAGTACGGAAACCTTTCAGTGATGAATCGATAGATATCACTTAATGGGAGCATCTTTTCCGGGGAGCTCCAAATTGCCATCGCCGTTAATGAGATGTAAGAATAGGGAGGTTTTTGATCTCCGTAGGATTCTCGAGATGGACGCGGCATTTCTGCAGGTTATGGCACTTAACACTCAACACTTAACTAACATAGCTTGCACAAATTCTCAAGATACTAACACTCTATTCTATGTGTAGCACGATACTGCCTTCCTCGGCAATACTCGACTCAATTCCTAAGCACCCAAGTGTTTGTAGCTCGTGATTGGTGGGTGCAGTACAATGGCTCGTATCGTTCTAGAAAACCTACCGCCTTTCAAGGGGCGGGGCTTATGTTGCCATTGGTGATCTGTTGCACCAACTAGTCTTCGCACAATAACATTATAATGACATTAATATTACCTACCTATGTATCTACCTCGAATAATTATTGTACACTCTTAGACATGGTTTGTGACATAATCAATTGCTTATACAAATTGAACTACCTGCCCCAAATAAAAAACAGAAATGTCTTGAGAGTTATTATCACGCATTTGACTCAACTGTAATATTTAATATACAAGGACTTCGCTAAACTGGTGCACGTTAAAAATGACTGTTTATTTCTTGAAAGTCAAAGCGATTAATTGCCTACAAATTATTATCCATTGTTGTGGACTAGCAGAGAAAATCCATGATTGATGAGGCGACGTACATGAATGTAGGATGTTCAAAGCACTTCAGCTTCGATGCAACTCAACTGCACGCCAAAAAAACACTGCTAAGAAACAAATTACTTGCTAATTATTGATGGTACGTTTGTTACACTTCGTTTTTATAGATACAAACATATAATTTCTATAACAGTAAGTATTCAAGAATCTTTGAATCCCATCATTAAATTACTTAAAATATTTGGTGTGTATTATTTTCGAATTAAATAAAGCAACATACACTGCAAAGTTTTGAGGTATCTGCTTTTGATTCTATTAAGCTCATTCGACCTTTAGAGCAACGTTTACATTTAGCTGATTTTTTTCAAGAGTATTAGACGTTTGGTTTTGAGTTATTTACCGAAAATACTACAACTGCTGAAGATATAAATACAAAAAACTGTAATTTATATTAATCAATTCTCGTAGAATATGTAAAAATATTGAAAAAATATTTTAACGAGCATTTTTGTGGATACAGTAATATATACTCTAAATAACGAAATTCAAGGGACTGATTGTTTTCTTTCATTATAATGCGATTGAGTTATATGGAGGTACACATGACGTCAATTTCCAAAATCTCCATCATTCTTTTGGCCTCACCTCTTTTGCTAAGCCAATACCAATTTGTATTTTTCATGAATTATTTAGATGAAGTGGAAACTTTTTCGTAAAGTACTAATAATTTAGCTGCGTCAATTCTTTGTTAAATTTCAGCCTAGTAATGGCAAACAACGGAAGATAAAATTTTTATATATATAAATTAGCTCGACAGGCCTTGAAGGCTTGGTAAACTACTTTCCTCCACTCTTCCCTGTCATTTGCTTTGGCTTTCCAATTCTTCTGTCCCATTGTGATAAGATCCTTCTCTACTTCTTTTATCCACCTTCTCTTTGGTCTGCCTCTCTTTTTTTTCCCGTCTTGCATCCTTCCTATGATCCGTTTTGGATTTCTTTCTTCTGGCATTCTTTCCACATGTCCCAACCATCTTATTCTCTGCATCCTGATTATTGTTGTAATATTTGGTTCCATGTACACTTCTTCTACTTCTTTGTTTGTTCTTCTTCTCCAGAGACCTTCATCCTCCTTAATTCCTCCATAAATTTTCCTCAGCACCTTACGTTCCCATATTTGTAATTTTTGCTCATCTAGTTTAGTCAAAGTCCAAGTTTCGCTACTGTATAGCACTGTTGGTCTTATAACCGTTTTATATATATATGTACCTTGGCTTTTTGAGATACACCTTTGTTCATCATTCCTACCGCTCTACTTCCTTTCATCAGTCTCTCTTTTATTTCCTCTTCAGTTTTTCTTTTAGATGTGATTTTCACTCCTAGGTATGTGAAGCTCTCCATCTTCTCAAATCTATATTCTTTCCCTCTTTCTGTGTTCACTTTTAATTCTTTTTCAGGGTTATTTTCACTGTTGTTCATCACCATGTACTTGGTTTTTTCGGTGCTCACCTTCAATCCTATTCTTTCTGCTTCTTGTATTAAACGTTTCATTGTGTACTGCAACTCCTTTTTTGATTTTGTAATTATTGTGATATCATCAGCGAATGCGAGGCATTGATGTTTCTTGTCATATATTAAGCCTTTTGTGTTCAATCCGCTTCTGCGCATTATCACTTCGAGGATAAGGTTGAATAGTGTTGAAGATAAAGGGTCCCCTTGTCTTAGACCTACGTGCTTGACTTCTTATTGTTCACTCTCACTCTATTTTTGGTATCCTTCAGTGTGGCTCTGATAACATTTATCAACTTCTTTGGGATCTCCAGCTCTCTTAATGCTTTAAATAGCTCATTCCTATCTACCAGATCGTAGGCTTGTTTAAAGTCTATGAATAGCACATGCAAATCTAGACCCTTCTCATAATGTGTAGCTTGTATCTCTTTTAAAACGAAAATTTGATCTATGGTAGATCTATTCCTCCGAAATCCTGCCTGGTATTCCCCTACTATGTTTTCCATTTTTTCTTTCAGTTTGCCATTCATCCATGTCGCTAGTATTTTATATACCACATCCAACAGGGCGATTCCTCGGTAATTCTCGCATTTGGTGCTGTCTCCTTTTTCAAGTACAGGGCAGAGGATCGCTTCTCTCCATGCTTCTGGTAACTGCTCCTTTTCCCAGCATGCTGCTACTAATTCGAATATTTCTTTCTTCATATTTTCTCCTCCGTGCTTAATCAACTCTGCCGGGATATCGTTATCGCCAGGGCTTTTATTGTTCTTCAGATTATCTATTATTTTCTTTATCTCATTCTCATCTGGGCCCGGTATATCTTTTTGTTCTGTTTCTTCCTCTTCATAATGTTCTATTCTCTGTACTTCCCCCTTATTATTGAGTAAGTCTTTGAAATAGTTTGGCCATATTTCCATTTTGGTTTTTTCATCTCCTACCATATTTCCTTCCTTATCTCGGCAGAAAAGTGCTTTCTGGGTGAAACCTCTTTTTTCACTTTTAATCTTTTGGTAGAAATTTCTTAATTCTTTCTTGTTATAACTTTCTTCTATAGATGCTATTTTTCCTCTAAGGTGATGTCTTTTTTTTATATTCTTAGGAAATGAAAGCTGATAAGAAATATATATTGATGCCTCAATCAGAAAAAGTACACATATGTATAAGCAGACATATTTATCGTTATAGAGAATAACCATTACGTTATACGGAGTGTCTTAATGTATGAGTAATAATGTGAACCAACCAATTTCGAGCAATATCCATGTTATAGAGAGTTTTTCGTATTTAAATCTGAATGATCGAAAACGCACGAAAATATCCATCAACCATAATCGAAAACAAATTATACATCCTTTTTGGCGACGTTGGATGTAAATCAAGGACGTATATTTAAATTGGTAGATATTCGATAAGGATCGTATTTTTTTGTTGAAATAAAAATCTTCAAATTGGGGTTTGAAATTCATTATCAATAAGATAAAAATCAGAGTTGAAATACTATCAAAAACATAAAAAACGAAGGGATATTATAAAAAAAATGTATGAACAAGCAAAATTTATGATGAAAATGAATAAATTAAATTAAACAGATTTGAATTCGAGACAGTGGATTCAAAATTGAAACTAGAAGGTATTGAGGAGCCACCCCTGCGTCGGGTAAACACTGATTTCTAGCAGGCAGCTGTTAGATACGCTGTTTCACCTAAAAAATACCGAAGTCAAAAGACGAAATTGTTTATTATTGTTAGTAAATAAATAATAAAGTAAATTCAATTGAAAGTGATCTTAAGTCATCTAAATTCAAGTTATTGATTCACATTTTAGTGAAACAAGAATCTAGATTTTGTTATGAATTTCAGGGTCGTGTAATTGTCAAGCAAACTGTTACTCATAGTGCTTATATTGACTGAGCTACTTGCATTATAAAATTATAAAAAATCGTTTATATTACTTCAAAAAATTTGTTTCTCAGTGTTTAATCGTTGTGTCTTGCTGCTGTATTTTAGTACTGATAATGTCTTTTTCCACCATCCCGTAAAAGGCAGTTAATATTCTCCTTTACCTGTACTTCATGATGAAATATAATTTTATGATCTCTCAGCTAAAAAACTCTATAAGTCAACAGTTACATTTAGAGATTCATGGGCCCAGCAAGCAACTGACAAACTTGGTCGATTATAATTAATATTAGTTTCTTATTAAACAATGTATTTGGAGTATTATTTCTATTTTTTTCTAAAAAACAAATTTATTTATACGATCAAAAAACTCGAAAAGTAAAATATCTTCACTTATACCTCAAATTTGTAAAAAAATAGTCCAAACCGTTAAATAATAAGAAAAGTCCAGCCAAAATGCAAGTATTAAGATGTAGGTAATTTGGTAAATGTGAACTATTAACAGTTTTTAATTAATAAAAACTCCTAATCTGCCAAAAAAAATTCCTGGATTTTTCTTGATTTCTAAGGGTCTACTCTTCAACATGCAAGGTGATCAAAACTTTTCAAATTTTAATATTTGATGTATATAACCTAAATGAACATCCGCAAAATAATTTACGAATATTGCTAATAATATCTTAGTTGCAAAATCATGTAAAGAAGAATATATTGTTATGTTGTATCTATTATATCTGTTGGGTGTGTGCTGAAAAATCAACAGCTATAGTCGCTGTTTGATTGCGTGTAAATTTCAATTGCATGCATGCTCGGTGCATTAGATTTATCTTTATCTTGCAAATTCCATCAAACAGACATTGTTTCTAATCAAATCTACACAACATTCATTCTTCAACAGGTGCTACCATTTTATTTTTATTTAATAACATACGTCAGGTACTTCGATAAACGTGTGTGTTGGAATAGATAGATTAATATTATCAACTATTCCACTATAATAAATTTAATACACAGGAATATTAAATTAATAAATAAAATCAGCAAAAACAACACGACAAATTTGTTCCTTTCAACTTATCATTATTATTAATGAATATATTGTACATGAAGCAATAAACATAATCACGCAACGAAAGGTTTCGTACCTATCCCATCGAAAATACATAAATTTACAAAAGACCAGATGAGAAAACGTGGATTCCACATCTAAAGGAATATAAAACAAAAATTTGAAGAAAATCCACGTGAAAGAGCCTCAAGCGGAAGAATCAATAATATGATGACAATTATCATTGAAAAAAATCAACAAATAGAAAAACATCAATTTTTTACAATATTTGTAAAAACTCAAATTATAGAGGTTTTTTCACGTGGTCTTTCCTTAAACATTGAGTGAATGCCAGAGGACTTTTGTTCTATTTTTTAGATGTGAGGTCTATGTTTTCACATCTAAACTTCTGTATATTTTCAATTATGTAGATACTTGCCAAATACAAATATGGATTTTGAAAGAGAAAAATTTGAAATTAATGGCAATGGGTAGGTATCTCTGGATTTAAAAAAAAAATCCTCCTAAATATTTTGTGTTAGGTCTAGGGTTATATAGTTTCTTTTGAAATATTGCGTCTGAAGTGTAGTTCTCGAGAAATCAAAAATTTTATGTGAACATTTAAAAAAAAAATCCGAATTTAGATGCATATCTCAAAAAATATCAGAGATTGTGATTGCCAAAGACATCAATTGATTGGGCGTAAAATGTATCATAGGTGTACCAAATTTCAAAGCAATTGAACAACAAATATGGATTTTATGAGGGAAAATCTAAAATTAATGACAAGGGGTACCGCTTAATCATTTTTTTTTTAATTTTCGTACTAAATATTTTTTGTTAGACCTAGGGTTATATAGTTCCATGGCCGTAGGTCACGGAACTCTAATCAAAAAAAGCGTCCGAAGTCTAGTGCTCAAGATATCAACAATTTTATAACATAATTGTTTTCTGATGATGACTTTTGACCAAAGTGATCGAAACGTCAGAACTTTAGTTGATCCTGATCAGTAGTCGCAAATATTTTTTATTGCATATTGTTTTCCTATTTCTGCTCTCGATATGGAACTCATCAGATTCGCCTTATTAAGGAAAACATATCATTCTGATTTTGGTACTTCAGGAATAAATTCGAGCCGCATAAATATGAGAAAATGAGATTTTTGCATGGTGTTCGTTGATATATCAGTGGGATTGAGTCAGTTACGTTAGATCGCAATGGAAGGTTTCGGAAAAAGTATATGTGGGTCCAAATAGTCGAATGAATGAATGGAATGAATGTGCAATTATTTAAGGAGGCAGAAGTATTTGTATGCTTAGAAGTCTTTTTTGGATGGCCAAAATAAAATGAAATTTGATCAAGCTTTCGGTTTTATAATCTAGCCTTCATCAGGACACTAAAGAAAATGATATTCACAAATCAAAATACACATATCGATAAGCATAGAACACTTATTGTGAATATTACAACTTACAACATTCGATCCACTAATTGATGCCATTTTACAACAAATGTTCTCATGAGATGTTCATTGTGCATATAATTATTTTTAGTGTCCTGATGAAGGTTTGAACATAAAGCCGAAAGCTGGACTAAATTCAAGAGGAATCTTTTAACTCGGCCATTCAAAACAACTGCTACACTGTTAGGAGTCCTGATGTATCTTCTATTTGTTAATATTTTTAATAAAAGCTTCAATGGTTATTTGATATATTGTAACATTTTCTTGTACATAAAATAATGTAGCTAAATATGTATTGCTGTTGCAATGAAATTACGAACTCATCATTTAACTAACAACTGTATTCAAATATACGTCATCCGTTCCATAAGAACGATTTCATTACCATAACGAATTTGCGAGGTTCGTTAAAACCTTTACAAAAAGTAAGTTTTGATTTACACAGTTCTATTTCATCCCTTGTTATTGTATATAACCTCAAATATCGCGAACAAATGGCAAACGACAAGACTGCGATGTTATATATGTGTTGGCGTCTGTTTTGTCTGATAGATGACGTTATTTCGATTTAATGTCGCATGAAATTTGAAGAGGCAACGTCCATGTCGGCTAATATCTGCCCTCTGATTGACCGTGAAACATTCCCTTTATCCATTAAATGAAAGAGATGGGTGCCACCCAAATGCTGAATTTTAGCAGGAAGGAAACAATTTTTTTTAGCATCCAAAATTCTTGATAGTTATTGTCAAAATTTTAAAGTTGATATTAATCTTTTTGAAAAATGGATTTGTGATCATTTGAGTTTCGTAACCTAACTTCAATTCTTCAGTGAATAATAATATTGTGATGAACACTCCAATGTGTGAGCAATACATAGTTTTGAATGTATTTAGGATATGCGTAAAAATCTCATTCTCCAAGGTGCGGTCAAAATCCCGAAAAGAAAATCTGTTAGGAATGGCGTGAATGAAACCTATCTGGCGGGTAATTATTAAAAGAGGTCTGTTGCTCACCAATTTTTCGTTTCCTTTAGGTCTATTTGGCAGATGTTTTCGTAAAAGTGTAAATTAAAACGAGTTTAAATTTCTTTTGTCTTTAATCTTGAAGAATTTTACAGTTTTTATAGTTTTTTCGACGCTTTAAAATTAACACAGCATAATTTTATAATTGGGTTAAGTTATATTTTATGAACTTTGGATATAAAAACTAATTGAGTCGCTCGTAAATTAACAGATTTGTGTCAAGAATTTTAATATGATTTTAGAGGGCATATATTACTAATTTTACGAGAATTTATGTAAATTCTTCGACATCCACCGATGAAAAATTCTCAAATTAATATTTTTATATTATTTGTAATGAGGTAAACCAATCCCAATTTTTATTTCGATATTTTCCACCATAATTTACTTAATGGAAGTGAAAAAGAGACAAACTGCCTCCAGAAGCTTTTTTTCCTACCTCGAGAAGAGTGTACCTATCTTGAAAAAGAGTGAAATTCAGTTTTTTCGTTCTTATTTTCTCCGTTGATCCATTCGAATAAGCATTCGAACAATTCTTTGGAAAATCGAATTTGTTACGATTTTTCAGTAGTAGAATTTCGTTGGAACTCGATTATACAAACAAATAAAGTTATAAGTGAAAAATTTAGGGGTTGAACTATTGAAGCTCAAGTAGGACGTTCTTTATTGTTAAAATCAATTAAAAATATGTAATAGTCGAGGACAAAGCCCTCTGTACTGTCCGTATTTTTTGTTATTTTATTCTAGGGTTAATCGATTCAAATGACTTTCTCTAGAAAATATAATGATTAATTGTAAAACTCGGTTTTTGAAATCAATGAAAAAAATCACTGCAACACCTGGGAAAACAGCGGAAGCCATTCCAACAAATCTAGTGTCTAACAGGTGAATATGTAGGGGCTGATGACTTAATAGTGCAATTTTCAATACGCAGCTTCGAGCAATAATAATACTTGGTTATTCAATTGCTAAAAATGTAATTTAAAATTGTTTGAGAAATAAAAGCCATGTGAAAGAGTCACGGACATTCTGTAGATAACGAAAAATATGTGTGTGAGTATAGCAATGGTTATTTTTTTCTCAGTAAATGTCCCATCTAGAAATCAGTACAAACAGAAGTGGATTCACACATTTCCCAAGTATAGGCTGTTAAATTTTTACTGCCCTTATCTCTACAACTGTCAATTTCTGGATTATATTTATAATCCAACAATTTTGTTGAAATTGCACAAGAAATAGAGGGAAAAGTCATCGAAAAAATGTCTTGTAGAATTATTTCTGCAAGTCATCAGAAAACCGTTTATTTCTGTAAGACGGCTAAAAAGAAATCCGGTCTTCAAATTTGCCGCCCTTAAGATCTGCCGCCCTAAGCACAAGCCTACTCAGCCTGCTGGTAAATCCGCTACTGAGTGGAGGAATTGGAAAAAAGTTTATTTCAACCTGAAGAAGGCAGCACTTTGTTGTCGAAATGTCATTTGATAGTGTAATTAATAGAGCCTCTACAGAATAGATTTCCATATCGACACGCCAGTTAAACGAGTAGAAAATACAACTGACTGTTGCGCAAAGGACGTGGTGATGTCTTACCCACTAGAAATTTGCCACCCTAGGTATAAGCCTACTCAGCCTGCTGGTAAATCTGCTACTGAGTGGAGGAATTGGAAATAAGTTTATTGCAACCTGAAGAAGGCAGCACTTTGTTATCGAAATGTCATTTGATAGTGTAATGAATAGAGCCTCTACACAGAATAGATTTCCATTGCAACACGCCAGTTAAACGAGTGGAAAACACAACTGACTGTTGCGCCAAGGATGTGGAGACGTCTGAATCACTAGAAATTTCTGAAAGCTTCGAGAAACCATAGCCGGGAATATAAAAGCCCGAGACTAAGTCAAGCAGGATAGTAATTGTTAGTAGTTTAGATTCGGAGCGCGCAAGAGTGAAAATCAATAAGTAAACTAATCGAAATAGATAAGAAGTATGGTAAATAAATGAAAAATAGTGAAAATGAATGGCAGACAGTGTTATTGTGTAAATAATTAATTATATTACCGAAGTCTCATGTGAAAATAAATTTACAAACCCGCACGAACGAGTCAAGTATCGTTACAATATAATTATTTCTGCAAACTTTTTTGCTTCGTGAATTGGATGAGCGTTTTTCAGTTTTGGAACAAAAATCGCTCAATTGAAGATTTACCAAGAACCGATAATTATTGTCATCGTAACTTTCTCAACATATCGAAGTAAGAGATTCGCAGATTCACATCTTGAAAGAGGAAAATTTTATCCAGCTTGATGCATTCACACACAACTTTGATCTGAGCTTACTAATTTAGATTTTTTAATCTTATTTAAATACGATTAGATGAGGAGGTGATTATTTCTCAATTTTCTGTGGGCGATTATTCGAATGTGCATATTATTCAATAATTTAGGCAGGGTTGTCATGATTTAAATCAGTTGATTTAAATCAAGTAAAAAAATCACGATTTAAATCAATCAAAATTTCTAATTCAAATACATATCAGATTTGCATAAAATAAAATTAGTTATAACCTAATTCAACCTTTCATATAGGTGACTTAATTTGGCCAAAGCACGTTTCTCAGTGGAGAATAATTTATACACAAGTGATTAAATATCACATACCAGTTACCTATTGAAATTGGTTCATAACAATAAAAAAATTGGATTTTTTGATTAAATATAAAAAATTGTGATTTAAATCAAAAAAATCCGATTTAAATCAGCCCTAAATTTAGGTAAACGATATGATATCGAGGTTATCGATTTTTGTAAGGTACCTATAAAAAAATGTTACTTCATTACATTTTTTGCCTTTCATATTTGTTTTGAATTTGTCCTGTTGAGCATAAAATAAATAAAAATGAAAATGGAATGATGATGTAAAACCAGTAGATTTACTGATTATTATTTTTTCTAGTAAATCTAGGAACACTATATTAATAAATTTATACTTTTATACTGATACTGACTCCGGATATTCGGTAACTATAATTTACATGTTTATAAACAGTTTTATGTTTACTGTTAAAATTTTATTGGAAATTTTACCGTCACTGACTATAATTCGTTTACTTAAGTTTGGTAGGCAAAATTCATTCTAATCGATTTCAATATGACCTGCGGAACTCGTTATACTTTGAGTTAGAAATTACTTATTGCTTCAAACTTTTCAATCCAACTGAGTTCTGAAATAATAAATTTGTTTTCTTTTTTTCAATTGTTTGTTAAGCCAGAATCAATATTGTTTGTCACCTAGGTTAATTCTTGATTGTGAAACAAAATTGAAAGTTATTTTAAGTGGAAGACGACGCTTATTTTCTAATGTAGAACAAGAGATAGTAATTATGAAGAGCTGAATCAATTGAAAAAATGGTAAATACACAATGTGTCCATATCCAAGCAGTTACAGATAATTTTTTTTACATAGGAAAAAATCCCTCCCTCTGGTACCTCAGATAAATCATCTGAATAATGACGATAAATGATTCATGTTCAATATAAAATCCATAGCTGGCTTATGATGCACAAATCCTAATATTTTCAATTCGTATCTCATAAACCGTTTAACATGAAATTCGTTCTGGTTTGCGTCTGTTTTGAGCATCACCGTCGCTTTTCATCTTTCGCTTCTCCTGCTTCAGCGATGCTCGTTGCGGTCCGCGGTTTTTCACCCGGTTAAACGGTCCGCAAAACAATAAGAGTGACTCAGGCAAAAACATTGAAGAGGGGGTCACAGTCGACGCACATGCAGAACTAGCATACGAACAAACTTATTCAATTTTTCATTGGATTCAAGGGGTGTTGTATCATTCAATTTGATTGAGGGGCACTTCTGCGGTAGGGCTCATACATTTAATGTCATGTGAATTATCTTGCAAATATTTTTTCTTCTGCAATAATTCTATGCGTCGTCTGATCAAGAATAAATCCCTGCACTCTTTACATTTGCAAGAATAATTGATTCATTTTTTTAATTCAATTCAAATTATATATTTTCTTATTTTAATTAGAAACAGGTAAATAGACTCACCGATGGATCCAATTTTCTTGCTCCACGTTCGCTGGGCTACTGGAACTAGCGTCTGAAAAAAAAAAAAAATTAAATGATGTTCTCACGAAACAATCGATATTTTGCAAAGTGGGTTGATTACAGAACATAGATCACAATTAAAATTTTTTCATACTTTCAAAATGAATGGCCTCTGGAGCGAACATTCGAGTAGCTTGTTAGAATGACGTAGAAATTTCTAGAAGTGAACATCTGAATATATAAGGGGAGCGGCCTGACTGAGTGAGTAGTGAATATGCAGAGCGTAATCAGCTTAGTGCGAAATATAATAAATAAATAAATTGTTGTAAATTAATATTAGTGGCTTTGTAGTTGAAGTTTAATAGTCAATAAAAGGTTCCTTGCTAGTAACAGATAAATGTATTTCCTAGAAAATCCTTTTAATATTATTAAACAAATAATATCAGGCGTTGCTGTAAATATTTGTCAATATATTCTCATGGCGGTAATTACTACAATCGATTTTATAACCACTCTCCGACCACATGAATAATTTATATCGCTGTACTGAAATTGAAGCAAGCATGAATTAGGAATTGTATGCTTTTAGTAAATGAATATTATTCGTAAGCATAATATATGTTTTACTTATATTGTACAAGCACATTTGAGCATTAATAATGCTTATCGATCATAAGTTGAAAATTTGTAAGATTAATATTCATATGACCACAAAATTCATGCCTTTTGTTTAAGGTCACACACAACAAAAAATATGGGTTTGATAAATAATCAAACTAATGTATCTATTATTAATTCCCATATTTATTTCACTTTTAAATATTATTTTTCCAGTAATTTGATATATTAGTATTATTGCAACATAAGGTAAATATTGTCAACAATTCATTAAATATTCATCTTGTCTTAAAAAATTCTACGTAAATAATGAAAGCTTAAAAATAAAAACAATGACAATTTCCGTTTGAAAAATATTTGTGGGGATCTCAGATAACATTTTCTTTCTATGTATTTGTGCCGAAGGAATAGAGGTAGGTATCTACAATACAAAAGATATTATACAATGAATAGTGTAGATCATTTATAATTCTGTCATTCGACTCAACTGATTCATTTAAATATTTATATTAGTGGTATTGTTGCAATCTAAATTTAAAATTAATGAATTAATCGCTTCAAAGAAAAATAAATATGAGCATGAAAAGATCACTAGAGTTAATAAAAATGTAATAGGATCTTTTCTTTGATCTATTTACCGCCACGATTTACTTTGGAGAGAAAGAATTTTTTTTCCAAAATTATATATACAGGATGTAACAGCGAAACGAGCTACCTCGAATAACTTCTATGTTATTGAAGATACAAAAAAATACTATAGGACAATCTTATGCAGGACCAAAGGGAACACCCAATTACGGAATAAAATATTTTTTTGAACCAGTGGCTCTCAAGCTACAACACAAAGTTACATTTTTCAAATGAGATGCTATGTACTTTTTAGGCCCATTCGATAGCGTTTTTTTTTTCTGAATTCAACCATGTATTCGTTTCATACCCTTACATATGATAAAAATATTGAGAAAAATGCGATTTAAACTTAAATAAACTTTATTTTTATAATTATTTTTCAGTAGTCTATGTAAAACAAAATCTGTTATGTGTCAATTTGAATTATTTAATGCATAATTCTTATTGTTGCAAATTGCTATAAAGTGTACTCTACACCAGTAACAACAAAAAAAAATTGATGGATCGCGTAAAAGATGCGTGTGCTACTTTAACACCGAAAGAAATTAATAATGCTACTTTTGAGTCAGTTTTGAGGAGATTTGAACTATGTTTAGAAAGAGATGGAAATCAGCTAAAACACTATTAATGAAGTTATTGACAGATAATATAATGTATTTATGTAGCTCAATTATTGTTCATAGCCTACTGAAAAATAAGTATGAAAATAAAATTTATTCAAATTTCAATCGCAGTTTTCCCAATATTTTCATAATGTAAGGGTATAAAACGAATACATAGTTGAATTTAGAAAAAAACATTCTTAAAAGGGACTGAAAAATATATAGCATCTCATTTGAAAAAATATAACTTTGTGTTGTACCTTGAGAACTACTGGAATAAAAAAATATTTTCTTCCATAATTGGGTGTCCCCCTTGGTCCTGCATAAGATTGTCCTATAGTATTTTATTGTATCTTCAATAACATAGAAGTTATTCGATATAGCTTGTTTCGCTGTTATGTATATATGAATATCATTCACGAATTTCACACGATACGGATGTAACAGACCCTTTCAATAAATTGATTGATATTTCTTCAGCCGTGTGACTTCTAGTACAAGAAATTATAAATATCTTTTCAATTGAATTACTTTAAAAGAGATATTTGATAATTTGATTGATTTACCTCTCAAACTAGTATATTGGACTTTTTATGGTTATTCACACACTTTAAACTCACTCATAAGTCTCCTCAAAACAACAAAAAATTTAAAACACGATCCAGGATACAATATTTGTTGCATTCTTGCTTGTATCAAATGTACTAACATCATAGAAATGACTGCCAACTGCTTCAATGTGTTGGGACTAGTCACTTAACTATGCCTGTTAAAACAGTTGAACAAAGATATAACAAAAATATACAATTACCTTTATATTTGAAATATTGATTTATAAAAGAAATTAATTTATTGCAGGCTGTATTTACGTGATATATATATTTTTTTTAATTTGAAAATGATTCTTTTATGTTATTTACTCTTCTTTTTTTGGTCTTTTCCTTTTTTTGCTCTTTTTAATATATTATTTTTATCGCATTAAAAGTATATGTTCCTAATTCTTGATTAATCACTAATATATTATTTTTACTTGCTTTTAGTTCTGCAAATGATTTCTCGCGCCAAACTTATCTCAATTTAAATTTGCCTTGGCTTTATCAACTATTTCATACCTTTTGCCAGCTCTCATCACATCATCACATATGAAATTCTTCAATCAAGTTTCGCTATGCAAGAAGTACTTGAAAAAAATATAGAACTTGAAAAAAACACATTGCTGCATATGCACCGAAGATTACAACATATTTAAAATACCCACACAAGGAATCAAATAAAATAGTATATTGTGGGGTAGGTACTTGGAGCACATAACTGCCTAAAGCACAGTTATTCATATTCCAGGGGGATTTAAGGCTTAAACACCACTATATAGTTGAGAAGATATTCCTCCTTATACATAGTGAATTTCAAAATTAAAAAGAAACCCACTAAAACTTAGTTCTCTTAGTTTATAAGCGAGGTTCTGGTTTCCACTTTATTTACATTTAGTTTTCTGTGAATCAAATATTTAAGTTGTGTAATTTCAATATTCACCCATACGGTTAGTCCGGTGAGTGGCGGAGGTTGCCACCCCTACCAATCACCTATTTTGCCCAACAGTTTTGTAAGACGCAGTGTAAAATGATGGCTTTTTTCAAAATGTGTGATACGTTTCGTTATTGTCTTTCTTTATATTCGATTATGTGTCTGCCAGTTGTGTGTTAAAATTGTTACATATTGGTGGGGTTTCTTCGTCAAATATGTTTTTGTTTGTGATAAATGTGTGCCCTATTCTCAATCTTGAGATTATTATTTGGTCTCTTTCTGAACCATGGTGTTGTGGTCTCTCTTATTTCTCTCATTTTATTGTTTGTTGTTGTTTCTCATTCCTTTTTCCATTGTGTTTTTGTTGCTAGTTTTTATTTGTATTGTTCATACTGTCGATTTCTTCTTCAGTGGTTTTTTTTGGTTTGTTGGTAAGCTTTTTCTTTCCCGTTTATCCCTATGTGTACTGATGTCCACATTATCACAATTTTGTTGCATTTCTTGTACTGTCATGTATGGCTTCTTGAATTTTTATTATTGTTGCATGATTTTTGTAATATAATTTGGTGATTTCTTACATTGTGCTTAGTGAGTCTATATTTTTTTGTTTATGAGCGTAAGTGCTTGTAGAAGAATATATTTTTCTGCGAAGTAGTTACTGCTGTAGTTTGATAGATAATATTTCTTTTTTGTTCGTCTTCCGTTATTACTGCTGTGTCTATTTTTCTTTTATTGTTTGTTGTTATTTCTCATTCCTGTTTCCATTGTGTTTTTGATGCTAGTCTTTCCTTGTGATGTTTATATTGTTGATTTCTTCTTCAGTGTTTTTTTTTTGTTAGTTGGTCTGCTTTTTCTGTCCCGTTTATCTCTATGTATGCTGATGTCCACATTTTCACAATTTTGTTGCATTTCTTATTTGTGTACTCTCATGTACGGCTTCTTAAATTTACATGTTTTTTTTTGTTTGTTGTACAATTTGATTTGTTGATACATTTTTCAGTAGAGCTCAGGGTGGATTGACGATTTTGAGTATTCCAATATGGATCGGTATTGAATTCAGGTTGATTTCGAGTCTAGGGTGGAGTGTTGTGTTAGCTTTGGATTTCAATAGACTGGATTTTCAAGTTTGCGTTGCTAAGTAGTCAGTTTCTGATTTTTGTATAGGAGAGTTTGGTTTCAAATGTGTCCTGTGATATTGTGCGTTATGAACATGTTTTTCTAGAGTACTATAACTAGGTTTTCTGCTAGATTGGTTATGCATCAAAGAATATTTTGGTTACGTGCGAGGGTGAGTGATTTTCCCTACATTCTCGTTTGCTCATTTTTTTTTTTTTTGTCTAATTCTATCAGGAGTCAGGTGCAAATTATTTTTCTCTTGTTAACTCAATACGAGAGGACATACGGTATATTGATTTCGCATGGAATGAAATTCAAAAATTACGCTATCTCTTGAAATAATGGTGTGATCTGAATTTTGAATTTTCATTAATTAACATGTAGATATAAAGTTTTTATATTCAGATAAGAATGTAAAATTGATTAATATAGCAGTAATAGCAATTTAAAGTTGTTCTGATGAGAAGAAAAATTGGTATCAGGACCAATCTATCATGTCAACATAATTATCTTTGGAAAAAGTCAACAGGGGTGTTGTTTTATAACAACTTTGAAAACTTAAGATTAACCTTTTCATAACTAAAATCATTAATCTAAAAAATTAATTAAAATTAGTGGAAGACTCATTAAACCGCAACTATAGTCAGAAGCAGTCTTAAATGAACCTTCGTCGCTGTTCTCTCTCTCCTTTGTCTCTTTCTCTTGGAAACCAATCAGAAGGCGAGATGTATGTGCCGAGCCCACGAGTTTTCTGCCTGATTTATAGATTGCAGTCCGAAATGCACATTAGCGCAAATGTATTTTCTTAACAAATGTGCTATTTATACGTGAAATTAATATTTACGTTTGTTACTTGAGATCCGACATTCTTTTTCTCTGCCTTTAATAGCCTCTTTTGACACGAATTAAGGACTTTTTGTTTTGTGAATTTCTGAATTATATGTAGGTACTGTAAGGCGTTAAGTGTTTTAGTCGTAAACTTATAACAGAATTTGTCTCACTTTGCACATTGTATAATTAAAATTTATTAATTATTATTTCCACATATAGTTATTACTTTGCGAATAAATCAAGTACTGATTATTTTTTGGACGTTTATGTCCATTAGTAAAATGATTTTTTCCATATTACCGTATGTCCTCCAATTGGATCCGTAAGAAGAGAGATTTTTTTTTCATTTGATGATAGTTTGTTTTTTGAGTGACTAGGAAGTGAATCTAGTTTTGTGCCATGTTGGGCAAATAATTTTTTTTTGCCAATTATTAAAACTATAAAATTTTGTGGCGTTTTGAGTCAAGTGCTGTAGTTGCTGAGAACCCAGCGTCACGCCAGACAGCCAGACAACCAAAGTGATCACACTATCTCTAGTGCTAAAATCTTGAACGAAACATAACATGGACGAAGTATAGTGGCCAATGACGTATTATTAAAGTAGACCCAGCGCGTCCTATGGCAGACCACAGTTTGTTGTGATGTTAGCACTTACAAGGTGAGGGGTTCTGAGAAGTGAAGGGAGTAAACATGCTTGTTATGCGGTTTGCCTGCTTTTATTTATGTTTGAGAAGTGCGCGCCTTCATTCTGTACTGTATGTATATATTTGTTGAAATAGAAGTAATAATATATTAATTGCTTCAAAATAAAAAAATACGAGATTTTTCCCACATCTCACAATCGATATTTTTTCAAATGAAAAACGCAACCTGCGATACAACGATGTTTACCTTCCTCACCCCACTGTTTATTCCTGCATCAAAACAAATGCTACGTGCTGGGTCTACTGTTAATACGTCATTGATAGTGGCATTTGTTGTGAGACAGAAACTCAAATGGGCGTGGCACCCGCCTTTGTATTGCGGGTTGCTTGTTGAAATATTTCCAGTTACCATTAAAAAATATTGTCCAATTATTTCTATGTTACACTGTATTCTATTTTCAATTATTCAAATACTTTCCCCAATAATCCTGACCAGCAGATAGCTTCTATCGAAAATTGTTTGTGCTTTTCGATAGGGCATAGAAAAAGAAGCAAAATAGTTGGAAGTAATTTCTTATATATCAGCTTAACAGCCGTTAAAAAAATTGTTTCCTGAACAAAATCAGTTTTGTCTGTGTACTCTGGAAGTTTCAGGGAAACTAAAATCGAAAAACTGTTTTCGCCATTTGATAGGACATTGGAATAGCAACAAAAGGAGTAAAAGTAGTTTTTCTATAGTATCCCCTTTATATACTTTTTGTCTATAGATCACAGAGGATAGACTCTATTGAAAACTGTTTTTACCATTCGATAGAGCATTAGAATAGACACATAAAGGATGCTGTTGAGAAGAATTTTCAGAAAAAAATCAGTATCTGAGTTCTTTGGTAGTTTTTTTAGTCGAATGGTAATTTTTATCGAAAAATTGATTCTGCCATTTGATAGGACAACACGTCATTATAGTCTTTGATATTGTTTTTAAAAAATGAACTAAATTATGCAACACGCTGTACGTTGGTGGGTTTTGACAGCTAGAGTCCCTCGAACAAATTTTGACTTGTGCATTGCGCCTTTATGGTTCTGAGCTAAGAATAACATTATCAGAAGTGTGAAATTCAGTGTCACGCGTCACTATTATTAGGCTAAAAATTTCTTATAGGGTCAATTTTAGCACTAAAAGTCGTGTGGTCTCAAAAGTACACTAGCTAGTAAAAAAAATTTTTACTGTGTTGGGGTGAGGAAATAGTGTTTTCTCACATATCGACAGAACGTGACCTTGGGTGTGTGAGTGAAACCTGCACTTGTCTGCGTTTGATGTATGAGATCGATAAAAGTAATATCTTTTCTGAAAAGTCGTTATCGATGAATTTTCGTGATAGTGCAAGGATCGTTTAGTGAGTTTTTTTTTCAAACAAATGGTTTTCGAGCAATCCTCGTGATAGTGTAAGATCCTCTCAGGACTGCAACCTATATCAAAAAACGTCGCCTACGGCTGTCCGCGGCTTGCTTTGCGTTCAGGCGGCCGGGCGGTACGCTTTACTCTACACCTGGTCAGCCTTTATAAATAGTCGAGAACACTTGCGTTTACCTGCGTCCCGCTGAGCCAGCCAATAAAAGAACTCGTAATAAATCACCCGAAGCCAAGTCGACTAAGAAGGAATTTGTAAAACATGGAGCAAGGTGTTGATTAAAGGAGCGGCAAGCGTTTTACCAGCCAGCCCAAGAATGATGAGAGAAATTCCCGATGCTTCGATTCTGGATGGATCAAGATACGCAAGCATTATTAACCACGGGTGCAAATTACTACCACCTTTGCATTTTCATTCTCTAAAGCCTAAAGGACCGACAACAAAACAACTTGCATTATCACAAATTATCAAACGGCACAAACGCAAAATTTCGCATTGCATATTGGTATCGTAGACCATTTTTATTAGGGTTGGAAAACATCCGATTTTTTTAATGAAAACCAAAAAAAAAATTTTTCTGATTTAAATCGAATTTTTTTGATTAAATCATGATTTAAAGCAAGTGATTTAAATCAATTGATTCAAATCATGACAACCCTGGTAATAATATTAAGGTGTTTCATTTGGAAAATCATTTCATATATATCAATTGTTTAATTTAGAAGCTCCACCGCTATCACAAGCAGCCTCTGAGTTGATGGCTGCCTAAAGCAACACGAGGCAAGAGTCTCTTGAGTTGACTATTTTATTTTTTATTTTATTTCATTATCTGCAGATTTTTGGCTTTCTGAATTCTGTAAGCAGATATCACTATTCAGGTTGTTATATTTTGTTAGCATCTGAAGATTTCTCAGAAGATTAGTAAACCACAATGATTAATAATTAATTCCTTTCATTTTTTCTTCAGTCAGTTCAGCTTCCAAAACAATGCCCCATTAGGTAGAACAATAACAGAATTTTACTAGTGTAAAACAACAAGCTGACGGGCACCCATCCATAACAGTATCTCCACCCTTAGACACGCCTTTTCCCTTAAAACAGACACAAACAAGTGACATCCTCCCCCACCTAGCTCTAGAACTAACCACACAAGAATCATCATCTTGTAGTGGTTGTATGGTTGTGTATTTCACTTCTCTGTGCGCACGACAACATTCGCAAAGAGAGCAAACGACAAATTAAATATGTATTATTACATGAATACAACTCACCGCCCATGTTGTGGGCTGCTTATTATACAAGGTGCTAAAGATAAACATAATCATTGGAATGATTTATTACGATTTTATTACTGAAGATTTGCGGGGAATAAATGGAAATTGAATATTCGGTCCGTTACCAAAAATGATATGATTCTTATTTAACTAATGACGAATTCTATGTCATTTATATTATCCATACATACTTCGGTATTAAATTGATATTATTTTTTATTTGCAGATAACAAAAAAAAATAATTTCGACTCCAATTTCAATTCTACAGAAAACATGCGATTTACTTATCTTAGAAAAAATAACCATAAAATTTAATCCAATTACATCTAGAAATGTGCACGAAAAAGAGTACCTAGTAATCATTTAATTACATACAATGACAAATGTCCATACGCATTAAATCTTCGCTAATGTAAATCTGACTTTGGTCTTCTCGCTCGTGAAATTTCTTTTTAAGTACGAGCACCGGCTTAGCCAGTTTCACGCTTTAAAGTGTCGGCTAGTTTAGAGGTTAAGTTAAAAAGGTAATTTTGGATGGACGACATTTAGCGCTTAACGCCGATACGAATGACGTACAGGTTTGCATAATTCTTGACCAACTGATGTTTTTTCTTTTGAGGAATTACATTTCGGAATTTGAGCTGAAGACTTGAATTCATGATTTATTTTGAAAACAGAATTAATTTTTAATACTTAAGAGCTTTCGAAATAATTTCTATGTACCTTTATATTGCCTTGTTGGTTTGGGTATGTTGAATACGTCGAATAAAAAATTTTACCACAAGAATGACTAGCTGTTACATTACGGTAAGTATAATTGAAAAATTGTTCTCTGGTCTTTATTTTGGCTTTGCACTGTGTGACTTACACTAATTCGCAAATAAAACCCAAACACTTTGCACTTCGCAGCAATACGTACGAAAACTGACGAACGATACGGTGCCAGTGGACGCGACGTCTCTCTAAACCACACATTTGGATTATTCTTGTGAATTCGGATGAGTTCGATTTCGCAACTTTCCATGGTAAGTAAATTATATATTTGTAAAATGAATTTATATTTCACATACAATTACATGAGTTTCAAGAAGTACTCCGAATTAATTACAGAATCTTCATTGAAACAGATTTTGAAAGTTAAAGTAGAAAAAAAATTATTAATACTAGTAGCACCAAAAAAAAAAAATCGGTAGTGGGGAATCAGATATTTTACACCCTGAAAGAATTAGTTGTGCTTCCACCAGATATGGTTTGATACATGAATATTATTTATCAGAGTTAGAGTAAAAGTTTACTTGACATTATTTTGAATTTCAAAATAATTGATTGTTTATGACTTTTCTGATATCTACTATATATTTCCAACTTTACTTCTATTATTAAATAGAGGCTATGGTAGTAATCACCTTTTCTTAGGGTTGAAAAAAAATTCTATATTTTGATGAAAATCAAAACAATCAATTTTTGTGATTTAAATAGATTTTTTTTTATTTTAATCACAATTTTTTACATTCAAACAAAAAACTCCGATTTCTTATTCTATTGTCACCCAATTTTTATGTTATTGTTATTTGATTATACTTTTCTCTATTGTAACTCAATTTCAATAACTAAGTTAACTACATAAAAGGTTGAATTAGGTTATAACTTGATAATAATTATATTTATTCCATTTTATTTTATGTGAATTTGATAGGTATTTGAATAAGTAATTCTAATTGATTTAAATCATGATTTTTTCACTTGATTTAAATCATGATTTAAATCAACTGATTTAAATCATAACAACCCTACTTTCTCCTACTCATTGCAGCTATCTATTTTTTTTTTTTATTGAAATTTTATTTTGCGACTGGAAATTTATGAAATTCACATTCGTTTTTTCTGCTAGTACGGTTACAATTCACAACACAGTAACTTGAGTTGCTCATTTAATTTATTCTTTCTAAAAATTCAAATTAACACATGTATTTCATGTTTCAAAAGTATATGCAAGACAACGCCCCGAAATGCCTGAATTATCCGTAGCTAACGCTGGCCACAGAGCGAATAGTGGGTGATTTAAAAGCAGTCCAGTCTCGTATTGACACAAACTAATAAATATAGATAATATAATAGGGAAAACAATTACGGTTTGTTTTAATTAAAATAATAATAATAATAATGATTTGATTAAGAACAATAATAATACAATAATAATATTAATAATAAGAATGATGTGATTGAGAACAATAATAATAATAATAATAATAATAATATTATTAATAATAATGAATAGAATGATAGAACAGTGCTGAAGATATCTCCAGCCGATCAAAAGATTTATATCGATAAATTTGGTTATGATTATCAACTCATTAGTTGCGGATTGTCAACCTCCTCGTTTTTTTTAGCTAAAGAGCCACTGTTTTATAAAAAAAATTGAAAGTAATTATACAGTACAAGGATTATGTATGAAATATTATATAGAGCAAATGATCTCCACGACTTTGTTGGCACATACGGACTCTTGATTATCATGTCGCGATAGCGAGCACCATTAAATGTTTTTGCCTGATCAGCTGTTTCTTCGAAGAAGAATGGCTCGATGATGCCTCTACCCAAAATTTAGTGACACGTTGTGGATGCATTTGTTTCTCAACAATCACTCGTGGATTTTCTGGATCTCAAATGCGACAATTTTCACTACAATTCTTTTCAGTAAAATGTTAAAAATCAAAACCTGATTTCAGGAGTCGGTCTTTAGATCATCATCCTGAATAGGGCAGCAACTGTAGACACGTGTTTCGACCTTATTAGGACTCTTCGGTACAATATAGCAAGCTTCAGATAGTTGGACTTGTAAACCGCAAAGTTGATACATGGCATGCAACCGCGAATTTTTTTGTTTAGCACATTATTTCAACAATTTTCAGTGTAATCTAGTGTAATATTTTTTTCTGTTGAAATACCTGTACACATTGTGTAAGCTTCTATTGGAAGCTTTTACTTCGCGATGGAAGCCACGATTATCTGTCAAGAAAACGTGAGAAAAAACATATTCTGTTGTAGTAATACATCCATTTTAGAATTTTCAATATGAAGGCATTTGTTTTTACCACAATTAGCTTTCATACAGCGTGACCGAAAACTGACGGCGGACGACAGAACTCCCAAAGCAAGTCGACAACTGTTGTCCCAACCTCAAAATAAAGAGTTGTTCCGGAGTCATTTCCGAATAATGAAACACTCTTTCCTGTGTAATTTGTCACTAATGCTTCTTTGATTTGCTGGTTTTATGCGTTCATGGCGTCATTAAGCTACGTGCAAATCGTCCGTATGTTGACACACCATGACGGAGAAGTACGTCATGGAGAAATTAGAAACTTTGTCATTTTAATGTGCTAGATTTTTATGTTCATGAAGACATATTTCAATGTAAAGAGGAAGCACTATATTACATTTAACTTGTAGTTGTTTTCAGAGCGACTCCAGAATAATTAGATTTTTGAATAAATTTTTGAGGAGATAAGGAAGATTTAAAGCACATTTTATGTATATGGTGGTAGAATTAGCTTGGTTCATATATTATTTGCGATGAATAAACCATCAAGTTCATGGTTGGCCAAATTATATTTGATTCGCATATCAAGACTATTTATTAATTTATTTATTTATTGAAGAAATCAATCCTACGGGATAAGTCAATGACAGGGTGATTACATATTAACAAATGTGAATGTGAGCTGTTCGCGAGAAAAAACAAACTGAATAAAAATATCCTGGCCTCATATTTGAGATAATAAATAAATAAATCATAAACGATACTGTCGGAAATCACATAGTCAATTTTTCATTTGGAATTCCCTTCTTATTAATTCATCCATGTAATTTGAATTTTTGTGGCATTATCTTGTTCTCATCCTCTAATGCTGTGTATTCTAATAAACAAATTTTCTAACAGTATATGCTAATAAAGACACTTAGCATGTTCTTTCGAAAAAGTTTATAAATGGTGCTGATTAAAACTCTAAACAATAGTAATTTGAACCGTTAAAAAATTTTCATGTGGTGTTTCAGAACAATTTATCCAGTTCGCACGTATTAAACTTAGCAAAATACACAGAAAATATTTATAGCATAATATATGCTGCTAATTAATGAGAACTAAATAATCCTGTTACAGGTACATTTAGCTACATGCAGATGTATTGTTCTATCTTCATGATAATGAAAATTATCAAATAAATTAGACAAGAGGTTCCCACAATGTGAAACAGAAATTCAATAAGATTTAGGTAGTAATTGTAAATTCAAAAACTGGTACGGAATAGTCAAATTGGACTCAATTCAGCACAATGTATCACAACATACTTATTCCAAAAGTCAGTCAAAGAAAGAATTAATATTTGGGATGACAAATCAACCCTTAATAATTTGAATGATAGTTATTCATCTCTGTTCATCAGAAGATACTACTTTCAAGAAATAATCAACAAAATATGGAGCGTATTGTAACAAGAAACTATTATTTACAGGAAGAAACCTAGGCGATGGTTATGCATTTTAAATTTGATTGAAAATCGATTTCTATCATATTAAGTATTTAATATTTGAGGTAAGAAATCAACCCTCAATAACTAAAATAATAGTTATTTTACTTTGTTTATCAAAATATATTACTATATTTAATTATAGGTTGGCAGAACTGGTAAAATACCAGAGGTTTAGGCTCGAAGGACCTAAGATAAAGAAAAATTCGCTTTAGTTCAGTTCAACTGCAAACTCTTGACTTAGTCGATTAGTAAAACAATACACGAAGCTCCAAATTGGAGAATATGGTCCAAACATACAGACATCGTACATAATTGCTTATAAAAGATGGATCTCTACAAATTTATTAGGAAAATTTCCGCCCATTAGGAGCGTTATGGGGAAAGTTGCGAGATCGAGTTCGTCTGAATTCGCACGAATTATCCAAACGTGTGGCTTAGACGAAAGCCGCGTCCACTGGGCCCGTATCGTTCGTCAATGCTCGTATGTGAAACTGCGAAGTGCGAACCGATACTATTCTGTTAGGATTCTACTGGCGAATTAGAGCGAATCACACAGTGCAAGAATAAAAAAAATTGAATAGAGTGATTTTTCAATCACATTTTCCGTAATGTAACAGTTAATCGTTCTTCTGATGAAATCTTCTCTAAACAAGTAAGTAAAACGACTTTGTACGAATGGAGTTCGCTCGAATTCCTAACCGTACTTGATTAATTTAAGTACAATGCAAAAACTGAAAATCTGTAAGATTGGTCCTTTTTTTACATTTATGAATTTTAATAAGTCTTTTTTTCTCTTCTCACTTTCAATCGCCTTACTAAGAATCTAATTTTATATCATAATCATTTCATGCATAATCGTTTATTATTAGTTACTTGATTTTCATTGAAATCTTGAATGAAATTGAAAATATCTAATTATTTTTCTATTACAATTCGATGCAAAATTTATCCATTCTAAGTATTTTAAAATAGTGATGGAGCCTGCGCATTGACTAGGCATAGACAATAGCTATCAACATACATAAATGTACAGTGCCTATAAAACACCGCTAATAATGCATTGAGCTGCTCTTTGCCGTGTGATGAACGTGAAGATCTTTCATGTAGGTAGATACTTAAATATTATTTTATCGACTAGAATGATTTATAAGACTTCCGAGATTTATGAATATAATTGCTTTAGCATATTTCGGTGTAATAGCTTTTATTATTGTTTTAATAGTTTTATTCGGATCTTCAATGTAAGATTCCAATTAAATGGAGTAGTGGAACACTTTTTTTAGGACGTAAACGTGTCAATTTGTGAATACCTGTAATTTGTAGGTATAAATGCAGTAAATTTTGATTTTGATTGAAAGTTTAATCGCCTTAATTTTAACTTTTGAATAAAGATCACTGAATTTTGATCATTTAAAAAAAAAATACTCGAGGCTAGTTTTGTTACGAAATCTTGAATGTGAAATTATCAAATGAACAAGTCAAATTAAAATGTCATGACTGTAACATTGTTGGATGTGTCCCAATTGCTATTCTAGTTCAATATTTCTAATTTATTTTTGAAAAAAATGAAAACAAAATATTTATACAATGAAGTAAAAAACTGGATCATACCCAATAATAATTAGAATTCGATATTGTATTAATTTGATGGTATACATATTATTATTTATGTATTTTTGATTTTATCTTAATTGTAATTGATTTTCATATCCGTTTTGCAATGTAATTCAATTATTTATAATCCTTTTATTGTCAAAATGTGTATAAACTATGAATAATACAAAATTAAAGCAATAAATTTTGTATTGGAATCACGAAAAATGCTAATAAATAAAACATTTATGAAAAAAATTAATTTCAACGCTGCATGTATTCAAAAAATAATTCATCTTTTTTTGTACAATAAAATACCATCAATAAACCTATGTATTATTAATGTTATATACGATGAATAGATTTTTTTATTAATTTCAATATCAGAATTTTGTCATGTCAGCACACAAAATGAAATTTATATTTATGGAAATTTGGAATTAGCTTCGTTCGCCTACAAATTTTAATAACAATTGATGTGTATTACCAAAGGCCCATTGTATTCTTTAGACCTCAGTCAAACACGGTTTCAATAGGAGCGGAAAATCTTTTACCTGGCGGTTCATTCATTCTTGAAGCTGTACAACTTTTTGGGGCTCCTATTTGTCAGCGTTCAATCGAAATATTTGATTGGAACGATAAATCCGTTGTTATATTGAGTGTTAAAATGCATTTAGGCCTTATTGATTTTGTTACACAGAAGAGTGGTATTTCTTAAGGAAATTGGGAATTACAAAAAAAATTGGAGTAACAGGATCCTAATGGAAAAATTAATTGGCTTATATTTGATTTTACTATGAAGGTACGAGCATGACAAAATTTTTGAAACTTGTTCAGCAGTAATCATTTAAACAATAGATGAGTGAACTTAAGCATTATGGCTCGTCTCGAAAATTATGTGTTTTTGCATGCTTTTGTAACGTTAAATAGTTAAAAGTGATCTAAATTCTAGTACTCAAAGGCATGCAATTCGCATGAAACCAAAAGACTCGAAGGTCACGTGAGCTTGTGAAAAAAAATTGGCATGCATCCCTCGACGGCACAAGAATGAGAAGAGCAAAAGGCATGAAGTATAAAATAGATAAGATATTTTCAATTTTGAATAGAAAAAAATTGTTATAAATATTAATAACAGCTTTCATCCGATGTAGGTGTGGCAGACAATATTTTAATGCACATTGGTGCATTGATAAATATTTGGGGTCTGATGCGTTGAATTTTATTGTAAATGGTTGTTGTTTCTGACTGGTGCTTTGAATGTAGGAATTAAATTATTGGAATTCAGTCAAAGGCTTTAATATTTCTTTCTACTCTACAGTTTCGGTCCCACCTGGACCACCTTCAGGACTGAAGAGGATTTGTGAAGTCACAATTGAGAAGCATATGTTCAATAAAAATATAAAAATATAATGAGTTTATTTCAATTCTTGCAACGACCGACTTCTTTGGAGGTCCTAGACTAGGGAATAATAGAAAAAAAGGAGAATCATGAATTTTAGCTGATTTCATTTTTTTCTAAATGTCGATATCTTGAAAAATTACTCATTGGACAGCATCTTCAAGGAGATTTTTGTGATCTACGGTTCCAAAACTTTATATTTTAATCCAAAAAACATGGAGACAGAGAAAAAAAGTTTTTCGAAATTTTCAAATGTTTTCAGCTTTATCCCTGTGAAATTCGTATTTGTAATTCAATTGTCTTGAAATTTAGAACACTTATAGCCTAATGTGAGGTCAATCGACTATAGTAACTAACAATGGTGTATCTCTAATATCTTTTGAGATATTGAGGAAGAAATGAAAAATCATGGATTCTAAACAAGAAATTTCAATTTTTCTAAAACGTCGATGTATCAAAAATACTCATTGAACAGCATTTTTTAAGAAGATTTTCGTGATCTACGGTTCCTAAACTATATATTTTGTTCCAGGGTAGATATAAAAAATATTTTATTTTTTTAATTTTTGAAATTTTTATCAAGGGGTACCCTTTCAGTTTTAGATTTTTCCTCGGTTTTTCGCCTATAAAATTCGTATTTGTTGTTCAATTATCTTGAAATCTAAAATACTTATAGCCTAATGTATGGTCAATCGACTATAGTAATTGCCAATTGTGTATCTCTAATATCTTATGAGAAATTGAGGGAGAAATGAAAAATCATGGATTTTTCGCGAAAAACTTCAATTTTTCTAAAACGTCGATATAACAAAAAATACTCATTGAACAGCATTTTTAAGGTAATTTTCGTGATTTACGGTTCCGAAACTATATATTTTGTTGCAAAATAGATAAGATTTTTTTTTAATTTTTGAAATTTTTATCAAGGGATACTTTTTCAGTTGTAGTTTTTCCCTCGGTTTTCCCCTATAAAATTTATATTTGTTGTTCAATTGTCTTGAAATTTAGAATACTTATAGCCTAATGTATGGCCAATCGACTACAGTAATTACCAATTGTGTATCTCTAATATCTTCTGAGAAATTGAGGAAAAAATGAAAAATCATGGATTTTTAGCAAAAATTTTCAATTTTTCTAAAACATCGATATATAAAAAAATACTCATTAGACAGCATTTTTGAAGTGATTTTTGTGATTCACGGTTCCAAAACTATATATTTTGTTCCAAAATAGATCAAAAATATTTGTTTTTTATTTTTGAAATTTTTATCAATGGGTACCCTTTCAGTTTTAGTTTTTCCCTCGGTTTTTCTCTTATAAAATTCATATTTGTTGTTCAATTGTCTTGAAATCTGGAAAACTTATAGCCTAATGTATGGCAAATCGACTATAGTAATTGCCAGTTGTGTATCTCTAATATCTTCTGAAATATTGAGGAAGAAATGAAAAATCATGGATTTTTAGCAAAAAATTTAAATTTTTCTAAAACGTGGATATATCAAAAAATACTCATTGGACAGCATTTTTAAGGTGATTTTCGTGATTTACTGTTCTGAAACTATATATTTTGTTCCAGAATAGATGAAAAATATTTTTTTTTTAATTTTTGAAATTTCTATCAAGGGGTACTTTTTCAGTTTTAGTTTCTCCCTCGGCTTTCCCCTATAAAATTCGTATTTGTTGTTCAATTGTCTTGAAATTTGGAACACTTTCAGCCTAATGTAAAGTCAATCGATTATACTAATTGCCAATTGTGTATCTCTAATATTTTCTGAGACATTGAGGAAGAAATGAAAAATCATGGATTTTTAGTAAAAGACTTCAATTTTTCTAGAACGTCGATGTATCAAAAAATACTCATTGGACAACATTTTTGAGGTGATTTTCGTGATCTACGGTTCCGAAACTTTATATTTTGTTCCAAAATAGATGAAAAATAAGATTGTTTTTTTTTATTTTTGAATATTTTATCATGGGGTACCCATTCAGTTTCAGTTTTCCCCTATAAAATTCGTATTTGTGGTTCAATTGTCTTGAAATTTGAAATACTTATAGCATAATGTATGGCCAATCGCCTAATTGTGTATCTCCAATATCTTCTGACATATTGAGGAAGAAATGAAAAATCATGGATTCTCAGCAAAAAATTTCAATTTTTCGAAAACATCGATATCTCGAGAAATACTTATTGGACAAAATTTTTTAGGTGATTTTCGTGATCTGCGGTTCTGAAACTATATATATTTCATTCCAAAATACATAAAAAATTGGATTTTTTTAAAAAATTTATCAAGCGGTATCCCTTCAATCTCAGTTTTTTGTCTTGAAATTTGAATTACTTGTAGCCTAATGTATGTTCAATCGACTGTACTAATTGTCAATTGTTTATCTATAATATCTTCCATGATATTAAGGGATGAAAGGAAAAATGGAAAATCATGTTTTCCGACTTATAGAAAAAAATATTTAATTTTTATTGAGCATAATATGTTGTTTAATTGTGAACTCACAAATTCTTTTCACTCCTGAAGATGGTCCAGATGGGACCGAAACTGTAAAGATAACGTTCTTCTGTTTGAATGTATAAATTGATATTTTAAATTAGTTCTCAAGTTCATCAGTTATTTCATACGACTTTCAATATATTATCTATCAAAGATAATAATACAGAAATAATATTGTTTTGTAATTTATTTTTATCTAGCGCAAAATGACTTATTAATAATAATTTATGCATGAAATTTCTCTAAAGCTCTTATTACAATAGGTAAAAAACCACATCGATACCTATCTAATTAGATAACAATATTTACTGCATTAGAAGTAGTACAACAATCACCCATCACGTATCTGTATCGCTGGCAATGTAACAAATAAAAAACAATATTAAAAAGTTATTTGTCGTAAGAAAGGCTGATAATAAGACATAATAAATAGGTAGCCATGATTATTTTCCGCGTTCTGTGGCGAACAAAAAATATTCGACACATTTTTTCGGCACCGCTAATCTCCTACTGATGGAACTTTCACACTTGTGATTATAGTTTTAGAAATATTCGGATTCGCAGCGTTATAACAGCAAAGGAACCGCCTCACCATCATCAAAAATGTTTAGTTTTACTCGCCGACAAAAGAATCTCAGGGCTGGACCAGCATTCTTATTTACCAATCTGACAAGAATGATGATTTTGTTTGTGAATTGTATTTGTGAAATGGTTTTGGAAACCGTGAAATGTTAATTTGTTTAACCTGCGGAACTTTACAAATTTTTGGGCCATCCCTATGCCCAGGAGGTCCTTTCTAACTTAAATGAAAAAGGTAAAGAAATGGCTTTGTCATTGAAGCCAAAAACTAACACAGATCTTACTTAAATTTCACTGATTAGGGCTCCGTACCTCAATGATTTTTGCATTTCGATTTATTAAAATTATAAGCACAAAAAATTATTACTTGAAGTCAAAATTTTCGGGAAAGATATAAAAAAATTGAAATATTTTATTCGATGAGCGAATGACTGAAACATTCGTCTTTGGCTCATCTTCATTCTCCAGAAAAGAAGCTATTATACGCCAGTCAAATACAACAATTTATTTGCAGTAATTTTAAGTTTGAAATGCATTTGGACGCTATTGAAATTCAACATTTCAAAATGGAATTCCTTTGAGAAGTACATGACGCATTGTTACTGTGGTTACTGATTCAAATTATAGAAACGTCAACATATCTCGTAAAAATATACAAACTGCAATATAAAAATTTATTGCTCAAAATAAGGGGAAAGAATTTGAACAACTCAAAGAGAAGAAAGAACTGATAGTAATGTAGTCAATTCATCAAAAAATGATAGCCATGTGAACGAGAATTTCTTTCAGCTCAGTTGCCTCCTCAGGTATTTGAAAAGTGCATCTTATTCCAATATAAAGAGTGTTAATATTCTTTGGCTTTATTACCATTATACCGAGGGTAGATGCATTTTGATAGTGTAAATCATCAATCGTGTAACACTTGTTCGGTTAAATATTAAAAAAAAAGTCAATCAAAGAATAATCTCTTCTGGAAGCTCCAACTATACACACAACATAAACAGCTGGCATATTTTGGAGAAAAGCGATCATCCCAAATTCGAATTACACCTCTAGGGAGTTGAATCCAAATGATATACTTTCATGGTCAAACAGGTAGTCTCTTCCGGTATGCGGGACTCATAAAAATCAAGATCTGTCAAAATTCCAAGGTTGTTTTGAAAATCACAATACTTTTGTGTTTCCCATATGGTGGAGTAATAAAAAAGTTAAGAGTGATTCCAAGAAATCTCAAATTCTTTTATTTATAATACACTTGAGCTAAATTTTCTGCCAGACATTTATCGAACATGAAAAAGAATAATATTGATCGAACTAAGGTTGACATGATTTAAATCAATTGATTTAAATCACTTGATTTAAATTAAGTAAAAAAATCACGATTTAAATCAGTCAAAATTTCTTATTCAAATAGTTAGGAAATACGAACTTTGTAAGGAGATTTATTTTTTGTACAGTCCAAAAAATGCAATGCTTTTTGTACTTGTTGAAATATCAAAATAGACTACTTTTGCATGTAGTGTAGTGTTACAATATAACATCTAATCAAGCGATAGTAGAAAAAAATATATTTTAGTTGTCCTAAATGTCCAGAAATAAATTAAGCATATTATTTCTGGAGCTCTGTACCTTCTCATTAAAAATTAAATTAATATTACTTGCTTCCAAAGCCTGCAATCACAAATTACATAAAAATTGTATTTATTTAATGAGCATATAATGTAAGCTGTATAAGAGGAAACAAAAATTCAAAGTACGAGCCAAAGGCAAGAGTTGTTACATTGTTGTCTTCCAACCATTATACGCAAGTCAAATACCATAATTTATCTCCAACTTTTTTGTTTAAAATTTATTTGGGAGTGACATTTCGAACTGAAAAGAGCATAACGCATTGTAAAATAAACGTCAAAGCTTCTTGTGAAAATAGAGCTGATAATACGAGAAGTTATTGCTAAAAAAAAACAAGAGTTAGCAAAAAATAGTCAAGTTCGGATATAACAAAATCCAATTTTGCTTTCAATATAGTACACTTTAGAGTACACAGGCAAAAACGATTTTTTTTTTCAGAAAATGTGGCGACATAATATATCATATAGTCAATAACAATAATGGTCAATAACCGTCACCAATGTGGCGATACGATATACTAGTAAAGCCATCATGCGTGAGTCAAATCTATAACTATTTTATGTTCAAATGTATTTGGAAGTTATTTGAAAATGACATTTCGTTATAGTAAATAAGCTCGTAAGAATTTGAAAAATGGTTGAGGGTGGTCCAAGAGTCAAAATATGAATATGCAACAATAACAACAATATAGGTAACATTATATACATCAGTTGTAACATCCTGTACACATGTTTTCATCAGAGGAAAAAAACGTGTTAATTGATCATTCTTCTCGGGTAAGGCAACGTAACAATTTCAAAACATGTCAAAAATCACATTCCAATAAAAACGTTAAATGAAATAACACGGAGGCTGTTAAAAACTTGCAGCATTTTCGCTGTCCATCACAAGCATCGTTCATCAATCACTTATCACTTAAAGTTAATGACCCAAACGACAATTTTCAAAATCATCTGCTATTGCGAAGCTAAAAATCATGGTGGTCGTCAATACAAAAAATAAAAAACATAAGTCATAATTGCAGTGAACATCTCACGTTCAAACTGAAATTTTTCACAGGAGCCCAACTTACCGACGGCAATGCAAGCTTCGTGCATCTTCACATCGAACAGATAAAGAAAGGGCTCACTCCCCAGGATGTATGGATTCAGAAATTGCCGGTACAAATCTTGGTATTTTCGTCCGATATAAAGTTTTTGTCATTGACATAATTAGAAATTTCATGGCTTCCTTTACAGCGTTCGCATTTGAAAAGCAGATGGTCAAGATGTACCTGAAACTATGTGCTGTAAGCAGCGACGAGCATATGATTTAGCTGGGCGCCATTAGCGGAGAATAGATTTTTCCTCGGGGAGATGATCACGTTAAATCAATATTTTTTACGTTCCACTATTTAATACAAGATTAAAAATGAGACTCGCGTGCTCCAATCAAGTACATAATTATTTTTTGTTACCATCCAATTTAATATATTATTAAAAAGATATATCACAAAAAAAATTGTAACTCATCGCTTTAGATTGGGAAGCAACTGTAGATAGGTGTTTCGTCCATAACAAGCACAGCACGTGTCTACAGTTTCTCCCCGATCAATTGACAGAAATTATTATAAATGATCTGGTAAATTGAGGCAAAAACTAATTCATTTAAATATGTGTTAATTTTAGTGACGACTGCACGTGCGTTGAGAAATGTGTTAGGGGAATAATCTAAGCTAGTAGCGCCGCATTGGCGATGCTTGAAACTACGTTAATAATTCTCTAATCTCTTGCCTCCATTTTTAAATCTATTAAATGTAAATTAAACATATATCAAAAATTAAGAAAACATTCTTTTTAAGGTTTCTAGCCTCCTCATTTTTTTGTTTATCCCTCCGTCAAATTCCTCTATCTTAGGAACGGTTACAGGTACCGAGTTGAAATTTATATTGAATACTAGGATTGGAAAAAATCCGATTTTTTCGATAAAAACAAAAAAAAATACTATTTTTTTGATTTAAATCTGATTTTTTTGATTTAAATCAAACACAAAATTCTGATTTTTTATTTAATTTTTACCCAATTTTATTGTTTTTGTTATTTTATTATACTTTTCATTATTATAATCCAATTTAAATAACTGGTAGGTATGTAATATTCAATCACTTGTATACAAATTATTCTCCACTTTTGGTCTAGTCCACTCAAAACTGAAAATCAAGTTGGGGACAGAGAGGGCGGCCAAATTATTTTACTTATATAAAAGGTTGACTTAGGTTATAACTTGATGATAATCATATTATTTATTTTATTTTATTCTATGTAAATCTGATTGGTATTTGAATAAAAAATTTTGTTTGATTTAAATCAATCGATTCAAATTATGACAACTCTAATTTTTATATTTCCTCAACATTCGCGACTCTAAAAAACTCAAAAATCAAATGATAAACATCACCCAAATTATATATTTCGTGCCAACTTTCATAACCTCATTGCCACAATTTTATGAACCCATTTATCCCTCAAATTTCGTAACGTGTACTATTTCCAAAGGAATTGCATTGAGGTGTTCCAATATTTTATATTTCAAATTCACAAGTGCAAATGTTACGACTGCTGCGGTGAGTAAAATGAGCACTACACAACTGCTTTTTCACTTGATTTAAATCATGATTTAAATCAAGCGATTTAAATCAATTGATTTAAATCATGAGGACCCTGGTTTAAACATTGCAATTTTGACTTGTTTCTCTAATTATTATAAAAAAAGGATCGGAATAAATCATAGTCATTGTAGACACAGTTTATTTGGACGTTTCATTGTCTACAATGACTATGATTTATTTCGATCCTTTAAACCAACCAATTTCCAATAATAATGCCATAAGAATAGGATCAAACTTCAAAATTTATATTATAAAAAAAACATTTGACCAAATAGCTCGGCAATAAAAATTTTATCTTATGTGAATCTGGTGGGTATCTGAATAAGAAATTTTGGTCGATTTAAATCGTGATTTTTTTATTTGATTTAAATTATGATTTTAATCAGTTGATTTAAATCATGACCGAAAATAAATTGTCAATGTGGAATTATTGATTAACTTAATTTGGAGTTTTCTTTTATGCAGTGTACGTAAAAGAAACCACAATATTGAGTTTCTCACGTAATAATTTCACTTGACGCTTATACCGGGTGTAACAGCGAAACGAGCTACCTCGAACAGCTTCTTTATTATTGAAGATACAATAAAATACTATGGGACAATCTAATGCAGAACCAAGGGGTACACCTGATTATGGAGGAAAATATTTTTTTACACCAGTGGTTTTCAAGTTATAGCACAAAGTTATATATTTTTTTTAAATAAGATGCTATATATTTTTTAGTCCCTTGCGATAGAGTATTTTCTTCTAAATTCAACCATATATTCGTTTTATACTCTTACATGATGAAAATATTGAGAAAAATGCGATTGAAATTTGAATAAACTTTCATAGTCATTTTTCAATAGGATATAAACATTTGAGCTACATAAATACATTAAATTATTTGATAATAATTTGGGATACGGAGCTCACAGGAAGCAAGTCTTTTTGAATTATCTTGGCGAGTTCCAAAAGTTTATATTATAGTTTTAAACTATGTATTAACCGAAGTTTACTTTGTCACTAACTGACGTCATTACGCAGGTCCTCATTATATTGCAAATTTCTGTAATTATCGTCTCAAATCAGTAGACTGGAATATAAATCATAAATTTTTTCCACAAAAAAATATTATTACATAAATTGCAAAATCTTTACGCACTGTTCCCCGAATTTTTCTGCCATTGAAATATAATTATTGCACTTATCCAATCCAAGTGAATTTATTACTGAATAATGGTAAATCCTGATTTTATGAATTCAAAACTGGATATGAAGACGAAATATGGAATTTGCATAATAATTTGTTACATTAAAATGAATTTCAGGCTCGTTGGCACTCTTACAATGTATTTAAAAAATATTCGGAGAAAATAAACTTTTCGGTTTTTAAATTTTGAATTAATATTTGGAAATCATTACGAACTGTCAGATTCTTACTTGCTGTTCCCATAGACAATTTTTTCCATCATATAAAGGTTTACATTTATATTTATTTATAGTGAAATGGTCGAAACGTCAAAAATAAATATTTTTTCTGATGAAGACTCTTGGTGAAAGGGTCGAGACTTCAAAAATATATTTTTCCAACAAATGCCAAATAAATCCGTAACTTATACACAATACGACGTTTAATTTATTTTTGATACTGCGTAACTGCGTGATTGATTCATCTTCTTTACATTTGATTCTGAATAGTAAACAAGAAAATACAATAATGATAAAAAAAATCAATAATCTATACATTTTTATAGAATTAAATTATGATTAAAGTGTCGAAACGTCAAAAATAATATTTTTTTTTTATGAAGAACTTAGATGAAAGGGTGGCAATGTCAAGAATAATTATTTTTTTCTGATGATGACTCTTGGTGAAAGGGTCGAAACGTCAAAAGCAAATATGAATACACAGAATTTCTATTGAAAAAAAATTCTTTGATCATAATTTAATTCTGAAAAAAAATGTATAGATTAATACTCAATTTTTTTGTCATTATTGTATTTGTTTGTATACTATTTAGAATCAAATGTAAGGAAGATAAACTAATCAGGCAGTATCAAAAATAAATTAAACGTCCCATTGTGTATACGTTACGGATTTATTTGACATTTGTTGAACAATGGCTGATATTTGTGCCTAGACATTATAGTGCTATAGAAGTCTAGACTAATGGTTTTTTGAAGGTTTTTGTTTATTCTTCTAAGAGAAGATCCATGATGTGTGGATAATATTGTGGGCGCCAATGCATTGTAGTTGGAGTTATTGTTGTTGTCCGCTCCTATAGTTAATGGCACTAGGCTCTCCAAAGGTGAGATGATTTCCTTGGACGTGCTAGCACGAGGAATGAGAATGGTTACTTGTTTCTTTTTTCAACCAGAAGATAACGACAAAGGAGTTGAAATTGATGCACTGATTTATTCTCTATACTATCTATTTTGAAGACATTTCAAATTCATCGAATCACGAATATCCTAATTTGGTGATTGTTTTTATCCGCTAGAGAATTTTATGATCTTACGAAGAACTGTAAATTTCTAGACCTATTCTGTTTGTAAGCGTGCTCGTGTTTTCAATATTAATTTCAATGATTTTCTGAAATCTAGTCTTTGCCACATTCCTTTCTTCTTGTTAACATGAACAAAGTGTACCTTCAGCATCTTAAGAGTTTGTAGACGGCGTGGTATCATCTCTCCCAGGTCTGTCGCCGCGCAGTCTCGTCCAATAACTCCTTCCTCTTCACCCGTCACTTCTCTTCTTCATCTTCTTCAATATTAGCTCCACTGCTAGGTGAGTGGTTATCTTTCGTCTGCGGCTATAAGGCTATAACCGCGGCGGTCTGTCTGAGCTACACAACACAGGTGTGAAACAAAAACCAGATTTGGTCAGGAGATAAAAGATTTGGTGCATGCGATGATGATGGTTTGAGTGTTCGTCAATGGAATTACATAAAGGATTAGTGGTTGGAGATCTAAGAGAAAACACCACAAAGATGTTTTGACTGTTATTTGAACTGGAACTTACAAAAAAATTAATCTAACCAAGAAATTGTTTTCTTCTAAGTATTATTTAAATTTGTAAACCGCATGAGAAAAACATAAGTCAATACACATCTGAAATTCTTACCAACAGTTAAAAGGTCACTTTTATAAGAAAGCAAAGAAGACAAGAAAAGGGAGAGTTATAATTTTCATCTTGAAAATTCAAAATTTCAATAAAACACACCAATAATTCGACCGTGATTGATTATATTGCTAAGTTTGAATGTTTCAGATAAAATTAACTTGGTATTCGACGCTCTATCCGAATCTGAAATAAATAATAGTGGTTCCCGTTCAAGATTTTACTTGAGACATTCTTTCATTCGGTGCATATTTCTCGATATATTTCAGCGAGAAATGATATCGTTCTCAGCGGTAAATCTTCTTCATATGAGCTTCAAGTATACCAAATCTAACATTTCTTCGTGCATGCGGTACAAAGTTTCCTCTTCACGTAAAATCAAAATGGGACATCTATATATAATTCTAGCTTTCTGCACTTCTTTTCCATATAAACTTCAAGTATGCCAAATCTCGCTTTCCTTCGTGCACGCGTTACAAATTTTTCTCTTCACGTAAACTTAAAATGGGACACTATATTTAATTTCATCATCTATTAGACAGGTGTACAGAGTCCAAGCGCTGTTCTAAATCCTCGATACCATTACTGTCACTATTAGCTAACAAAGCGCACAGCCTGCCCGCCATACTAATTACAAACAATTAAATATTATATTGTCATCGGGAACTGAGACAGACAAACAAACAGTTCTATATTCAGAGTTTCAAGTCTCTAGCTCATCGAGACATACAAAATTTGTGCCAAACAGACAAAGAGACAGACCAGAAAGCAAGCTAATATAAACGTAGTAAAAAAGATATTCGCTGTGGTCGCGCTGTTTCTTGAAAAATCAATTCCTTAAATTCAAAACCCGTTTTCAGTTTTTTCAATGATGATGCATCACTTTCTGACAGTTATAAATGAAGACAATCGTGAAAGCTTTTTGCCTCCTGTAAATGTTATGTGTAAAAACGGTTGACATAGCAATATGTTCTAATTTTGATTATTCTCCGTAAAATTGATATTTAAGTTACTTTTAAAGCGCAAAATAATATGAGGGTATTGAGTTTTGAACATATGGTTGATAGTGAATGACATAATTTTACGGGAATTTTGACATTTGGTTCGCCGCATTCTATTATTTCTATTGAGTACTTAACGATGTAAATTGCCGGAAAAGTTGGGTTTTAATATCTTCACTTGCATTTAATTCAGAGGTATTATTAAGTAATCATAAAGGTGTAGGATGCACTTTCATAAAGTATTACTTACATTTGTTCAAATTATGATGAGGATAAATACAGAAGTGAAATTTGTGTCAGAATTATCTTAAGGTTGTCATGATTTAAATCAAGTGATTTAAATCAAATAAAAAAATCACGATTTAAATCAAACAAAATTTTTTATTCAAATATCTATCAGATTCACATAAGACAAAATAAAATAAATATAACCCTGATATATAGTAATCCTTACTCAATCAAAATATTCGTAGAACAAGATGATGAAACAATAAATTATGGATTATTTAGAGAAACAAAGATTGTTCTGACTGATCGACACTACCCTAATCCACTAAATTATAGATATTGTCAACAAATAAAATAATTTTGTTGTAGATCGATGGATATTTAGCTGTTCACTTTTTAATAAGATAATTAGGATAAAGCAGAATTTTCATATTGGCGTAATTATTATATAATTTATATCTTGATCATATTTTGCAGGATAATAACGTAATTTGCCATATTTATAGGAAATTAATTATAGTGAACATTCCATCTTGCTCTATTCTTCAATTCCTAATAATTTGGTAACAACACTATCGGCATAAGCTCACGTATATCCCGCGCGAAATAATTAGGTTCTCGAGTGATCACTCAGTAAACACCTGTTTTGTACAATCCATCCGTTTTTCATTGTACGATCGTACGCACGCACTACCGATCTCTCGCACGTATTCTTATACCTCAGCTCCAAGCCTAGGGACGTGATCATCGAGGATCAAACTTCGATATTCGATATCATGCGTCCATTCTGCCATTCTAAGATTCTCAAACTGTAAGGAGAATATTCACAGGAATATTTTACTGGACACTCATTTTTTGTTCATCGTTTTAAGGGCTCCGAAAAAAAATTGATTTTTCCGTGACACTATTTTGCATGCCTTTGTAACGTGAAATAGTTGAAAAAGATTTAAAGCCCAGTACTAAAAGGCTTGCAATGCACAACAGACCAATAAGAAGAGTGATAAATTATAAGACAAAAGAGATCCCGGCTAATTGGTTTTACATTAGTGCAAGATTTACCCAAAATTTTCCACTCTGCCAACGAGGGATGCATACCAATTTCTCACAAGGGTTTTATGGTTGAGACTTTCATTCTTTTAATTGGCACACAATTTGAAAACATGAAATTTCACCGTTTTTTTACAAGTTCGCGCGACCGTTCGAACTTTTTGGTCTGTTGCCAATTGCATGCCTTTCAGTACTAGGCTTTAAGTTATTTTCAATTATTTCATGTTACAAAGGCATGCAATATGTTGTCACATATGAAGGTTAAATACAATACAAAGTTTTATAATAACATACTTTGTTTTGTTGTCTATGGACAAACATATTAACAAGAGATGACTATTCATATTGGAATCCTAAGTGAGTTAATTAAGCAGTGGAGGTGTATTTTCAGTTTTGAATAATTACATTGACAAATGCATGTGGTATCCTCATCTCATCTGGTTTTCGGGTGGCCAGTTTCATAAACTTATGCTTTGCACCCGAACACGGAATGGTTTTACACAGTGCGGCTAGAGCGGTTACCCTGAAAGAGATTCGTCTTGGCAGTAGAAACGCCCACATCACACCTGTACACCTGGCGGGAATGAGAAGAAACCGAAGGCTCCACTGAAGCCTCTTCTTGTTCTTGGTGGTAAGAACCATGCTGAGCGCGGTGCGATCATAGAGCACGTCGTGCCGCGATGCACTCTTGGACCTTTGTTTGGCCGCTGTGATGAAACCAGAGATTTACAGCCAATTCGCCGTGCCGATGTGAACACTCCGTGTGGATGAACCGGAACGAATTCGCACCGCGAATCAAGGAATCATAGAATTAACCACAAGGGGATGTGACGGAATTAACCATAATTGAACGTTTTTCTAATGAGTTTATCCAGAATACCTCACCAACTACATCTAATGGATACCATCTTTAACATACACTTCATTCCACATTTTCATGATACGTATTAGAACGATAATCAACATCTGCATGAAATAATTGTAGATATTTTCTAGTATTAGACGATACAATGGCTATAGAACATTTAGATGATTGGAACACTCGCTTTCGCACAATACAGCCTACATTTCAGGCTCATTAAATGATATATGATTCAAAATGCGTATATAGGAAAAATTTTTAAAAAATATAGCAAATGTTTTTCTTCTATATTTTACTGAAAGTATTTAACTGGATAATTGATTTAAGCATCCTCTGAATCACTTTTCCCTATAATTTATCTAATTGGAGCAATGAAATTATCATTAGAAACTGGCCGTGAAGAATGAATAATAATAGTTTTCAAAACACTCCATCCGAGTTATATTTACAAATATTTAAAGGTGAAGTTTAAAATACTTATTTGAAAAATCTATACATTTTTTCAGAACCAAACTATGAATAAATGAAGAAATATAGGATACTGAAAAAAAAACCACGAAGTCCTTCACTTCATTCATTAACAAATCAAAAAGAAGCAAGAAGCATTTTGAAATAGTTTTGAATTCAAATATTGCCTAATTAATATTCAAAAAAGTAGGGTTGTGATGATTTAAATCAATTGATTTAAATCATGATTAAAATGTAAAAAATTGTGATTTAAATCAAAAAAATCCGATTCAAATCAAAAAAATCTATTTTTTTCCAACTCTACAAAAAATCATTTCTTCTTCTTATTTCAATACAATTTTTTTATTGCAATATAAATAAAATATACAGGATTTTAACCAATAAAACCCTCCAATTATGTATTATGAAATTATCGGTTATTTTTTTCGATTCGAAAAATAAAATCTCAACCAATTTTTGTGCTAGAAAGTCGTATAAATAATCAAAATGTTTTTTTTTCTTCATATACAGTTTATAAGTATTCATAACTTGTGCAAATATACTAGATTAGTAATCCGGTGGTCGTGAAGTCGAATTCCAAAGACGGTCAAAAAGACAGTAAGATTTTTATTGAATTTTTATATACTTTGTGGCATATTCTCCACAAAAACTAAGAGTACCCGTAGCTTGACGACTGGCTAAGGGAATATCAATAAGTCTACTAATGTTCATTATATGTGTCTGCCACACCCATATCGGGTAGAAGTTATTTTTCAAAGTGCAATTTTCAATTTTCCGAATTATCCCAGCAACTTTAATTTGTCATATTAACTACCTATGCTCAAATTTTCATCGAGCAATAAAAGCTTAGAGCGTTAGGGACGTTTGCACGTAGTGTATGTTTCAAGGGATGCAAGATCAAGTGTATATAATGCAATACTTGTTTCTACATTATTTATGTATGGTAATGAATGCTTGGCGTGGCTACAGAAGCATAAACGAAGAGAAATGAGATAATTGGGTGGGACTGCGGAATAAATTGGTGTATAAAGAATATGGTTGAAGAAATGGAATGACTTAGTTACCTGATTCGGGCATGTGAACGAGTGTCGAAAGAAAAATAAAAAAAAAATACATGTGGCTGGAATTGAAGATGACATTAATTTATTCTGTAAGATCGACCTAATGTTATCTATTTATATTTCACAGTGTTGTTGAAATTAATAAATAAATAAAAACAATCCGGTATTTTACTTTCGTGATCCGGTACAGGCTCCCGACCTGACATTTGGGAAACTCTGGTCTAAGTATTACGACAAATCCGACTTTAGTACTTGACTAATTCCAAATATGTAACAGAGAATATCACATTTTGATTAACAAGAATAACTGTGCAACTTGGGAGCTAGGAAACGCACAAAAATTTGTGCATCAAAGACTCAAAAGTTGTCAGACAGGAATTTTTACCTCAATTTATTTTATACTAAAACATCTCTTTGCATATGCGTAAGAAACAGTACACCGGAAGTAGCCCGCGTATTAGTTATTTTAAATATCAGCACTACAGGATAATCGTTTGACTGAGAATTACAACATTCAAGTCGGTTTGTAGTCGATTTTTTTAAAAGATTCATCCAGTTTTACGGATTGAATTGTGATCCAGATGAGAAAAAAAGTAGGTCATCTTAGTTTCGCCTACAGAAATCAACATTAAAAATATTTGCTTCCATTTTTGGGACTTATTTTAGATTATTTACAAGGGAACGAACAACGACTGCAATATTAAATGAAATTCGCATAAATATTCTGCAGAAACGCCAAGAAAAAGGGTCTAACGGGGTGCAATTTAACAGGACTAAATGCCTGCTCATAAATTGTTGACTCTGCAAGAAATTTATTGATTATACTTTGAAATAATTGATAATTTTCCATTATCAGCTATTCTCAAAACTGAAGAAAAGATTTGGAAGAACAAATTTTTTCGAAATGACCAATATTCTGGTTTTAATGAATAGAGGTCTTATTGAAAGTGGTCGATTATCAGCAGTTTAAGAATGTTCATTTATTTGATCAATTAGGAATACAAACAGTCGGCTGAGTAAAATTTTTTCAAAATTTGAAGTTCTACCTGCTTCGGTTGCGTGTCCAAAGCGTTCAAAGAACCTATGTAAGTCCGTCGCTGTATCTTTCCTCAAACGAAAAAAATAATTTATCGTTTTAGGCGGACAACGTTTTGATACCCTAACGTGTAATTTATAAATGATTTTGTTTTATAATGCCTTTGTGTATCTTGAAGTCATCGCAGAGAGAGCAGGTCGCTTCGAACAGAGAAGCGGCAGGCAATTTACCATATGATATGTTTGCTTAGGGGCAAGGCCTTTGTGCACACAGACCGACATAAGCCGACTTCACACTTACCTAGCCGAGATTCCACCAGGTATCTTCACACCTAACGATCTTAAATACTTACTACTTATACAGAAAAGAACACAAATATTTGCTGAGCATTTTTAAGCCAATCCCATTAAACCGGAAAAGAATGGTACTTATACGTCATGAAAAAGGATTTCATCTTGTAAAAGATCCGGTAGTTGACGTTTTTTCATAGTAACCAATCTCCATTCATAAATAATTGCATGTAAACACAACTAACAAAGATCGAAAATTGTGAAAATTCTTGTCCAAGATGGTATCACGAAATAAGTTTCAAAGTGCTCCACGAAGGATCAAAATGCCGGAATTGCCAACTGCACCTGACCAGGTATAAATTTCTTATCACATTGGACATCTGCGCCAACGCTTAGAACCAAGTAAAAATTAAAATGATCAACTGCACCAAAGGATTAATTCCCAGGAAACGCAGAACATGTACTTCAAGGGATTTATTTTTATCGAAATTCTAATCCACAAATAATTCAGATTCTTACTATTTTTTTTTAAGAGTATCTATTATCATGTTGCATTCGCCTTAAAACAATATGTGATTGGTTATTGATAAGTTGTAAATGTGAACCTCGATGTTTCATTTTAGTTTTGTTTTTTGTTGAGTATGAATGGAGAACCTACATCAAAAATTTCTATAACACAAAGGTGAGTATATGATGTGTTATAATTATAATTTGTTCTTTTATTGAATCAAATGACAATGAAATCTAAATATTCTTGAAATCTAATAAAGCTTTCCTAAAACCCTTCGTTTCAACCTCAGAGGTACCGGAATGACGGTCAAGCGCAGGGGTACTTTTTGGTGCAAATGTTTATATTTTCAGGTAGGTTTAAATTTATGGCCAGATGGCATACGACCGACAGGACAATTTCTTCCTCATTATTAATGGAAGTATGAAGAGGGCACACTCTTTCCCCTGCCCTTGTACTTCCCTCCTTTCAATGGCTACACCTTGAGGTTAAATTTATTTCGGATTTGACATGGATTAAAATTTCTATAACACAGAGGTGAGTATATGATGTGTTATAATTTGTTCTTTTATTGATTCAAATGAAAATTAAATCTAAATGTTCTTGAAATTTGATAAAGCTTGTCCTACAACCCTTCGTTTTAACCTCAGAGGTACCGGAATGACGGTCAAGCGCAGCGGTACTTTTGGGTGCAAATGTTTATATTTTCGGGTAGGTTTAAATTTATGACCAGATGGTATACGACCGGCAGGACAAATTCTTCCTTATTTTTAATGGAGGTATGAAGAGGGCACACTCTTTCCCCCGCCCTTGTACTACCCTCCTTTCAATGGCTTTATCTTGAGGTTAAATTTATTTCAGATTTGACATAGATTAAAATTTGCATAACACAGAGGTGAGTATATGTGTTATAATTTGTTCTTTTATTGAATCAAATGAAAATGAAATCTAAATATTCTTGAAATTTAATAAAACTTCTCCTAAATCCCTTCGTTTTAACCTCAGAGGTACCGGAATGACGGTCAAGCGCAGGGGTACTTTTTGGTGCAAATGTTAATATTTTTGGGTAGGTTTAAATTTTATTAGGATTTTCACTGACGCAGATGGCATACGATTGGCAGGACAATTTCTTCCTCATTTTTCTTTCCCCCGCCCTTGTACTGCCCACTTTTCGATGGCCATACCTTGAGGTTAAATGAAAATATATGATATGCAAATATTTTTTATTTGACATTGTATTTTTTGCACAGCGAACAGTTCAAAACACCTTTTAATTAAAAAAAATAAAATAACACGTGTATTTAAAATTAGTGCACACATTTATTTCGGATTTGACATGGATTTCACGCATGCGCAATTGCATATACGGACTTTTCTAGCTTCTAGAGTCAAGACCATGGTTCAAAAGAGGTGTGAAAAAATCCTTGAGAATTGATAGCCCTAACTACACGGAATCCCTGGTTTTGGAGTAATCTACTTTTGAAAACTGTATCTATTTCTGATTTGATTAAGGGTAGTATAATGGTCGAAAGAACTGAGTACAGGGGTAGTTGAAGCAGGTCAGGGCAAACTTATCCGCTTGGTAGCATTGCGATTTCAAATAATCTTGGCGGTAATTTTCTAGCTGGAGTAGACACCCACACCTTGAGTAGGGGTCGGTATATCGAATTTTTATAAAGATAGAATGATCCTACTTTGAGCCTGAAAAAGTTGATGCAACTACTAGAAAACTTTGCAGTGTGCAGAACACGATTCAAGAATTTATGTATCTGAGTGATGCAGTTTGAATTATTGAAAAATCAACTGTTCATAAAAATTAAACTAATCATGAAATAATTAATCAATCGATAGGAGAAGAATCGACAAGATCGGTTGAGATTTTCGAACTGTAACGTGTCCTCATATGAACAGACCAACTGTCATTCTCGAAGAGTAAAGGATCGTAAAAAATATTTAAGAGAATTTAAAAATTACATCGTATTCAAAGGATGATTTCATCTTTCTAAAAAGCTTTTATAATTACCGCCGTGCGGGGTATGCAAAAAAATCCGGTTTGAATACGTGAAAAATATAAAAAAATATTAATCACGCTTTTTACTCGATACGGTTGTGGCAGGTACTAATTTCAGCGCAATCGATATCTATCAAGCCGTGAGGTGCGGTTATCAGTCGTTTAGCCACGAATACTCTTAATTTTGTGAAGAGTACGCCTCACAGTAAACCATAAGAAATTATATATATTTATATTATATTAGTATGAGATCTTGCTGTCAAATTAATAATTGTTATTGGACAAATTGCAACCATATATTCATGTGTACCTGTAACGCGTAACAGAGCACTAAAATAGTGATATTTATTTCATTTTATTTCTATTTCAAAAATTCTGAACTAATTTGTGTTTAAATGATAATAATAATGAATATTCAATGTACTATGTGCATCTAATTGTAAGAAAATTACTCTCATTTGAATGTTGGTACTCATACAGATTCTCCCATCTTTGTTATTACGATGTGGTTGATAAGGTTAAGTATAGATTCGTTGGCTGTTTCTCATTGAGTTTCTGAGGTGTTTGTATCTCAGCCTTAAGTATTGGCCGCGCACCGCCGAAACAAGCCGGACCCATAATTAAGGCAGACTCATTTGTGCTGGCCTGACACCTTAAAGATAGGCATTTAGTCAGACGTCAGCGGCACCTTTTTGTTGGCGGCCGTGCGGCCGACACTCCCGCAGTCCCGCGGCTTGTATCTCTTCAAAAACAATCTGCTCGATTAACAAACTGTTTAAAAAAAACATAGAGGAGGAGTCTGAATCAGCTCGAAAACCTCGAGAGGTGTAAAACACCATGAACAGAAGATTTAGGAATGACAACAGGCGAGAGGACGGGGGGAGAGAAACGGATGTATATGGGGTGCAAGGGTGCTGAACCAACGTCGTCGATTATGCAAATGAAGGCACGTGTTTGGGATAAAGGACGCCGACTAATGAGAATGAGTCTGACTAGACCGAACGACGCTGGGAAGCACACATCTTTTATTCATTTATGTCAAACAATAAACAATAATTTTTTAACTGATATCTACTTACTCCAGAAAGACTAAAAGCGGCATACAATATTTTATTGATTATTACTCATTAATAAGACCACCAGATGAAAAAAAAAAAATCAGACAGAATGAGCAGATCTAAAAAATCATCCTGCGAACCTGAATTGGTCCTGAGCAGGATGACCAAATTAAAATCAAATTAATTTTTCATGAGGTTGTCCTGAAATGTTGGTCGTAGACAGGATGACCGAATAAAAACTAAATCACCCCATCGTATGGTTATCTTGAGAAGACCTTCAGGCTTCTCGTCCATTAGGAGCGGAAAACTACAAATTGCGAAACGACGAATTCTGGCGAATGCTCATCGTTCATTACTGCAGTATTTGCCCGGAATTCGTACAGACGATTTGTGTGATGATTCTGATGAATTTATAGCACTGGAATTATCGCATTCATTACTTTGATATCAAAGAAGACAGAAAATGTGGGCCAATCGTGTTTATTCTAAAATAAAAGAGTTTGGTGAATTTTCTTATTTGTGACGTATTTACTAATCGACGATGACCACCATGTCCTATTTAAAAAAGAGAGGAAGCATATTCTGCTACACCTTTGAGAAAAACAAACTGAGCTCCAACAATTTTTTAGGGACAAATCCAGACGAACAGCAGTTTTTGTTCTGGCTTTGCACTATGTGATTCGCACTAATTCGCAAATAACAGAATGGTACGCAAGAACACTGACGAACCCCTGAATCACGTTTTAAGCTCATAAAGTTCTCATTGTACTTATCCGAATGATGAGAACGAGCAATAAAAGGAATGAATGAACAGCACAAATATTTATTTATTAATGAAAGACAGCCATGAAATTTATCAAGAAAAAAAATTGTGTCATGCATTCATTTCTTGTAGTTTTTTAATGTTAATTCATCGTTCAAATAATTGTTGAAATGGGTAACCAATTGAAAATATTTAATTAGATTTTTGGGTACCTCAAACTCTTTCAAAAAATGTTACTTTAGTCCTGAATATTTGTTGTGCGAAAGTTACTTGATAAATCTGCTTCTGCCTAGCACGCCTTAAATTCTTGATTATTACAAAACATTGGCACACCCAGGATGGGTGGAATGCGAGTCTGTAATTAGTGAATATCCTTTATGGGTGGAATACATCCCGTTCGTCTATCAGAAATATTTTTTTCTGATTGTTCAATAGAATATTACAAGAACCAAACGATCGTCATTATTGTGAAAGGTGAAGTTGGCTGCACTCGACGAAGTCCGAGACGTAGTTTCGTGCAGCCAACTTCACCCGTGACAATAACAATAACATTAATTTTTGTCAATTGTTTTTATGGTTTGGAATTGAGAATTTAGTTAGAGAAAATAGTTCAGTAATAGGCTACAAAAAAGATAAACGCCAGTCATTTTTAAAATCAATTTTGAGCTATTATCGTATTAATTAAGACATTTTCCCATGCCCATGAAATTTGATTATACTGCCAGCATATTTTTGTCAAGAAGAAAATTAAGAACAATATAATGGCCATCATTTGCATAACCGTTTACAATCGACATTCTAGTGATTCTTGCTCAAGTATCCTGCACATGTTTTAGTCTGAAAATTAGGAGCGAATATGATGATACACCAGTTTAATTACAACTCATTTAAGTCTGAGTTAATGTTCAACATCTCTCATACTTTGCACAAACTGTTTATTTACGTCATCACAAATTGCTCCCATCCCATAAGTTCGTCGTACTTTAAACAGTTTCTTCACGCTGCCTAATTTAAACAACGAAATTACACGATAATTAAGTGTAACCGCTTAAACTATTACTCACATTAATTACATAACAGTGAATCTCTTCCAATTGTTGAAATGCGGATTTACAAGACGAAAACGTCAACCACTTCTCAAATGCTAATCGCTTCACGAATATTTATAACCTCAAAATTTTCAAGAGCTAACGATGAAATTTTTGTAATGGTGCTAGGTGCTTATTTTATTCAACTATTAAAAAAATAAACTTTATTCTGATTCCGGCCTGCACCAGATCGAGTATAAATTTTGGGGATATACCGTTTGAGCGCGGCGGTCAGTTTTGTCCTAATCCCATAGACCATTTGAGCATATTTCTCTGAATCCTCATATACCGTTTGAGCCAAGTTTATTACTTTAATATTCTGCGCCAGCACTTGAAACTAGGTATAAATAAATATGGCCAGCTGCACCAAAGGATTTATGCATAGTAAACGCAGAGCATACACCGTAAGGACTTTCCCTCTACCAAAATTCTAGCCTAAACCTCGATGTCTTATTTTAGTTCTGTTTTTTTGTTGGTCCTTCTTATGTTCCTAAAGTTCTGTCTTCACATTTTTGTAAAACATATGATCTATTAGTTTTTTCGAATAAATATAACGTATGATGTGTTATAATTTGTTTTCTTATTAAATAAAATGAAATTGAAATCTAGATATTATTGAGTTTAATATAACCTTTTCTAGAATCCTTCGTATTGGTCACGGAAATACCGGAATGACGGTCAAGTACAGGGGCTTTCGTTTGGCGTAAATGTCCATATTTTTGGGTAGGATTAGATTTATGACCGGAAAAACACTTGCGCAGATGGTATACGGCTTCCCTACGTAACATCCTTATCAGGTTCGGTATTTCTGATCCGGACCTTAATTTCATAGAAGGATTTGTAACGTCAGGTCCTCATGATAAATTCCATTTGAGGATATTTATCTCTTACCAAGTGCTCACTGACGAATATAACCAACATGATCAGCCAAAAAATCCAGTATAATTATGTCAAAAGTCCCAATTTTGTGAACAAATAATATATTTTTTTAGGGTTGTCATGATTTAAATTAAGTAAAAAAATCAATAACAAATAATATATTTTATTTTAGGTTGTCATCATTTAGATCAATTGATTTGAATCAAGTAAAAAATCACGATTTAAATCAAGTAAAAAAAACATGATTTAAATCAAGTAAAAAAATCACGATTTATATCAATCAAAATTTCTTATTCAAATACTTATCAGATTCATATAAAATAAAATAAAATAAATATAATTATCATCAAGTTATAACCTAACTCAACCTTTTATATATCTAGTCCTAGGTAACTAAGTTAGTTTGGCCGCTCTCTCTGTCCCCAACTGGATTTTCAGTTTTGAGTGGACTAGACCAAAAGTAGAGAATAATTTGTATACAAGTGATTAAATATTACATACCAGTTATTGAAACTTGATTATAATAATGAAAAGTATAATAAAATAACAATAACACAAAAATTGGGTAAAAATAAAATAAAAAATCAGAATCTACTGTTTAAACGAAAAAAATTGTGATTTAAATCAAAAAAATCCGATTTAAATCAAATTAGATTTTTTTGATTTTTATTCCAACCCATTTTTATTTTAATTTATCAATATTTTTCATAAATTTGACTGTAATGGTCAAAAAATAATAAACTCTTGTTGTCAAATTAAAATAACCAGGCCTTAGAAAAAATCCGTTGCTAAAACATATCTACTTACTTAAGAGTTTAGAAGCTGTTGCATGCAGCGGATGCAATTTAGGATTGGCCCATTAAGAGACCAGATCCGTACTACAAAATTTGTTTAGAAAATATTGCCGAAACAGGTAATAAAATGAATTTACTCTCGAAGTGATTTTCTCCCCAAATAATATGAAAATGAATCAGTGAAAAAATGAAAAATTCTCATTGCTCGAAGGACAAAAAAAAAATGCGGTACTATAATTTTATCCACGTATGTACATCTTGAACTAGCCATGCTTTTTTCATCATCAGAACAAATAATAGGGTATCAAGAAATGACTGCACACTACAAGTAGATAATTATTGGAAAAATTGTCGTTGAGAAATCGAAAAATTGGGTGCGCAATTTAAATCCGTGCTTGCATAATTTTTTTATTGATATAAAGTAAGGTTGTCATATAACATAAAATTGGGTAAAAGCAAAACAAAAAATCGGAGTTATTTGCTTGAATTTAAAAAGTTGTGAATAAAATCAAAAATATCCGATTTAAATCAAAAAACCGATTTTCTGATTTTTATTGAAAAAATTGCTAGTTTTGAGAACAAAAATTTATAACTTTAGGTTTATATACTTTTAAAGAGGAAAGAAAACAAATAGAGCCCTTGCCTTTATTGATTTAATTTAAAAAATTTATTGGTGTGGTTATCAGAAAGGTTATCCCTCGTTAATGAATATTCTTCGGATTAAACAAAACCGCAGGAAAATTATCAGAACAATAATGTTGACGATCCAAGTCGAAAATCCCACGATCACTGATCACTGAGACATATTACACCTTCAACCGAAACAACGGAATCTGAGGTGTTGGTTTGCAGGCTTAGATGAAGAAGAGCTGGGGGTCCGAGGGGATCAATTGGTAGCCAAAGCCGACGATGGGTAGAATCTCTAGTGCGGCGAACGATTCGGTTTCGTCGGCATTTGTAAATAATCACAGAACTGAGTACGCGGCCGGCGAGAATACAACAGTTCGACGCGCGAATGGTCTCAGTAAACAGCAATTAAGCGGCAACTTATACCACCATAATCACGGACTTAACTTGCTACTTTGGTATCATAATGGCAGGTGTTTGTAGTTTGCGCCGTCGTCGATTCGAAAGCAGCTTCGGATTGCTAAGGGAATCAGAACCGGCCCAAGGAGGACGAACAGAAATCACGCCTCGTTATTCGACATATTTTTACTTTTTTATCTTCAACATTTTTTCTCGTTACAACTCATTATAAAATTAGTAGCTTCGCTACATGATATTTGTCTTCAATTGCAATAATTTCCACATTCTCAAATCGACAACTTCTCAAAGGCAAGCACACTTTTTTTAAATCCAGTTACGAGATCATACCAAACCTATATAAGGATTTAACTCGCTCACCGAGGCCCCGTACAGTAATAAAAAACAACGATTTCAAGAAAAAATCAAAATCATTTGATTAAAATCAAGTGATTTTTTAAAAAAAAACATTGATTTTAATTAAAAATAAATTATTTTGAAGAAAAATACCACAGTAGAAAATGAATTAAACTATTTACATACATATTTCATCAAAAATAAGAAATTATACTATAGAAGAAAATAAAAAATAAATTAAATTTTTGCATGAAAAATTCTAGCAAAGAATTGGAAATGAACAAAAAAATGTATAAAGAAACTGTGTGAGTTTTTCAAACATGCTTCGACCTGAAATCCCTGAAACACTTGACGCATTTTTCATGCCAATTTAAAATTAAATTAGTATTTGAGGCAGTTATGCAACGAAACGGTTCAAATAATTACCAAAAATATTGAAAATACTATCTAAATAGTACTTCAAGAGTCAAACTAAAAAAATATTTGTATCTGGCGCAAAATTAATGTGTAATGAGTGAGATTTCTCATCTATAATGACATCACTTTAGCGTCAAGGCCGTGTGGCAAGTGTAGAGAGGTGTAGGGTATCCTATGGCCCATAGTTCACAGTGTCAGATTTGGGGGTGTTAGAAAATAAACAGCCACTCAGAATCCATTGTTAAGCGTGTGACTTGTATATTTATTACACACATCGCAGAACGGCGTCCACCCAAGATGGTGCGAACAAAGAAAGCACAAAGTGCGGCTACGCTACATAGATTTCAGCTCCCTCTCAACAAATTCACTTTTCTCTCCCTTTCTGTTGGCACAATGTAGAATGATTCAACTAAAAGTCTCCTATCGCCTCTGTGTTTTACCTCACAAGGCGTTTCACATTATAACAATGCCAATTCTTTTCAATCAATTACAAATCAACTGTGACAGGATTCCATGAATTCAGACTTTTTCACAAAACAATCATGAAACAGAGTAATTGTGTTTATGTTTTGTACCCAGGCCTTTTAGTGGGGTGATGCTTTTTAGGGATTCATTCTTAGGATAAACACTGTAATTTTCACGCTAATATTGACTTTTTGCCTATAGAATTTAACGCAGAATTTATTGATTTATTACTTGCACTGAATTGCTAGAAGATATTATCTTCTTTCGCTTAAATTAATAACTAAAAAGATATACCGAGTGCTGCTTGAATGACGTTTTTTTCTTATATAAAGTAAAATCAAATTAAAAAAAAAATTGTTATTAAATTTTTCTGAGTTATTGGGCCTTCTGTATCTGATGAAAAATGTGGTTCATATCCGATATTTAATAGATAGAACCAAATTACTTATTCTAAAGAAAAAAAAAAAACAGTTGACGAACATTTGCATGTGATGTCCAAATATGAGTAATAATTATTATTATTTCTCTTCATGATTTTCATTATTTCATTTCTTCCCATGTTTCAGGGAAATAAAACGAATTTTATAATAATTATAATTTTAATAATAACAAATGAACCGCTAATTATTTTGAAAAATGTTTCAGGTAAATATTGATTCAAATTATTCAAGGATCAATTTCAGTTATTTTCTATTTCATGATAAATATTACTGTTTATAAAATAAACGCAAAAAACTGAAAACTTCCATCAGTAAAGTTTTGGTGCCACTGGTTGAAAAAATCTTATTTACGATCTTAAAACTAGCTTTTTTGATTGAAATCTCAAATATAAAATTTCAGTCGAATATCTGTACGCGTTCTTAATTTAACCGACTTTTTCTAAAATTATGTCTGGATTCAGTAGGGTCTAAAACAAGATTCGTCAAAATCTCGAATTGTCAAAAAATCACAATCACAATACTTCAAGGATCAATTTCAGTTATTTTATATTTTATGATAAATATTACTGTTTATAAAATAAACGCAATAAATTGAAAACTTCCATCAGTAAAGTTTTGGTGCCACTGGTTGAAAAAATCTTATTTACGATCTTAAAACTAGCTTTTTTGATTGAAATCTCAAATATAAAATTTCAGTCGAATATTTGTAGGCGTTCTTGATTTAATCGACTTTTTCTCAAATTGTTTTTTGGATTCAGTAGGGTCTAAAACAATATTCGTCAAAATCTCGAATTGTCAAAAAATCACAATCACAATACTTCAAGGATCAATTTCAGTTATTTTATATTTTATGATAAATATTACTTTTTATGAAATAAACGCAAGAAACTGAAAAGTTCCATCAGTAAAGTTTTGGTACCACTGGTTGAAAAAATCTTATTTACGATCTTAAAACTAGCTTTTTTGATTGAGATCCCAAATATAAAATTTCAGTCAAATATTTGTACGCGTTCTTAATTTAACCGACTTTTTCTAAAATTATGTTCTTTGGATTCAGTAGGGTCTAAAACAAGATTCGTCAAAATTTCGAATTGTCAAAAAATCATAATCACAATACTTTCCTTATTATATATAGGCCAGGGAAGTGAAAACAAATTCTGTAGGGTGATAATGACAAAAAAAAGATTGGTAGCTCTTGAGCTCCTGCGGCTTTGACACCCGAAATACGAACTAAGCAGACGCGCGATGAGGACAAAAAATGTGCACAATTCTATTCTCTACATTTTTTGTCTAAAAAAATTATAGGCAACGATTATCAACAAGCGCCGTTTGTGACGTAACAATCACTACTGCTGTCCAGTTTTACAACAGACCACACATTTTCTGCCAATAATCATTTGAATGGGGTTACTTCTTCCCAGTTTGTTGACGTGTGAATTATAAATTGAAGTTCTACTATATAAATATTAATATCCAATTTTTTATGAAATATTGAGTCATTAAAGTCGAAAAGAAATAGCAGTCTAAACGAGAAAACATGAAACAAAGATTTCAGAGAGTAAATTATTTTTTTTTTTTATTATTTACACATTCGGGTACAAAATATTGAAAAAATACTGCAAACAACATTCATACGATCGAATGCTAATGACGTTAGTAAAACTTAATAAATTATTCTTGGCTTTATTGGACATTTTATTAAAAAAAAGTTACGGAATTCATATTGCTAGATTCCGAATAACATATGTAAGAATGCAAAGCCCGAACGAACCCATTATGTCTTCAAGGGACTGCTGATAATTATTTTTCGTACTTGATTTAATCTCATCAATATCAAGTTCATCTCAATAAAAATTATAAAATCCTATCATATTAGTTATTTAATATAATCAAACCAACAATATTTTCGTAGTATTTTTGAAAAATAAGGTGATATTCTTAGGCTCTGTGACAGCCCAAGTCACTTCCCTAATTTGCATGCTAACCTGTATCATGAAGATGTCATTTGTTTCTAATTGCAAATAGATACTGAGCCTTCAAGAGCAAAAATGAGATTGCTACATTAAAATATATATGTAAGCAACGCAGCGCTCACAAGAATTGGGGTGTGAACCAAAATATAAATAAAGAATCCTACCTTCTTTTGTAGACTGCTAATATCTGGCTCAGCAAATAAAACAGTTGAGAATCAACATAACTTTTAGCAGCACTGTGATAAATTAAGCAACAAAACTTTATAAAAGCACCAAGTCTACTATTCCAAGTCAATATTAATATCAAATATCAAGCTGACAAGAATGAGCAAAGCATTACATGAATTTGGTACTACGAAACAAAATTTAAGACAGCTGACAGTAGGATGATAGTTGCTGCGTGAGCAATAGATGGCATAAGTATCAACATAAAAATTATTAATTTGAAACAAAAATTAATTTATGATGAATAATTAAATAAAATATGAATAATGGAAATTATTTTCAACTAAAGCTACGTTGCAAAATGATTTCTCTTTTAAATTAAATTTTCAGAGGGTAAGATCAGATATTTCAAAGTATACTCCCTAAAAAAAATTGATCTATAATACATTTTGGCAAAATGAAATATTTTATTTATTATACATTTCGAGATGTCAGTGGTAGCAGTTTTTGAGACGGATTTCTTAGAGCGTCAAACAAAAAAAAAACTTACCTGACAAGGGATTTCAACATGTTATTCTAAAGAATGTGTAAGAAGTTATTCGAGATTAATTGTAAAATAAAGTATTTTGTGAAAATTTTGCTTTTTATGGCCTATAGGTCGATGCAGACCATAATAAAATTTGTAGATCGTTCAATTTTGAATAATTCATGTCTCATAATTTTTTTTGTATGACCAACGATTTTTGTTCTGGAACGCAGAGAAATTATTGCTATGCATTCGCATGTGTCAAAAGTAAATCAAGAATCACAGATGATTGTCAAATCAATCAATTTATAAATAGAGCATCTGGTAATTGTTTTTTTTATTGAAGGTAAATGTGCTCACACACTGGTATTATTTTTTAATTCATTAAACACTTCTCGTTTAGACTGTTTCGGTAACGTGTGCTTCCGGGGCTTGCAATCGTGGAGAACTAACTCTGTAATAAATTATCTAAAATGATATCATTTGATTTAAATCATGATTAAAATCAAGATTTTAATCAAGTGATTTTTCCAAAAATATCATCGATTTTAATCAAAAATAAAATATTTTCTTTTAAAGAAAAACACTACAGTGAAAAACGAAGTAAACTACTTATCACAAGAAGTTTTAAGGATCCAAAAATTAGAATTTCATAAAAAAGGAGGCCATCAGGGATCCGATGTGAATATATGTTTATTTTTTTAACAATAAAGGACGTTTCGGACCTAATTTGTCCATCTTCAGCAGCAGATGTTAGCAGAAAATACAAAAATTTTTGTATTTTCTAAAAAATGACTGAAAATAAAATGTATTCAAATTTCAATCGCATTTTTCTCAATATTTTCATGATGCAAGGGTATAAAACGAATATATGGTTGAATTCAGAAAAAAATATTCTATCGAAAATATTACACATCTCACTAGAAAAAATATAATTTTGTGTTGTAGCCCGAGAGCCACTGGTGTAAAAAATATTTACTTCCATGACTGGGTGTCTCGTTTGGTTTCGCATAAGATTGTCCCATAGTATTTTATTGTATATTCAATAACATAGAAGTTATTCGAGGTAGCTCGTTTCGCTGTTACATCCTGTATATTATAATAAATTGACTGGGCCATATCGTCACGATACAGATTTAACAAGAAGCGAATAGTTATCATCCATATTAAAAAATAAACGATAAATTGACAAAATTGATTTTTATTCAAGACATGTTTTCACATAAGTACGTAGCAAAATTATTCAAAAAATATATACAAAAACACTTACAGATTTCTGAATTAAATAAATTTAACGTTTTCTGAATAAAAACCTGAGAACTGTCATTTTTTGTAGTTACTATTCTCCAACTGGGGCGCTATCATCTACTGGCAATTCACTCTCAGAATCAAAGCTGTTTCCAACTCCTAAACTCTGATTTTCAGAGCCATCGTTAATAGAATTGGAGTGACTGTCGCTAATATCTTCGCCTTTTTCGTTAGATCTCTCATCTAATTGACCCTTTTCTAAATCCTCATACTCTTCGTCGCTATCATTTCTGATGTCTAACCGCGAAGTTCTTCCTTCATGAGTTGACTCATCTGAAGATAATTGCAATTCTGAATCCGATTCAGAATCAGAAGTCGACGCTGTACCGAAGAAGGCTCTAAGTCGATGGTATGGCCCGTAATTTGGATTGTTCATATTCTGCATAATGTCGGCCAAGCGCAGTTTGAATCGAGTTGCTCGATAGTAAAAATCGAAAAATTTTGTACAGGCTTCCGACATACGATTTTGAACGTATGTATCTCTTAGGACCTTGTACATATATCTTTCGAAACATTCAACTTCAGGCTCACAAATATACGCGGTATTTTTATGGATGAGGAATTCCTCGGTTATATCACAATTCGTAGCGAGGACAATTTTGCCCAACATTAAACTGCACATCATTAATATTTGATCGTGATTATAGGCAGTATCAGTGAACAAGACAGCTTTACAACGATACAGAAGTCCCAATCTGAACTGATATTTGAGGTTCCTCAAATAAATCACATGTGGAACATACTTATTTGTTTCCATTAATGTGTTCATATAATCAACTTGTGACTTATCGTGGGTAGTACCACAGATAACCAAAAATAGTTCTTTACAATCAATTGGAATATAACGATCCAAAATATTATAAAAGGCATCAATAGCTATCTGGAAATTAGTTTCAGGATTATACTCCCCGAAAAGTAAATAAAAAACAGACTCTGAACTTATTAAGGACAATGTTGTACTTAAGGGTGCCTCCATGGCTTCTAAATATTCGCGAGTCTCAATATTTGGATACAATAAAATCGGTTGTAAATTTCCATCCAGGGTGCGCAGTAGAAAGTCAGATATATTACAACTTACGATGATTCTCTCTACATACTTTAGATAATATAATTGGTGATGCCTGTTTTGTTTGCGATAGTAGGCAATATTATTCAAAGCTGGGAGATTTCTTAGAACGTTTTCAATGTACATGATTTTGAGGCCACCAATCAGCTTTAACAAGGGTATTATGTACGACATTTCTTCTACGATGACGAGGGCTGGCTTCATATGTTTTTTGTAGTATAAAATCATTGAAGCAATCATCAATAGTTTTGAATTAGTACAAGTTGACTTGAATAAGCCGAAGATACTGCGAGGCATCCACTGGATCAGCTGAACACAAAAATAAATTAAAAAATATTAACAAATTTGAAAAATTATATTGGAACAACGTTGTGGTACGTCAAGTCAAAGATTTTATTTGGGAACACTGAAATATTTCAACACATGGTTGGTCTCTAAGGGGGGTTATTGAAAAACCTGGTTATAGACTGCAATATGAAATTTTATTCCCTATTTTTTCACCCTTATCTCCTCCTAAGGGATAAAAAATTTGCTTTAAATTTAAAAATCACTATTTCACCCTTATAGATAGATTTTTTTTTCAAATTTCAATGGGACCACTATCGCTATCGAGATGTAGCCCCCATTAAAGACAATGAACAATATTATGAATATTAAAAAACAGGGCTGTCATGATTTAAATAATGATTTAAATCAAGTAAAAAATCACGATTTAAATCAATCAAAATTTCGTATTCAAATACCTATCAGATTCATACGAAATAAAATAAAATAAATTGAATTATCAAGTTATAACCTAACTTAACCTTTTATATAGGTAAGTTAGTTTGGCCGCTCTTTCTGTCTTCAATTGGTTTCTCAGCTTTGAGTGGACTAAACCAAATGAAGAATAATTTGTGCACAAGTGATTAAATTTTACGTGCCAGTTATTGAAATTGGGTTATAATAATGAAAAATATAATGAAATAACAATAACATAAAAATTGGGTGAAAATAAAATAAAAGATCGGAATGTTTTGTTTAAATCAAAAAAATGTGATTTAAATCAAAAAAATCTGATTTAAATCAAAAAAATATTTTTTTCTTATATAAAATATTCCTCAAGTTGTGTAATAACCATTAAATAAACAGATTCATTGTCAACATACCTTAAAAGCGTATGGGATTTTTCCTGGAAATTCTTCACAAGAAATAACTCGTACATCGTATTCGAGCGTATTTAAAGTTCGAGCAATTGCATTCATATACGGTGGAGTACCAAGATCGTCCGGATTGAGTGATTTGATTAAAATAATTGATCCGGGTTCCAATGAATAAGAACTCTGAGTATCCATCTCGAACCTAAACACATACACACATAGCCATTACATGAATAGAACAAAAATTATTGGCAACTGAAATTAATTCGTAGCCATCTAGCGCTTATGAGCAGCACTCCTCTTTAGTGGACTCATTTTGACTTCTCTGGCAATGTGAGAAATCGCTGATTTTACTAGAGGTTTTAATCTCATTTATTGATATATTGATGCATTGTTTTCTCAATTTTGTTCGTTTAAACCACAACTTATAATCGACAAAATCATGAGGCAGAATTTTTACAAAAATTCGCAAAATTTTGCTGTAAAATAATTATTTTCGCCCATTGTTTCAAATAAAGTTAGTGAAACTTATATTTCCCGATACAATTGCATTTCATTTAAATCAATCGATAAAATCGTGGAATACAGCTTTGACAAGTCCACCAAAGATCCACCATTTTGTGGTGCCTCAACGGTTATTCTAGTTGCCAATAAAATTAGGTTATTCCATGGCATGCACATTTCAGAAAAAAACATCATATAATTTCAAAAATAATTATATTAGACTTGCTATTTGCTGATATTTCAAGAAAATCTAATGGTCAATTCACAATGTGCATAAGCGTAAGGAATACGTAACGTAAACGTAAAGTTGAACTACTGTATTTCTATGCCTGCGTTCACAATACAATTACGTATTTATTACGCTTATGTACTGACAAAAGAGCTACGTAATGAGAAACGTAAAGTTGAGATAAATTCAACTTTATGTTATGTTTACGTACGAAACAACTAATAGCGCATGCGTCAACTTTAAACACATGTTTGCATCTGACAGTTGAGAACACCCTGGATCAAAACGTTCTTTAAATATGATTGACATAGAATTATTAATAAAAAAAACAACAATCCCTTCACTGTCTTCATATTTTTCTCATTGGCGACTTTTATAACGCAGTTTCAATAATAATGAAACATTTGCAAGATCCTTTTCAAACATCATACAATAAAACAAAACAAACTAAACTCCAAACTGTTAAAATTTGATATTTTACGTTACAACCACTATAAACGTACATACTTTCTTGCGTTTATGTTTTTACGTACTCCTTATGATCACGCACATTGTGAATTGGTAGTAACACTTACCGTTTATTTTGAATGTTCTTCCACATAAGTCAAAGCATTCAAGACATGTGACACAATTCTACTTGTACAACTGATGAAAACAAATTTAGTCCGCTTCTATTCTCAGCACAAAGGGAACAACACTACATACAAGAGATTGTTATGGATTCAAATATATTTAGAAGAGCTTTCAGTATAAATATGAAGTATTAAAGTGTGCACGATGTTCACAATGCACAGAACGTCTCAGCCGGTATAGTACAAACGTCAACTGACCAGTGCTGCGCATGTTTGTACGCAACCGAGTTCCGGCGCGCGTTTCAAACCAAAGAAATGAATAATAAACTCGTATACTTTTATTTAAAAATCTATAAACTGGGATTTAAAAAAAATCAATTACACCTTTTATTTTAGTACACATTAGAAGGTGTGGTGCGGTCACCAATCGTAATAATTTCCACTTAAAATTGGGTATGTGAATAAAAGGTTTTTTCTTTCAATTATTGAATTCAATTTATTATTGGCCCCAACAAGATTTGAAGTATGTGAGTATTATTATATATTTGTGATCTTTATACGGTTTATTTAAAACAAATAAGTTATTCAAGTATTCCTTAGAGCATTGCAAACAAGTTTATATTAATTAGTAGTATTAAAACGTAGGTGCATGCTGGTAATAGATATACTAACACGCCCCATAGCAATTTAACTTGTCAAAATACAGGTGTTGTGAGTTGTCATAAGTTTAGTCTTGTGGTTTGTCTATACATCACTGTTTTACCATGTGTTGTCTTATATTACGGACAATAGGTTTCGAAGATAATATCAGAGTTATAATACGCATGTTAGCCTCAAACTTTCGCCCTTTTATTTTATCATTTCTCACTTGAGATATAGGAGTGCTGCATTTTACTCAATTATATGTTTCTCACTGTTATATAATTTCAATTTCACGGAGCTAAGAGCACAAAAAAAAATTGTTTACTCCAAAAAATTTAAGAGATATGCCAAATGAGTATTTGGTACACATTTATTTTAACCAGTAATAGAACTCATCAAATATAACAATTTTTCTGTATAACTTTTCCTGTGAACCCTCTGGACATCGAGTGAAAATTTATCGAAACTGCCTACAGAATCGCTATTAGCAATTAAGTTCATATAAGAATAAAATATCTTTTCCAGGTAGTTTTTCGATTACAATAAAATGAAAATGTAAATTCTGTCCGCGGTCCACGCAGCATCGGATAACGAGGGCCTTGGTGTGTGTTGAGTGCGTCGAGTCGCTGGAGCTCTGAACAATACCCTGGTTAACTCGCCGTAACCGTAAGTACACACAACGGCTAATGCATTCTTTATGTTTTCGCTAATAGAGAATGCAATGTGATTTGCAAACTCTAATGTGTTTTGACTGCGCCGCGAATAAAACCAACCTGAAGTCTGAACCGTGAACCCCTACGGCGTCCGCAGAATTCATTTTGAGGTGTTCTAAAAGACCTATTTTAAATATTTAAATTCGTTGCGAAGCTTCTCTCGATAAAGGAATACGTATGCATACTTAACAATACTTAAAGAGAACTGTCAATATTTGGCAAACTTTTTAGGAGGTTTTTGAATTGAAATATGATATTTGAGTGAGTACATTATTTCCAAAATGCATTCGAACAAACGAATTTAAGATCCCTTAGAAAATACTGATTGGTGCTACTGCGAAAAAATTTTGCTTTCAAGAAAAAATTGGATGTTTAGCAATAAATTCAAGTAGCAATAACTGTAGAACAATTAATTTTGACATATGTGAGCTGTCCTTCAAATAAATTCTGACAAAAAAAAATCGATTGATAATCATCACAAAAATTACAGAGGTAAGCTGAGATTTCAATGTTTTATCAAAATACAAATATTCATTCAGTTCCAAACGAATAAGTGACATGACTAAGACCGTTTATACCACATAATACTAATTTTTATTGACAGCTGTCTGCTTTCAACAAATGTCAAACATTCAGATATAAACATAGGCACAAATTTTGATGAATTTTAACTGGATATCTAGAGGGTTTGCAGGAAAACGTCATGGGAAAAAATTGATTGGTATCTTAGATGCATTACTTTTGAAATATGTATTGAAAAATGTGATTACCACTTCGTATGCAGAATGTAAAAATTATTCGAAAATCTGAAGGATTCAGTGAGATATAATTATTTTCGTTACCAATTTTCTATGAATTTTGTTCTATTTCCTGCATCCGTTATTTAGCAGGTGTCCCTGGTCTATTTACCCTAAAAAATATCAATAAATAAATGATTCGTGTTCAAATTTATTATAATTGAATTGTCCATGTGGAAATAATTATGTTCTTGTCAAATAAATTCTGGAATTCAATAGTCAGTGAATAAATGAATTATTATTCATATTTCTTTTATGTCACGTATATTGTTATAGATATGTATATAATTTACTAACAAAAATATGTCAGTAATATGAAAATTACTAGTTGTATTATGAAAGTTAGTTTAACGTGTTTAAATTACTGCCATTCGCTTTGAGTTTTTGTGCTACTTTCTAATCTGATAAAAAGTAATAAAATTTTTGACAAACATTTTCAGTAATAACAGCGGAAACCACTAATATCCCAAAAAATTAAAATACCCAATTTTTTATGTTTAATAGAAACCAAATAGAAAACTGAACAAAGTAATGGTCAATCCATTGCTAATCACTAAACCACTATTTTGAAACATATTTTGACCAGTGTTCTTAATGATTGGTCAATCATTCAAATTAATCCACACATTTTATTCTGAAAAACTTTTTATTTGATTGTTCTATATATTTATCCCAACGCAATTGGCTCATTCATACTTTTTGAACAGCATTCTTCCCAATATAACATTCTTTATTCACCAATTCATCTTGCATTTGATCTCTAGTACAAATACCGCCAGAAATGCTTCTGTATTCATGCTCAATTCAATGTTATTCTAGGCACGTGCCTATCGACTTCAGGGTCCTTTAAATCATCAAGCATTTACATGCAAAAATTTAAATACACATATTCACCTATTTTTTTTATTGAATGAACAATCAATCAATCCTGTACATAATTTATTACAGAAATATTCCGTCCCTAACGCACCCAAATCCTCCCACTAAAAGGTACTCTCTTTTCTAACTTATCACGATGTTTTGCATTTCATTGTTTTAATCTTTGGGCCTTTTTGTTTGGTTATTCTTTCTAAACATTTACCAAAATATTGCAGTCATCGTTTCACCCTTCTTAAACAACAAAACAAAAAATTATATTCATATATAATTTCCAATTCATTCTATCTGTCATTTTTTGTTATTGAGGATTATTTCCTATTTTTAATTCATAACAAACCTTTGAGTTCTTTACCCACACATTTAATTTAAGTTCACAATGAACTATGGAAATAAAAAATATAGAGAAGTTCGAAGCCCACGAAAAGCTATTGTTTTGCAAACACTTTGAAGAATTTTTCAAGTTGCATCAATATAATCTTTGATAAAATTGCAAACGTGATCGCAAAATTAATGAGACGATTGTTCAGAGTCAAAAAGCAAAAAGTAGATGAGGGTGTAAGAAACAAGAATAATGAAGCGATTCACCATTACTTCATTTTGTAAAGGTGATGGAGAAGTGAGATATTCATCTGAATATTATTATTATTATTATTATTATTAAAAATTATATTCTCCATATGTCTCGTTCAGATATTCATTTTCTTCAACATATGGTCCAAAGTACCGAACTAGATGTCCATAATAATTTTCTTCATAAATTTAGTTTTATATTTATTGAAAAATATATATCTTCCAATATATATACAACTTAAGTTATAGAGAAAGTTCGGTACTTTGGACGATATTTTGAAGAACGAGACCTATGGAGAATTTTATTCTATTATATTCTTTGAGATTTTCCATAGATCTCATTCATATATTCATTTTCTTCAATATATCGTCCAAAGTACTGAACTATTCGTCCATAATTTAGTTTTATATATATTAAAAGATATATGTATGTATGTATAGTGTATTGGCTTTATATTCGCGAAAGAGTCTGTTATTATTATTTTTTTTATACAAGCTAATGCTAGAACAAAATATGTACATAAACAAAAAGCTTAGCGTCTAAAACTAAAAGGCATTCTCAAAACTCCTGCTCATAAATCATATGCAACCTCATAAAAATGGGAAATTGGACAATGCCTCCATTAAATCCTCATTTAATATTTAGTGTGATATAGAGGGAGCCATAATACATTTAGTTGAAAGAGGGCAACCAATGACAAATAGTAATAAAACGCAGGAAGTTTATCTCACAATAGTTAGTAATATCGCATTATTTCGTCATACATTTTGTTATGTCTTCCACCTAATTAAATAGGCTTTCTGCTTTATAAAGTTTCATGCTTTTTGCTGTCAGTTAAGAGTACAAAATAGTACATTGTCAGTTTTTAGTTTATTTTCGCTGGAAATTTGAAAACTTAGTTTCATTAAATTAGTTCTTACTGTCAACATTAGTTTGCTAAACTTGTCGCTTTTTATTTCGGGAGTTTGTGAGCCAAATAATTTTTTTTCTACGGCTACCACTAGACTTGGAGGCTTGTACATGGCAATACTACGCCTGCGTACGTGATTACTGTACGGAATAATGGAGCGCATGCGCGTATTACGCATCTACACGTTTTGACATGCAGCCTACGAGAGTATAGATACACGTGGCTGGTATATCATTAAATCAAGTCAAGATTACAGAAAAATTGAGCAATTTATAATCAACAATTTTATATTCATCAAAAATATACTCGCATTCGACAAATTTTCTATAATTTATGGATGGAAATTTTTACAATATCCATCAATTTCAGAATTATAATTCAAAGAACAAATTCTTCTGAAATATCATGTGAATGCTCTGCGCGAATATTGCATCTCGCAAAATGTAAAATAACTATTCGTGCTTGGCAACTACAAGTGATATTTTAAATAATTAAATTGAATTGAAGTCAATAAGGAGTGGGTAGAATCTAATTATAGTTGTTGACATGCTATTTGACATTTGACAATATTGCAGATAATAAATCTTTTGATAGATTAAATTTTATCTTGACAAGAACCTATCTAGAGTAAGCAGACATTATTGGAATGAATTCAATGCTATCTTGTTCATATTGTAAAGTGTGAAGCTGTCATAATTAGTAATAATAAAATAGGTCCTGAATACGACACGTTCGAACATTCGAGTAGCTTGCTAGAATAAAGTATAAATTTCTAGAAGTGAACATCCGAATATATAAGGGGAGCGGCCGACTGAGTGTGTGTGAATATCAGCTAAGTGCGAAGTGTAATAAATAAATAAGTTGTTGTAAATAAATATTAGTGGAAGTTTAATAGTAGTGAGTAAGAAATAAATTGTATAGGTAATGTTTGTTTTAGTTGCATCAAAGAATAAAATTTTAATTTTCTTTTCATTCATTAAATAGTGACTTTTTTAACTCACAGTACAACAATATCTTTCCATATTAAAACCTATGAATCTATCATATTCTAATTCACACTTCTCAAGCGGAAGGAAGTTCAAAATTATGCCTGTCGCCCCTAGAATTGATATTTGATAATGATTAAAGAACAATAAGTATTTAATGAGGGAGCAATCTACAGAAAGTGAAAGCTCTCTAGCTGTAAGCTCTGCCCTTTCATGGCGTGTGCTCGTCAGATGTTTGAAGTTAAAACTTGAAGGGTACTAACGGTGACAGACGCATACACAAAGCTGCACGCCAATGTACACACGATTAGGGGATGAACACGAACGGATCACAACCTTATGTTGAGTACTGAAGTCAATGGAATCCTAAATATTTCTCACTTGAATTATTCAAATACAATTAGAGTATCTTGTCTCGTCTTACATTTCAGATTTCGTTTTTTTTTTTATGGGTGATTAATAATCAAATTATAAAAAGTAAGCCTCACAGTATTTCCAAAATTAGACCCTGCATGACATAAAGATAAATTTCTATCCCACTTTTTACCCGATATTGGCGTGGCATACATTTTGGTGCACATTGTCGTCAAGATTCAAGACACGGGTGCTCGTAGCTTTTTGTAGAGAGTAAAATATAAGTGAAAAGTATATTAATTTTTTTGTTCAAAGCTCGAAACGACCCTACTACATTTGGATTACAAATTCAGTTCATTATTATCATAATTTTAATCACTTCAAATGACTGAAAGCAAGAATATATCATGATAATGACTTAGGAATCAAACTGCCAAAGATTGGTGGAATACACCAAAATAACTTGAAAAATTATCCTTATGGTAATCAGGGCTCTATTATTAATTATAAGTGTAATTAATAATAATTAGACGAATCCCTTCATTAAAGGAATCATTTCAAATTGCACATTTCTACCAAGAATAATTAATAAACAGTTTTGACTGTAATTACAACAATTACCTTTCAATTATTGTTTGAGTCCAGATGAAAAATTGATTTTAAATAGACATAATTATGAAAATTTGAATAATGAAGGATAATTCCCAAAATATTATTTCAATTCGACTGGTGGCAAAAATCCATTCAATTCCATACTAATTATACTCTATTTTTTTTTAAGAATTCTCCAACTTTTTTGTGTTTCTTTCATTTTTTTTAATTCTGTTCACTTGTGGTATATTTACTTATTTTTGACCTCCTCCCTTTTATTGTAGTCCCTTTGGAGTATGATGATGATCACGCAGTGATCGAAACCGGTAACTAAAATAAATTTATTAGGAACAGTGTGATCATTTTTTTTTGGTTTTTTTTTTTGCGACGAATTTAAAACTCAACAAAAATGTAGATCATAAATAAAAACGAACAGTGAGTCATCGAACGTCGAATAAGATATTATAATGAAAATCTTAAGAATATAAACGAACCAAAAGGATACAATTTGCAAAGTAATCGACACACTGAGTTATGGCTTCCTGCAACTCAGACTAAATAATTACTTTTTTTGCTTTTAATATAAATTTTAATATGTGCAACACGATAAAACTTTATTAACAAGTTTATCGCCATATTTTAAAAGATTTTCAATCGAAAATCGACGCAGTTACATATTTTAAAGAATAATTGAGCTCAATAAATTTATTTCAACAAAAAACTTTCCCTTGTTGATATTAATTATATATTAGTGAAATGATCATCCCAATTGTTATTTTATATAATTGTTTTGTTGTTATACGTACACGAACGAATGTTGGAGATTTCCAATTTCAAATAATATGTTAAGTAAACACAGTCATAGTCTTATACTTCTGAAAGTGTTAGTTCTTGACAAACCAAATTAAATCAAAATTTACGAAAAAACTTGCTCTCCACTCTTTCATACTACCAACAGAAATGTTCAAATTTATTACTGCCATTAAATTAAAAGGCTGTGTTCTCGACTACCGCTTCTACCTTTTCATTTGTCGCCTAAAGCTTCATTTTGGATTCTCTGTTAACCCTTTCGTCCAGCGTTTCTCAAACAATTACAAAAATTATAAGAGAGCATAAGCCATTTCAAATTGAATATTGGAAAAAATTTGAGTTTATTCTCAGGGATAAAATTTCAAAAAAAAAACGTTTGAGTACAAGAGCAGCCCACGCATTGAGGCCCCATAAGCTTGATCATTTTTCTTATAAATTCTCAATGAAATACATATTATTATTAATCTTTTAGACGCACTCAACGACATACTTAACATGAGGCCAAATATTACAAGACCTATTTGTTGTCCGAATGCTATAATGCACAAGTTAAGACACATGTTGCACAAAATATTTTTTCCACAACCCGCAAATATCATATATTGATAATTATCAAGCAAACACACTGATCTCTAATAAACACAGGATTGGATTTAGGCCGCTGGAATGCGGCCCCAATTGAGCGTCGCCATCTTGGCAAAAACTGAGGTTCTGTGTCAATTGGTGACAGTTCAGTATGGTGTTGGGACACAATTTTATACTAGATAAATTTTGTTTATTTATTTAAATGTAGATATATTAATACATAATATTGTTATTGTTTCATTTTATTAGAAAAACTCAACTGAAAAAGTTTGAAGATATAACTTATTCCTATTTTCAGTGAAGTATTACTTTTTACAGGTTTTATGGAGACCTAGAAGGATACATCAATTCATTATGTTGAAGTAATCAAATGATTTGATTTTCAATTTTAGATTAAATTGAAAATATCATGAATAATAAAATCATATTTTTGGGCAATGTTACAAAGTTATGATAACAAATTTGAGTAATATATCAAATTTAATATAAAATATCTTGCTCACAAAATTAATCGCTGGACTGCAAATTTGTGCTTACTTACGAACAATAAAATCTTGATTATTAAATGTATTATTATTTTCCTATCATGTGTAGTAGATATTCAAAATTATTAGTTTTGAATAGGCAATATTATCGCAGAAATGCACTTCATTTATTCATATAGGTAAATTCATAGTTTTAAATTTTAGGTAACAAAAATTTATAAAACTATTGAACGGATTAAATAATACTAAACTACAATGTTTAAAAAATAGTTAAAACACTGACACTTAAAAGTTCACAAATATTTTTAACTATTAATAAATATTTCAACTATTATAATTTTTAACTTTTGTTGATTATTAATGTATGTATTTTAATATATATTGAGAATAATTTCTTCATCTTACTTGCATTATACTTTGAATTTCATCGAGTGTCTTCTATAAGTGTTTTGAATTTGCCGCCGAATAGTGACACAAAACCTCAGTTTTACTGTCAAGGCCGCCGTTCAACCGGGGCCGCATTCAGATGCCAGAATACGGTCTAAACCCAATCCAGTGTTATATAGAGATCAGTGAGCAAACAGCAAGGGGGCACAAATCAGAACTTGACATTTGGACTTTCGAAATATATATTGAACAAATGTATTGTAACGTCCGAAGGTGCTATAATTCGTCAAAATAAAATTTGAGCTACTTGCTAGAACGACGTAGAAATTTCTAGACGTATATACAGCCGAATATATAGGGACGAACAAGCTGGCTGAGTAGTAGTGAATATCCAGAGCGTGATCAGCTAAGTGTACAGTGTAATAAATAAATAAGTTGTTGTGAATAAATATTGATGACTTTGACGTTGATAATATAAAACTTTGATAACAATTGATATATTGTGGTATGTATTGTGATACTAGAAAGGTTGAGAAACGATGGCTTAGTCTATTTTTTTTTTGGTTCTTCTTATGGCTTTCAAATTTTGCACTGTAATCGATCTCTCATAATGCATGATTGCAAGATTGCATTCAATAGAAAGGAAATTTTAAAATGACTTAATAGTGCTCTCAATTAGAAAGATTAAATTTTTTTAAGTCTGCATTGAGAATGTTTGAGAAATTCTGTTATGACTACCAACTAGTTTAGAACTGGCTGGGATGCGGTGAGATCACAACCAACGATCCAAATTAACATAATCATCGGAGCTAAGCTTAGTATATAATACGTACAAGTTGTAGAACTGATTAAAAATCTCAATTAATTCATGAGCTACTACATTCACTTATCAAATATTTCATTCTTTAAGAGCAAGAAATTATTTAAAAAAAAATACCACAGCACTTTTTAGAGACATTTTAGGATAAAATAAAAGGTTATCACTTGAAATAACAAAGAACTCATTTTATAAAAAATAAATTATTTGGTTTTGGGGACGTTTTCTGATGAATTTCTCTCAAAATTCCTGTTATTGTCCTGTACATTTCGTATCTGGTTTTAAGGTTGTTTTTTATTTCGTCCCACTATTATTTATTCAACGCTCATTTTTCCATAATCCGAAGGTCGTGTGATCGATCCCAGCTTCGGACAAAAAGTCAATATGATTTTAATTGAATTATATTCTGTACTTTGTAGAATACTCTTTACAAAATTCAAGAGTACTTGTGATTCCCATGAGTCCATGGCTTAGTATCAATCAATCTTCCAATGTGCACTAAAATAATTTGCGCTTGCTTTTTCCCATAAGTATTTCGTCACTCATGATGATAAATAAATCAAAATGTTTATTCAGTATATTCTAATAATGTTGGAACATTATGAATAAATTTCAACATTCTGAGAATTATGCCACTGGAATTCAGAGCACACCTTACGATTCTGAGCCAACATACTTAAGTAAAGGTCAGTGTAAATGATACACATAAAAGTAGAGTTTAAATAATAAAATTTGTAATTTTAACTGCTGGCACGTTCGCTTCGTGAATAATACTCTAAAAAAAATTAATGCGATCATTATAAGGTAATTAATCCTTATTGCTTTATTGGTAATTATGCATCTTGTTGAAATGAAAGTAATTTGTAAGAAATTAAGTAATGTATTGAGCAAGAATTCCAATCAATGTTTTGGGGCTTGAAATACAAATGTAGTTTCGCTCAAATCAATCACAATACTCATTTCGATCTTCCGATCATCATCAGTTAGACACTCAAACGTCAAACTTACTACAAAAAAATTTGTAAACATTTTGTTGATTGAAAAAAGTGTTAATTTAATTCAAGCTTTTTTGTGGAAGTGAAGCTGAAAAACGCTTTTATAAAAAGTAAAAAACATTCGCGATTGTTGACCCCTATTGAAGCATTTGTTCGCATGTGAAAATGTCGTGTAACTAATGCGTGTTGCAATGAAATAAATGCTTATCTGTTCAAACAAACCAAACAAATCATATGCAAATGATTTGCATTTATAAATTATATATTCAAGAAATGTATTTACAAGTAAATTATATACAGGGACAAAAGGTATTTGTATAAAATAAATATTTGATTAAATATTCATGTGTATAGTTCCCGACACATTAGATAATTACCAGTAAATACTATAAGACAAATGCTTTCTTGAGAAATTGTAAGAATAACACATCAATTTTCACAAAAAATCAAAAAATTATTTATACGTTTTTTTTACTAAGGTATATATAATAATAAAAATTTAAATTCAAATTCGAATTTAAGAATCGGTTTTTAAAACCATCATCTTAGACCAGAGAGCAACTGTGGATACGTGTTTCGCCCCTATTAGGACTCATCAGTACAGTATAGCCAAACCCAGATAGTCAGAATTTGACAGAATTTGACAATATTGGTCTGACTATCTGGGTTTAGCTTTTCTGTACTGATGAATCCTAATAAGAACGAAACATGTGTCTACAGTTGCTCCCTGGTCTAACACACATCTCTCTAATTTTAACTTTTAATTAAAATGTTCCACAGATTTCTGACAAATGTCACAATTTTTGTATAAGACAGGTATTCTTATTCTACAGGTTTTAATAATAATCGAACAGAATTAAATTTTTTGAGCAATATGATAAATTTTATCGACCATCAAAACTCTCAATTCTCTAGTCTATAACTCGTGTACCAATGAAGATTGGTGGTTGATATTTATTATGTAAATAGCAACATCCATCGTGAGTACTCACACAAAATTTGAAATTTCTGAAACCCTTGGTTTTTCACATGAAAACAATTTACTTTTAGATAAATAATAAAAATTTTGCTGTCAAAGTGAAAAAAAGTTCAAATTTAACTTTGAATGATTTTTAAACCAATGGATTTATCGAGAAATCATAAGAGCGTTTTTTAGCGCATTTTTCAAAAAAATACGCTATTATATGCACTTTGGCTGTCTGGCTGGCGTGACGCTGAGATCTCAGCAACCACAGCACTTACAGACTTTAAACAGTTACTAAATGAAAGATGCTGATTTGTAGATTTGCACAAACTGCTAGATTTCCTTATTCATTCGCCCAGTTTTGGGTATAAATTGAAACAAAAATTGTAAAGGTAATTACTGCTGAACTATGCATAGTTGAAATCTGAAAATTGCTGCACAGAATGAGCAACATATCAGTAATTGAATTTTATACCTGAATTTTCGAACCGATATGGATTAGTTCCCATTTTAGGGTAGAAACTATTAATTTCAATATCTCGCGAGTTACACAAGATATTTACAAGCGGTTTCCGATGTTATTAGTATCACAATGAGTTTGACTTTTGTTTTTACGATCAATTTAGGCAGTACATGACCACCCGTTACTTATTTTCTTAAATCTGTAGCTTTGCAGGTAATTTCCAGGAATTTTTTTTATATAGCTTTGACGAAGATCAAATTATTATTTTAAGATACAGCACATGACTTCCCGTCAGTCAAATTATGTATCTATCAAATAGTCAACTTGAAACTGGTACTAAATGAATCGATCAGGCATACTATATACTATAAATGTTCCAAATTTCGAAGCGATTGGTCTAGAATTACAGATTCTATAGAGAAGAATCTCAGAATAGGCAAAATCCTAAATTCAAAGCGAAGAGTGAAACTTGATGAAAAAAATTAAATTTTTTGATCCCAATTATTTTGAGTTTGACATGAAATTATATAGTTTCCTTCATGTAGATTACGAATCTTGAAAACAAAATTGGATCTGGAGGATATTTTCCAAGATATCGGAAATTTAAAAATCCAGCCCGGAAGCGGAGCCGGAAGCGGGGAGTCAAAAACTCATATAAATAATGGAGATAAAGAATTGCTGATAGCATCAATCGATCAGGCATACTATATACTATAAATGTTTCAAATTTTGAAGCGATTGGTCTAGAATTACAGATTCTATAGAGAAGAATCTCAGAATAGGCAAAATCCTGAATTCAAAACGAAGAGTGAAACTTGATAAAAAAAATTAAATTTTTTGATCCCAATTATTTTGAGTTTGACATGAAATTATATAGTTTCCTTCATGTAGATTACGAATCTTGAAAACAAAATTGGATCTGGAGGATATTTTCCAAGATATCGGAAATTTAAAAATCCAGCCCGGAAGCGGAGCCGGAAGCGGGGAGTCAAAAACTCATATAAATAATGGAGATAAAGAATTGCTGATAGCATCAATCGATCAGGCATACTATATACTATAAATGTTCCAAATTTTGAAGCGATTGGTCTAGAATTACAGATTCTATAGAGAAGAATCTCAGAATAGGCAAAATCCTGAATTCAAAACGAAGAGTGAAACTTGATAAAAAAAGCTGCTGTTTCGTAGGTTCACTTAAACTGCTTGATTTCAAGCTCGGTGATTGTGGGAGATGGTAATTTGCGAAATCTCTGAAGTAACAAGCATTCATAAGCTGCCAAAAATGCGCTTTCATCATCAAGATGATTCTTCAAGTTTTTATAGAGCGTTCGATTTCCTACAAAAATATGTATCTTTCTTTGCTGTACATCAAATTACTAAGGAGAAAAAAATTAAATATAAAACATGCCGAAGCCTCATGTTATTTAATTGGGAAATGTATCGCCTTTCTGGCACAGGTTTAATATGAATAAGGGCTTATATGGGCCTGTCATAAACTAAAAAAAAAAAAAAAACAACTTGGTAAATAACAGAGACCCTAATGTGTATGCAGTCTTCAAGATGATAAAAAAAACTCATCTAATTTATCGCATTAACCGTTTTTTGCCAATCAAATATCCACATTTCACTTTTCAATCAATTACTCTTGAAATTTCAGTGAAATTAGACCAATAAGAATTACCTACTCAAAAGCTTACTAAAATTGAAAGTGATCAATAGGACAGTTCAATAATTATAAGCAATAACGTGGTTAATGATAATTTCTCTACTTATTATACGTGATTATTTGTTATTTGATTGATTATTCATATTCGATTGACAGAAAAATACTTTATTAATTTTTAAAACAATGGAGTTATCAAGATTAATCTACCCTAATGAAAAAAAAATGGGTCTGCCAATTAAGTAATTGCAACTTGGATATATTGCATTTTAATTATTTATTTTGTGGGGAATTAAATGAGAGAAAATATATTTTTTATCGCTAATTTATTAATCAATAATTACAGTACAATAATATCATCCGACATTATCAATAATATTTAAATAAATATGCTGATGCATACTCCTGGATGACCAAATATAATAACAATGATATGAGGATTTATTCTAATGAATGTATCAATTTTAAATAAATATTTTCTACGTATATATTTTCACAATTTGAAATAATCACTAATCGAAGTATATTTTATATATGATTTGATTTTCATAAAGAATACTGTGAAATGCCAACAGTTATTTCGAAACAGTTCTTCTAATTTCAATAATAAATTGAAATAAGACATATTTGAGGTTGAACAAAATCAGTAATTTATGAAATTATTTTCAGCAGTCTTGAAACAACTTATAATGTTTTTGTCCTGTGTCAGTTAATCGTGTGTTTGCGTTTAATCTTTTAATTTTACGGTGTGGCTTTAAAGCGCTGTAGGTCTGTGATTAACTTCAGGTTAATTTTCACTTGTTAACTCTGTACAAAGTAATTCAATTTTCGTTTTCAGTTTGTATTATCACACCTAGTTAGAGGATTTTGCACGAAAATTAACAAGTAAATATTACTCTTTTATGATCTTTCTTTCTGCTGCATTTTTACAATATACAAAATATTCAACAGCATATTCAGACAAAATTTTGAAGGGAATATTGTATCCATGATGTGAAAACTGCAGTAGATATCATAAATAATAATTGGCAAACATGTAAAATCAAAATATGTCATCCATTTTTCATAACAAAAAAATAGACCCCTATTTTTCAAAATTATTCAAACTAGGTTTTCATGATTTAAATCAATTGATTCAAATCAATTGATTTAAATCAAAAAATCACGATTTAAATCAATTAAAATTTCTTATGCAAGTACCTATCAGATTCACATAAAATAAAATAAAATAAATATAATTATCATCAAGTTATAATCTAATTCAACCTTTTATTTAGGTAACTTAGTTAGGCCGCTCTCTCTATCTTCAATTGATTTCTCAGTTTTGAGTGGACTTGACCATAAATAATATGAAAAACGGAATTTCTTGTTTAAATGTAAAAAATTGTGATTTAAATCAAAAAAATTCGATTTAAATCAAAAATTGATTTTTATTAAAAAAATCGGATCTTTTTCCAACTATAGTTCAACATTCATATGAGTTTTTATACTGAGATCCAAATCCTGACTGTCCTGTGTTTGACTATTCTGTAATAAGGATGAAACACGTGTCTACAGTTGCTTCCCGATCTAAATAATAGTGTACAACTGACTCAGAATTTTTGTGGGATATGTTTCAGAATTTTAATTTTTTATTTGCTAATCCTATTTAGGAATAACTTCTGTATGAAAAAAAATTACATACGGTAATCCTGATCAGGACTACACAAGGACATGATGGCTTCTCTACATTACATCTTTTTTTTATAGAAGGATAATTCAAGTCAGATCAATTTTAGTAAAGTATAAATGGTAAGAAAAATCGTCCTGCGAGGATGTCGAAAATAAATCACGATGTTTTAAAATCAAAGGGCAATATTTTCCAATCCCATATGTTATGTTTGGTACCCAATTCATGCAACAATTTTATATTAATTTAATAATAAATGAAGATTAAAAACAGGCTCAGGCGATCGCCGGATGAACCACTTTCCTCGTGGGCCATTTTTTTGCTTAATTTGAATATTTTGGGGGAGGAGGGGCAAATTATGGTTGTTAGTCCGGCTCTGATTGAAAATATTGCTTTTCATGCGCTCGTTTTGCTTCACCCTACTAATTGAGTATTTTAAATCTGCAATTCTTAAATTTTCCTTGCAGGACTATTCTTCTTTCGTACGCGATTCCTTAATTTTCCGATTGAAATATTCAAACCAATTTCACAGTAAACAGAATATAATGAACTGTTTTCGTGCTTAGAGATTTCTGCTTTTGTTAAAAATATAACGTAAAAGAGAATTGAATGATCGAAATTATGGTATCTGCAATATTTTCTACAATTGATAGAATTTTACATCATTCAAAAATTTGAATGAATGATTTTATTTTATTTCATGCTTCAGACACCAATAAAACCTATTTTGTCTAAAAATATTATTTATGACCGACAACTGACTCAAATATTTTTTCAGTTTTCGGCAAGACTTTATTTGAAAATAAATTATTTGATAATCAATTTCAATAAATCAGGTATGTCACTCTTCTGAGCTTTTCTTATTTCAACAGCTATTATTGGTCGTATTGTAACAACATTATTATATAATTTTTTGAGGCAAGATTCAGTTTACTTAAATAATAAAAAACTAAATAACAAATAAATTTTTATATATTTTCTATAGTCGAATTGTTATATTTTTTTCTGAAGCTGTCTGAATCATTGATTACAATTTTTCTTTATGAAAACCAAACTATCTTAGTCAATAAATACAGGTAATAAGTGTTTCAACAAAAAATCACCCTTAACTTACTGATATTCGTCACGTTAGCGGGTTATGCGGGTTGCTGATCACGTTACACAAATCACTAATATTAGGGGGAGGAAGCCCCGTCGGAGGAGTTCCTCTTATCATTAAACTAGGATGTGAGGGTCCCAAAAGCATTGATCCAGCACACGGCGCCGGAAATACCCCCAAAGCTGCTGCATACTCAAAAAAAGCTGACATTCTCTGGAACTCTTCCCGCTGTTGATAAGCGAAATTTACTGGAGACGGCTCTGATGCTTTCGATTCTTGAGGAGTAGATTTCATAATATCTTCAATTGTAAATGATTTTACTGATGAGCTTGGTTGCTGTGTTTTTACCGGCGGAAGAATCAAAGGAAGATGCGATGAAATAGGGTTTAAAATCGGAGGGAGAGATACTGGAATGGGAAATGCTGGTAAAGGAGGAAGCGAAGAACTAGAAGGAATATTATCCGGGATATTACTGGAACCTTCTTCCGCGGGAAATTTGTGCTTATTAAGACTTTCTAATTGCTCTCGAAAATGACGGGGAAGTTTGAATCTTTTCCTTCGTCGAAGAAAACTTCCGTTCTCAAACATGTCTAAAGCTTCGGGATGTAGTGCCCAATAGGCTCCTTTGCCAGGACGATCGGGCCGGCGAGGTATTTTAATAAAGCAGTCATTGAAAGATAAATTGTGGCGTAAAGAATTCTGCCATCTTTGAGTATTGCGACGGTAATATGGAAATCTTTCAGTTATGAAGCGATAAATATCGCTTAGAGGCAGCATTTTTTCAGGAGAGCTCCAAATAGCCATCGCTGTGAGAGAAATGTAGCTATATGGCGGCTTTTGATCACCGTACGAGTCTCTGGATGGCCGAGGCATCTTATCTTCTTATCCAAAATCGGAAAATCGGAAAAAGATAATCATCATCATTGTCATTATAAATCACTACACTCCACTAATTTCACTAACACCAAATATCGTTATATCATTATTCTTGGCTTTACACTAGGCGATTCACTCTACACATTGTGACTTGAGAGCACGATGTTGTTTTGTTAGCACCGTGTTAACAAATCGCGATGTAAACCTGGTGGGCGTGGCTTATTTTAAGCTCCGCCTATCTTGGGAAGATATTGGTGGTTTTGCTGATAGAAATGAGTTTAACGTTCCGGTACAGAACTCCATTTTGTTTTCTATCTTTGTTTTCAAAAAGTATATTAATTTTGATACGCCCAAGATATTTAATATTGAACGTGGTTATCGCCGAATCTGCCGTACAAACGAGAGATTGATTTCAAATTTGTTACTGTTTATTGGGTATTATCTATCTTCAGTACCTACATTCTATACCTAATCATTTTTTTGAATTATTATATTTTATCATCTAAAATCAAATTTGATTATCAATTTATTCCTGACAAACCAATTTGTGATGAATTTAAATAAATCTTTTGTAATATTAGGCGAACTTTAATATTAAATGCTAATATTTTCTGATCAAGTATTCAAATTTACCAAAATATAAATTATATCAATAATTGTAGATCCGTTTGCTTAAGGATCCTCTGAATGAAAATAAAATCATAATTGGGATCAAAGCAATTTTTATTTTTATTCATTGAACGTTTCGGTGGCCATCTTCAGCATGAACACTAGTCTCAAGTTAAGAATACAAAATGTTAATATTATACAATTACAGAATAATAAAATTCCAAACAGAAAACCACAAATAACAAAAATATCTTGGAGACATTTTAATGCGTAAATTTTAATGGAGCAATAAGAAGTTCTTGATATACTTGACTTTATATAAACCTGTCGTCAAGCACAATAATACCCAAAACAATAGATGGCAGAATAAAGCAAAGGAAAATGATCCTAACTTATACAGGTACTTCAGTTTCGTCTTAGGTATGAAATAACTCCTAAGGTAAACTACTTCACAAAATTATAAAAAACCCTTAACCTTAAGTACATATTTCGGGAACTAAGTTCTCATCATCTGTAGTTTATTTGGTGGAGCACATCAACCGCATGCTACAGTTGTAATCCACAATTACCCTGGTGGGGAGCATATCTCTAGCAGAAGTCTTCAACCTACGTGGTGGAGAGAGTCTCGAGGAAACTGCATCAAATCAACTACTTACTGATGAGTTTAAGTTCTTGTATTGCATAATCATTATGGAGTTGTATAATCGGATTTTTGGTTATTGAAATTTTATTTATAATTTTGATTCGATATAACGCAACTAAAAAGAGAAAAGGCTAAGAAATCAAAATTTATATTCGTAGGAGCCCATCTTGTATAGTTTGTCTATCTTTCATTTGAAAAAATGACTTATAAATCCCTCCATAAACACTAATCACTGCTATTGTATAGAATTCTTGGTTTCAAGCAAATATATGCTCTTCGCAGATTACAAAAAATATGATAAAAATACAGACAGGAATTATTCTGTTGTACCCTCATAAACACGACCATAGTTACTCAGTAAAATACTTATCTTGTGCATCTAATCTTAGCTTAGTAACGCATGCACAATACTGAACTGTGCAACAAGAAATATTTAATGCGGAATGTACAGGTTAGTATTAAATTGGCAGAAATAATGCACACTATTTTCCAATAAAATAAATATATAATTAATCAATAGGTCTCCACGACCACCTGTGAGGTATAGATACTCCTGTCAGCCCAGTAACCCTTCCTAATGTGCTCGTATCTTAGTCAAATATGTGGTTCTTTTTAATGCTACAGCGTGCCCAATCTCAGATTTTAATATGTTATACATATTAATAACAATTTGTTGTCCGTGTTCGCGAAGATGTGGCCGAAAAGCATCACAAACACTTGCATCTAACCACGGCCTGAACATTTTATTCTTTACAGTAGCAGCGATTAGTGTTTATATGGAGGGATTTAAAAGTCATTTTCTCAAATGAAAGATGGACAAACTATACAAGCAATTATTTATCTTAGGTACATATAAGCTAGGACAATTTTCATTTTTATTTATTCTGCAAATTTTATCAACTGGTTGTCTTTGAGAACGTCGTAAATTTTAAAAGGACCCTACTGTAATTTTTCCTATGTATCTCTAACAGTATATAAAATCAGTTCATGTTTTAATAGAATTTTATTTCATATACGTTTTTCTATAATTATATGACAAACATAAAATATTGTATTTAAGCAGTCAGGAAAGGATTGAAGCTTAATTATTAATATTAAGAGTTTATTAATCCTTTAATTTAATATTAGGATTTAAAAACGAAAAATATCAGGTCCAATAATCCTTTTATTATATCAGGTTTTAAAAACGAATTTTCCTACACTGTTTTAAAATTTGCATATTCCATAACCAAAAGCTCAACACGTCTCTTAAAATAAGTCCATATGCCGTTTAGAATCATTCAATCATCATTTACGACGAATCAGAAGCTGTTAGCATGATTATCATAGTCACTTCCTATAACAACTCAGGTATCCATTTCTGGCATTGCATTTGACGTTTCATAATTTTAAAAATTTCTGTTGAAATATTGGCGAGTTTCCAAGATTCTGTTAGAAAAAGTGGGATGGCGTATTCCACAATCGCGAATCGTAAATAAAATAAACTTTTTGCTCGTTTGGAATTAAGGCCATTCCAATACTTGTTATAGAATATACGATTTAACACTGTGTGTGATTGGTAACCCTTTTAGTCAGGACCTCCCGTTCGACAATATCTTGACTTCTACTATAAGCCAAACTATAGGTAAGACCATGAAAAACAAAATTACTCCAAATCATATTGAATTATTCAACAATACGTTTTTTCTGGGTTTATTTCTAGCAACATTTTCCCAATTTGTTTAAAGATGACCGCACAATTTGATGGGAAAAATCGGTAACAGAATAAACAGTATTTGAGAAGAATGCATTGAAGTATTTTATTCTATATACATTACTCCTGATTTAAATTATTACCTTTGATGTACCGGTAAAATGAACACATTACGATACAGGACAAGAATTAATCCAGCTCTGCACAAGCTAATTCTTACGCGAGATTTGAAACCCTGATTCAATAACAAAGATATTGGATCAATTTAAATTTGATAAGAGAATAGGGCTTTCTTATTTCAAAATTCCCTTGTATCATATTTTATATTTCCTTCAATTTTCACAAATTATATAACATTATATTTCCTAGTATGATACCTATTAAAATGGAAGGGTGTTCCATCCACGCCCTACAAACTGCATATTGAAGTCCCTACGAAAATAACTTCCTGTTTCAAAACAGCGCATTAACATACCTAAAATCATGTGTTGTATACTTGGACGTAAAAGTACATAGATCGTGTGGACTAATCGCATTTTTATCAGCTTTTTTAATAATGTTATTAAATATAGATGATGTGAATTCTAAATTACCACTTTGTATAATTATATTCTATCTTGAAAGCATATTTATTAAGGTTTTAAGGCTATTTAATTCATTAGCCGTATCGCTTTTAATAACTCATTTATAAGAAAAGTTCTATTAACTAAAATATAAGTTCAAATTCAAAATTCCATTATACTTACTTTTTGCAGCCTTGTTCTACTACTACAAATGTCACACAAATGACTAAAAATGTAAACTTACGGCAACTACAGCTTTTGTATTAAGTCTGTTCTCCTTTAATGCATTATTTTGACGTTAATTGTGGAAAACAGATTTTTTAAGATTCATTTTTCAAATATCCCCATCATTCCACGTGATATTTTATTGTACATAGCATCAACTATCTATACCCAAATTTTCATCGAGACAGCAAAATCAGCCTTTCTTTCAGCTCATCAACATCATCTTCAGGACGTAGGTTACTTAAAAAGTTCTTCTTTTTCAGGTTTCTATCTATGTGTTTTTTTTTGTCTGTTCACAGGTCGTAGCTGAGATAAAAACTCTGTTCTATTTTTGTAAATTACTTATAAATTATTTCCTGATATTTAAATTATAATTGTACTAATATTTGTGTGTTTTTATTAATCTCAGGACCTGGAGCAGTAGTTGGAGGATCGCACCAGTTGCAAAGAACGATGAGCAGCAGTCCAAAAATCATCAAGCATCAGCTGAGCTATCATCGTTGGAGCAACCACCGTGGGAGCAGCCTCCGCTGGAACTAAACAAACTTTCCTTTCAGATTTCTTTTTCAGGTCATTGCCATGACCACAAAATTAGGACATAATAATAAAAAAAAAATTACAATATTACAAATTTCTAGTCTTTTCTGATTGTATTACATTTCGCCCAGCAGCTGAAGAACACATTTGCAGCTGCAGAGGATCATGATCAACACAGCAGTAGCAGAGCTCCTACAGCGTGATACCTGCAACTTCAGAGGCTGCCATGGTACGAGGAGCTCAAGATGATCCAAAAAATTTGATTGGATCAGCCTGCAGCTTGCAGAGTTTAAGTAGGAATAATTTATTATGCTTAATAATTCAAATTAATATTTATTGTTGATTCTAATGTATTGCTTCTTTTTGTTACAGTTGTTGCAGATTATGAAATGTGACATCACGAAATTCAGGATTCCTTCCACCCCTTGTCACACAATGTGAAATTTCGTCGACCCCGTCTCTCCTCCCTAACATGTGACGTAATTTATGAATGGCCCCTTTCCGCAGCCGCAGAATTCTTCTCTTTTCTCCAAGCCAGCAATTGCCTGGAGGCGAAGCGCGACTCAAAAATATTCTCAAATTCCCTTCTCTACCTGTTGTACTTTTTTCTAATTATCAAATAAACTTCTCCTAAATGTTATATTGTTTTATTTTTGTTATTAATCTTAGAAATGGCGCAAAAGCTTGAATTGATGCAAAAGTATTAAATCAGAGTAGTTATAGGGTAAGGCCCTCAGGAATCCAATAAATTTTGTTCATATTATATTTCGAACGTTTCGAAATATAAAAATATAATATGAATAACATTTATTGGATTCCTGAGGGCCTTATCCTAACTACTCTAATCATTATTGGATCCTTCACACTATTTTTATTAAGTATTAAATCAAATAAATGATTGAAAAAAGTTCAAGATTGCCTTTAATAACAGTAAATTTGATTTCGATAAATCCCTATTTTATAGATAGTAAAGTGTTGTATGTGTCATTTAAAAATCTAAAATAATTTGATGAAACAATTAATTTTAAGTAAAATATAATTTTTTGAAGTAATATCTACAAAAATTTTGTGTTAGGTACCCTGAATTTTATTCTGGCTAAATAAAATACAGTCGTATAATATAATTGATAGAGCGTTATTAAAAATATAAAAATTCGCAATAAATCTTTAATAATAATAGTAATCATTATTTAAATTTTCACTGGCGTATTCAGCTTTGCTCCCTGAGGGCTTAGCGATTGGCGCTGTCGTGGCAGGAATAGGCGGTGGAGGATTTGGAGCAGCAGCAGTACAGATTGTTGAGCAAGTTGGCTCAATCTTTGCTTCCTGAACCGACCATTGTTCGTTGAGCTGCAAGCTCTCCAGCTGCTTCTAAAGCGGCTTAATTCGTGTGATCTACTATTACTTGCGCTGCGTTTAAAGCTCCTTGGATAACGTTCACCTGAGAACGTTGAGAATCATTATTATTATTTTATTGAAGGATTCTAGTTTAAATACCTGATGTTGGGCTTTGACCTTTGATTAATTGCTGATATTCTCCGTCGAGTGCAACTTTACTCTAAATTGTAGTTCAATTCCTTGCAGAATGATTTGTTTTCCTGCAAGAGCTGCCTGTGCAGTCGCAGAAGCTTCTGCAGCAGCTTGAGCCAGAGTATTTTTTGCTACAAAAGCAGCTTGTTTAGCAGCTGCATATTGGTTATTGTTAGCTGTATTAGCTTGATCAGCGGAACCTTGAGCAATTTGTCAAAGAACTGCTCCTTTGTTTGCCAGCATCGCCAACAAGATTTAGAGAACTTTTGGGTGATTTAGAAGAGGAATCATCTCCTCCAGTAGCTGCGGTGCTACGCTTCTCATATGTAGAGCTAGGTGTCGCTTCTCTGTTGAAAAAGTCTATATATATATATATGGCAAGAGAATGGTTCTGCTTGTGCTTCTTGATTTTAGCAAAGCATTTGACTCTCTGAACCATAATCTCTTACTTGCCAAATTAAAACATCTAGGTTTCGCTGAAAACAGTCTACAACTAGCAAGGAGCTACTTCTTTAACAGACGCCAGTGTGTTAAAATTAATCATGATCTTTCGGTAATAGCTCAAGGTATAGCCCAAGGCTCAATATATGGACCTCTCTATTCTATCTACACGTTTGACATCTGCAAAATTGTTAAATATGTAGATTTTCATGTGTATGCTGATGATACCCAGTTAAACTTACCCTTTGATGCTCACAATTCTGAAGAAGCTGTCGCGTGTATATGTGAAGATTTGCAAAGCTTGGCTTATCATGCAAAAACTCACTGCCTTATTATCAATGAAGAAAAATCAGCTGCCCTTCTCTTGGGCCAGGCACACAATACTTGCTTGGAAATGACCTGCTACATGCCAAATTAAATAATACTAGAATAAATATAGTATCTGATGTGAAGAATTTGGGGTTGTTAATCGATGCAGAATTGCGTTTCAGAGAATATAAGACTTTGTTGATTGAAAAAGCGTACCTTGCACTAAAAAAATCTGAATATAAATCGTTTTGTACTATTTAAGAAATACCGTAAAATACTTGCAGATTCGTATGTACTTTCTGTATTCGATTATTGTGATGTGATCTACGGGCCCTGCCTAACTATGCGAGATAGGCAAAAAATACAGAAAGTAAAATAGCTGTGTTCGCTTCATATTATCTGCTCCAGATATGAAAGAACTTCGAAGCTCATCATCTCGTTTGTCTTTACCCATGTTCAGCCGTATATTGCTGCTAAAATTGTGCACAGATCTAAAATGCATAACAGATTATTAAGAAATAATTCCAGTATCCACACTGTCACTCACCGTATATCTTTCAGTTATAATTACGTCAATGTTTATAATAATATTCCACATAATCACAAACTTCTGATAAGAATTCTTTCACAATTCATTTTGTACGAAAACCAAATCTTCATCCTCAAGCTCTACCTGAATAAGGTCGTCATATTTTGAATACGTATTCATGGATGATAAATTAAACTTTATCGCGGTAAACAATACAAATTGCATCAAATAGGCTGAAATCCAGTCTATATTTCATGCTAGCTGTCAAATTATAGAACATTTTGAGGGTCATTTGTTTTTATTGAAGGAATGTTTGAGATTCACTGTTTGCAATTACAGCATAGAATTAACGACTGATTCTGAAGTGCGCATGCGCGAGTTGAGAATTAATTAAAATTTAGAAACGTTTAAAGCACTATAAATAGCTATAAATTACAAATCCTGCTTCGTACAAGCATGTATGTTAAATAGACATTTTGTTTTAATATCTATTATAAAAATTTATAACAATTTATTTTAATTTTTAATACATTACTGGACGTACGTGTAAGTGTTACTTCGTACGATTCAATTCGATCTTCTTTTTTCAATTTCGTGTTTGTTGACAGACGCTTTTCGCTTTGATCGGTTTTAGAGTAATTTGTTGTAGTTTTTCCGTTATTTCGGGGTTAATTGGGGTGTAATAGGGGTAAATAACTCGTGGTTAACGTAGAGATAAATTTTTACGGCGTCACTTCTGATAAATGTTTCCAAATTTTGTTCGTAAAATTATGTGATTTTTGCGTTCGGTTATCGCGTTGAAACAACATCGTTTTTTGGTTTAGCTCGTGTTTCACGTTACTTTGGGGATTTGGAGGCATATTATGGGTGAATTTAGCTCGGTTTAACGTAAATTTAAATTGGGATATCGCGATTAATTTTTTTTTGCGTGCACCCTTCTGGTGCACGTGCACTTGTTCGTTTTGCTATCAAGTATTTTTTTTTTGCAAAGTCCTCCCACTTAGGCGAGGCAAAGCCCTTCCGTTAGGGCTCAACGAGGGATCGGTGCACAAGCTAGGCCTTTTAAGTGCCTGGACGGTCTTGTCGGGAGTGCATAACTCGTGTCTGAAAAGAGCGGGCCCGAGGGGCCCAACACCACGAGAAGCTGCGGATCAGACAGTAATGCCCGCGTTTGTAAGCGACCATTCGGCTGCCCGGCTAGACGCAGCTCGTAATTTGCTAATAGGGGGATATCCGAAATCCTCCTAGGGTTAGAATCAATAGGTCGGCGATATAATATGCCTCTCAATCTTTAAAGTAACGTTCGTTATTTAGACAAAAAGTAACCAAATTCGCGTAACTAACTCGGCAATATCGGTTAGGTTTATTGGGTTAGGGGCAACGGGGTTAGAAAGAAGCCAACAAGAAGAAAGAAGCGAAGAGAGAAAAAAGAAAAAGAAGCGTTTGAATGATGAATGTATGTTGAATGAGTGTGACTAATCTAAAAATTCCCTTTCAGCCCTTTTTTTCAGCTCATCAACATCATCTTCAGGACGTAAGTTAATTAAAAACTTTTTCTTTTTCAGGTTTCTAATCTATTTGTTTTTTTTTTGTCTGTTCACAGGTCGTAGCTGAGGTATAAACTTTGTTTTATTTTTTTAAATTAGTGTTAAATTATTTCCTGATATTTAAATTATAATTGTACTAATATTTGTGTGTTTTTATTAATCTCAGGACCTGGAGCAGTAGTTGGAGGATCGCACCAGTTGCAGAGCAAAAGCAGCAGTCCACGAATCATCAAGCATCAGCTGAGCTACCATCGTTGGAGCAACCACCGTGGGAGCAGCCTCCGCTGGAACCAATCAAACTTCCTTTTCAGGTCATTGCAACCACCACAACATCAGGACGTAATAATAACTAAAAAAATTGCAATATTACAAATTTCTAATCTTTTCTGAATGTATTACAGCACGCCCAGCAGTTGAAGAATACATCAGCAGCTGCAGAGGATCAACAAAGCAGTAGCAGAGCTCATCTAGCGTGACACCTGCAACTTATTCAGGGGCAGCTATGGTAAAAGAAGCTCAGTCAAGATGATCCAGTTTGAAGATCGCAGCAGTTGGAGGATCGCATCAGTTGGAGGATCGCACCAGTTGCAGAGAAAGAGCAGCAGTCCACGAATCATCAAGCATCAGCTGAGCTACCATCGTTGGAACAACCGCCGTGGGAGCAGCCTCCGCTGGAACTGATCAAACTTCCTTTTCAGGTCGTTGCCATCACCACAACATCAGGACGTAATAATAAATAATATTGCAATATCACAAATTTCTAATGTTTTTCTGAATGTATTACAGTTCGCCCAGCAGCTGAAGAACACATCAGCAGCTGAAGAAAACATCAGCAGCTGCAGAAGATCAACAAAGCAGTAGCAGAGCTCATCTAGCGTGATACCTGCAACTTGATAAAAGAAGCTCAAGATGATCCAACAACTTCGAATGGATCAGCCCGCAGTTCCATAAATAACATCACACGTATTTTATAATTTTTTGACATCTTTCCCCCTTGTCAGAGCTGGTCACATTTGTGAGACTCCCCCCTCGCAAATGTGACGTTACATATTTTGCAATGTTACACCTAAAAAATAGAGTAGAAATATTTCCAAGTTTTTCGTTAATAGTTCAAATTTCGTGTTTCAATACTTGTAAAAGCTGGTTACATTTGTGAGACTCCCCCCTCGCAAGTGTGACGTTACAGTTTTTGCAATGTTACTCCTAAAAAATAGATAATTAAAATTTCGTGTTTCAATACTTGTAAAAGTTGGTTACATTTGTGAGACTCCCCCCTCCCAAATGTGACGTTACATATTTTGCAATGTTACACCTAAAAAACAAATAGAGTTGGAAATATTTTCAAGTTTTTCGTTAATAGTTCCCCCCCCCCCCCCCCTCCTTAACGTGTGATGTTATTTATCGATGGCCCCTTGCCGAAGAATTCATCTCTCACCCCCAAGTCAGCCATTGCCTGGAGGCGAAGCGCAACTCAAAAATATTCTCCAATCTTCTGTACTTATTGTACCTTCTTCTTACCAAATAAACTTCTTCAAAATGTTATATTGTTTCATTTTTAATATTAATCTTAATATTAACGCAGAAGTATCAAATCAAATAGATGATTTGATTTGATACTTCTGCGTTAATGTTTACGTACTTAAATAATTTTGTAATTCAACTAAGTTTTATTAATTTTTTGCTGTTTTTATTTTTGGTTTTAGAAAAAATGTTATATGACTTGTTTCATAAACTCTTAAGACACTTTTAGATTGGTTTTTATTATGTGGAAAATTAATTTATGTTGTAAATATAAAAAGTTGTATTCAATTTTAAGTTGAAAAATTTCCTTGAAGTACCTAGCACATTTGTGTATAAAGAAAAAAAATCGATTCAATAGATAAGAAGAGAGCATGCAAGAGATATTTGTATTGATGTACCTGAGGAATGGAGGCCAAGAATCCAAAAATAGATGTAAAACAACTTTTAAGAGTTAGATGTATAAGAACTACAAGAAAAGTTTAAAAGGAAGAGTCAATACTTTCAATAAGCTACCGATTATTTTACTTATTTATTTATTTATTCTCGAGGAAAATGTTTACATTTTGTAGGATCATAAAAGCATCCCTCTATGAGATAGATTTAAATTTATTTTTATATAGTTAAGGCTTTTGACTCCTTTATATTCACTGGAAGATAAGCACAGGAATTGAGTCAATATTTTCAAAAACCATCGTACCAATTCAGTGCCATCGATAGAAGATTCATTTAAAAATTATCTTTCAGCTTTCTGTTTCAGTTCATCATCAACATGTTTATAGATCATTTGCTGAGGATAAACCAAGAGGCTAAAGAAGATAGACATCGCAGAGGATTTCAATAGGATTCGAACTTCCCACATACCCGAAGTAGCTTGGACACCTGGAGCAGTTCGTGTTTTAATACTTAGATATATTAGATTTTGTCACACAATGTCAAAATTTGTCGACGTTATTTATGAATGGCCCCTTTCCGAAGAATTTGTCTCTTTCCCCCAAACCAGCCATTGCCTGGAGGCGAAGCGCGACTCAAAAATATTCCCCAATTCCCTTCTCTACCCGTTGTACTTTTTCCTATTTATCAAATAAACTTCTCCCAAATGTTATATTGTTTTATTGTAATGAAACGATTGGTTTTAAATTAAATATAATTTTTTGAAGTAATATTTTCAAAAATTTTGAATCAGGTACCCTGAATTTTATTCTGACTAAATAAAATACAGTCGCATAATATAAATTTAAAAAGAGCTTTATTAAAAATATAAAAATTCGCAATAAATCTTTAATAATAATAGTATTCATTATTTAAATTTTCACTTGCGTATCCAGCTTCGCTCCCTGATGGTTTAGCAGTTGGCAGGAATAGGTGGTGGAGGAGGTGGAGCAGTAGCAGCTGCTGCGGCATTTTGCGCTTACTGTGCAGATTGTTGAACCTGTTGGGCAGCTTGCTGAGTAGCTTCAAAATCGATTCTAACATTTTTTAGCGTCTCAACAAGTTGGCTCAATCTTTGCTGAGCTGAACTGACAATTGCTCGTTGAGCTGCAAGCTCTCCAGCTGCTTCTGAAGGTCTTGATTCGGGTGATCTGCTGTCACTTGCGCTGCGTTTAAAGCTGCTTGGATAACGTTCACCTGAGAACGTTGAAAATCGTTATTATTATTTTATTGAAGGATTAGTTTACATACCTGATGTTGGGCTTGTTGGGAAGCTTGTTGAGTAGCATCAGTTACTCTTTGACCTTGCATTAATTGCTGATTTTCCAAATTTGTGAAAAGTACTCATTAAAATCATTGGTCCATCCGCGTTTTAGACTCCTTTTTCCAACAAAAAATTGTCCCAAAATATTTTTAGCACTGCCATTGAATTATAATAGAAACTTTTCAACTTTAGACTTTTGGACTGTCAAATACAGAGAAAAAACGAAAATATAAGTATTGTTATTTGAACGTCAAAACTTTACCATACTGTGGTTGTTCTATATTACCGACATAGAAATATGAAATATAAAAAATTTATTTAAATAAATCAATTTATTTTTGTAAATATCATTTATATTGGAATTTTGCTTGAATATAGCTTATATTAATTTATAATAATTTAATTCAATTTTTAATACAATACTGGACGTACGTTGTATGTCTTGCTTCATACGATTTAATTTGATCTTGTTTTTGTTTTGTCAACAAAAACATTTCTTTTCGGTTTTAATCGCGTAGTTTTAGTGTCGTTTCTTGTATTTAATTCGTTACTACGGGGTTGATTGGGGTGTATTAGGGGTAAATAGCTCGTGGTTAACGTAGTTTGATTTAATTTGGGAGTCGCGAGTAGTAAATTTATCTGTACCCCCCGGTGCAGTTGTTCGTTTTGATAATTTCAATTTCATATGTTTGTTTGCAAAGTCCTCCCGCTTAGGCGAGGCAAAGCCCTTCCGTGAGGGTTCATCGAGGGAACGGTGCACAAGCTAGGCCTTTTAAGTGCCTGGACGGTCTTGTCGGGAGTGCATAACTCGTTTCCAAAGAACGAGCCAGTTGCTCATCATCAGGAGACGTTGCGGAGGGGACGATTATGCCCGTGTTATGTAAGCGACCATTCGGCTGTCCGGCTAGACACAGCTCGTTATTTGCTGAGAGGGGGATATGCAGAAAGACTCCTGGGGTGTAGATTCCGTAGGCCAATAGAAAAACACTCCACCAATTTTGTAGTAACGCTCACGGTATCGCGTTAAATCAACATAATTTTTGTGTAGCTCGTGTTTTATGTTACTTTGAGGGTTTGGGGGCATATAAATGGTGAAACTAGCTCGGTTTAACGTAAATTTAAATTGGGATATCGCGATTAGTTTTTTTGCGTGCACCCTTCCGGTGCACGTGAACTTGTTCGTTTTGCTATCAAGTGTTTTTTTTAATTTTTGAAAAGTCCTCCCACTTAGGCGAGGCAAAGCCCTTCCGTTAAGGGTTCAACGAGGGATCGGTGCACAAGCTAGGCCTTTTAAGTGCCTGGACGGTCTTGTCGGGAGTGCATAACTCGTTTCCAAAGAACGAGCCAGTGGCTCATCATCAGGAGACGTTGCGGAGGGGACGATTATGCCCGTGTTATGTAAGCGACCATTCGGCTGCCCGGCTAGACGCAGCTCGTTATTTGCTAAGAGGGGGATATGCAGAAAGACTCCTGGGGTTAGAATCAATAGGTCGACGGTATCATATGTCTCTCAATTTTCAAAGTAACGTTCGTTATTTAGGCAAAAAGCAACCAACCTCGCGTAGCTAACTCGGCAATATCGAATAGGTTTATAGGGTTAGAAAGAAGCCAACAAGAAGAAAGAACTCAAGAAAGAAGCGAAGAAAGAAAAAAGAAGCGTTTGAATGATGAATGTATGTTGAATGATTGTGACTAATCAAAAAATTCCCTTTCAGCCCTTTTTTTCAGCTCATCAACATCATCTTCAGGACGTAAGTTAACTAAAAACTTCTTCTTTTTCAGGTTTCTAATCTATTTGTTTTTTTTTGTCTGTTCACAGGTCGTAGCTGAAGTAAAAACTTTGTTTTATTTTTTAAAATTAGTATTAAATTATTTCCTGATATTTAAATTATAATTGTACTAATATTTGTGTGTTTTTATTAATCTCAGGACCTGGAGCAGTAGTTGGAGGATCGCACTAGTTGCAAAGAACGATGAGCAGCAGTCCAAAAATCATCAAGCATCAGCTGAGCTATCATCGTTGGAGCAACCACCGTGGGAGCAGCCTCCGCTGGAACTAAAAAAACTTTCCTTTCAGGTTTCTTTTTCAGGTCATTGCCATGACCACAACATCAGGACGTAATAATAACTAAAAAAATTGCAATATTATAAATTTCTAATCTTTTCTGAATGTATTACAGTTCGCCCAGCAGCTGAAGAACACATTTGCAGCTGCAGAGGATCATGATCAACACAGCAGTAGCAGAGCTCCTACAGCGTGATACCTGCAACTTCAGAGGCAGCCATGGTAAGAGGAGCTAAAGATGATCCAAAAAATTTGATTGGATCAGCCTGCAGCTTGCAGAGTTTAAGTAAGAATAATTTATTATGCTTAATAATTCAAATTAATATTTATTGTTGATGCTAATGTATTGCTTCTTTTTGTTACAGTTGTTGCAGATTATGAAATGTGACATCACAAAATTCAGGATTCCTTCCACCCCTTGTCACACAATGTGAAATTTCGTCGACCCCGTCTCTCCTCCCTAATATGTGACGTAATTTATGAATGGCCCCTTTCCGCAGAATTCTTCTCTTTTCTCCAAGCCAGCAATTGCCTGGAGGCGAAGCGCGACTCAAAAATATTTTCAAATTCCCTTCTCTACCTGTTGTACTTTTTTCTAATTATCAAATAAACTTCTCCTAAATGTTATATTGTTTTATTTTTAATATTAATGTTGATATTGACGCAAAAGTATCGAATCAAATAGATGTGGTAAGTGAGCCCTTTCCAATGATCCTAATGCCTAGGCTCCACGACCCTGTCGAATCAATTAAGGACTAATTTTGTGACTATAAGACATCAATAAAAACGAAAACTTTACTAGAAACAATTTTAATTGTGTATTGATCAATTTAAAGTAAAATGGCTAATAATTTTTGAACGGCTCAACAAATCATTCACACATTATACTTGTATCCATCTACTATTAGTTGGCCAATTCGAATTAATCGCTTCCTATTCTAATTATACGAATAAAAATCTATACGAAAATATAATAATAAGTCAACACCAATTATTCTATTCCGTACCTCTTCAGCGGAAGCTGTCAGTTTTAACTTAACCGGCGATCGACGCATCGCTTGCCGGCATTGTATTTATCTGAATATTTCTTGAATCATTACATGAATAATCAATATATACTATAAAACTTTCTTAGATTTCGTTATAGAGTTTATTATTGATCAAAAATAATTTATAAAACATTAAAGAAGCTCATAATATTCGGTTTTATTTATGTCAGCACCAATATTCTTTGCGATACAACTAGTTCAGTCATTTTGTCAGAGATGGCAGCACCTAGCACGTTTTGGAAGTAAATTTTATTAATAATAAAAAATAGCATCTATTTGGCATATTTATTCAACTCAAAGTGTTTTAAATACTCTATTTTGATTAAATTCATTGTTTTTGAAGGATTAACTCAACAAATAATCTTTTATTCAATAAATACTTTTTTGTTGCCACTCATTGACAGGTGCTGCCGCTTGCGGAGAAATTTTGAACTTTACTCCTGATTAAAATTAAACAAGAATAAAATACAAACATAAAATTTATTGTTATAATATATTTAAATTGCAACAATACAATCCAATAAATGAAAACTAAATATTTTGTTTTGGTCAAACGGTTCATTTTATCAAAAAAATTGTAGGGAGCCCAGATTAGTATATTATTTTCTGCTGTATTATTTTAAAAATGAATAAAACAAAATTGATGTTTTATTGCAGGATATATTTTATTATTCATACAATAAATGGTTTTTATGATGACTAGCACCCTTTGGGCAAACGAAAAAAGGGTTTTCAATTTGTTAAAAACTTGTATTGCGGGTTGCCCGCCTATTCACTTATATTTAAATTTCAATTTACAAATACAATAATTGAATATTCTTTATTTTTGACTGAAAAAAAATACAGGTTTTCAAAATAAATAAAATACATTTAATTTTGTGGGAAAGGTTTTATTTGTTAATTTTAAAATAAGTTACAGAACAAGGACCATTTTAAGCCTAACTACTTCTGAAAAGAATTAAAATAGGTTTTAGAAATAAAACAACTGTAAATTTTGTGGAAATGACTTTATTTTGGGAATTAGGAAAGGGTACAAAGGTTCGAAGATTAATTGTTGATTACACGATGCTGTTGTGATGTTGCAAGTCTTGTCCGCGATGCTGTTGCGTTTTTGTAAGCCTTGTTCGTCCCCAGGCAATGACTAAGGGGAAAGAGACGAACTCTTCTCCGAGAATTCTCCCTTTGGGTCTAGGAAAACCCCAGCGAAACCTAGACCAGAGAAGTGGCTTCTTCGCTCGCTGCAACTGAAACAACAAAATAATTATAACAAGTCGGAGAATTTAAAAAGAAATTAAACTCACTTGAACTTTGCAAGCGGCGGACAAAATTAATCAGTTGACTTCTTTGAAGTTGAGTTGAATTGGGGACTGGAAGAGTTGCTACTGATGTGTTGATCTTCTGCAGTTACTGGATGACTTCTTGGACGGCTGCTGGGCTCTGGTTCTGCTGCTACTGGAGGACTTCTTGGACGGCTGCTGGGCTCTGATTCTGTTGCTGGGCTCTGATTTTGTAGCTGGTTTCTGATTCTACTGCTGGGTTCTAATTCTGTTGCTGCGCTCTAATTTTGCTGCTGGGCTCTAGTTCTGCTGCTAGGCTGTGATCTTACTGCTGGGCTCTGGTTCTACTGCTGGGCTCTTATTCTGCTTCTGAGGTCTGATTCTGCTACTGGGCTCTGGTTCCGCTGCTGGATGGCCTAAAAACATAAAAAATACAAATAAATTTTTAAATTGAAGATGAGTAATTTACGTGTTTAGCAATAGTTAAAAACAGTTATATAAATGCGCAATATTATATTACCTAGCTGATGATGCGATGATGTTATGAAGATCCACGGCCGGCGACCTGAAACAGAAACTTAAAACAAATTTTGGTGAATCACATTCAATAAAACAAATATTGAGAGTTGATTTTGGCTGCTGGGCTCATCCTCAGCTACTCCCACGATGTCCATTCCCTCGATGTCCAATCCCTCGATGTCCACCTCATCAGCTGGGCTCATCCTCTGCAAATGATCTGAAAAAATACAAATTAATTAGAAATTTGCAAAAAAGCAATACAAAATAGCTGAAAAAAAATTGATTAGAACCTGAAAAGCAAAGTTTATTAGTCAACTTACGTCCTTTTGTTAATTTGTTGGAGGTGGTAATGATGAATTGAAGAAGCTGAAAGGGAATTTTTTATTAGTTACATTCATTCAACATTCGTTCAACATTCAATCGTGTTGTGTGTTTTGGTTAGTGTTCGAAGAGCTTCACGACGAGTGATTGTTGCTTTATTATTTCCCGAAGTTATTTTAAAAGTGCTCAATATATTATGCTACTGATATTGACTCTACTTTACTACCCCAATGAGTGCCTGAGCGCTCAGACACCCAAGCACCGGTGTGCTCGTCGTTTGCAAAAAAAAATACGTTGTTTGAATACGTGGCCAATGCATATTCCGAGGCCCGCGATACCGCCTAATTACGCGATATGGTAACCTTAAGTATCGGTCTCAGCTAATGTCGTTTCTTGAACTTAATCAAGGACCCCCGCCAGCTACCATATTTTCCCGACTTCCGATAGGTACATATCGAGAGTATGCCGTTACTCCCTAATTAGATCGCTCGTTCGCCCTAGAACTCATTGCAACCCCACGCGGTGGTGTTCATCAGGGGGGGTGCCTCTCGTAGCGGTACCTACGTGTGCACCGATTCCCACGTTGGACCTTTCATTACAGGCCTTTGCAAAAAAACCAAGACATTTTATTTATTTATTACATAATAAAAGCAAAGACTAACATCGCAAATACGTGCCCCTAACGGACACGCAATGCGGAACAAATTCACCCCAATTTACATATTTAAATACACAAAATTTTGATCTCTACGTTAATAAGCAAAATTCACAACCCCAAATATAATGAAACACTTTTAAAATATATTTATTTTCAACGTATTTCGCGAGAACAGAGCAACGCACTTCTGTTCTATTCAATAGCGCAACAAAGAATGTGACAAAGAATAGCAGAACGCAACGATCTCCAACTCAATTTATTTTGAATCTACGAACTACGTTCGCCTGTCCATAATAAGCAATGCGTTAGAAAGAATACACAATATCAAAAGATACTTCGCAGCGCTTATACAGTTACAGCACAAAACCAAACCAAACAAGATTGTGCAATCTAAAACTTTAATTTAATTTGAAATTTATTTAAAATTGATGAATAAATTTGAATTTTGTATATTTGAAGAATAAAAATATTCGATAAATATTAAAAAAAATGAATTCAAAGTGCATTTTGAATGCAAATTGCAATTTTGCAAAAATATTGTTCAATTTTATGTGATTATTTGTTGATAAATTATTTAAATTTTTTTAACCGTCTATTTTTTGATATAACAAGGTAGTTAAACCCCAAAGTATCTGATAATATTTTAAAACTGCTCAAGGGGTGTAGATTTATGCAGCCCCTAATCATAATTGGTACACGAGCCATGAATTGAAGAATTAAATATCTCAAAGACAGTTAATAATTTAATACATTTCACCGTTCGGAGCAAACTATTTTTTTTTTCATATACCAGGAGTTGCAGAAAACTCAAATTGTAGGTACGCATTCAGGATGGATGTAGGTATATGCAAAATTATTGGCAGTCATTAATTATAACTGGTGCACGAGCTATAAATTTATGAATTAGATATTTTAAATCGGTTAATAATTTATTATAATTGCACCACTTAAAATAAATATTTTTTTTTGCGTATACCGGGGGTTGTAGAAAACTCAAATTGTGGGTACATACTCAAGAAGAATGTAGGTACATGCAAAATAATTGACAATCATTAATTGTAATTGGTGGACGAGCTATAAATTTAAGGATCAAATATTTTAAAATACAATAATTTATTACATTTTATCCCTCGAAACAAACTATTTTTTTTGCATATACTGGGAGTTGCAGAAAAATCAAATTGATGGTACGAACTCAAGATAGATGTAAATATATGCAAAATTATTTGCAGTCATTTATCGTAATTGGTGCACGAGCTATAAATTTATGAATTAAATATTCTAGATTAGTTAATAATTTATTACAGTTCACCGTTCTAAGCAAATTATTTTTTTGCGTATACCAAGTGTTGTAAGACACTCAAATTGTGGGTACGTACTCAGGATGGATATACGTAAATGCAGAATTATTTGTAGTCATTAATAGTAATTGGTGCACGAGCTATAAATTTAATAATTGAATATTTTTAGAAATTATCTTTCACCGTTCGAAACATTTTTTTTTTGCTTATACCAGGTGTTGTAGGAAACTCGAATTGTAGGTACGTACTCATGATGGATGTACGTATATGCAAAATTATTTATAGTCATTAATAGTGATTGGCGGACGAACTATAAATTTAAGAATTGAATATTCTAAGAAACAATTAAATTTATTACCTTTCACCGTTCGAAATAAATATTTTTTGGTAATTGAATATTCATCTTGGGAACGTCATTTCGGAAACGCTCCCGAGATAAATGAAATAAATTATATAGTAAATCAAAAATTATTGCAACTAATCCAAAATATTTTTCCTATTGCATATGATACTAAAGTTATTAGTATTTTCATAAATTTATGATTTTCTTTTAAATAAGGGCTTTACTCAAAAAATTTCACTTGAAGTACTCCACTTATTTTCTAAAAATAATATGACTTTACTCGAATTTTTTTCGCTTCCCGTACTCATTTTCGAGTAAAGAACTTGTAATATCTATTATTCTGAAGCAATAAGGAGATAATAGAAAAATATCTTGAAAAATTTTGTGATAGGTACCCTGAATTTTATTCTGGCTAAATAAAATACAGTCGCATAATATAATTAATAGAGCGTTATTAAAAAAATAGAAATTCGCAATAAATCTTTAATAATAATAGTAATCATTATTTAAATTTTCACTGTCGTATTCAGCTTTGCTCCCTGAGGGCTTAGCGGTTGGCGCTGTCGTGGCAGGAATAGGCGGTGGAGGATTTGGAGCAGCAGCAGTGCAGATTGTTGAGCAAGTTGGCTCAATCTCTGCTTCCTGAACCGACCATTGTTCGTTGAGCTGCAAGCTCTCCAGCTGCTTCTAAAGCGGCTTAATTCGTGTGATCTACTATTACTTGCGCTGCGTTTAAAGCTCCTTGGATAACGTTCACCTGAGAACGTTGAGAATCATTATTATTATTTTATTGAAGGATTCTAGTTTACATACCTGATGTTGGGCTTTGACCTTTGATTAATTGCTGATTTTCTCCGTCGAGTGCAACTTTACTCTAAATTGTAGTTCAATTCCTTGCAGAATGATTTGTTTTCCTGCAAGAGCTGCCTGTGCAGTTGCAGAAGCTTGTGCAGCAGCTTGAGCCAGAGTATTTTTTGCTACAAAAGCAGCTTGTTTAGCAGCTGCATATTGGTTATTGTTAACTGTATTAGCTTGATCAGCGGAACCTTGAGCAATTTGTCGAGAACTGCTCCTTTGTTTGCCAGCATCGCCAACAAGATTTAGAGAACTTTTGGGTGTTATAGAAGAGGAATCATCTCCTCCAGTAGCTGCGGTGTTACGCTTCTCATATGTGGAGCTAGGTGCCGCTTCTCTATTGAAAAATTCTATATATATATATATATGGCAAGAGAATGGTTCTGCTTGTGCTTCTTGATTTTAGCAAAGCATCTGACTCTCTGAACCATAATCTCTTACTTGCCAAATTAAAACATCTAGGTTTCGCTGAAAACAGTGTGTTAAAATTAATCATGATCCTTCGGTAATAACTCAAGGTATAGCCCAAGGCTCAATATATGGACCTCCATTCTATCTATACGTTTAACATCTGCAAAATTGTTAAATATGTAGATTTTCATGTGTATGCTGATGATACCAAGTTATACTTACCCTTTGATGCTCACAATTCTGAAGAAGCTGTCGCGTGTATATGTGAAGATTTGCAAAGCTTGGCTTATTATGCAAAAACTTACTGCCTTATCAATGAAGAAAAATCAGCTGCCCTTCTCTTGGGCCAGGCCAGGCACACAACAGGTCATATTTGCTTGGAAATGACTTGCTTCATGTCAAAATAAATAATACTAGAATAAATATAGTATCTAATGTGAAAAATTTGGGGTTGTTAATCGATGCAGAATTGCGTTTCAGAGAATATAAGACTTTGTTGATTGAAAAAGCGTACCTTGCACTAAAAAAATCTGAATATAAATTGTTTTGTACTATTTAAGAAATACCGTAAAATACTTGCAGATTCGTATGTACTTTCTGTATCCAATTATTGTGATGTGATCTACGGGCCCTGCCTAACTATGCGAGATAGACAAAGAATACAGAAAGTAAAATAGCTGTGTTCGCTTCATATTATCTGCTCCAGATATGAAAGAACTTCGAAGTTCATCATCTCGCTTGTCTAGCCCATGTTCCGCCTTATATTGCTGCTAAAATTGTGCACAGATCTAAAATGCATAACAGATTATTAAGAAATAATTTCAGTATCCACACTGTCACTCACCGTATATCTTTCAGTTATAACTCCGTCAATGTTTATAATAATATTCCACATAACCACAAAGTTCTAATAAGTAATTCTTTCACAATTTATTTTATACAAGAATCAAATCTTCATTCCCAAGCTCTACCGGAATGAAAGAAGGTCGTCATATTTTGAATACGTATTCATGGATGATAAATTAAACTTAATTGCGGTAAACAATACAAATTGCATCAAATAGGCTGAAATCCAGTCTATATTTCATGCTAGCTGTCAAATTATAGAACAACATTTTGAGGGTCATTTGTTTTTATTAAAGAAATGTTTGAGATTCACTGCTTGCATTTACAACATCGAATTAATGACTGGATTTAAAGTGCGCATGCGTAAGTTGGAAATTAATTAAAATTTAGATACGCTTAAATCACTCTAAATTACTCTAAATTACAAATCCTGCTTTGTACAGCATGTTTGTTAAATAAACATTTTGCTTCAATATCCATTATATTAATTTATAACAATTTAAATTAATTTTTAATACATTACTGGACGTATGTGTATGTCTTACTTCGTACAATTTGATTTGATCTTCTTTTTTTCGTTTTCGTGTTTGTTGACAGACGCTTTTCGCTTTGTTTGGTTTTAAAGTAATTTGTTGTATTTTTTTCGTTATTTCGGGGTTAATTGGTGTGTAATAGGGATAAATAACTCGTGGTTAACGTAGAGATAAATTTGTACGGCGACACTTCTGATAAATGTTTCCAAATTTAGTCCGTAGAATTGAGCAATTTTTGCGTTCGGTTATCGCGTTGAAACAACATCGTTTTTTGGTTTAGCTCGATTTAATTTGATCTTGTTTTTATTTTGTTAACAAACAAATATCTTTTCGGTTTTAATCGCGCAGTTTTAGCGTCGTTTCTTGTATTTTTTTCGTTACTACGGAATTGATTGGGGTGTATTAGGGGTAAATAGCTCGTGGTTAACGTAGTTTGATTTAATTTGGGAGTCGCGAGTAGTAAATTTATCTGTACCCCCCGGTACAGTTGTTCGTTTTGATAATTTCAATTTCATATGTTTGTTTGCAAAGTCCTCCCGCTTAGGCGAGGCAAAGCCCTTCCGTGAGGGTTCATCGAGGGAACGGTGCACAAGCTAGGCCTTTTAAGTGCCTGGACGGTCTTGTCGGGAGTGCATAACTCGTTTCCAAAGAACGAGCCAGTGGCTCATCATCAGGAGACGTTGCGGAGGGGACGATTATGCCCGTGTTATGTAAGCGACCATTCGGCTGTCCGGCTAGACACAGCTCGTTATTTGCTAAGAGGGGGATATGCAGAAAGACTCCTGGGGTGTAGATTCCGTAGGCCAATAAAAACCACTCCACCAATTTTGCAGTAACGCTCACGGTATCGCGTTAAATCAACATAATTAATTTTTGTGTAGCTCGTGTTTTATGTTACTTTGAGGGTTTGGGGGCTTATGAATGGTGAAACTAGCTCGGTTTAACGTAAATTTAAATTGGGATATCGCGATCAGTTTTTTTGCGTGCACCCTTCTGGTGCCCGTGAACTTGTTCGTTTTGCTATCAAGTGTTTTTTTTTTTTGCAAAGTCCTCCCACTTAGGCGAGGCAAAGCCCTTCCGTTGAGGGTTCAACGAGGGATCGGTGCACAAGCTAGGCCTTTTAAGTGCCTGGACGGTCTTGTCGGGAGTGCATAACTCGTTTCCAAAGAACGAGCCAGTGGCTCATCATCACGAGACGTTGCGGAGGGGACGATTATGCCCGTGTTATGTAAGCGACCATTCGGCTGTCCGGCTAGACACAGCTCGTTATTTGCTAAGAGGGGGATATGCAGAAAGACTCCTGGGGTTAGAATCAATAGGCCGACGATATAATATGCCTCTCAATCTTCAAAGTAACGTTCGTTATTTAGGCAAAAAGCAACCAACTTCGCGTAGCTAACTCGGCAATATCGAATAGGTTCATAGGGTTAGGGGCAACGGGGTTAAAAAGAAGCCAACAAGAAGAAAGAACTCAAGAAAGAAGCGAAGAAAGAAAAAAGAAGCGTTTGAATTATGAATGTATGTTGAATGATTGTGACTAATCAAAAAATTCCCTTTCAGCCCTTTTTTTCAGCTCATCAACATCATCTTCAGGACGTAAGTTAACTAAAATCGTCTTCTTTTTCAGGTTTCTAATCTATTTGTTTTTTTTTTGTCTGTTCACAGGTCGTAGCTGAGGTAAAAAACTTTGTTTTATTTTTTTAAATTAGTATTAAATTATTTCCTGATATTTATATTATAATTGTACTAATATTTGTGTGTTTTTATTAATCTCAGGACCTGGAGCAGTAGTTGGAGGATCGCACCAGTTGCAAAGAACGATGAGCAGCAGTCCAAAAATCATCAAGCATCAGCTGAGCTATCATCGTTGGAGCAACCACCGTGGGAGCAGCCTCCGCTGGAACTGAAAAAACTTTCCTTTCAGGTTTCTTTTTCAGGTCATTGCCATGACCACAACATTAGGACGTAATAATAACTAAAAAAATTGCAATATTATAAATTTCTAATCTTTTCTGAATGTATTACAGTTCGCCCAGCAGCTGAAGAACACATTTGCAGCTGCAGAGGATCATGATCAACACAGCAGTAGCAGAGTTCCTACAGCGTGATACCTGCAACTTCAGAGGCAGCCATGGTAAAAGAAGCTTAAGATGATCCAAAAAACTTCGATTGGATCAACCCGCAGCTTGCAGAGCCTAAGTAAGAATCATTTATTATGTTAAATAATTTTTTTATAATTCAATTTAATATTTATTGTTGATTCTAATGTATTGTTTCTTTTTATTACAGTTGCAGCCGCAAAGAAGCCACTTCCTCTGATTTAGGTTTTACTGGGGCTCCCCTAGATCCAAAGGGAGAATTTCCGGAGGAAGATTTCGTCTCTTTCTTGTCTCCTAGTTTCCAAAATAAATTTATTCCCACAAAATTTATAGTCGTATTTATTTGTAAAACCTATTTAATTTATTTTCAGGAGTAGTTAAGCTCAAAAATTCTCCTTGTTCTGTAACTTATTTCAAAATTTCCAAATTAAACCTTCCCCACAAAATTAATTGTATTATATTCATTTTAGAAAGCTGTACATATTTTTTTTCAGTGATGAATTAATAATAAAATCTCACAAATAATATTTGAAGTTCAAATTTAAATATAAGTTAGCGGGCAATCCGCAACGCAACTTTTAAAAACCCCTTTTTCAATTGCAAAAAGGATGCTTAACATATTTTTTTTGAAATGTTTGTTTATGAATAATAAAATAAAACCTTCAATAAAACATGATTTTCGACAAATTTATTTTTAACATTTTTTTAATTTCATTTCTAGGGATAAATAATTAATAAAATAATCATCCATTTCACGGTATGCTGATCTGGTAGACAATTAAAAAATTAAATTAAAAGTACCTCAAAATTTTTGCTAAAACTAGTCGTTTAGCCCAAAAAAATATATTTAATTTCTATTTATTCCAAACAAGCTACGTGATGCCATCTGTGCAATAAAATGTGAACTAAAAGGTGAACTTTGCCAAATGTTTATTCAAAAAAGTTGACATACTGTTATCTGAGAAACGAAGGTCTCTATCGAAAAAATCTTTCAAGTAAACTCATATTATTTTTGCAAATAATGTTGAGTGTTTCATATAAATTTTTGCGATTATGGTTCTGGTTTCATAGATAATCGTTAATTCATAAAATAATTAATAACTTTGGAATTATGCGCCTTATTGATAAAAAAATTATCATACAATATTTAATCTAAAAAATAAATGAGACTTTCTTTGATACATATTTTCATTTAGACCATAGTTAAGCCAAAAAGAATGGTAACGCAAATATACATTTATTTTTGGAAAAGCCCAGTATTGCAAAATTTATTAGTGTCCATTCGATAGACAATAGAAAACTAGAATTAAAATTTGTTCACAAAATTTTTGATACAATGAGCCGTTTAGCCAAAAATAAATATATTTAGTTTCCACTTATTCCAAACGAGCTGCGTGGTGCCATCTATACTGGAAGCTGCTGCACTATTTTTTATTTACTTCTACGAGGATGGTGTCTAGTTTCCGTGATTCCATGACATCATCGCCAGTCAAGCGAACTGTCAAATAGGTATGTTTATCTTTGCGTATGGTTAATTTCAAAATGTTAACTAAATTACCACAAGAATTTCGCAAGTTTTTACGACATTGTCATACATTAAAACGCATATTAAATGAAACTCAACGATCATTAGACGAAATTAGTTGTACAAATCTTTTTCCTGGTGGTAAGTGTCAGAATTTTGTATATCTTTTAATTTAATTATTTTAAATTTATTTCACAGAAAACCTGAAGGAACAATTATTAGGACAAAAAGTTGTTCAATCAATTCGTAAAATATTAGATTGTTCCCCTGCACTTTTAATTTTTGGAAAAAATTGCCATGCTAAAGCATTATTTATTAATTACATTTTAGGGCAGTTATTGTTACCTCTATACGGATCATCATGGAGATGGGTGAGTTTATGGAGTATAAACTATATAAATACAGTTTTCTAACATATATTTTTAGGTAAGGATTCTTCATGGTGTCAACAAACGAATAAGGTTAACACTAGCAGACGAATTCGAAATAGTGGAACAATTAAAGGCTCATGAAATGATTTGGCATATTATTCCTGAAGAAGATTTACGTCGTTCTGAGAATGAACTTCCACACGAACACTGTCCGTCCATAGAAGTAGAGTTAAACCATCAACTTTTAAAAGAAAATGTACAGATTTTAATTCCGCCAGACTGTTCAGCAAGCGAACTATCCGAGGTTCTTACCAAAGGTGTAGATAAAATTTGGCCTGTGATAATATATGTGATTGTCGATGAAATTTTAAGTGAAGAAGTAAGTGATACAATTCTCAATAATTTATTATTTTTTTATTTTTAACTCACTTTCGAGTGTCGAGATTGTTCTTATTTTATGTTGTTTATTATTTCTGTTCACTCCTTTCTGTTCATTTTTTTTTTAAATTTCTTCAATACTTTTTTCTGTATTCTTCCTTGATCTTCCTCTTTTATTTTTCTCCATTATTTTCGCATTCTATACTTGTTTAGCTTGCCTATCGTCTGGAATTCTTACGAAATATCCATAACATGCTATTTGCTTTCTGTCTATCATTTATTGATAATTCTATCACATTTTCAAAGAATTGAAAAAGTTAAGAAAGAAAATAATCATGTTTAGTTAAATAACATCAATGATTTAATTTTTTTTAAATTCAAAACCTTGCTTGTTCGTTGTTTTTTTTCCATGTAATATTTATTCTTATTTTCTTACAGCAATTCCTCGAAATGTTCTTTCCATGTATTAATTATTTTGTGTTTTTCTGTTATTATTTTTTTATTGCTTGTCTATTGATTTCATTGTACTTGACTTTATTCTTTTCGATTTTTCAATTATTTTAAAATTTTCTTGCATAGTTCTTTCAAATTTATTCCAGTTTTCTGTTTTTGCTTCTTCAATCGCTTCTTTTGCTCTTGAACTTTTTTTGTGTATATGTTTTTCTGTTTTATTTAGTATAATAATTTAATGGGTTATTATTTCAGAATATAAAAGAAATACGAAAATTAAAAGAGATTTATCAAGATCTTCCATTTTTGTTTGTTAGTATGAGTGGTAATAATGTAGATAATATCTGTGATTCTGAATTAACCGAAAGTCAACAGCATCAAAAAGAATGCGGCATCTCCAATTCTGCACAAAAGTCATATGAATTTGAATCCAAAGGAAAAGAGCAGAATTTGAGACATCAGTTGGAGAGCTTAGGTAAAATATTATATATTATGCAACAATTTTTTTGCTCAAGTTTTGAATTTCCAGGATATTTAAGTAAAAAAACAAATGAACAGTACTCAAATTCTTGTTGTGGTGAATGCGCGATTGACAATGCGTTTATTAATGAAAGTCAAATTGTTGAAAAATTCGTAACATTTGTTGAGGGTTGCTTAAAGTCTCATCTACTCAAGATGGCTGCAGTTTTGAGCGAGGTACTTTAATTGATTCACGAAAAAAATTAATTGTTCATAGATTATTTTCCATTTAGATTCACAATAATTGTTTGCGAAAATTTATTCTATCAGCATTTGACATGGCACGTGAAATACAAATCACACCTAGAAGGATTCTGTACGCTCAAGCTAGAGAAACCGAATTGTACAAAACTTTAATGAATATTGCGAGTGAGAAACAGGAGGAAATAACAAAAATAATTCAAGTAACATTACAAGACATGAAAAATAACATATCTCTAGTTGTAGAAGATTGCAGACAAGGTGAGTCTCAAGAAGAATTTTCCAAAACTTTTATTGTTTTCATATTCATTTTGTTATGTACAAATAATTCATGATTCACATAAACAGAAAAGTTATTTCAAAACAATAACATGAAACATTTATCTGTATCAAATATTCTGTTATAAAACAATGTTTCACTATTGTACTATTCGTATTTTGTATCTTTTTAGACATTTCTCATACTATTTCCACATCTGAAATTCAACAGCTAGTCCTACGTAAATTATGCACCTCAGTAGCTACTCAGTTAGTCCGATCCGTAAATTGCCTGCAAGATAGTTTTATCGGAACACTACAACGTTGTTTAGAAAGTTTAGAAAAAAATTGTAACGAACAAGAAGTAAATTTAATGGCTAGTGTAGCCGTAAAACAAATTTTTAATGCAGCTTATAAAATAGATTTAAAATCATCTGCCTCTTTTTCGGTTGTTCATACTTTCTGGGAACGGCTTCGAAATATTATTTACGGACTACAGTTACCATGGACTTCTTCATCGTATACACAGTATGATCCTCAACGCAGAAGACAAATTGTTGCTACTGAAATGATAGATTCTTTGAGTGCTTCGAAACTGGCTCGCAATATATCTGTTCAGGTAAAAGGAAAATAAACCTTTGACTTCATTTAATTAAGATATTTAGTATAATACAGACTTCATAATTTAACAAAAAGTTATTTTATGTTCGAATTTTCCATATACATCGACAAATTAAATAATTTTAAATACTTCTTAGTTTAAAGAACACGTTAAGGCATCTCATGAATCATTCCAAATGGCAATGCGCACTTTGGAAAATCATCTCTCTGGAAAACTCGAACAAACTGAAGAACAGCGAATTGCTATTCGTAAATACCATGCTCCACGGTTTGCAAAATTAGCGTTGGAAAGCACCTCCATGTGTGACATGGTACGGTGGGGTATGCCACAGACCATCAAAGAAATCGGACGAGGACAGTACGGAGTCGTTTTTGCTTGTGAACCATGGGCGGGAATCGATCCTTGTGCTGTGAAATCGGTGGTGCCGCCCGATGAAAGGCATTGGAATGATCTTGCAATGGAGTTTTACTATACTAGGTATGAATTTAATAATTTATGATAAGCTTCACTAAAGGCATATATAAGTGTCACTAATTAATTATTGTAGAACAATCCCGAATCATATCCGTATTGTACGACTTCGGGGCTCAGTTGTGGATCAGTCTTACGGCGGTGGTTGCTCAGCCGTACTTCTAGTAATGGAGAGAATGAATCGTGATTTATATTGTGGTCTTCGGTCCGGCCTTTCTTGGCAAAAGAGACTTCAAATTGCTATTGATGTTGTTGAAGGCATCAGATATTTACATTCTCAAGGTCTGGTCCATAGAGATATTAAACTGAAGAATGTCCTTGTAAGTTTTATTATTATTATATTAGTAAAATATGTTTAGACACACGATGTGAATGTGTTTTTATGTTTCAGTTAGATGAAAATGACCGCGCAAAGCTAACAGATTTCGGATTCTGTATTCCCGAAGCTATGATGTCGGGTAGTGTAGTAGGAACGCCTGTTCATATGGCTCCAGAATTACTGTCTGGTCATTATGATGCAAGTGTGGACGTATATGCGTTTGGAATTTTATTCTGGTACATTTGTGCCGGACATGTAAAACTACCATGTGTTTTTGAACACTTCCAAAATAAAGAACAACTTTGGAACAGTGTACGAAAAGGTAAGAATTCTATAGAAAGCAACTCTTTGAAGTGAAACTTCTTATGTTACGATAATATAAATTAAGCATGTTGAGAAATGAATTTGCCTCATTTTGAGAAAAATGTATGATTTATGTTAAGGAATAAGACCAGAATGCCTACCTCAGTTTAACGAAGCATGTTGGAATCTCATGGAACAATGTTGGGCAGCAGAGCCATCATGCCGTCCTCTACTTGGATATGTACAGCCGCAGCTTGAAGCAATTATGCGAAATTCCTGCACCCAATACAACGAGACAGGCAAGTTTGACGGTAACAGTAGTTACTATTGGACTCTTTCTGATACGGACATCAACCAAAAATCCGTTCCAAATAAATATCAATTGTGTTTTACGAATAGCCTTTGCGATAATATCAATTTTAATTATCGTGAATTTTAACTTTATTTCATATAGAAAAGATTGAGTTTAGTTGAATTTTTATACATATTTTACGTTTTATAGATTAATATATATTACTACATCAATGCTTTTTTATATATCTCGTCCCGGACAATCGAACACCCCGAGCATATTCCGTTTTTTTCCAAAATTAGATGCTCCCTAATTGTGTGTAGTTGACACATACAGTATACGAATATTTCTTTGAAATACGGAACGGGAAAAATTAGACAGCAGTAATTTATAAATTATTTGAGTACAGGCATACAATTTTTTCAGCATCACATATTTAGAATTTTTTCTCATTTTGATTTTTACTATCCGCGCCTCAAATTCTATTTTATTCCAATAATAAAGGTACCGTACTTACAACAACAAAAAGCTGTTTTTAGTAAAAATGTTTGAATGTGTACAAATGTATATTTTAAGTGTTTTTTTTGGTTCAATCATAAAATAATTTGTGCGCCTGACGCTTTTATATAGATGAACTGTATTGATAAATCAAATTTTCTTGTCAATAAACAAACAGACAATAAATAGTTGTTCGTATAACTTGGACCTATTTGAACTTTCTCGGAACTGTATCAACATTTTGATAAATATTATTCTTATAATTTTATAATTTATAGAACTAGGTCATTAGATTTGACTGTCTTCTTAATCTTAAACAAAAAACGAATCATTTATGAATTTAATATAGAAAACTGCCTACTTTAGCATTGATATGTTATGTTTGTAAGTTAGTGTTGTATACAACGAATTTTTACGTAATTCTTGCAGATTCAGTATAATTGGTTCAAGTGCACGATTCATCGGCTGAAAAACATCTTCGTCCACATGCCGACTCCTAACAAACTCTTCGCTTTTGCTCTTACATTTTAAATAACAATATACCTTTGATATTTTTACTTATTTTATTTAATATAAATAAAATCCTGTATCTTAAAATGAACAGTATTATTTCAACATTGCTACGTAGATAATACCAGTAAGTGTAAATTACAATTATGTTTATAATGAATACGTTTACACTCATACAGTTTTTCGTTTATGGCACACTGTCTATTAATTTTTATCTTTAAAATTGAGCAAAATCAATCATTGAGCCATGAAAATCTTTGATTATAATTGGCAGTGTGACACAAACTTGAGAAAGACACAGATGCAATTATTCAGTTCTTGCGCCAGTGAATGTATGAGTGTATTCGATAATGAGGCAGCAAGACAAATAAAAAGTTTTTTTATAAACATATTGAAAGTTATTTCCATCTTTTTATTAGTCATGAAATTTCAATAAGTTTGTGCAAAACAAATGAGATACAAAATGAAAAATATCACGCAATATGGACATTTTTTGAATCTAATACAATTTTTTTAGACTCCCAAAAAACCTTGGCGATAGTATCGAATATTAGAAAGAACAGTTCTATCAAGATATCAAAATAATATAAGGTACCAAGGCCGATGGGATCATCAAATGTTGGACCTCACAAACAGATTGTTCTGAACAAGAATACAATAAAAAAGTATATAAGAAACGTTTTTCCCACTCAGTTTTTTTATATGTAATTTATATAAGATCAAGAATTGCCGAAATAAAATGCCATCTTTTAATTTATAAAAGTTAATGTACATTTAAGTTATCTGATTTTTCGTTTTATTTCTAAAACTGTGTTATTATATTCTTGTTCAGCAAACTAAAATTACCCTAAATCGGTTCTCAAACCTTTCGCTGCAAAATCACTGTTTCCCGGTGTAATAAACCCTGACTAAATTAAATTTTTAACATTATTATAATTAAAACTACTAAAAATTCGTTGACGCGTGATCTATTATAAAAATTGTAATTATTTCAAATACTTTTTTTCTGTCTTACTGCCTTATAATAATGTATAACATATTTAAATATTTTGAACAATTTAAAGGATTTACATAAATGCATTGATATATTCGTTATATAAAGAAATTCATCACAAGAGCCCTTTTCGCATAAAAATAGCATTTTCTCATTAAATAATCATATAAAATACACATTTCAATACAAATGTATCTTCATGTGAAAAATGCTCGTAGCAGTAATACTGTCATACTTGATATAATTTCGCAGTATAATCAGTTCCCAAATATGAAAAATACGAATTAAATTTTGCTAAATTTTTGCTGATATACTGCCTAGTATGATAATAACACAGCTTTTATAGAATCTAATTTGAGTTTGCTGTTTCTATTTTTCTAACCAAGATCACTGAGAGGGGGTCCAATTGTCAAGGTGACAGAGTAGCCGGAATCTTTGATAAGATTTACAATATCTCCATGACATAAATTGGTGATATCGATGAGGTTGACCGCTACAATGTGATCGCCTACATGAAGTTGACCGCATCGCTCTGCTGGGCTTCCTTCGATTAACCGACCTAAGGAATGTTAACAGTTGCATCATTTTTTTTTAAATCAAGGTGCTATATAGCAATATTTACTCAACTAACATGAGGTTTTTCAATATGTAGCAATATTGTTAAATGTTTTTATACGTTTTACTCAATAACTTGTAACTTTTATATATTTTAAATATTAAATTGATAGCAATATGAACTCACCTATTGTTGACCCAACTTTATTTACAGACGAAATAATCACAAATCCGAAACCTTCGTTTTCGGACCGGTGGACAACAACGTCATAAGTAGGCGCATGTTGAATCGGAATATGGTGCAGTCTTCTTCTAATTCTTAGTGTAACTCTTCCTCTGGCAGCAGCGCCACCCATCAGCTGTACGACTTGGTGATGAGAAGCCTTGAGAACAGAATGTCCATCAACACTCAAAATTTCGTCCCCCGTGTTGATTCTTCCGTCAAGATCAGCGGCCCCTCCAGCGACGACGTGTCCAACAGCAACTTGAGAGCCTTCTTCCGTGCCTCCTACAATCCGGAACCCGAATCCAGTTTCTTGACGGACTAAGGTGACTAAACAATCAACGTATTCACCATTCATTTGACCATTTTGAGAAACCCAGTGCCAGTTATCAAGCTGCCGTGGTGGATCTCTGTAATCGTAGCCAATAATGTCCTTTCTTCGGTCCAAGTTTCTATTGACGTATTCACTTCCATCGTAAGTGTTTGTGTCAATATGCATTGCGCGAAAATCGTTGACTGGCCTCATTTTCATTTGTTTACACTCATAACAAAAACAGGTATCTATATGAACGTTATAACGACCATAAATTGAACTATCATAGTTTCCATAAAGTGCTTTACAAGCATGATCGTTCAAATTTACGCTGATATCGTTTTGGCTGCAACTTAGTCCTGGATTATCTACTAACTGATAAGGGCTGCTTTCGGATAAGCCATCATAGTTGAATAAACCACTTACTTCATCCCTACGTAAAGATTTTGATGAAGTTGTGGAATTAGCTGCTGACATATCACCTAATGGTGTTTTAATTCGGGTTCTTGTATCTACAAGTGGAGTCTTTGGTCTGCTAGGCAGTACCTCTTTTTGTTGAGTACTGTATAAATCAGCTGTTGGGGTTTTACTTCTATACGCCCCAGAAATATCTTTTGAAAATCTGCCATTTTCAAGTTTCCTATTTTTATTTTTGTTGGGATTAGTCTTTGTACTGACAGGACCCCTCTGAACACAAATCACAGCTTCCTCGTTGTACGGACAGTTTTTGAGCACTTGAACTACATCATCATGGCTCATTTCCTGGACGTTGATGGAATTAATTTCCATCAAAATATCACCTTCAAGTAAATTTTTACATCTTTGGCGATCAAGAATTTTTTTAACTCTTTGACCGCAGGCACTATCAGCTATAGTAAATCCAAATCCTAAAGTTCCTTTTACAATAGAAATATTCACAATATTCTTATTCAAGTGGTTTGCAGATGATATGCTTAATTCCTTCATGGCATTGTTAACACCATCAGTCGAATTCATCAAAGAATTCACATTACAATTGCTATCTTTTAATAACTCCTCGCTTTGATTCAATTCCGTGTCTAAAAAATTAAAATTCCTATCTGAACTCAAATCTCTGTTCAGGTCCATGATGACTTTTTCAGATTCAGCATTTTCAATATTACCATCTACGGCAATCGTCGTTACAACTTCAGTATTTGGATCATTAGGATCAAATGGAAGAGAATACCCTCTACAAACTTCTAAAACTACAGTTTCTCCGGGAGCAATGGATTGAAATAAGTGCACTATTTGATTATGTGTGTATCCCAAAACGCAGGTATCATTCACATAAACAATTAAGTCACCTGTCTGTAATTTCCCATCAAGCCAAGCAGGTCCGTTCGGCACAACAGATTTAATTTGTAAAAATTCATCAACATCGTCATCTCCACCAACAATAGTTATTCCGAGACCACGAGAAGATTTAAGTAAAGCAGTTGTGAATCTTTGTCCACAAAGTTCGGACGGATCTCGGGTAAAACTTGCTCGTCCTGAGCAAGCGTTAAGGCCCCTTTCAGCAGCACGTTTGGCTTGTATCACAGGGTTTTCATATTGCGTGCGACGGTTTACGTGGTCTATGAAGTAAGTGCCATATTGTGGGTCGCTAATTTTTTCCCAGCCGTAAGGTAATTCATCATCTAAACAATCTTCTAAACTTTTTTTCTGAAATTTTGAAAGACGAGGATCAAGCCAGTGTGACGTTCCCGAACTATGACTGAAATTTAAAAAAAAAAACATTTTGGTTTCCTATTTGAAGCAGCACTTCTGAAGTGAAACAAATGATAGTGTGCTTACTGTGTATGACAATAATAATATAAGTTATTGAGAATTAAATTAAAATTGATTGTTCATGTTCATTGTTTAAGAATAATTACTAAGTATAGAAATAATGATAGCATGGCAGTACTTCTGAAGTGAAACAAATGATAGTGCTCACTATGTATGACAATAATAGTGTAAGTGAAAGAGGGTTCTGTCCTCTTCCACTTATTCAGAAAATACATTGATGTTATCAACGTAATGATTCAACTTGGGTAGTGAATTTAAATTTGCATGCATGAGTCACGGGTATATGTGATCACCACTTTAACGACTTCATGTTTTTGTTGATATGTTGCCATGACAATAGTTGCTGCAGGACGCTTAGAACTATTTATAATACTTGTAAATGTCAATACTTACTCTATAAAGTAAACTTCGCCGTTTTCAGTCATTGCTTTCTCCCATTTCGGTGGCAGCGGTCCCAAATCTTCGTTGTCAACATTATTTTGGATATAGCTGGACTTGTCATTATCTTCTTTATAAAATAGTGTCGATGAAGAACGATCTATCTGATCCTCTTCTCCATCTATCCTGGAGTTATCTGATATGAGACTACTTATTTTTTCATGGCTCATGATTAACTTAACAGTCCTCTTAAAACGAATATGAGTAACACATGCCTAACATGAGTAACTTGGCAACTATGCGTTGGTACATTCCTTGGATATTTGGGGCGCTAACTTGAAAATAAAAAACAAAAAACATAACTTTCCCATTGCATAAATTAGAAACTGATATAAACTAATCATAATAGCAAAAAAAAATAAGTCTTTTCACATCGTTAATTTAATTAACGTTAAATCAGTCACATTATTTCATTACGTATACCTTTTTTCACTTATCAACCATTTTTGGCATTTCACTTTCCAAAACTACACAAATAAATTATATTATTATGAAAAAACTTCTATTATTTTTATGTATTCACGTTCTTGTCAAATATAAACACACAGCATAAGATTATAATATTTATGTATTTGGTACCGCATTTAAGACACTTATTTTATCACTCAAATACGTACATTTTAATAATTTAAAGCTTGACACAAAACAAGTATCAAAAGTTATCGTAAATCGTGAACTCTACATCCGTTCATCTTTCCTGTAATCAGGTCAACAAATGTAGTTTTGTAAAAATCATAGTGGGGGGGCTTCTAGGGGAATGTAAAATTTACGACTTTCACTTGAATTTAATTTTCAAATTTAAACTATTTTAATCTAAATAAATTTGACGGGAAAAATTTCATAATTTCATGTAATATTTTTATTGCAGAGCATGATTTGCCTATTTATATTTTATGGAAATAAATATAATATGTTAAGAAAGTAAAAAAAAGTCCATAGATAATGTTAGGGGATTGTGATATTTCTCAGTCGTTGGGACGGCAGTTACTTTCACTTGTTTTTATTTTTATAATGATAAATCAAATAAACAGCAAATTATTAGAAGCACAATAACTTTCTATGTGTAAAATTCAATAAAATAAATTACGTTCGTATGTCTATTCATCTCATTTATGGTTAAAAAGTAATCTGTCAAAATGAGCACACAACTGTCAAATTTGGTGGCGCTAAATTCAACATCAACGACACCAGCGTAAGTATTACGATTATTTTATGCTTGATAATAACCATTGAACTTACTAAGTTATTAGAATGTAATTGGAAGAGAAAAAATATGAAAGCATAGATCGCGGTTTATTATAAAATATATACAAATTGTATTTTAGTTCAACGTCCGTGTTCCAAATACATATATAATTTTACTCATTATAATGTGTCCTCTAATAATTTCAAAACAAATACTTGGAAATTGTTAACACAAAACCAATATTGACTTAGCTAGATTTGTTATTTCCTCTTGATATCAAAACAGTATTGCGTGAAGATAATAACTAGTTACTCTCTTTCTCTATAGAATTATAATGGGTACAGATGAATTTTTATTATATTTACTACTAACAACAATAACAATAGGCTTTTTACTTTTTGACAAATTCAGTGCTTTAATATTATGGTTAGTATCCGCAGCTACGTGGACCAAAATTAATATTTTTTCGTTATTTTACTGTAATTACAGCATGTGCATGTAAAATTCGAATATTTATTTTTTGCGAAATTATTTTTGCTTTTGAGCTTTATTTACTGATAACAGATAATTGTTTACATGCACCATGTTTTCAGGAATAAATGTAAATCATCAATTTTTGAGTTAATATGTTATAAGAAATTACCGCAAAATCAGCCAAGTAGAATGTCGTTATTAGAATTTCGTCAGTGGGAATATCGGGGTGAAGGAAACGAATACTTAGCTATCTCGCTGCCAGATCAGAGAAAAATTTTACGTTTACGTAAATCACCTTGTCCAAATGGATTAGTGGAAAACGTAGAAGACTGGTACTCGCAAAATCTTAAAACGGACCTTGCAGAGGAAGCAGAAGCTGCCAAATTCGAAAAATTGAATCTAGAATATTATAAAATACTAGCCTTATTAATCGGTGAATCTTATGTCCAACCGTCTGAAGAAATTCTTTTATTTAGGGACGAAATTTTCAAAATAAATACTATCATAGATCCCAAACGGCCAGGTAATTTTTATTGCATAGATCTTACAATTTTTATAATTATACTACACTAAAATTTTAGATTACCGTAAAATAAAGAAAATTGCGTATGCCTGTGGCTCCCTTTTAACCGATTATGCCTATTTACCTAGCGACTGGGAAATATCACAGTTTAATGGATCAACATTTGCGGTTGAAATAAAGCCCAAACAGGGATGGATTCCGCTATCTGAAAGAACATATCATTTATGTACTTACTGCCTCAACCAATATATTAAGGTAAGCAATTTTTTAATATAACACACGTCCTCAAATTTAATTCACAAGAAAGAGACAAAATTAATTATTTTTATTTTGACTTTCCTCCTCCGATTGACTTGTAATTTTTTCGGTTGCTTATAACTCCAAATGAAAGCAGCTAAAAGGATTCTAACTACTAATTCCGAACAATAATTTAAATTAAGTTCGCTATGCTTGAATATTAGAAAAATACAATTGACGAACGTGTGCATGTGATTCAAATCGATAAAGTTGCTATTTTTTTGCATTTATTTCAGCTTCAAAATGGGGAAACCTCAGGAATTAGTGAATACTGCCCAATGGATTTATTTTCTGGGTAAATTTATCAACGTTAAATGATTTTGATATACAAAAATCAATCTTTGTATATTTATAGCCAACAATCAAGAATGAAATTAGCAATAAAAAATTTACTAAATTCACCACAAAATAATATCAAAATATTTAAAGAAGGAGTATTAGTTTTTGGCGAAAATGTTGAAAATAAATATGAAAATATTTTGAGTGATATTTTTGCGATGGCCACTAAGAAATCGTGAGTATATTTTTAATTTTACATTTGAATAGAAATGTAGGCAAACTACGCCGCAAAAAAATTTGTTGTTTATAATCATGCAATATCTAGTTTCAAATTTATAAATAAAATTTTATTTATTCAGGTGCGATATCTATTTTCTACTCAAATTACTTATATTATCCACTCCACTGTTAGGATATCGAGTTATGAGAGCTACAGGCTTCGAAGTTTAGTCTAAATAATCATTTTCCCTTTCAATTCAAATAGGACCACTTTTGAGGCATAACCGCGTAACATACACGCGAATTTCATTATTCCGCCCTTCGGGGTGGAATTTTCCCTTTAAATTATTATGGGACCAAGATTTCTAAATTTAAAAAAAATGTCAACCACTTGTAATAACATCATTTCAACTCTTTTAAAGCAAAAAATATTTGAGGCTTGTTGATTAATTTAGTTCTAGCAAAATTTGCAAATTTGGAGGCTGATAAAAAAATATTGTTTCATTCGTAAAAAAGGCTCCGCTGCACGTTATCCAGAATTCTTTTTTATTTTTTGTACTATTGAAATAAATTACCATATTTAGACACAGATGCGCTTCGCACCAATTTTTGGCAGTGTTTCAGAAAAATTCTCTATATTTTTATGAATAGAAATTTAAATTATTAACACGGAAAGCGTGCATCAGTCAATAACCTTTTTATCTTTCTTATCACGGAATAAATTATCAACCCCACCTGTCACTAGCTCCCAGTCTATTCAATAGGAATCAACCTTGATGGTAGAATTGGGCCAACCTGATAGCTCTTAATAATGAAGATAGAATAAATTGTTTAAAATTGATAATTTTTGTATCATATTTTAGTGTTGATGAATTCTGTGATCTTGTAACTACTGCGTTGCTCAAACAGCTTTATACCGTCGATGTACATGAATGCTCATCTTACTCTCATGAAATAAAAAATGCTCCAACTAAAAATCATGTTTCTGTTTCCACCAAAGCGTGCAATTTAAGCCGATCTAAATTACCTGGAGGATGCGTGCTGGACAGAATTTTAAACCTACAAGAATTAGATGTGTGGGGAAGCCAAAATATTGCACAATATTTAAACCAACAAAATACTGAAAACATCTACGACCATGCAGTTAATGTTATTGCTAGAGCTAGAAACAAAAATCGATGCTTGAATTGCGTGCAATGTTTTTTTCACGAAAAATATGAAAAGAATAATGCAGATTTGATGATTCAGCAATATTTAATGTCTGCTGTAGCCAAAGATTGTTCTTTAATGTTGACCTTTAGAAAATTAGAAGATAATGAAAAAGTTACAATCCCAAAAGAACATATTATAAGAACTGCTTCTGAATTTTATGCATTTAATATTGGAGTTTTTGATTTGTACCCAAAGCCTCTTACATGTATTTTTAAGCACGTGCGAAAAAGAAGCAAATTTTCCCAGATATATAAAAATATTACTAATGGAAATGAGGACTATGTTCAATCATGCAATTTATAACAAAAGGATTCATTTCTTTGTAATCAAAAAATTTAAATTTTACTCTTGGAGCTTTTATCAATTTACTTTTAATGCATTTAAATTTTATTTATATTAACTGTGCTTGTTTCTAGCGATTTTTAGATAATTTTAAAATTTGTCTAAATATATATCTACTTGTACAAACAATTTTATGATTCACACGAAAATTATGTATTAATGTTAAATAAATAAACATAACAGCGTAATGATCACATTTATTAATTTCATTTCCTGCATTTAGTAATTAATGTTTTTCATTTTTGTATCCATTACAGGATCCTTCATCCACATATACAAATATCTATTAGTCTATAAGAATGTTCTGGAAATAATTTTAGTTTCGGTTATGGCCAACAATAACTCACGCCTTAACTTTGTTTGTCAATTGTTTGTGAATTGTGAAAAACGTGCTGAAGACGTCTCTAATGGTAACAGTCTTATTTTTAATTGTTTTAATACTTAATACAGTGTGACAGGTATTTTTAGCAATAATAAAATGTAAAGTGTCACTGAAAAACGCTTGAATGAAACAGAATACCTGTTAAAATTGTTAAGAAACACGCACCAGTTTCATGGTATCAACATCCGACCAGATACATCATTCAATTATGAAATTATACTGACAATATCCAGGAAAATGAGGGCTAATAAAGTAAATACGAATCTAATGTATGAATCTAGGAAAAAAGTGAGTATTTTACAAATTTGATATTATGAATCGTATCCAGTAAAATAAATAATGTGTTTAATTATAACCAAATAAGTACCAGATAAAATGAAATTAGGGTTGCTTAAATATTACTTGTTCATATTAAAGAAGAGACAGGTGGTACATTATATTGGTTATTTTTCAAATTCGATTACGTGGATGTATCCAAATATGTAGTTAATATGTCATTTGTTTTTAAACAAATGTTGAGGTATTTCCTTTCAAAACTAAACATATTTGCAACGATTATTTCTAATAACATAATAATCAAATGTTGATAATATGGCAATACATGCATTTAATTAAAATTTAAATCCACTTCGCGCACTCATCTACCTTTTATGCTCGATTTTGCTGATAATTTGAATAAAATATTTCTTGAATTGTTATTTAATTGCGACAATTCTGTCCAGGTGCAGCATTGTTTCTAATCTTTGTTTTCAATTTTGAAGTGCTTTAAAATTTGTTTACCTATTGACCAATCAAATATTGAAGAAACTTTCAGAAATGAACACGAAGTAGCACAAAATTGCACTGGGCGAATACTCGTCACGTAGCTTGCTATGCTAGGCCAGAAAATCATGTATTTGTAAAGTGTATGCTAACCTAGCGCCGCGATTCGTGTTATTGATTGCATTAAATCGAGTTTTAGTTTAGTATATTTGTACATTTTGATCAAGATGAATAGTTTAGAAGTAGTGAATGTGTGTTAAAGTAAAATTATGATGAATTCTAATTATAATCAATGTGCTTGTCAAGGTGCAATAGTGGGGGTAAAGAAAAAGTGTTAAATCGTATATTTGTATGTTTTGCACATAAAATATGTGTAAACATAAACTTTTGTCGAAAATTATAATTATCTAGATAAAGAAACGAAATTTTTATAGAATATTTTCAGTTCTTCATAGTGATAAGTAAATTATTTTACATTGTATGATGAAAGCACTGGTTGTCGTAATACCAGAATTGCTTTCCGTGGACACGGTACTATAAATAATAACTCGTGTTCATTATTACTGATTAATCAGAAATGTGAATATAAACATATTGATAAATGTGTCACTGTGTTTGTTAATAACGTTGTTTTGTGCAAAGAAAATGACACCGAACAAAATGGTCTCAAAATTAGAAAAAACTGGATGTAACTACGCTGCAAGATCAAATACATCTCTAACCAGTGAAAAATGTTTGACGAAAGAGGAATTTACATTTGAAGTACCTCCAGAAGCCCCAGTTTTCGAACCAAGTGAACAGGAATTTTTAGATCCTTTGGCATACATTAACAAAATACGACCCGTTGCAGAAAAATCTGGAATATGCAAAATAAAACCTCCACCAGTAAGTTTTCATTTATTTTAATATTGAAGTCTTCATATCTCTATCTTTAAATCCAGTCTCTATATTAAACATAAAGTACATTCTAAAATATGGTGCATAATAATATGGTGGTTTCCTTTTTTCTAAAATGGATGATCTTTGTGGAAGTTTGTGTAATTTCTTTAAACAAATTTCTTTCAGAATTGGCAGCCTCCCTTTGCTGTAGATGTAGATAAATTAAGATTTACTCCTAGAATTCAGCGTTTGAATGAACTTGAGGTTTGTAATATATTGTATAATATTGAATCATATTTCTTCTCATGTCACAATTTTTTTTTAGGCCAAAACAAGAGTAAAATTGAATTTCCTTGACCAAATAGCTAAATTTTGGGAGTTACAAGGATCGTCATTAAAAATTCCTATGGTAGAAAGGCGTGCATTAGATTTATATTCACTTCACAGAATAGTCCACGAAGAAGGTACGATTAAAGGGAGACGTATTGTTATTTTTCTATATTTGATATAACATGTTTTAGGTGGCCTGGATATATGTACAAGAGATCGTAAATGGTCTAAAATTGCTGCTCGTATGGGCAACCCACAAGGGAAAGGAATCGGGACAATATTAAAAAATCATTATGAAAGAATTTTGTATCCCTTCGATGTTTTTAAGCAAGGGAAAACATTGACAGATATTGTAAGTAATATTTATTTGTATTGCTTTTGGTGCAATTTTTTATTTATTTTAAATGATTGTTTTATTAATTTATGAAATAATCTAAACGCCAAGATTTGTTTTTTTCAGAAACTTGAACCCAAAGAAGACGGTGATACTAAAGTAGATAGAGATTACAAACCGCATGGAATAATTAGTCGACAACAAATTAAACCACCCCCAGAAAAGCATGCTCGGCGCTCCAAGCGTTATGAAACGCCAGGTACATCCCCGACATCAACTGACAAAATTGAGGTAAAATAATACCTTGTGTATCAGTTTTCGTTTTGCGCAACATACATACATAAAATCATATTCATATTTCATATAGTTGTATATTATTATTTCTTCTATTTTATTCAGTCATTAAATACCGGCGAATATGATGTTGGTTATAGGACAATTCGAAGGATGGATATTGGACTAACATATTTTTGGTTATTTTTGTTCTGTAGCAGTTTTCTTGTCTAACCGATATTGCTGTTTTATGTTCCAAGATTTCATATCACTTGTTCAATTCACTGTTACTGACCATGAAGTTTTGGGTTCTGTCTGTATAATTCACTGTTTCTTGATTTTCTTTCGCACTATCTCAGTCAAGTAGGTAGTGAAATTAGCTAAATAAAGCAATGGTATATTCGTATTGTATTAAATTGTAAATTTCATGCACTACTTTCTATGTGTCATTTGCTTCTAAAGGGTCTCTTATTTTGCATAAAGCTTGTCACTGGTGTGTATGTGTTTGCAGTGTAAAGATTTCAGTATTTCAAGTGAAGGCCAAAATAATAAAGAGCTTCGTCGCTTACAGTTCTTTGGAGCTGGCCCGAAAATGGCTGGTTATAACCAGAAAGTAAAGGATGAAAATAAAACTCGAGGAAAGAAACCTAATTACGACTATGATCCCGTAAGTTAGAAGTTTGTTATTTTGGGGTTGACAGCATTCTTTGTCTTGTTTTGAAGCATCACAAAATCTCTTTCATTTCATTCAAATATTCCAAAAATGGTGATGATTGAAACAGCATCGAATCCATCCCCAGTTTTGTATTTGTGCGGTGAGGGTTCGCTTGATAATCATCAGTCGCTGTCATCTTTGATATCTATCAGTTGCTGATCATAAATTTGGTTTCAGCTCGCTAAATACGTTTGTCATAACTGCGGGCGCGGAGACATCGAAGAATCCATGCTGCTATGCGACGGCTGTGACGATAGCTATCACACTTTCTGTCTTTTGCCACCTTTAACCGAAATCCCGAAGGGCGACTGGAGATGTCCAAAATGTGTTGCCGAAGAGGTTTCGAAACCGATGGAGGCGTTTGGATTTGAACAGGCGCAGAGAGAGTACACCCTGCAACAGTTTGGAGAGATGGCGGACCAGTTCAAGTCGGAATATTTTAATATGCCCGTTCATGTAAGTCATTCAGTTATCTGACGAAATTGTAGTAATTTAATATTTCATGTCAACTTATCACGTTAAAATAATTTTTTTCTTGAAAATATTCAAAAATAAAATTATGGTAAAAATTTCGACTACGCCCATGGTTTTCAATGGCCTATGGACTCGCAATACTATTGGTTGAAGATACTTTTAAAGAATGACGTCGCGCTCATCTACGCAAGCGTAGTAATCCCAATTTTGAATAATTATTTAACATTGTACTTTTCCACATTTAAAACTTTTTTTAAAGCAATTGATAAAAAATAATTTGTAATCAAAGTAGAATTATTAACTCAAAATTCTGAATTCAGGGTTGAATTTTATGACAATATTGAATGAAAATAATTCAAATTTTGTTTACGAATTCATGAATTGTTTTGCATTAAATCTTTCGAAAATTTATGTGAATCAACTTTGCTCTTGTCGGACGTATTTTTGATCAAAATAATTTGTTTATTCTATAAATAGATGGTACCGACTCAATATGTCGAAAAGGAATTTTGGCGTATCGTGTCATCAATTGACGAAGATGTAACTGTGGAATATGGTGCTGATTTGCATACGATGGACCATGGTTCTGGATTCCCCACTAAAACGTCATTGAATTTATACCCTGGTGACCAAGAATATGCTGATTCAAGCTGGAATTTAAACAATCTTCCTGTTCTGGAAGGATCTGTCCTTGGGCACATAAATGCCGACATTTCAGGCATGAAAGTAAGTGATTTTGGTTTATCATTATTAATAATTTTTTTCTTTTCAATATTAACAATTAAAGTATGAAAAAAAAAAATGAGGTCATGTCCATGTATCCTAGTTATCGAACATGTTAAGAACCCCACAGTTTTCTCTTTTTTCTGTCTTGCAGCTCTAATTAATTTGTAAGCTATAACTGCAGCAAATGCTTTCTCCGACGATTATTTTCAGCTACATCCATATTTGTAGTGCTGCAACGGAAATGATATAACGGAAGCAGAATCAGAGCCCAATGTCATGTCAATAATTACTCATATTACTTGTTTTCTTTTTGCCCCAATTAATATAATATAAATAAAAATATATATTTTGTAAATTAGTACGTCGTAAGGAAACATAAAAATTAATTAAAATAAACACTAATTTTCAAAATTAATTTTAAAAAAGCTGTGAGCAAATAAAAATATTTGAAAATAATGTTTAATAGGTCCCATGGATGTACGTTGGAATGTGCTTCGCAACTTTTTGCTGGCATAACGAAGACCATTGGAGCTATTCCATCAATTATCTCCACTGGGGCGAACCAAAAACTTGGTATGGCGTTCCTGGCAGCAAAGCAGAAACCTTTGAAGAAACAATGAAATCAGCTGCTCCTGAATTATTTCATTCTCAACCGGATTTACTCCACCAATTAGTCACAATCATGAACCCGAATATTTTGATGAACGCTGGTGTACCTGTTTTTCGTACAGATCAACATGCTGGAGAATTCGTTATAACTTTCCCAAGAGCCTACCATGCTGGTTTCAATCAAGGTTATAATTTTGCTGAAGCTGTCAATTTTGCTCCCGCTGATTGGCTAAAAATGGGACGGGAATGTATTTCACATTACTCACATCTTAGAAGATTTTGCGTGTTTTCGCATGATGAACTAGTTTGCAAAATGGCTTTAGATCCTGACAAATTGGATCTAACAGTTGCTGCCGCAACGTATCAAGATATGTTGTTGATGGTGGATAATGAGAAAAAAATGCGAAAGAGTCTTTTAGAATGGGTAAGTCTACTATATTTTTAATTTATAGAATTTAAGTCATCGCTTTTTTTAAAAAGAATGTACATATAATCTTTTTCATTAATTTAATGTGTCTAATATGTTATTATTCTGTTGGTCGTCATATGTGGCTCAGTGGTAGAGCTTAAGAAAATGAATTCGAGACTCACAATTCTCTATCAAGATTTACTGATCATCTATGTCGTATACATGCAAGTAACGTGATAGTAAAATTGTGTATTTGAAAAATTTGACTCATGTGGACATGAAAGTTGATTTGTTAGTCAAGAAAATCAGAAAAGCTAGTAATTATTTCTTTTCTGTTTTCATAAAGTGATATTAACTTCAATTTTTGTGTAATATATGAGCTAAATAAGGTGCATTGTTATCAATAAGTAAAAAATTATTTTGTTAGAAAAATAATGTTTCATGTATGATTGTGCAGGGCGTGACAGAAGCTGAACGTGAAGCATTTGAACTACTTCCGGATGACGAAAGGCAGTGCGAAGTGTGTAAAACAACCTGCTTCCTGTCGGCAATGACTTGTTCTTGTAACACTGATAGTTTGGTTTGTTTGCGTCACTACACATCTTTATGTTCTTGTCCACCTGAAAAGCACACTCTTCGATATCGATACACTTTAGATGAACTACCACTAATGCTACAAAAACTAAAATTAAAAGCAGAATCATTTGATAATTGGGTATCTTTAGTAAAAGACGCTCTAGATCCTAATACGCCAACTACTATGGATTTGGCTGCCTTTAAAGAACTTGTTCGGGAAGCAGAAGTGAAAAAGTTCCCGAAATCTGAACTTTTACAAACCTTAACTATGGCAGTTGAAGATGCAGATAAATGTGCAAGTGTTATCCATCAATTAGATTTAAATAAAATGCGCACTAGAACCAGAAATTCTGCTGACACTAAATATAAACTTACCGTTGAAGAATTGACACTATTTTGTGAGGAAATAGATAGTTTAGCTTGTACTTTAAAAGAAGGCAAAAGTGTTAAAGATTTACTTAAGCAGACACAAGATTTTCAAAAAGAAAGCAATCGTTTACTAGATTTAGATTTACAAGAAATCGATCCCAATGAATTAGAGAATTGTATTGACTCAGTGTCAGGCTTGTGTATCGAATTACCGGAGTTGAGACTTTTACGTAACAGATTAAGTCAAGTAAATTGGTTGAAAGAAGTGAAACAGACCAGATCTAAATGCGAATGTATGACTGTTGAGACGCTCAGAACACTACTAGCCACTGGAATCGCTCTTCCAGTAGACACTACCTTAGAAAAAGAATTAGCTGAGTTACAAATTATTCTAACAGATGTTGAAGAGTGGGAAGAGAAAGCAAAAACCATGTTAGATACTAAACCACCTGTAGCTCTGGGCGAAATTGAAAAAATGTTGGCCGCTGCTGATAATATTGAAGCATTTTTACCGTCAGAAGAAATTTTAAGAGATATCGTTAAAAGAGCGAAAGAGTGGAATAAAACTATCGATGAAATTCATTCCGGAGAAAACTATCCTTACTTCGACACCCTAGAAGAGGTTATTAAAAAAGGTCGTAGTATTCCAATAGTTTTAAAAGAATTAGAAAGAATAGAAACTCAATATGCACAAGCAAAGAATTGGAAAGAAAGAACAGCCAGGACTTTTCTCCGCAAAAATTCATCAGCCCAACTCATGGAAGCTTTATCTCCAAGATTATTATCAGCAGGCCCTGGAAAGGCAGCGAGTAAGAAACGAGTGCAATCTGATGAAGAAGCTATCAGTGTATCTAACGTTAAACTTGGTGGAAATTTAGATCCAGCTCAAGTTGTGTCAGCTTTTAAAGAAGCTGAAGAACTGGAAATGGAAGCTATGAAGATTTTACGAATTAGAAACATACGGAGATTTATTGAAGATACCACTGAATGTGAAAGTTATTGCTTTTGTTCAGGTCCTCTAGCAGGTTTGATGATGCAGTGTGAATTATGTAGAGGATGGTTTCATAGTACCTGCGTCCCACTCCCAAAAACTGTCCCACAGTTTCCTGCCAAAATGAAGTCCCCTAACAAAGTATTAAAAGATCACAAATTTTTATGTACTCGTTGTATGCGTACTCGACGACCAAGACTAGAAACTATTCTTTCCCTGCTTGTTTCCTTGCAAAAATTATCGGTTAGATTACCCGAAGGTGAAGCATTGCAATGCTTAACAGAAAGAGCTATGAATTGGCAAGATAGAGCCCGACAAGTTTTATCTTCAAACGAATTGGGAACAGCTTTAGCTAGACTATCGTCGATATCACAGAAAGTTCACGAAGCCGCGGCCAGAGAAAAGACTGAGAAAATTATCAACAGTGAATTAAAGAAAGCCGCTAATAATCCTGAACTAATGCAAAAAGTACAGTCGCTTACCGCACAGAGTGGCATATCCAAAGATGATCTCGGCAGTGACAATTCCTTAGATGGATTATCGGACGCTCAAGGAGACAGTCCACCGAGAAACAAAGAGGACTATGCCAATGGTGAACATGCTTATTCGATTAATTTAACTCTTCCAGACAGTGGAGTAGCAACGTCGAAAGAGCCAGGTCCTCTAGTTCATGTCAGTGAAGCCACACGAGAACGGTTAGAGAACCTCATGATGGAAGGTGATCTTTTAGAAGTATCCCTAGATGAAACTAATCATATATGGAAGCTACTTTTAGCTACACGACCTGGTACTGATAATGATCGATATATTGATTTTGATGTGAGTAATTACATGAAGGTTCGTTTCTTTTTTATTTTATTTTTTCCTGTGAACACGGTAACTAGTATTTTTGATATAGATTGTGCTAACTTATATTTTGAGTACATTCACAATCACTTCGCATTTAAAAATTTAATTAACCGATGTCTTGGCAATCGGGGCTCGAATAAACGGAAATCTACTGTATCTCAATTAGACACATAAGAACAATGAAACCTTGAACCAATAATTTGTTTACAAACTGTTCCTAATAATTTGGCCACCTACTGTATCGTTTTAAAAATTGGTTGCAATTAATATATCTAGAAAAATGACGCAGTCAAAATTGTGAAAAAATAATTAATAGAAATTTCATTATAATTTAAAAAAAAAAAACGGAAAAAGAAATCGATATTCGGATTCGTTGGATCAAAATACCTAGAAAAAACCATACTTCATTCACTGAAGTCAAAATTATTCGAAAAGGCAATTCAACAAACTATAACGGAACCCATTCTCTTTCTCGCACTCAAATAACGAAATGCAACGTTTTTATCTCATTCGTACACCACTAAGAAAAATAAATTTGTTGTCAGTGCATTAAATTCAATTGAAAATCGTCTGTTGTTGACCTTTAACTGGAAACGGGACAGTTCTCGAAGATTTCCTCGGGGAAATTCAAATTTGATTGTGAATTTACCTTTATGTGTGTAGTTTGTAGATTTTGTTTTGTAATTTTAGCTTATGTGTTTTAATTATTAGTAGTCATTTTGTTTTTAACCATGTTCACATAGAACTTATCGTCGTCAAACTGCATTTAAATGTAATGATATTTTTCTTTATCTTCTTCATCTACAGATATGTTGTTGCATCGGAAAATCTTCAACCTCCGATTGATCTGAAATTTTTTTAAACATTGTAGACTCTATAACTCCAGATGAGAGCACCTAAAAATTTTAGCGACTTCAAATGAAAGACGAGAAAAATGTATTGAAATTTAGCTAATTTTCACGAGTACTTCCGTCCTTTATTGATTGAAAGGATAAAATATTATGTGCCGGTAAAGATATATAGTTCGTGCATTGCTCACAAGGAGCTACTGGCTTCGGTGAGAGGAGCCGCCCTAGCGGAGCGACTGGAATCAGCAACGACGTGTGAGTGATGCAAGAACTACAGTCAAGCTTATAAGGAAGAGATTAAACAAATCCTACTGACATTGGTGTAGTAGTGAATTTTTTTTCTGAGTGTCTGCGAATTTTCAAGTCAATCGGTGATCGAAGATTTCAAAATTAATTAAAATTGTATTATGAACCAACTAGTGTTCTAGTAATTTTTTTTTACTCTAAATTATATTTTGTACTCTACGTTTTTTGTTCAATTGATAGCAAAAATTTGATGAAACTGTTCTAAAGTTGTTATGAGTCTATGTGAATATGGCATATTAAAAGCCCGGTTTCATAGTAAAATCAAAGTCACTTTAGTTTTGTTTATTAGAGGGCCAAATTTTGTACAGAATAAAAATCTTTCGGAGGAAATTTTTTGTAAGAGCTCCTTTGATTTTATTATGAAACCAGGCATAACAGTTTATATTAATCAATTTATTTGTTCATTAGGATTGCCAGAAAAAATTATCTAATAAATTTAATCGAGGACGTAAGCGTAAATCAGACGAAGGCACGCTTGAAGTAAAGAAACAAACAAAAACAGTAGGTATGGATAAAAAATTGAGAGTATCTAAAATGAAGAACATGAAAGAAGGCGTTCGCAAACGCCGCGGAGAAGGAAACAAAAAATCGACAAAACAGAGTATGTCAGATGATGAGGAAGACTGCGCAGCGTCTGCATGCCTCCGACCTGCTGGTAGAGAAGTCGATTGGGTACAGTGCGACGGCGGCTGTGACCAGTGGTTCCACATGCACTGCGTTGGGCTGGATAAGCATGACATAAACGAGGATGAAGACTATATCTGCATTAAATGTTCGCAGAATAATCCACAGATTAATGACGTTACATGCTTCCAGCAACTAGATATTTCAAATCAATCACATTCAGAGTTCGAGAACAATGACTGTTGATTAAACTAGTTCATATACCTGATTTACATAAACAATGACGTGTAAAAACAATGTTTTTGCTACACTTTTAGATTTAGTACCTTACATACATCCGTTAGAAAGTAGTTATTATGTTTCATTATTTTTAGTCAAATTTTGTGTAGAAACAGCGATGTTTCTTTTGTTTTTTATGTTGGATGAATCCAATCTTATTTTCCACTCAATAATTTAACCTATGTCATACTAAACAGTGGCTATGGGTGACCTTTCAAATATGCACTTATCATGAAAATAACGAATTAATTTAGTCACTCATGGCCACTGTTTGGTGTAACCGTATTCCTTTTTAAAATATGTTCGAAACCCAGATCAAAAGTTATGCATATATTTGTATAGAAAGCGATTTTTCTTTTGTTTTATTGGATGAATCCAATTATATTTTCAACTGAATAATCATTTCACTAACGTTTTCCTTTTTAAAAATTCATTCAAACTTTCGAAACTCAGATCAAAAATTATGCATCGTATAAAGGTATTTTTGTGATAATTTTATGTAGCTCCGACAACTTTTTTGCTTCATTTTCCTACACTTATGTTATGTGATTATAATGTTTAAATTTAATGTTCATCTATAATATATAAATGTAAACTTATAATTTCTTCTGCTTCACGTTTATTTTTATATCGAGAAAGAAAATATCATGTAAATTTTTGTTCACAGATACAAAGAATGTACAATTTTTTTTTTTTAAGAGATGTGAATATTTTTATTTATTTATCCGTAGATTAAATTAAAAATAAATAATTCAGACTGTTGTAATTTTTTATTTTACTTGAACCACAGAACTGATATCATAGTCGATAAAGAGAATATTATATAAAATAAAATAATTAAATTAAAAATTGAAAAGAAGAAAATATCTATTAGATACTTGTATAAGAAATAAATAAATTCAGAAAAATTATTGTTACAATTTTTTAGTTTTGAATGTTTTGTTTGAACAGGTTTCAAGCAGATATGAAGCTTCTACGTTCGTGAGTGTTTAGTTTTAGCGTTGGCAGCGAGAATGGCGCCCGGTGAAGGATAGGGCCTCATTTGGAAAAGTGGACCTGAAGCAGTAGTATCTGCCCCAGTTTTTGCATCTGAACGAGTGTCTAGACCTGAAGACCATGTACCTCTCGGGATATCTGAATATGCAGCAGGATCCATAGGATCTAAAGCTTCTTTACCGTGAGTACGTTTATGAGGTTTTAGTTTAATAAGCTTGTCTTTCTTGTTTTCTCTCTCTTCACTATTTGCTCGTTTTCGCCTGTCTTCTGTTTCTCGTTTTTCATTTATTTGAGCAATACGATTTTGCAGTTCTTCTCTCAAATATGCAGCACTGAATGACATATTTGCTCTGGGATGTTTTGGAGGTAGCCAAGAAACTAGGTCTTTTTCCGTGTCCCAGTAATAGAACCTACCACTGTAGAAAAAGTGTTAAATTATAAAGATCGTAATGAAAGTATTATTAATTTACCAGCCTCTGTCATAAATTTCCTTCCAATTCTGAGGTAAAGGATACTTCTTTAACATTTTTTCTCTACGTTGCAAATAGTTCATGCTTGGTTCTAATACGCCAACTTTCCATCGTGTTATGCAGAATTTTGTACATTCGTGATGTATATTGTATTTATTTGGACATCCTTCAAAACCCTTGTAAGATGTTCCTTTTGATTCACTTCTTGGTTTGGCTAAAAATACATTTTAAAAAATTTGTATCATATAAAACAAATATATTCTTACGTGTAATTAGGCCCCTTTTTGTTAACCGTACTGCTAATGTTGGAGGTAAAGGCATGATTAATAATACACAAACTATCAACGATTCTAAATTTATAGTCTCCAATTTAATAAACTTCTTATTACTTTATGCTTCTGACTCTTTTTACGTGAAAGACATTTGGTTTGACATTTAAAAAAACAATCACATCTTTTGCACTCGTACCCAACAGATGGCAACAGTGTTCATATTTGTGACTTGTATAAGCTTCAAAAAATTATATTTTTTATCATTTCTGTCTCAAGAACTCTAATTCTACAGCAGTTATATATCATTTTTTCACAAAATAGCAAACTATCACAATTTAAAAAAATGTATTCAATTTTTATATCCAGAGCCGGACTGGCATGGTGTCCTGTAATTAGATATGTCAAAACAGTGGATGGAAGAAAAATAGAAAAAACATCGGTAGTTAGTTGATAGAAGAATCTCAAAATCCGTAAAAATGAGACTGAAATATTTGAAGTGCTGTGTCAGTGGCAAACAAGCTGTCATCAGTAGAAGTTTGCTCTAAGTAAATTTATAAACATTTTTATAGTTGAATGACATTTTAGGTTAGAGTACTTTAAGAAATGTCAGGCTGAGTTTCAACCTTCGTGAATGGATATTAAGGGTATTTTTTTGATTATTCTACTTGAGGAAGCATTAGAAATTCAATTTGTTTGGATCCGTTACTAATTTCGCATAGTTTTTCAGGTACAGTGTCAAAAATAATTTTGTATTTTACATTTTATTTATTGGAAAAATCTTGTCGAAAAATTGAATTATTGATTAATTCAACATAGAATTGTCGTTAATTTACTTTTAATACAATCTGGTCACATAATGATTAAATTTCACCTACTGGCGGCCACATTTATGTCGAGAGCCAATAAATATGTTGGTTTTCTAAACAATAAACAAACAAAATTTATTTTTATTTCTGTAGCTTACAGGTAAAGTGGCTGTGGCCTGGCCATTTAATTTAAAATTCTCAGTATTTCAGTTTTGTCATGAAAATTTCCAACTTCATGTATTCTAGCAATCATTCTTTTCCACTGTTCTTCAATTTAACTCGAAACAACATCATCTGCATACGCTAACGCAGGTCACTATGGTGATCAATTTTCAATATTTTTTGAATAAAGAAAAATTGTACACTTTTTACCTGTATATAGAAAGGCGGGATGGGTATTTCCAATAAGGAGATTTCGACATTCTAGCACGTTTTAGGATTACAGAATTTTAACAATGATTATTGAAATTAAACAATAGATAAATAGTTGAATATAATTTATTCCCAGTTAAATATAAAATAAATACAATATAATTTATAAATTTACGTGCTGTTATATATTACGTATTTCACCAAGAGTAACTTGATTTGTGACAGTTCTTTGTGTTATTACAAGTGATACTAGAGTAAATAGCCCAAAAAATGCAGCACCTCCAGAGACATAAGCAAGAACGTAGCGGTAATATTCTGGACAATCAGCCTTATTTGCACACTTACTGAAAACAACAAGAATTCTAGTTATTCTGTTGAAAAGCTGCAGCTTAAAATTTTCCCACATTTTTATTGAAAATAAGGTAAAATTTTAATGTATTGTACGTGACTGCAAATATAAGTTGCAGCCATTGGGACACAAAGCAGAGAGTTTCCTGGGAATTTTGCAGTTTATTGTCAAGTAATCCTTCTTTTAAAATATAGTTCTTGCTAAATTTCACTAAATGACAGATTGAAGCTTCACTACTCTTTATTTATTCAAATTGTTTTTAATATTAATAAAGCTTCTTACCGGTTACTTGTTCTATACTTACTAATGTTCAATAATAACGACAGCTAATCCACAAATTAGTTTATCTGTAAACGTGACAATACTGTATATTGAAGCACCTCTGTTGATATTAGGACCAATAATTTCGGCAGTTAAACAAAGACTTGAGATAATTGTAACGGAACTTCCTGTGCCTGAATAAAAATTGAATCGATTAATTAATATAAATATTATAGATCATTTGGATTACAGTATCTAAATTGTCCGTACACTATATTTTCTATTTTTTTCTTTTATTCAATAATCTAATAAAAGGGTGTCATTGTAAAGATAATTTTTGGACACCTATATTGTTATACAAACCTATTAATACTGCTACTGCATAAACGTAGAAAACATTCGTTGTTTGAGCAATGTATAAACCTATACAAACGCAGCTTGAAAATGAAATAAGGGTTCCAGTAAAATATGTGATCTGAAAATTAATTCAATAAATTATTTCCACAGTACACTTTTACCAATAATAAATACCAATATTCGGTTAATAAAAAAAATCACACAGTGTTTCTCTAAAAGTCGATTACTTATACATAGAATTAATACATAAATCACATGTAAAATGTACTTAAGAAATATTGTATGCAAAATGTGCCTAATTTTTTATTATATACTCGAAAATGTGAATAATGAGTGAATTAGTTATATTGTTAACAATAAATATTTCTGTAATTATCATTGAAAAGAGCAACTTGATTCTGTTACAGAGCTTCATATGCTCAGATCGCTCGCGCAAATGAGTCAAAAATTTATGATGATATGTTCGAAAAATAATGTATCTTTCGAAAGAAAGAAGAAAAAAATCGTGCAATACTTTATTATAAATTTAGAAATCGACTAAAGTTGTCGATTTTGACGTATAATCACACCGAAATTCCAAAATTATTGTATTCCAAATTCCAAAATGCAGATTTTATTAATAATATTTTGTTTTTTTAAACTCAATTTGGAGACCTGCGGTAGAATAACGAGAATAAATGAATTTAACAGATGTATAATGAATTTTGGTGTGAATAATTCATATTTTGGGATGTTATCAAACACAAAAACCTTCTAAAAGACCTTGAACTTTGCGAAACCTATATTTTATTAAATACTCCAGGGAAATTAAATGGTGGACGCCCATGTGTGCGTATGCAACATGAATGTAAATAGCATGTATCTACCTTATTACCCCAGTGTTCAGTCCGGTTTTTCAGAACAAGTGAAGTTATAAACGATGCTATAAATGAAACCAATGGAACACTTGCCAGTGATTCTCTAAGATTTTCAGGCGAAATAGTCAAAACAGCCGTTACTCTTTCATCTAAGTATAGTGGCATGTAAACTAAATTTAAAGTTACATATAATCGCGATGCGACGTACCTAAAACACATTCACTAATTAATTTACATTTCATAATATAATAGTACATTATCTTTAAGTTTAAATTTTATCTGTTGACATTTTGATAATTTTTTATTGTTCAAAAAGACTATTCCCAATTTATGTTGATATTTAATGTATCAATCAGTCCTAATAGACTGGAAGCTGGTGACAGGTGGGACTCTCCGATTTTACACGGCATGCCTTTTTGAGGGTTGATAATTTTATTTAGCAAAAAATTATTAAAAGTTTATGACAGATTGTGTTTTCTGGCGACAACCTTTTGCATGCCTTTGTGACGTATGATAGTTAAAAGTGATTTAGAGCCTAGTCTCGAAAGGCATGCAATTTGCAACAAACCAAAAGGCTCAGAAGGTCGTGTGAACTAGTAAAAAAAAAAAACCTGTTTTAAAATTGCGTACCAATGAAAAGAATGGATGTTTTAGTCAAAAACCCTTGTGAAAAATTGAAAATTATGAATGAGATTGTCGATAATAATTGTTCCTATCATTTTTAATAGAACAATTTTTTTAGAAAAATCATTCAACAAATAAAATTTATTATCACCACACAATCTACTTACAGTAATGATATCTGATAAATTAACGGAGATAACAACAATTGTTTAATAGACAAATTGAGAACAGCATCTTTCTGTATCCTCTGTTTCACATTATATTGGTTCCATTTAATTCCTCCATAAAACACAACAGAACTTACCATTCCTATTATGATTATTATAACAATTATTTCCTAAAATCCCAAACTTTAAATTTTTTTAACTAAAAATATCTTGCCGTGTCTCACCTTAAATTTTAAGTAATCTTGAGGACCGATGACTAAATCCTCTAAATTATTAGACCGCAATACCACCCAGGTTATAATATAAGCGATAACACTCGAGCAAACTTGTGCAGTATATCTAAAAATTTAATATAGAATATAAAAAGTTCATCGATGGACCGGACTACGAAAAAAAACCGATTGTTTTGTTGTGTGTAACTAGTACTCGAACTACATATAGGGGACAGTACTTGTAATGTTCTATGCAGGATGACCTTGTCTATGTCATTTAGATGACAAACATCATTTAAATTAATATTTTAATAGGTTATCCTACAATTTGAATTTGATTTTTAATAAGCAATCAAATGATTTTTTTAACTCCGAATTTTTGAAAAAACTGGTCCATATTCGTGTTTTTCACTCGAATTCATTCGAATTTTGGATTCGAAACAGGCTTATTTTCAGTATGTCTCAAAAAAAATGCTTCCAAAGACAGATTCAAACCGTGTGTCAAAGGGATATTTATAATTACACGCTTCGGCTTTGTGAAAAAAAGATTTAAGCATAAAAACCCGGTTTTTCACCTTCTAAGTCCGTGCCTGAGTAGTGAAAAGTCTCAAGCTCTGGCTTGACTAGAATTTTTATTAAGTGAAATGCTACACCGTTTGGTATAAAAATAGCTCATTTCCGCTGTTTTTGAAAATGATTATTTTAAATTGAAATGTAATAAAAAAAACAGGTAGCATCCTCACTGAATACATTTCCCTGTTGTGTTTGTATGATTGAAGAATCATAAATAGTAATTAAGTACTTCATACCATTGAAAATCTTTTATTTAAATTTTATTCCCAACTTATGAGAGGGAATGATTATAGTTGATCAAATTTTTAACAACGAAATTTCCTCTTACCTAATAGCTGTAAGTTCAGATCTTTTTCCGGGAATGTTGGTTAAATTAGGAATCATGGATAAATGCGATATTTGTACTATAGCCCAGCCAATTTGGAAAAAAACGATTACTGTAATGTGGTAAAATAGTATTTGGTTTTCGTTTTCATCACCACAAATTTTGCACGTAGTGAAAACTAGAGGAAAACTTATTGAGACCATAATTGTACCTGAAAAAATAAATATCAAGAACTACATGAATAAAACAAAAATATTATTAATTTTATTCCGTGGAAGATAGTTTTGATCATAATACGAACTTTGAAAAGTCTTTTATAATAAATATTGTAGGCAGTAATTCATTTGGTTTCAAAGAATTGATTTTTCATTCATTCAAGCGCGACAATATTATTCTGCCTTCAACTCTTTGTTTGGACGTAAGTTCAGATTACCGATTTACTTCCTCTATAGATAAGGGCTCAATAAAATAATAAAGTACGTGTTTCTGTCTATAAATCAAAGTTGGAAGTGTCTATACTTTATACCTGATAACTAGTAATTTCTAAATACCTGTCAAGTGCCATAAAATACGAGTACCAAATTTGTCTACTGCCCAACCGGCTATTGGTGTGGCTAGGGCATCCGATATTTGTCCTACAACAAAAAAATATAAATATTTAATTTTTCAAGTTTCAAACCAAGATAAATAATTATTTTATTTTTATACAGGATGTTTCCATGAAATTATAATAATTTCAAAAAAATCAGACAAATAACAAAGTACATGGCGAGATAATTAAGATCGCTGGAGCACTTGATTTCTGCCTTGCGACTTGAAAGAGCCGGGTACGATCTCAAGTGCTTCAAAAGTCGCAACCAATCTCAATTCATTTTCATTTTTGATTAAATATAAGAGAGGGGCAGGGGGCAGGAAAATATATGACCACTATAAGCACTATTTTACGGTGACCACAATGAGCACGGCCGCTTTAAGCACGCCACCAATGGAAGTGCATTATGCACTTCACTAGTTTTAAAAAATATATATTTGGGGTCTCTTGGCCTAGAATTTTCAATTTATATGTTTTTATAATCATTTGCAAGTAATTTAATTTATAAATTATTTTATTTGCTTACCTATCATAAGGAGGATTCCAGCAGTGGCCGATTCCATTTGCAGAATAATTTGTAGGTAAAATAAAAGATACGAAAACCACATAGCAGCACACAAATCGTTGAAAACATGTCCAAGTCCATAGGCGATTCTTTGAAAAGAAGTTAAAGTCCCTGGCTTTGCTACTAAGGGGTTTAATTCGTTATTCACAGAATTGCCTTCGGTATGATTCATCTTAGGAATTATAAACTTGTCATTGTTGCAAACTGAAAAATCCAAATAATCAATACTGTCCTCTGAATCAGAGTTGTTGGAGGATGAATTTTGACATTTTACGCTTTGATTACTTTCCGTTGAACTTCGACGAGTACTAAGGAAAGATGAATCATTGCTGCAACCAGTCATTTCGATCGAAAGGTAGCTATTAACGAGAACTACTGTACTGTTCTATAGGAATTATGTACCAAAGAATTGTAATTAATATTCTAAAAGGATTTACAGATCACATAACTGTTGGAACTATAAATTTTGGTTTTGCAAGATAAGCAATTTAGTAGTAAAGAATGTAGAACAAATAAAATCTTTTAATAGTGGCATTAAAAGGTAAACGGTCCATAACAACAAATATTTGTTGATAAAATCTATAGATGTGAGATGACTAACATTTTAAGGGAGTGACTCATTAGTAAAAATAATATTCATGAGTTACTCACCATATGAAATACAAATATGTAAATACTTGAAAACTACCCTACACTTTCTGACACAAATTGTCGACGTAATACGTTTTATTCGTTTGAGAGTTGCTGCTGAAAGGTTTCTTATTGGCTCGGCTGCTACATTCAACGTTCTTTTCATTTCTGAAAACTGATACTTTTACAAGAGAGAGCACATATTATTTTGCTTTTGAAATGTAATTTAATATATCTATAAAATAGATGAAAATAATTATAAAAGAGTTACCTAAAAATATGATTGTACTGCAGGTCAGATAATCTGCAAATGTAAACAAAAATATCAAATTTTACTGTTCCTTCCACTTAATTCCTCACAGAATCACAATATTAAAAATATTAGTAGTACAGTTTTTTTCTTTGAATTCAAATATTCCATAAATGCATCACAGACAGGGCCGGCTTAAAAAAACATTAAATAACAAAAATATAGACCTGGATTATGATATTCTAGGCTAAATTTAGAGGTATAAGTATAAAAAACAAATATGTACACCCCGCGTGTAATATTTTTACTTTCTTGTCCTATATACACAACAGGGAAAGTAATGTGATCGTGATTTTTTGACAGTTCAAGTATTTGATAAATTTAGACCCTACTAAACCTAAAAAGCATAATTTAAAAAAAGTATGTCTGGCTGGAAGCACGATAAATTTCATATTAACGCTTTTCATCAAAGATATGAAGCTTAGCTTTTGTTTTAAAATTGTGTGAAAGGAAACAATCATAAATAAATAAATAAAACTCATTATTTTAACTGTTATCAATAATATTAAGTGGACATGGGGTGCTGTAGTTCCACAGTGCCTATACGCCTAAAATAAAAAATGAGCATCAGATTTGTTTATGAGAAACAAACGGTGTGCTACAATTCGCTTCATTTGGTTACGAGTTACTCGAAACTTCAATTCGTGCTTTAGATCACGTTTTCTTTTGTCTTTTTATTCTATTGAAGTCTATTACATAGAATACTAAATTCATGCAAAATTATGCTTATAATAATAATAATAATAGTTGTCAGGATTAAATATTACATCTGTATTTTATTGAAAAAAAAATGTTTATGTTTATTGGAGTGAGCGATATTTAGCCACGAATTGCTCGAGCATTCAGCTTGTTCAGATAATGTTCTTCCTTGTATCAATAAAACATTAAAAACGATTACATGCTCGAAATTCTTAGAATAATGCATATGAGGATTTTATTTAAATTGTTCTCATATTGCTCAAATAAATAGTTTTTTTTAATGCTTTCAAACATAGCAATGTAAATTAATTAAAATCCATGATAATGACAGAAGATGCAAATCGTCGAGTTTCTAAAAATAGATGAACATCGTTAGCAAGCTGTCAAATTTGACACGCAATTTCATTATTATTCATTTAAATATTTTAAAATACGTTGTAATTTTACAAAATGGTAATGTAAATTAGAAATGTAAACAAATGATTATAAATGAATAAATAAATTTCTAATTTCGAGATATTCACTTAACTGTTTAAATACAGTTTTCTCTTTAAAATTTCGGGAATAAATTTGGAACTGTAATTATTTTCTAATAGATAGTTCTGAAAGAACACATCATTAATTTAAGACACACAAAATTAATATTTCACCATTATATTCTCCGAGTAAGAAGAAAAATAAATAAAAGTTAATTTTTTATCTGTAAACTTGTACTGTTTACAAAATCTGTTAATCTTCAATCAACTCCATCAACATTTAACAACTTCATAAAGCTCGAAGATTTATAAATAGATATTTTTATTTTTGGACCGTACTTTCAGGAAAACAAATTTAAATTTTATGAAGCTGGACATAAGAGAATGACTGGCTGTTTTTAAAGGATAAAATTTTTATTTCAAATCGGTAGCGTTATTAAAACAATAATATAATTAAATAAAATATCGCGTTTGTGCATCTGTTTACGGCATACGAATGCAGTCTATTCTCTAACAGAGAGCATGCGCGCATTTCGTAGCAACACGCAGCCTACGAAACTATAGATGTGCTCGCGCTGGTATGACATCACTTTCGTCCCGTGCAGAATTTTCCAGATTGGCAAAATGTTGTAAAATTTTATATTTAAATGTTATATGCGAGAAAATTTATGAGTACTGGCCTGTCTAGGTTTTCATATAAATCGTTAGCACCCCATTAAAATTTGAAACGGCACTGCCCAAGTCAATTAAGTAGTAGAATAACAATTAAACAAATGAGATCTGTTTTGTTTAATTAAATAATTCGATTAAGTTACAGGATTTAGTACTCGAACAACACCTTTTAAATATTGCAAGTTATTCAGCACCTTATTAAAAAATTCAATTAAAAAATAATTGCAATTGCGCACCAAACACTATGTTGTACTAAATTGATAAGATAAGTAAGTAGTGTAATTCATTACAGTTATAAAATAGATAGCAAAATATTATTCTGCACAATTTATTAATGTATGTGAACCTTGAGAATATAAAGATATTTATTCTGTTTAATAAACAAAAAAATCTACTCTGGGCGTTTGACCCTGAACACCCTTTGTAAATAAAAAAATCAAGTGTTTTTTTCTCTGTTATCTGTTTGTTCATTTATGTTCTATGCAAAGTGCGAAAAACAGAAAAGTAAACAATTTGGTGTCAGTGTGAGACTATGAAGAAAGATATGTCAGCATTATCACGTGTTATATAATGTGTAAAGATAAGAGCATACTGGGACACCGGAAATCTTCATTATATTCATTGTAGAATTAAGAATCAAGCCGCGCTGAAACACATTCGGTGCTCTACTTTTTACAGGTTCTTCAACCAAATTATTTACAATTAACATTCAATTAAAATGCAGATTCATCGAAATATGTAATTATTTTTATGATAATATGATAAATGAACGAGATGAGGGAAATTATGCTGCAGGCTTGTTTATACGAACCACTTCGCTACGCTCGTGCTAAAGTTTCATAACAATGACTAAGGGATGAAAAATAATGAAAAAGCAGAAAATAATAATAGTTTCACATTTTTGGAAGTGTCTGTCAGATTTTTTTAGATTCACAATATTGTCAATTGTTTTTAATGGAGGCCCTTTATATCCACGAGGCCCATATATAGATCCACTCCTGGAGCTAATAAAAATATTTAAAGATTGGAAAATAATAATAAGCACAATAATGTGTTGTGAGCTGTTGCCAGCGTTGTCCGAGTTTGACCCCGCCTACTCTTGTAGTAGGTGGGCGGGGCGAAGTGTTACATAATTTCAATTTACTTTACGCCGGTATAAATGTTTCAAATATTTTTTCTTCAGTTTATGTTATCTGTTATCTCATCAATCTATTTTCAGTAGTGAATCAACTATGTTTAAATCATTTTATAAAGATAAGTAGAGTTCATCTGACTTAATATTGGGTGAAATGTATTATTTAATTTTGTAAAATCGCGAGTGTTTCTGTCTGAATGAAAGGTGACTGACGAATTGCTATTTTTCGAACATTTAAAATAGGTGTTGTGTTATGCAGTAATAAGAAAGTTGTCATGGTCGGTGGCCTGCAGCAGTTTAGCCGCTGAGCGACGATGTTGGTGAACCCGAACCGGTCTTAAAGAAGTTACAGGTAGTCAAAGAGTCTGAGGCTCAGTTGTGTGCTGTGTGTAAACGCTAAAACGTACGTGGTATGAACTGCGGCGACGGTGACATACAACATAAATATCAAAAGTGGAGTGAAGCTGGCGACTTAAGCCAAAGTAATGGAAACGCAAGGGGGATTCGATCCACGTTCATTATGTTTCGGGATATGAGAAAGTTGCAGCCGAGCTAAGCCGAAGTAACAGTTAACTGTTCGGACTCATGGTCAACACACTACTCAGCAGCTTGCCAGCCCGTTTAGCTTGCGCTGTTTGTGTACACCTTTGATTCATTCATATCGTTTATTTTTTAAAAAACTACTTGTTTTCAAGTGACTTTGTACTGTTTTTGTGTTATTATAGTGTATTTTTGACTAGCGAATGTGTTTTATAAAGTTTCTGTGCTGTTTATAAGAAGTTTTAGTTAGTTCAACAGTTGAGTAAAGAAGTTTCTTAAGTCGTGCCTCGAAAGAATAGACTATAGTAGACGAACCGTGCTGCTAATATTTTGTGAATGTGTCTTAACAAAATTTATTTAACATCGTCTTATTGTTGTCTTTTCGTGTGTGTCTCCATGGACTTAGGTGAGATTTGGTTTGTTTTTGTGCTGTCAAATTTTCTTTCCAGTATTTTTTAGTTTGTTACCTTTACATGAAGGTATATTTCTAGTGCTATTAGTTCTTAGTTTAGTTTGTTTGCCTCCAAGTGAGAATAATATTTATAAAGATCTATGCAACGAATTTAAAAATACGCTCAAGAGATTAGAGATTTATTTTTAGTATAATTTGAAGTAGTGATAATCTGTATGAATGTATAATCGAGTATTATATTTTAATATTAGAATAGTGATCGTGTAGGTAGCGGCTACTAGCTACGTAAAGGTTTGAAACATAACTGTATGTATGGCGTGTGGTTTCTGTATGTAAGCACATTAGCTTTAGTACTCAACAAAGACTTAGTATGTATGAAGTATACATGATCAGGCTCTGAGACAAGTGCTTGACATATAGAAAGGCCAGTTGAACACTCCTCGAACTTAAGTAACTAGTATTCGATCCACACACGTATATACGCACCACGCACTGTTCAGGCGAGTCTTTGATTCTCAACTTCTTGGTCTGAGTGATGGCAAATCTTATTGAAATTAGGTTCACCTGTAGCTTATGTTCGCTGTCGCGTACGTGCACTTACGACATCACAATAAACTTTCATTTTTACGTACTTTGATTTATCTAGAACTAAAAGATCTAAGTAACCGATCCGTTGTCTTGAACTGCAAACTGTACTTTCGATCCAAACCGCTGTTAGAGCACTTCCGATGGCGGCTCTCTGCTGCTGTAAGTATAGTGATCACGAGGAAATTAACATTCTTATCAGCAAATCTTAAAACACCGAGAAAAATGATTACCTATGTGTTCGCTTTGTACAGTAGTGGCTAAGATATGGCGTGTCCAAGGACAAAATTACTAGTCTCTCTGTAAAAGTTAATTCTGCATCTAAATGAGAGGCTAAAAGGTTGCTGTGCCATATACAAAGAACAATTCAAATGACAGCATTCCCAAAATTGAAAGTTAAATAATTATCAGCTTTTAGCCCAGGGTTAAAACACTTTACACACTTGATTAGGTATTACAAAAATTTCCTTAAACTTTCAAACATAATAGTAATCACTTTACATTCAAGAACTAAAACTCATGGGAAAACCTTTACAATTAAGATTACTAGATAATTTGGAACAATTTTTTTATTAAAAAAAATACGGAGTGCTTGTCAGAAGAATAGTAACAAATGTGTTTTTTTTTTAAACTTGAGGAACACTCGAAAAACAAATAAAATCCGTAAAATATTTGCATCAAATTTGTTAAAATAATTTTGTAATTATTTTTTGATTATAAAAATACAGATTGATTGTTAAAAGTGTTGACAAAGAGCAATAACTCAATTGTACAGCTGAAAAAAATAGGATCAATTTTGAGACAAAAAAATCAAACAAATCATAAAAAAAAAACTGTAATTTTTCAAGCCCTGATATCAACTAAATTCTTTAATTAAAAAGACAAAATCAGTTTTGGAAAATCCATCGTCAGATAAAAATATTTTTCCGGAATTATTAAAATCAAATAATTCATTCCTAAAAATAATATGGAAATATTAATTTTACTTCTAAATAAGTTTTTTATTTGAGTTAGTTTTGTCCCTATTCGTTTTTTTATATCAATTGATTTGCTCATTTTGCTACTTCTCCTAGGCGAGATTTCACAAAATACTTAGTAATTTTTGTTTGGATCCCGCAGTCGATTTCCAGTTCTGGAGACAATGGAACCAAATAGTCCAATTCGCCTAAAACCTAGGCGACACGAATATAATTTTCCTAGATTTTTTACTTTTTTAACTCCGAAGAAAAACGATTCCATGTAGCCAGACCTAAATTTCTAAGGAGAATATATGAAATAATTATAATTCTACTATTTAAATTCAAGCGAATACTTAATCTCATTTGCAAATATTCTTTTCATTAGATTTTACTAACTTAGATAATTTTGTGATAAGAGATACTTAAACAGTAAATATATTATATCATCAGAAAAGCCCTGATTACTTAAGTGAATTATTTACAGTATGCATACTGAAGTATCACTTATTTACATTACTTAAACGCAGGGCTGAAAAAAATCATGATTCATTTTATTGATTTCTTTTTTAAAATTTTTGAAATTGTATTGCCATCCACCGGGGTGGTAGGTTTGTTTTAATGTTGTACTCTCAATATGTGTGGAATCAATGTAAATATTGATAAATCTCAACTATATTATATTAAGTTCATCTTTTTTGCGGTTAGAATTTTTTTGGCTGAAGATGGATGGATTTGCATCCGAAACGTCGCTAACGCACACATCAAATTTATTAAAATAAACATTCTGGACTATTACACCTACTTTTAGATTTAAATCAATATATTTTTTTAATCTACTGATTTAAATCAAGCCTGCCTAAATGTATTTGAAAAAGTCTTAAAGAAATTTAAAATTAAAATTTTGCTGAACACGACAATTTTAACAAAACAAAGAATCAGTAATTTGAGACTCTCATGAAATGTTTTGAATTGCTCACGTGAAAAATTGAAGGTTTTTCATGTACATTAACAATATTCTTATCAATTTGTTCCGAATATACTTTCAATCTATTTTTATGTACAAGTGGTCAACACCGAACAAACTTAAGTAGAAATATTATTCATATACCTATATTAGCTGATAAACAAAATACACAAACTTTAAATCAGAAAACAATTTATGAACTGTCAGTTTTGTGGAACTTTTTATGTTAATTCTATTGTACGCCAGACAGTTTCTGATTTATGAAATATTTATACTTGGTGAAACAAAACAAAAATATTGAAAAACATATTTTTGCATGACAATATATTTTAAGAATGTGTGTTGTCTTTTGTTTACTTATTTACAAAAATTTGAATGCCAGCCCAATATTATTTGTTTCTATTCATACGTACACGTATATATTTTTTTCAATCTTCTAGTTATATGTAATTAAATTTATCATGCATCATTTAATTCTGTGCAATACTACTAAACGACATAGAAACTATTTTCCGAAATACCTGCAAACGAAACCATCGTGGAATATGAATAATAATGAAATTGTAGCAAAAACTTTGTAAATAATATTAATAGTGAAATATAAATTATTTTATAATGGAAAATTATGTGATTAAAATTTCAATTTGAATGTTATTGCTTTTACCACATAATATAAATAATTGTTGTATATTGAACACTCTGTGCTTGAAAAAAGATATATTATATTCATAGTGTATGACATCACAACTGCTGAAACAGTGGCGCACCCTGAGGGTGAGAAATGTAATCGGAACTCCTTTACATGTCTGTTTCAAGGTGAAAATAATTAAAAATATGAACAATGAAAGATGTATTTTACATATTTTGAACTAACATTGATTCTGTAATATCTATTAATGATTTGTATGTCTCAATGATTTCCCTAAATTATTTTATGCAGATTGCTGTTAAGTATTTAAAAATTTGATTCGCTTCCTAATACATCTGTTCTTTTTTTTATTCTAGAAGAAACGAAGTACAAGTGATCTTTAGTCGTTTCTCTAGTTTTAAATTCATGAACTAATAAAAATCAAGGATACTTTTTGCTCAATACAAGTTTCAGTATTTTTTATTCAATGAAAAAAAACATGTGCGTAGGATGTATTATAATTGCGTTCTGTAATATCTAGACTGCATGTCGACACATCTACGTAACAATCTTTAATTACGTCTTAATAGGAGCGGGTAATAATTGTCATGAACAATCTCACATTTTTTTATTCTTACTGTATATATTTTCCTAACGCGAAAAAACATTGTATTTATCCAACAATCTTACGTAGGTAATCACTTCGTGGAAAATGTTTCTTATAGTTTTAAGAAATATTAGTTGGAGTTATTAAAACAATCAGACATCATCAATAAGTTGAAGTTGACTATTTTCAGTGTGGGTAGTATATGATATGACAATTTTAACAATGATAAAATTAATTCTCGGAGTTCGCAGGGCGGGAGCAAATTAAAAAAAAAATCAGGAACTTATTTTTATCTAATACTGGCTAGTGCCCGCGACTTCGTCGAATAAATAATTGTGAAGAATGCTAACAATAATTTCTGAAAATTGGATTTTGTAGCAGAACTGCTCATCATCAGATCGCTCGCGCAAATGATACATATGATGTACACGTAGTCAGAGGAGGGGCTAAAGCCCCTTTTCCCGAAATTTTGATGAATTTAGCTTGAATTAAAAGTCAAACATTTTATCTATACGTATTCATATTTATTATAATCAATTGATTAATTTGCAAAAAATGAATATTATAGTACACTGACACAGTTGTATTGATTTCACATTATTTGAATAACGCGCTAAAAAGATATCAACCTAATAAAAAAATTATAATAAATCGTCTCTCTCGCATTTCCTAAAATTTTGAAGTTTACTTCGCGCTCCACCCTGAAAAAATTCTGGTTCTTAATAAATTCAGCCTGTATATAAATCGAAATTAATTGTACAGGAGAAAAAATAGAGCTCTCTAAAATTTGACTATTCTATTTTATATCTTTTTTTTTTACTAGAAAAGTCAAGATAATTTTACTATAACCTTGTTTGACAGGTTCACTGGTTAAGCTTTAAAATTTTATCCGTTTTTTTTTGTGTATAATTTTAATGTATATAACGTGTTTTTATATCTTGTCTTTTTTTTTCTATTTTGCATAAGAAATACAGTGGTAAAATTTTTATTTGACTGTATTTTTCCCCCTATTAATTTTAACAGGAGTGTGAAAACTGATTGCATCTACTGTGGCTAGAAGATATTGTATTGTATGTTTTGAAAATGAAAAATCGCAAAAAAACACACCGAACAAATAAAAAGGAATGGAGCTGGTTTTTTTTCTTCCATGATATTTTTGGCAAAATCAATAATTTTTATTGAAACTTTGAATTAATTCAAGAAGATAGAATATGCACAATATAACGTACAGAGCTTATCACATTTTGGCGCTGCTGTTTCATGCTTTCTTAAAATTACCCCCACGTCACAAAATAAAAATCATTGATCTGCATTCGTGAAATATATTTTTAGATAGAAATATCTATTATTCTAATTGCAAAAAAAAATTCCTGTCAAGTTTGACAGCTGTTGAAACAATGTAAATTCATTATTGGCACGTATTGTTCAAAACCGATAAGAAATAATCGAATAATCTCAAATAATTTAGATAATATTCCCAACTATATTTTTTAATTACACTTTTTGAATTGTATTTTTTCTTAGTGTTACAAAAATAAACACCCGGTATATCGTTTTCATGATACCTAAAAATTTTTAACTAAAGGTTTCACATCAAAAGTTGAGGGAAAAACTCAATGAAATATACAAGTGTCGAATTAAAAAAAACCTCATGCAGGGAATACAAATTTTGTTAAATAATATTTAATAATTATTATATCTACCACAGTTCTATGCCTTATAAATAATTATATTGTATTTTTGATGATAATTTCGTTCATTGAAAAAAATGCAGTGAAATCTCTTACACATAGGTTGGCTACAGTTGCGACGTTCGCTTTGATTTTGCTTTCTATAGAGTGATTTAGATATATCATGTAAACGTAGCATCACGTGACGTGATGATTTAAAAAAAAAAACAATTTGAAATTTGTTTGAAATGATACCGTTTTCAAACATGTACATTAAAGAAGTTTTATATACGATGCTGTAGGTAATTAAATTTTATAGACTTTAAGTGTTAACTTCCCCTTGTAGTACAAGCTTAACTTATCCAACAAAACTTGGAAACTATATTTTTTTTATTTTTGAAGAACAATTCAATTATTTTATCGTATGCGGAGAAGCTGAATGTCAGATATTTTCACTAGTGCTTGAGATCAATTAATAATGAACCATTTTCTGGACTTAAAAAATACATCTAATAAAAATTAATTTTAGAGTTTCGTAACATACAAAGTAAATTTTTTAAAATTGTTTAACAAAATAACAAAATCATCATTCTGAATAAGGCGACAACTGTAGACACGTGTTTCGTCCCTATTGGGGCTTTTCAGTACAGTCTAGCAGGCCTCAGATAGTCGAACTTGTGAACTAAAAATGTTGTGCCAACTTTTTTCAGTAGTAAAACCCTGAAAACATTTTAATTAATTAAATATGTATATTAAAATAATCTGGAAGAAAAATCTTTTCGGAAACTTATTCAAATTAACGTCAATTTTCGCCGGAAGTTTAAATTTCTTTTTAATAAGTAGGAGTCAACACAAAAGGTATCATTTAACAAAACTTGTTTGTTTAGCTTTGAAAAAACTAGCGATTAATTTACTTTTTACTGCGAATTCAGCAACTGAGACGAATTAACTTAGTATGTGAATATTTTTTTAATGCTGCAGAAAATGACTGCGTCCTATGTATTCAAATCATTGCACTATAATTATTAAACAGCAAACCGGAAATACGTGTTATTTGCTGAATAAGCCCGTTTTGTGTACGTCGTAACTTTAAATCATATCCTGTAGATTTTCCGGAGAAATAACTATTTTCGTTTAACAACTAACAGACGTAACCAACGAGCGCTTTTGTTTGGATTTTCTCATAGTTATGCTATCTTTTAGTTAAAAATCAACTACAATAGTCCTTCTTTCATAAAAAAGACACATTGTTATTAGGAATTAGTTCAATTTAAATGTGCACACAATTGCGGTGAGTAAAAATTGTTCCGTTTTGCTCAACTATCACGTGAGAACTGAAAAACTCTGTACACTTGATAATTTAATTATTACATGCTTACCAAAGTTCCTTGTTATTTCAAATTTTTACTTAATACGAATGAATGTTTTTCTATGACAAATTAGAAATCGTTGAAAATGTTGAATTCTTATGTAATAACACTTCAGGCTCTAAGAAAACTATAGAAACATGTCGGTTTCTTACAAGATTTATTTACCATAATGTTTAATCAATATACATTTAAATTAATTCAAGTAATAGACATAATAATAAACAATACTTCAGGAAAACACATAAAAGTTTTATCGTCTACAAATTAATTAAAACATAAATTTATTTATTTTTGAATTATATAACCTTTTTACCCGTTGTCTGTCTGCCTGGAAGTCCCAATCCGCTTTTTTCCGGAAGCTCTGAAGATATTAACATGAAATGATGAAAAATTACAGTAAAAATAGAGCCGTTTCTGGAAATGGTATCTAATATATAGAGCACTTGCAATTGACCGATTTTATGGTCCGTACTGATGGAAAAAAAACTAAATAATTTGTACGAATACTACCCAATAAGAAAAAAAACTAATATATTTGATGACAACGTAGTGAAATGTTCATTAAGTAGTTTGTATTTATGATGCAAATATTATGTCTGTAAAATAACTTTCCTGTGTAGGCAAAATATTCTATTTATCCACATTTTACTGCTTGACCAAACAAAAACAGAAAAAACAACGATCGCTATTTTATAATAATACTAATTATGTATATGTAATGAGATTTGCTACGTTGTTTGAGTTTATTCATAAATAATTGATTTAGTATTTAAAATAGCGATATAACTTCAGATACTGAGAGCAAAATAAATATTAATATCATTATAAATATTATTGTGCTTTGGTTATAAATAATAGAAAGCTGATAGGAACAAAGTTTCTTTGTTGCTTCGAGCAAGACAATTGCAAATATATTGAATATATTATAAAATACCGAGTGTTTCATCGGAATGGGGTAGTGCAATTTATATATATATTTTTTAAATATTGATCAACCTTCGACATTACCTATTTTTTTTGTAGTTCAGGAACAATTTGGTGCCTTATTTTAGTTGGAACACTTTTTATGTTGAATTAAACAAGTCGTGATCGAGTTATGTGCCCCCTATTATTAGTTATGATTTAATTTGTATATGATGCTCAACATGGGGGAATAATTTGATTAGATAGGTAAACGGCGTCATTCCGGATAGACCAAATCAAATAAAGATAAAATTCAATCAAAGTTGTCGGCGATTAGTGATTATAAATAGATGGAATTTCCTGCCATTTGCTACCGACATTCTATGAGGGAAAAAACCACTTACTGAAATCAAGTACCGTACTTACAGAACCTACAATATCTAATTTTTTAAAAATTATTGGGTAAATTAAGTTTGTACAGCTGAAGTTGAATTTGAGTGATTTGGAAATCACTATAAGCAAAAATGCTTTCAATCTGCTGTGTTAATCCACTGATTAGTAATTAAATTGTGTTTGTTTTTATTCTGGTGTTATATTATGGACCAGAACATCCGACACTTTTTTGTTAAAGAGTTTGCCCTTGATAAATCTAAGCTAATACTCATCAGTATATTTTAATTATAATAGTTTTTTACTTAGATTCCAGGAAATAACATCCGCTAATTATTCCAATGAATCAGGGAAATGGGCTGAGTAGTACTTCTAAATTGCTATTTACAAACCCATAATATTATCCAATCTAGGTAAACAATTTTGTGTGACCGAATAGAAATACTGTTCCGCTCCTTGGAAAAAAATACGTTAACACTTCACTGATTTTAAAAATGAAATTTATTGAAAGTTGATGCTCGTTTTGATTTCTACTGTTAGAAATTAGGAACATGCAAATATTTTTCACATTCTTTTATTGTTTTTTCTATTCTAGTAATTTTTAATTCTCAGTATAGTAAGATAAAAATTATGTAAGCATACTATTTGATATTTAAATAGTATTACTAGGATAATTACATCACTTGCGACAATGAACAACATTTTTATCTGATGTTTTTTAATAGAAATAAAACTCATGTAGGTATCTATAGGCCACTTGCTCAATTTATGCCGTTACGTCATATCAAATATCATCGCAACTGATGACATTTCTTATCCGACATTTGTAGCTAGTAATCAGTTACTCACTTTTCTAAATGATAGAGATTTGTTTTGAATCACTTTGATGTTATAGAAATCGACCGTAACAAATAGACAGACATTGAAGTCTAATCACAAAGGGTTCCTTCCCTTGTGTAGTTACCTTTTGTGGTTCAGAACCCTGAACATTCTGAATCTTACTGTAAAAAAGCTGGGAACTTTTTTTTTTGTGGAAATGTCATCTTGGGTCACTGATTTTCAATTTTAGATGTCAAAGATTAAGAATTCGGAAATCTTTGAATGAATTTATTTCCTACTTTCTAAATATTGGTAAGTTCGGTTTCAACTCTGAAGTCAAAGAAAACAGTTAAGCACTGCTTATGCATATTTATAAAACCTATTTAGAAACGGGTTTTTGAAATGTTGGAGACTTCTCTCATTGATTCAAGAATCTTACAAATCTTAGCTTATGTTAATATAATTTGAATAATTTTTATTTTATTAATCAAAAAAATATAGAATATGAAAAACATAACCTGAACCACGAACTGAATATTCAACTAATGCAGTAGTATATAGTCTCCGCAAGATAATTTACTAATGCGTTTTTTATGGTTTTTTTTTTCGAAAGCACAAATTACAGCAGCAAAACGAAGAAAAATATTTCTCTTTTTAAATCTAATTTATTACTCAAGTAGTAAACATCATCAGACTGTTCCCTTTTTTTACATGGTGATACAAAATTCCCACAATTTCAATCCAGTCTTAAAATTCGATAAAAAAAATCCCACTCTCTTAGCGCAGGTAGAAATATACAATGCAGGTTTAGTTCTAAAGAAAATCATTCAAGCGATACTTTGAAATTTACAATGATGTATAAATATTCTTTCTATGATGGAGACTCAAAAAAAAAAACTGCTATTAATTTTTATTTGTTATTATAGGCTGGTTGATTTTAAACAAATCGCAGGATTCCATGTGATGTAATTTACTTAAACAAGTTATAAATGCGATAGCGCGTGCGCAATCAGCTGTCAACCTAAAATTGCATTTAATATAATCGTGCTTGATATCTTCCAAGACCAAAGACAAATTATAAAAAAATATCATATGTATTTGTCCAAATACAGAATAAAAAATTTTTGTCCGTATAAAAAACAAATATATAATTTTAGTGTGGAACTTTAAGGTCGTAGAAAATGTCTTTTATGTTACATGTGTGAAAACTCAAGCATTTTGACATTCAGATAACAATTTTTGTTACTCAACAAGCCTCGAAATACTTGATGCTTAAGTTTACACACTTGTTGTATAAATCTAGCAGTAGAGTGCGGTTACCAGTCGTCAAAAATTGTTGATAGGAGACAACTCATAATAATGAAAGTACGTCGGATTATCAATGACTATATTTTGCTTTTATTATTATGTATTAATCATAATTATTATGCTACACGCATTGTACATAAAACATGAAGCAAAAAATTATTAACGAGTTTTTTTGAATGAATCTCTGGAATCAATTGATTTTTTCTACAGGTGAAGTGATGACCAATATTTTACTACGAATACAGTTCAATACATAATCGCTTTCACAAAATATTACTAATAAATTTCCCAGTAATCATCTCTAAAAACTATTGTGACCCTGGGGGTAACGATTTGGAGTTTCTGGAAAAATATATAAAAATATATTGCATAGATCTTTATAAGAATTGTGTGTCACAGTACTGTGAAAACACGGCTTGATAGCACCAAATAAATAAATGAGGGAAACATTAAGTACATCAGATTACGTTGAACTTTATTATATTAGATTTAATATAAATTTGGTTGAAGAGTTCGTGCGGGGAACCTGTCAATATATTTCTGAAAGTAACTACGGTAAATGCAAATTGTTATTTTATCAACTTTACTCTATTGGAAATTATTATTAATTACCGGTAAATATAATATATATTGATAATAATTCTGATACCTAATTATAAATATTCAAAGTGGTCGAAAATTCTGACTCAACAAGAGTATTTTGTCTCTTTTCACTTATTAAAATTGAAGAAATTATGAGTATTAATTATTTTATTCTTTTTAATAACTTTTAATATGTGTTCATTATCATTAAAAGTGTATTTTCTATTCATTAGCTTCTTTCTTGAGAACTTTTTACTGTAAAATTCTCTTGTGTGAACTAGGCTTCTCTTAAAAAATATATATATAACAATAGTAAGTATAACGATATAATGTTCTTCATTGTGTATGCTAAATTTGAAAATTGGCTACTTTAAGTTTATTTGAATGTTAAATGATGTTATCTTTGATACAAAGTGCCCCAAAAAACTGGGCTATTATTTTTAACTTATTCAAGAACTAAAATATCAGTTAAATGGGGAAAGTGGTACAATTTTGAAAAGCCTAACATTCATGGGTACCTGGATGGTTGTTCATAAATATCTATTTATTGATAACGTGATCTGAAATGGGTAAAAGGCGTAATTGATATTTATTTTATTTAATATTATGAAGAGCAATATTTTTTATCGATTTGATCCTGAAACTTCACGCATATTAGGAAATCGTCTCAACCAATGAGTCATACAAAGCGCGACGACGGGTCTTCAAATTTGGGATTAGTTGTTTGTATCAGAACTTATAATTTCTTGAAGTTTTTTATAGTGATTCACAAATAATCTCATTGTATTTCTGAGAAATAACTTTCTACAACATACAATAATATTTCATTACTACGATTTGTAGGGAAATACGAAGTAGAAATAAATATAGGTGTGTACAGAAATGCTGATCACAAGAATTCAACCTGAGATTTTTAAAATGTGCGGAAATTGGCTTTCCTGTACATTTTAGAGCGGAAATGCAAGAATGTAAAACTGTTTTAATATGAGTTTACTTTTAAAAATGTAAAAGCATTTTTGTAGGTCGAATTAATTAAAAATATGTTAAGCCTTTATTGGGAATCAGATGGCCATGAAAATATCAGAAATTTGATTTTATCTGTAGCAGTTCAGTCAAGAATCATTGATTGCTGTAATTGTTGTGGATATTGTGTCTACATTATGAAATTACTGAATAAAAAAATTGGTTTGTTAAATTGTATTTTAAGATGTTGAACTATCACGTATATTTAAATTACATTTTATTCATTTCCATGGCCAGCTTTGAGCAAATTTTCTAATTATCTCGATTCGCATATGCTGTTACATCAGTTTCATACTTTATTTTATTTGGATTCTTCAATTTGTATTTTATAAAACTCGTTTGGGACTCATAAAGTATATTCAAACCTGATCTATTAGATTGGTAACAGCGTTGCTTGACAACCAAATATTATTTTTATTAGTCAAAATATATTTTCAATTGATATTAATTAAATTTCTAGTCAGGTCTCAATATTACCAGCAGTTAAATGAAAAAAAAAATTATAGTTGATGCTTTCATAATAAAAAATTGAATATATAATATTTTTTGACATGTAAGAACCCAAATAAAAAAATTTGTATTAAATACACGTTTTATAAGACATTTTAGGACACTTTTTCATTAGTAAATTTGGCGGCGAATCTCATTTTCTTTTTAAAGTCTATCTTAATAGTTAATAGTTTTAAAGTGAATATAGTTATATAGTGCATGAACTGATGAGTGAATTTTATTTCTAGATGGCTGTACAATTGTGGAAATGACTTGAAAAGTTGCATTGAGCAACTGCTTGCACCATGACTGCTTGGTCAATAATTATTGCTATTTTCCCGTCACTTTTCCTAATATTTCAAGTAAAAGCTTGGCTACCAGATACGAAGTCAAAATTAAAGTTAAATGACGAACATGGTATTAGATTTCCGGGAAACCTTAGTAACTTAGACCACTTTACATTCTTGTATCAAGATGAAAATTACGTTACCATTGGTGCCAGGTATATTATTATAATCTTGTACTTATTACAATACTTATGCTAATAATTTTATTCTTGTTTTAGAAATACTGTATATAATCTTAGCTTATATGACTTAACGGAGAATAAGAATCAGGTATTCAAGCATACTATACTTTAATGAAGCAATACATCTGTTCACTTTTTTAATAATAATTTTAATTTAGTAATTTCCAGAAATTTTAATTTAATAGATACTGTGTAGTTCATTTTTTATAGATAATTTTTTGTTCTATTTAATCCAAGGTAATGAAAACGATTTGTGTATTGTATAAAAAATACACTACAATTAACAAGTTTTTGTTAAAGAGAATATCATTGAGAATATTGTTATACATACTGGGTGTTAATTAAAAAATTAGTTGGTATACAGGATGCATTAATATTCATCATAAAAAAACTTTTCAAGTGAAAATAAAATCTGCATACTATTCCTGACAAATTTCCATTTGAAATATTTGGATTTTCAAGCTTAATATTTGTGGAACGTATGATTTTTTTATTTATCTTGTTTTTTGTAATTTACAGATTTTTTTTAAATTAATGATTTAATGTATCAAAATGTATGTAACAAGACAAGGACTCAATACAGTCCCAAAAAAGGACGAAATACGTGCGTACAGTTGCCACCCTGACTCCTGAATTTTTATTTTTATGAAAATATCAGGTTTTGGATTTAACAATTTATCAAATTCGTTTCACGAATATTTTTCAGTGTCCTGCGTTTCCAAAAACTGAATGTAGTATAATTTTTTCAAATATTTTACGAATTTAGAAGCTTTTTTATAATTTTCGGCCTGTTTTTTAGTTAACACCCTGTATAACAGATTCATGTTTCATAGCTTACAGCCTAATAGCGCGCTGAACACCGACTATGCGACAGGTGCATACAAATGAACTAAAATGCGAATTGTATGCAAGGGATGTCACATAAACTCACTTGTATGACAACATATGAATTTAAAAACTGGATGCTTGCGCCTAGCATACATTTAAAAGTGTTTACGAGATATGTTTGCTTTATTTTTTAAATTCTTACAATAGTATTTAGCCTAAGGTTGCTAACTGTTTTGAAAGAAAAAACATTACGTAACTTGATTCGCGTGTAACAATCAAAATTTGTAAACAAAAACTGCAATTAAATAATTCGTAGAACTTGAACGTCAAACTCAAATGAATTAAATAATTTCGTAAGTTATTTTGGCCCACTTTAAATTGTTGCAAGTTTTTCATTTCACTTTGGCATTTTCTTAATTAAAATACAGTGACAATCTCCATAATTTTTTTTTCTTTATATATTTAACAGATCTAAAAAAAATTACAAAAATTTGTTAATAAATCTTGCTACAGCATCAAAAAAAAAAAGATATCATATTTTCGTTTCAGTTTAGTGTAGTGTTTTTATTTCAGTCTTTTTAACATTGTCAAATAACTGAATGAATCTACACAGTAGTTTGATGATATTTCTGAACAAAAATAGAAGCACTAAATTCAAACTGTCTGGCAAGAAAGTGTGTTACTGTCGGCTGCTAGTCTGAACGTCTTGAATTTTTTGTCTGCAAGGTGTGAAAATTCTTTAATGAGACGCACCGCATTTATACTTATTTTTCGTAGTAAGATTGAAAATCCTTGAAATATTATCAATAAATGCACATATTCTAATATAATAAAAATTAAAAAATCCTTAATCGTGAACTCATTAAGCAATTTTTTATAAATCACCCTCGATCTTTGCGAAAAACTATTTTTTATTTTTTTTCCCTCGCGTATGTATATCCCTGAATTGTTAAAAATCAAAATCGTAAATAGGGCGGCAACTGTAGACACGTGCTTCGTCCTCATAAGGACTCTTCAGTACAGTATAGCAAGCCTTAGATAGATATGTATATAGTTTTGTAGAAGTGCATTAAATTATGTTTTTTAATTTTTCTCTAAATCTGTTTTTTGTTTCTTGTGGTAATTTTGATTTGAATCATTGAATACGCATAATTTGTTTAATATTGATTTTGAAATCATTGGTTTTGATATTTATCCAGTTATAATTTAACAAAGTAAAAAAGTAGATTGAATCCATAAATATCTTATAATTTACACAAATTAATTTACAGTTTTATATTTTCACAAATTCAAACGGTTAATAATTATAGTATTAACAGAGAAAAACTTAATTTGAATAAAATAGCGACGAACTCAGCTTGTGATTATTAAATGTTGCAAATAATTTATCTGTTTCAAGTTTGTGATTGATTCAAATCACATTAATCAATAATATTGTCAAATTTATCGATTACAGTTTGTTTAATAATTCTAATCACGATGAATAAAATATTAACCATCCCTTGAATTCAATTTTGAAAAATTAAATCAGTCATCAAAGGTTTCAAATGATATTATATCTATTTGGGCAATTACCAACCGCACCAAACCAGGAATGAATTTCTTATCATCTTTATCTTTAGCTATTACTATTATAAAATATTCTCATGATGAATTGATTCGATTATTGATAAGTTAGATTAAGCCAGATTTTTTTTCATGACATCATTCATTTAATTATTCTAATAAGTATTTTATGAGTTCCAATAACACAATCGTATTCCACAGAAGTAGCAATCTGATGCTAGAGAAAAGAATTGAATCATATCAGCATTTTGAATGTTGAATGTGAACACTTGTATTGCTTCACCTTGGGTTTTAATAAATGGCATAAATTTCACACGAATTAAAATTGAATTTTAGAGGATAGAATGGCCTTCCTCTGGAGCTCACCGAGAACTCTGCATGGTAAAAGGAAAAACCGAAGACGACTGCCAGAACTACATTCGTATTTTAGTTAAATTATCTCCAGAATTATTGTTACTATGTGGGACGAATTCATATAAACCTCTTTGTCGCCACTACTCTTTATTGGTATGATTTTTTTTATTGTTTTAAATTGATTTATGTGAGTGTATGAATTGATGAAATTGTTTGTGCCTCGCTGACATGATGACATAGTAGTAAAATATTTTTAGGTTTTGGAACAATTTTATTGTTTTTCGATGAATTTATGGAGAAATTTGTTTCGGCAATACCTTGGAAACCACGTGTGCTACTTTCTGCTACCTTAATTTACAGGCGTTATTAACTCAAAATGATTTGACATTTCGAAATGATGAAAGCGAAACAGAATAGTTAACATTTTTGAATTACACAAATTTTGTTTTTTATTAACACTAATGGGAATTTTATTTTTCAAGTGATGCAATAATTCTTCACAATATTTTTCCTTGTCTCATATTTTAATAATTATATAAACTTGACAACTTGACAAAAAAAGAAAATATGCAATTAATATTTGTGATGTAAAATTAAAACAATGTAAATACAGTAGAAGAAAATATTTCATAATCTAATGTTAAATAGAAATACAAAAATGTGACTGTAAGTTGTTTCAACAATGTTAATTCAATATTTTAGGATAAGATAACGTAAATGAAATGCAAGTATTCATACTAATGTTTGAATTTTAAATTTACATCTTTTAATCGTGATATTCTTTCTAAATATAGTCCGTCATTGTGTATGCAAGGTTTTTAATGTTTTCTTTATTCTCTAAATTTATTTCTGTGGTGCACGTGGACGTCTGATTTGTCATTTGATAACTTTTATTTTTTATTTTACTACTGCGTTATCGTATTTTAGTATGAATGAGTAGTCTGTATTTCAATGAGACGTCTATTTCTGTTCATATTTTCCAAAACTTTGAATGTTTTGAAATCTGAACGATTTTCGTTCCTAAAATAATATTTCTCCAAACAGGGTGCCTCATACAAAAAAGAGAAAGAATTCGAAGCTTTAGGAATATGTCCTTATGATCCAGAGCATAACAGCACTGCTATTTACAGCCGTAAGTACAATTTTTTTTAATGTCTACTAATATATCAAGCTATAGAAAGTCGTGCAGACCTCCAGGAATTCTTTACGTAAACTTAATTACGGTTGGTGAAACTGACTATGAGAAAAAAATTGGTGGGTATCTAATGACAGTTTTACTTACCAACTTTCAAAAGATAATTGATTTAAAAAATTTCATTCTTCTAAGTAGACATTAACAAGACATCATTTTTTATTTGAAGAATTTAAGATTGAAAAATTCAGTAAATTATTTAAAAAATGCTTCTTAGAACCCATTTTTTATTTGACAGCGCGAAAAACCTCTTTCAAAATAAACACAGTGACTGTTTATAATAACTCTGATATAATAATATTTTAAGCTGTGCATTATCAATCAATACATCGATGAATCAGTTATTTTTACAATTGTAGTATAAATAGTAACTTCTTGGAGGTTGCATCATGGTTAAATACCATCAGTATTGTCTTTGTGATAAATTACAGTGATTCACAAGAAAATTATTTATCAAGAAGAGATGAATAATGTACATATTAAGATTAATTATCATAGTTTTTATTTTCGTTATTGATACATTTAACCTTGTGCAAAGATTCATACGTCAATGAGACAAACAAGATATTTATTTTAGTAATTAATAAATAATTATTTCCTCATTTGCGAATGGGTTTCAAATAACAAATTTTTCTTGCAATAATTATAATTCTAAATGATGTAAATGTATTAGGCGGGAAAAGAGTTCTAGCATCCAATAATTTTTTATTAATAAAAACAAAAACCATCACAAAAATTATTTTGCAAATATGATGCAGAATACTAAATTACATTTTAGTGTTTGTTTCCGCAAATATAGAAGAAATATATTGACTAATGTCTTTCATCAAGTCTTTTGTGTGCTGAATAAAATAAAAAATACAGTCAGTGATTTTTTTTTGTCACCTCATATTAAATAATTTAGAAAAACGTATTTGCTGAGCACCAATGAGTGATAAATGATTGATGTAACTGTAATTTTCTATTAAGCAAAAACTTATATGCAAAATAATTTTTTGTGAGATCTTTGATAAGCTTATTTCTCATTTGTCAACACTTTTGACGATCTCTCTTTATAATACACTACCTAAACCGGAAAAAAGTTCTAATATTTAATGATTTTTTCATTAACAAAAAATGTTAGAAAAAATGTACCGTTAAAGTGTGTCTAGTTTCATTCATTAATTTTTATTAAACTGTCACAGTTAGTCATTCTGTACATAAAAATATTAAAAATGACTGATGGTCATTGTTTTCAATATCCTATATATAGTAATCCGGAAATTCTCGACATATAACTCAAACATAAGTTCCAGTATAATCTAGAAGCTGTATATTACTACTTGACCACTGACGCGTTTCATTATTTGTAATTTATTGCATTTCTTTTCTGAATTAATCTTTTATATTGTCTTGCGGGTATAACATTCTTAGAATATTTTGATAAGAAACAAACTGTTCTATCGTGAATTGGAGCACCAAATTGGAATAAGTAAATTGTTTTGTGAAATTATAAATGTACAGGTGCCGTGACGTCATGTTACACCTCATTTTAATTAATGTCGTTGCTTATACTATTGTTTTTTTCCTTTCAATTTCTTATAACTTACAAAGGATAAATTTTCCATCGTCAGAAAGGCATGCGGTATAAAATCGGAGAGCCCAAATTGTCACCATTTTTCGGTCCAGAATAAGTATTCATAAATTTATCCAAAGAGAAATCTTATTCAATAAATCTATTAATAGGAGTGATTTTATTTCACACTAAGAGAATGATTATAAGTAATACAGATATTAGTATTCAAATTGTTTGTTCATTAAAATAAAATGCTGTCATTTTTAAAAATTGGGTAAAAGGTGTGGTATAATAATGAATACCGAAAAAAACCTGTTTCTATACTTTTACATTATATATCAATATCTGAATTGTATGTAAATTACGTAATCTTACTTTCAGCCTTTGAGATCTGTAAATAATCAACAAACAAGTTCGGTAATAATTTTTTTCTTGTAGATGGACAACTTTTTACTGCAACAGTCGCCGATTTTTCGGGAGGGGACCCATTAATTTATAGGGAGCCACAGAGAACCGAAAGATACGACCTAAAGCAGCTAAACGGTATATAATTGCATAACTAACTGTAAACGATTTTTTATTGACCCATCATTGTTACAGCTCCTGACTTCGTCAGTTCTTTTGCTTACGGAGACTTTATCTTCTTTTTGTATCGGGAAACCGCCGTTGAATACATTAATTGCGGAAAAGTAAGTAAAAACTATGCTTCAATATTTTATGCTTGGCAACATTCATCGAAAGTTTTTTCAGATTACGACTTCTTGATATATTACTCTTATTATTATAATCTTAATAACTCAAATTATACAGCGAAACTTTTTGCTGCAGAACAGTAGAAACTCTTTTCTAAATTTAAACAGTTCAGTCTCTCATAGATATATTATTTTAATCTCATTTTTAACCCCTACTTTGGATTTGAAGCTTATTTTTAAATAAATAAACTTGAGTCTATTTTTAAGTGTGAGAAATTTTTTTCAGGCTGTTTATTCGAGAATAGCGCGGGTCTGCAAAGACGATAAGGGTGGGCCTCATCAGTTCGGAGATCGGTGGACGTCTTTCCTGAAAACCAGACTGAATTGCTCTGTACCTGGCGATTACCCATTCTACTTCGACGAAATACGTAAGTTTTTTTTTTTTATTTATTTGAAAATAGGAGATACTGTACAAATTTTTTTTAATAATTATTTATAATTGTGAAAAAAAATCATCCTATTGGAATCGTTTGCAAGTTACTGACAGACTTTATAACCCGGTAAGGCGGGAATGTACAAATTCTTGACACATTTTATTAATTGTAATATAAATTGCAAATATAATCAATTAATAATAAATGGCATCAATTTTTAATATCAAGTTACTTATTTTCTATAAATTGCACCGTTTTCCTTGGCATTCTATAATTGGTTTGAAATTGCAATTTTATTTCATTCACAATGTGGGAAAAATGATAAATCAATATTTACTTATTGCCAAAAAGCGTCAATATAAAATATTTTTTGTAATTCAGCTTTCGTAGAGATTGTATTGTATCGGAAAAAGCTGGTAGAGTAAATGTTGTGGTTACAATGCTCCGTTATTCAGCTCCTTAAAACGTATTCTAATGCTACAAGAAATCAAAAATTTTATATAGTTTTGTGAATAAAATAATTGAAAAAAAAATATATAATTGGTGTAGCTGTACTTGAAATTGAAACAAATCAGATCAAATAGAGTATCAGATCAATGATAAAAAAATTTCATGAATTCGTGTATCGCTCACACAACGTTTGCTGACTCCGTTTCAAGAAAGATGTTTGATCTTGTATTCATATTATTTCGTCAGCACAGAAAATTTGCAATTTGCGAATAACATTTTAAGGAGAATTATTAAATAATGTCTGTGCCAACAAATTTTGCAGTCATTTTGAAATCATATGAGTTCATTGGATCAATTAGAACCAGCGTAGGACTGGCATTTTAGATATTGTGGTATCTTTATGAGTTACATCAGAACATCGTCATATCTCAGATAAATCTGTTCTAAGCTCTAAAATTTTTGCATTCTTTTTGCATACCTTATACAATAAAATGTTTTATGTTCTAAAAATGAGATTGGTGATTGAGTCATAAATTATTTGGTGTATGGAGTTGTTTACTAACTAAAGAATGGCACTCATTGTTTATGACAATATAAAATATTTTCTTATTATTATTATCGCTGGAATATTTATGACTTACAGGTGTTGCAAAATAGTTTTATTAGTAAATAATTTCCATGATTATTATTGTTTACTTTTCATTTTTTTATTTAGTGTAATTAATTAAAATCGTAAAAAGCTAATTGCAATTTTTTTTGCTTGATAATATTACATTTTACCACTTACTAAGCAATTAAAAATAAAATATTATGATAAGTACAAAAGTTAACAACCTGACTATGAAACAAAAAACATGTAACATTTTTATTGAATCGCAGTGGCTTCATTAAAGTGAAAAACGAAGTGTTGTTTAGCGTAGGGCCTAAATTTTGGCCTTCTAATAGCTAAAATGGAAACCAAGTTTACAGCAGGTCCAAAATGTTCTAATTTAAGACCTGACAGAAAATTTTACTCTTGATAAAAGTTTTTCCTTATGGTAACACCTTCGAAAATATTTGGTTGCATCTACTTTTCGTTTCAAGTACCTCAATTTTTGAAAATTTGAAATAATATTATTTGCAGAAACTATTCTAAGCTCAAAATTTACCTGATAGTCACGCTATTTTTTAAATTCAATCACTGAAAAAAATCTAGATTGATTATTTGTTATATGATAATCAATTATAACGTAGATAATCAATCAATCAATACATAGAATTAATGTGGTATGATGCACAAAATACCAATTGCTCAGTTTGTCATTGTTTGTCATTATTCAATTATTTCCAGTAGGACAAGCCCCATGTGCTTTGAAAATTTCTGATTCATTTAATTTGAATATAAAAACACTTCTACATTTCTGTTTATAAAATATGCAATGCGTCACTGTAAAAACAGTTTCCTTATTCCGCTTTGAACTTGACAAAATCGTATCATTGGTGCCGGACATGCGTCAAACTTCCTGTATTTCAATTTCAGAATGAATTTTTTTGCGTATCATTTGTAGAAGCAACCAGGCTGCAAGGTTGCATTCAATTAGGCTAACTTTGCCACATGTGGAGTTGCACAGTACGTCATTTTAGCTAAATTTGGTAGTACAGGGTCTTTCATGAAATTTCATTGATTGATATTTAATTTTCAACAGGTGTTAATCTTCAATTACCGGCTTACTTTGAGTGACATGCGGAAATAATTAATTTTGTATTAATTATGTCTTTGTGAAATTAATTATGAATGGGCCCATCCGTCACTTTTTAGGATTCCACTGCCTCAAGCGTCAAGCAGTATTAGCATGCGCTTTTTTTTATTCAAAACGGATCAAACTGTCGACTTGATTATTTATAGAACTTGACTATCTACAACGGTATCTTAAAAGATTGAGAGATCCAAAAAATAATAATAATTGAATTCTTAGAGCACTTAGCACTATCAAATATTTCCCAGCCGGATGAGCCCATTAAAATCTTAAATTTATGAATCAGTCCTTTAAAAAAATTATATATTTAGTACTTTATGAACTTTGCCAAGAGTGACTGACTCAGTTTCAGTTCCTATGAGTGATAAATACTTAAAATATTTTTCATTCAAATCTACATTAAATGTCGTCAATAAACTAGACTAGAACAAACGTCATCCAATTTGCCAAATAACTTTCATTGCCAAATTTTTTTTGCTAAATTTCGGTCAGTTAATAATAGGAAACATAAACTTCAAATTCACCGTTATTAATTATATATGAATTACCGACTCACCAATTATATTAAAATTTATATTATTTATTCTGTATCAATATTAAATTTGTTGAAATAAATAAGTAAACAATTTCAGCGGTTTTGATGAAAATGTTTCTGTAGTTCAGAATTGTAGGTATTTTTACAAACTACTTAACGGTGTACTGAATTTTCGACCAATTGTGTTTACTCGTATTTTCTAGAAGTTTTTTTATTATATGTAATTGACCGATTATACAAAATATTTAATAAAATTTTATTTAAAGATGTTTTGCTGTTAAATTCAATGAACATGGATCTTTTGTTCGAGATATTATGTTGATTATATTTAGCAAGTTTGTCTGAATATTTTATATAAATTCAAATTGTCTTTAAACCTTGAATATATTTTGCACTCATTTTCAGAATTAAAATAAGTTTTTTTGGGAATCAGATAGCCATGAGAACAAAATCTAGTGAAACCTAAATATGACTGCCCAGTGAAGCGTTATTAATTCCACATTTTATTTTATTCTTTAGTTATTTCGGTCGACAAATAAGCTGTTAGAAACATGAGAGACTTTTTAGAAGTAATATTTATGATTAAATATTTTTTTTTTATTATTGCATTTTAATTTCAAAAAATTTGCATCTGTTTAAAATATCATATCAAATTCTCATGTGCACATCCTATAGAAGCCAAACAAATATCAAAATTAGAATTTTATCCTCGAATATTCATAAAAACTCACCTACCTAAAATATATTTCGGATTTAGGTAATAAATATTGTAATTATTCTAATCATTTGAATATAAATTACACTTTTTGTACCACCGATTTTAAAATCATAAAACCTGTTATTTGAGAATGTTAGTTTGCGGCAACCATTTATCGAATTAAATTTATTATTGATCTTTCCCACACTGGCTTATCATTTTAGTGACCAATTCTACTAAAAAAAAATTATTTATTGCAGAAGCTGCGAGCGACATTGTCGAAGGCAGTTACGGAGAAGACGGTAGTGAACAAATAATCTACGGAACCTTCACTACACCGAGTAATGCAATTGGAGGCTCGGCAATTTGTGCATTTAGCGTTAGGGACATAATCACCGCATTTGAGGGCAGTTTTAAGGAACAGGAAAGCATCAATTCCAACTGGCTGCCTGTTCCCAATTACAAGGTTGGATAATTGTAATAATTCCCACTAAGAAATTGATCTAACAACACTTTTCATTAGATTCCAGATCCGAAACCAGGAAGATGCGTTAAAGACAGCAGAACTCTTCCAGATGTTGCTGTCAACTTTATTAAAACTCATTCGCTGATGGAAACTGCAGTTTCAGCATACTTTGGACATCCTCTGCTGATCCGTGTCAGCTTTCAGTAAGTAATCATTTTTTATATCTGTGTAAGCACAAATGATAGCAGAGTATCCAGTTGATAACTAATCAGACGTTCTTTGAAAGCAACTGCGCATTTATTTTATCAAACAATAATAATGAGATATGTTCAATAAATACGGGAATTATTTTTTTTTGCAATATAGGAGTTTATCGATTAGAATAGCAGACAAAATTTGTGAAATTGTGTTTGGGCCAAAATTTTGAATACTCCAAAAGACACGCTCTGGATTTGAAGTCACGTTTCAAAATCTTTTCTTCTACTTTTAAATTAATGATTTTTCCACCAAGTACGGTCCTGTCCTGACTACGGAAATATATTTGACGACAAAAATTATTATTAACTCCATTAGACGTAAATATTATTCAATCGTAATATTGACATTATTTGATCTAAATTTGCTCTAAATTCAAAATATTTCAATTATTTGCTTATCGAGCTATTATTGAACGAACAATACATTGTTTTATGCTAAAGTTGTCAGTAAATTTATTATTATTAACCACAAATACTCCTCAAAAAGCCTCTGTGGCTCGCAATCTACAAATAATTCAAGTGCCAATGAAAAATAATAATTTTGATATGTTATTGTTCACTCACTTGCGTCAGTGTCTGGCTACGCATTCTGTTTTTAGAACTAAAGTGTTGATGCATTTATTATTCTATTTTTAATCATTCCAGGTATAGATTTACGGTTATCGCTGTAGAACCTCAAGTTAGGAGTGTAGATGACAAAACTTATGATCTGTTGTATGTAGGAACAGGTAATAAATGCCAAAAAAAAATTAAAACATCTTTATGAGAACAAAACATGTTTTTAGATGATGGCCGAATTCTTAAAATCGTTAACATCCCGTACTCTCGAGACCACAAAGCAGTGGTCATCTCCGAAACACAAATTTTCTCCAATAATACTCCTGTTAGGGGTTTAAGGGCAACTGCCGAACCTGGTCGAGTTGTTGCAGTGGCTAATAATCTTGTTAGATTAGTTAATTTAACTAACTGCAATGTTGTTTCTAACTGCGCGTAAGTTGATCAACTCAAATACAGTCCGAACTTTATAATATCTATGAAATTTTTAGTGAATGTGTAACATTACAAGATCCTCATTGCGCTTGGGATATCAAACACAGAATTTGCTCTACAGTTCATATAAACACTTACGGCAAGAAATTCATCCAAGATGTTGTTCATGCTGACATAAAGAAATGTAGGAATGAATATATACCAGGTATAGACTACTAAAAGTTGAAGTTGTGTATAAACTAATTTTTTAAATTTTATTTGCAGATAAAAAAGAAAACCCACCCATCCTTCGCAACGAGTACCATAATAAAGACAATGATCTTGATAACGAAATTACTTATGGGATAGTTGATAACGAAATATTAGCTGACGAAAAGCCAAATCTTGAATCAGGTAAAATTGATTTATACAGAATCATTAAAAATTTTGGTTGTATATAAAATGGACAACAATCCAATCCATCTTCTTGAATTAGGATGTCATTAATTCAAATCTGTGATAACTTCAAATACACTATAAGCATGCGCAGAGCGCTACGCTCTGCGCATGCTCATACAGTTTCTACATTACATTGTACTGAAAATATTTAAGACAGAATTAGGTCTTTCGGTGCCCCCTGAATCTTCTCAGCATAGATTCAGATTTCAAAGTAATCTTTTAAAATAAGACTAGAGGGATCAGATTGAGACTTATTGGCTGCAAAGTCATAACACTATCCATTATTGGAAGTATTGCACTGGAGCGAACTGTATTTACGGTCTATGTATTCAAATAGATCCATAAAAAAAAATTATGTTAGCAAGTATTTCTCCCTGAAAATTATTGTCAAATCTCTGTATAACTCTTTCTGTGAATCATTTAACAGTAATCATTTTTTATATATAGATCAATTGAAATTCAGATTGATCTTAATAAGTAAACACTATAATTTTAGGAAACTATTTTATGATTTCAGTGAGTGTGGAAGTAAAAGAAAGACTTGTGATATACACGGCAGAAACTCTTCACGTGGTTGTTATTGCCTCAAGTATTGCAGCTCTTGCTGTTGGATTCGTAGCAGGTTATTTATTTTCCAGGAGATTTCATCAACAACCGCAGTTTGTTGAGACGCCGTACATAGAACACAATCAACTTAACAGGTACTTAAATAATGCATTTTTCAATACAAAAGTTTAACCGGTAAAAGTTTACCCCTTTGTCTTGAAAAATTATTCATGATTGTCACTGCTTGTACCACATTTGCAAAGATTTGTTCGACCAAAGTTTCGGCTTCGGCTTCGACTGAAGAAACATTTGGCTTCAGCAGAAAAAGGGCCGAAGGTCCAATCGAGCGATTCACGTAATCGGAGAAAATTATGAAAATATTTGCGCGCATGAAGTAGAATAGCGAGCGGTTTATCATTGAGAGAATAATAAATTTATCAAGCTATTCACAAAAATGTTTCAAGTCTAGTTATTCTGTTAGTTGATGTAGTGTAATAAAATATAGAAAATACCAACATAGTTCAAAGGTTTGCATCCGGAGACTATCTTAAGATATTTCATTTAATGTTGTTATCTTTTACAGAGTAACGAATATTGGAACAAATTCCAATGGAAGTGGATTTCTGCCCCCCAGAGCAAATAAAGCAATTAATTTAGTAGTGAATGTGTCCCCACCTCAAGTGCCTTCAAAAAAAGACAATTTAGAATCTAGCAAAGATTTGAACATTTCCAATGAAGGCACGTTACAAAAGATCAAGAAGACGTATATATAAATGGAAATTTTGTGAATGTTGCATTTAAATCAATTTATATTTGATAAAATGAAAGTGTATTTTGTCCCCATTTTAGTTGGAACGAGATTTGTCTTCATGCTCTCTGAATTTAATTTGAAAATTAAACATGAAATATTTTTTATTAGGTAATTAGATCTGATAAATGTTGTATATATATTTTTTCTAGTTTAATTTTCAAATTGATACATAATTTAATACGAGTAGAATACTGGTGATATATTTTATGCAGTTATGTAAAATTGTTAATTGATCTTGCAGAACAATGTGGGATATAAAATATAAGCGTTAAGAAGAATGCTTGTTACAGTTTTACCAGTCGTAAAGCGTACTAGAATAATCAATACTCATTGACTACAATTTGATCTGAATGTGTAAAATAACAATATTTTATAATTACTTTTAATGTAAAATTTCAGGAAAGGATTGGATTTCTATATCGTACTCCGTCCGAAGTTTACAGAAGTATTTTATTTAGAAAGAACAACAAGAAAACACAAATTATGCGTATGTTATAGGTAACATAGATTTCAGGTCGAACTAATTTTGCTTAGGACAAACTAGTTAAAAAAATAGATTAAATAAATGTCTATTACACTTTTTACCCGCTACAAGTGTGGCAGACACTTATAGTGCACTCGTGTAGGAAAAACTAGTTTGACTTGAAACGGGTTTTGTCGGTAGCATATTCATAAATTTTACTCCGTCCTTAAATCCTGAAATATTTTCTTTTAGTCTACCCACCGTTTATTAAATGTAATATTTGTGGGATTTTACTTGTATAGTAAGCAATAAGAAAAATTACGAATAGAAATAATTAATGAAAGATATATTTCTTATGGCTGTGATATAGCGTGTGCCTATATCTTTGCTATGTTGTATGATAACTCCAATTATCATGAAATGTGTATTTTGTATAAGTATTTGTATGTGAAAGAATAAATGTGAAATTGTGCCCATTTGACAGAATCATAAAAATATTACGATTGTCTTGAATGGGCACGGTTATTCGACTATTTGTACAAAAACAGAAATGGTATTGGTAAAGTAGATATGACTCAACATTCCAAATAAAATAATAAATAACTATTACATTAAATTATTAATATTTTTTGCCTGACATAAAAATGAATACGTAAGTGAGATGCAAATTACATAGTATTTATGCTGCGTTAGTTTTCCAAAAATAGGTGTGGAAATTTATGATGAAATATTTTAGTCCTGTATCTTTTTCATTCAAAATTAAACATTCATACGTCATAGCATCACGTGCACATCTTTACCGACCGAGAAAAATCTGCTCTTGTCACGTACTGTATATCTCTTTATAAATGTCGTTAAATTATTGGTGCTATAATAAATGTGTGTTTCAATGAATATTCTTCATAAAATAATCTTGTAACATGTACTAAAATGAGCTGGTTGCGAAATAGCTCATTTCGTTCAAATGTCTCGCGACAAGGAAGATCCGTATTTAGGACGGACAACCCCTGTGATCCAACAGCTTGTTTTGATAGTTTCAAAGAACATTGGCAACAGGCATTGAAAATCATTCAAAGAAATCAGGTATGAAACATTATTACCAAAAATTAATACTCCTTTCTAATGACACTTTTTGTGTATCTTAGGTTATGTTTATTCGCCTACACAATAATATTTACTTGATCTTTTCAGCAATTACCCAGTCATGATGATGTTTTGGGGGTAGTAAATCATTTAGAGCAGATGGTTACCCTTCTGCTTTATGATGTCAGTGGGCATGATAATCTAGCTTTAACGTTACCAGTAGGTGATACTTCAGCACCTTGTTTAGAATACCTTTTAAGTGAAAATATTTTACATAAACTTTACGAATGGGGAATTCGTACTGGGAGGTAATAAATTGTTAACGAAAATTGTAAATACTTTTCTTAATTCATTTATTTTTAGATATGCAAATGCAGTTCGATTGGAACAATTGAAGTTATATGAAATGTTAGTTAGTCAGTCAAGACACCAATTACTCGTCCATGAACCGTTTTTAAAACCGCTTTTAAAGCTTCTTATGTCTTGTTTGAATGAATGTTTTCCAGATGACGTAGAAAAAAGATTAGTACTATTATTGAATCAGTTATGTGTGTTATTAATGCAAAATATTGATCTACTGGATTTATTTTTTTGTACATCATCTGAGGACAAAGGCGTATCAAAGTGAGTATATTTAATTTTATTGTTTATTGATTTCGCTGCTGATGGTAGAGTTAATTAAATCACAATAGTATTTATGCTAGATAAGATAAGCAAGCTATATTTTTTTTTTTTAGGTTTGTAATATTTTCTTTATTAATACCATTTATACATCGAGAGGGTGCTATTGGAATGCAAGCAAGAGATGCATTACTTTTGTGCATGTCTCTTTCAAAGAAAAATAAAAGTGTTGGTGTGTATATAGCGGATCATTCAAATATTTGCGTCTTATTAGCATCAGGTACGATATTTTTATATTTTACTCCCATTTTATAAAAATCGAACATTAATTAAAGAAAATCCGGTGATTTTTTGCATAGAAGCTCGCTTACATCGCAGAAAATAGAATAGAGTAGAAGTTTCTGTGCTTTACATGAGCCTAGGTAGTAACATAAATAATAATTAAATTATTCCAATAATAAGCAGCTAAAATTATAAGAGCCCATCTACACATACATTATTAAGCTAGGGTTGAATCACAATTTTTTTCATTTAAACAAAAATCTGACGTGACTTACTTGTAAATCATTGGATATATTTTTACATATAATAAACACAAAATCGCATCTTCCCACGGCTAATAATTTTGAATTTATCCAAAAAATCCGTAAATCTTAAAAGTTTTTTATTATTTGCTCTTCTGGTATATTTTTGAATTTTCTCAAATCATAGGAAACCAAAATTTTTAAAATGTTCATTTAATGACATAAATCTCGAATCCATATTGCTTATTATAGAATCAATCGTGCTAAAAAAATCTGACTTATATCGGCTTAAGGTGCGAGACCCTCGAACCGCCTCGGAGAATACGTTCCTTCATTTTCTAAAATTGAGGATACAATTTTCGACCTTAAGGTATTATCCAATCAAGTAGGCTTGAAGTGCGAGGCCCCTCAGACCGCCTCGGAGCATACGAGCCTTCATATTACATTATCCAATCATGCGTCAGAATTGTCATAAAGGCTATATTCCTTTGATTGCGTTGCGATTAGATCTTATTAATATAAGAAATTGGATTCAATTTTCAACTTGCGAACTATACGACATATTAAAATGGATACAGCATGCCAAAGGAAGTGGGGGAAGTTGTAATATTCTTAGCTCGCGTTTTTTATGTAGCCCCCCTCAGCAAATTGTGAGAAATATTTTTCTTTCCACAATTTTAAGCTAAAAAGTCTGACGTGAACATATAACAATAAGATAATCAAATACAGAATTCCATCGTTCCACGAATAATCGTTTCAATACTCTACAGCCGATCGTTTCGAATTTATGCGTAAAATTCCAAAAGACTATCAAGTAAAGTGCACTTCCGACTCAATCGATCTCAATGGAAATAAGATATGAGTATTTGGACGGTACTATCGTCTTAAATACTGAATTCTAACATTATACGTTCGATTCTTTTGTATTTCACGTACGAAGTGAAGCTTCTATACATCATTTTTATTTTATTTCATATTTAAAATAAATTAATTGTCAAACGCAAATCGCGCGGGTTTGATTTCCTGACAGGGGAGTGCAAGTGCCGGCGCCCATGTAAAATTATATTCGTTGATGCGTGAAAGTAAATGTACGCTGCAAAAATGTATTGAACACTATATAAAAATATTTATATATTTCAACCAGTAATAAAATGTAAGAATATTTGACTGGAAATGCTAGAAGAATACTTATATTCAATTTCTCATTTACTACATGTATTTTGTAATGCTTAAATCATTTATCATTACCCTATACTCAGTTTTTTATTTATTGTAATTCTGCTTAAATAATTTATAGAAGTAAATCTGAATGGTTTATCGTTAAATAATGCCTTATTGAATTATTTTAAGGTCTGAGCGGACTGTATTCAGTCTTACCACATACTTTAAATGATATTGAAGTAGAAGATTGGCATAGATTTACACCAGATGATGTAAACGATATAAAAGATCTTGCTGCGTTCATGAACTCTCTAGAATTCAGCAATGCTGTCGCTCAAGTTGCACATCCGAAAATTAAAGAGCAACTACACGAATTTCTTTATAGAGGATTTTTAATACCAGTGATGGGACCTGCATTATTACAAGTAAGTTAAAATTCTACATTTGTGCAAGATTTCCTTTAAATTTCCCAGCCTTGTACCAACGAGAGAAGCATACCATTTTTTTCCATTCTTTTCATTGGCATGCAAATTGAGAACATGGCATTTCATTTTTTTTATAAGTTCACATGACAGTTCGAATTGCATGCCTTTCAGTACTAGGTTTTAAAATCAAAGAGTAAATTATCAACTCTTAAAATGACGTGCAGTATCAAATCGGAGAACCCCACCTGTCACCAGCTTCTAGTGTATCACCCTGTATACTAAAATGAGCTGTGTTAACTTTCTTAATTTGTTTCAAATTATTGAAGTATTTGTATTACTTTTTAGAGCAGTGTGGAAGAACAAATAGCTGCAACTGCTTATTTGGACTTATTATTAAGATCTGTTACGGAACCTGGTTTATTGATGTCTGTTGTTAAATTTTTGCTGGAAGTAATTTACGATGGCAAAAGAATTTTCCATATTTTAATAAACAGAATAAAAGGCAACTCAAGAGTACGTATTCCCATAAACTTATTGACTATTTTTTTAATTTTATTCAATTTTTGTAGCTAAGTTTAGTGTCATTAGCCTTATTTGAAACACTGATTGACTTGAACTGTGAAGACATTATGTTGGAGCTGGTATTCCAACATTTGAAGCCATGCATGCATTTGATGACATCTCAGATAAAATTGTTGAACGATTTCGATCCATATTGTCAAAATGTTGAGAAATTTTTATTATTAACACCGTTATGCTGTATAAACACAGTGTCAAGACGATCTAGCATTGAGAGTAAATCGCCGCGAACTTCAGTGTCGAGTATGGAGCAACCAAAAATTGGAATTACAAATTGGAACCATTACGGCACACAAATATCAGAATCACTTTATGGCAATTATCATGCGTACTTATGTGACGCTAGAAATAAAATTGCTGCCTGTAAGATGGCGTGCTCGTTCTGGAGCAATAAATACAACGGAAGAGAATTATTTAAATCATTACCGACAGTGAAAAATAAAGAAGTATTAGAAGAATTTGAATTGCTCTTGTCCAGTGAAGAAATGTCTAAGAAAGACACTTTCTCCGAAGCGAGTGATGCCTTCAATGGTATGCATATTTTTGTAGCTTGGGGTAACTGTTGCTTATTGTGATGTCTTTTTTTTTATAGAAGAAAATACAGCTTTAAATAGTTTGCAATCTTTAGGTGAAAGTAGTGGCTACGAAAGTTTGAAATTAAAACTTGAAGATGTACAGTCGAGTGAACAAGGAAGCTCGTTAAATACTCCTGTGTGGCAAATTTCACAAGTTAGTGACGAAAACAACGAATGTAAAACAGAATATTTTGAAAATACGTCTCATGAAAATGCTTCAATTGGTGAGTAGTAATAATAAACTAATATTCAATCAACAATCAATTTACCCCGATACATCTCTTTCGTCTCATCCACATAAGTGGTTCTATTCGAACAAGATCATTAATTCTTTCTAACTCGGAAACACACCGGACGTTGACGCAATCTTTCATTCTCAATAGAAGGAATTAGGCGCTGCCATCGACTTGGATACTGGGCACTGTTATGCGGCTTGACTTTTTTCTATTTTTCGAAAACAATTGGTTCTCAATAACCAGTCATGGTGCCCTCGTCCAGTATTTAAATCAATAAACGCTGTTGTTTCTCATTCTCTTCGAATCAACTGGCTTTAACGTATAGTATACCAGTACTCTTAAATTAAAGTAAGGGATAAGAAAAATTATTGTTAATGGACATTCTTTTCTATTGTTATATTTATCTGTTCTCAAATGAACGGAAAAATTAATGTGATTCATTTTTTTGTGGAGATCTCCAAAAAGTACATCAATATTCATAATTGTATAATATACCTTAAAGTATATTTTGTTCTTAATCTTCCTTTAAATCAAATTACTGTATCTGCTCCAAATTCATATTCAATTCCTTCAACAACTTATTTAATCGCAATTAAATGCTTCTAAATTCTTTACAAATGACAATTTAATTATCTTTGTATTTGTAATACCCGCACATCCTCCATTTCTCACATAATGTCCTATTTTTATATTAGTTCTAAATGAATCCACCTTTCAATTAGTTGAAACCATCATCTAATATATCATTGGGCTGAAATAATTTGTCTTTAATCAATGCTTAATATACTCCATATCTTATACAATTCAATTTTTTTTATTGGTTCAATAATTAAAAGTATGTAAAGTACTGCCCACTGGTATACCGAACCGAACTCCCTCCAATTCTGCTCTCCTAGTATTTTTTTACGATTTTAAACTTGAAAGTTTCAACGATGAGATTGTACGGGGGTGGCATTTATCGCTGTAGTGTTATGAACATGGTCTTTTGGATACTAAATATAGATGAATATGATCAATATAATAATTATAGACGATTTCAATCATTATTAATTGATATTTCACCGGAATAAACATTAATAAGCGGTTTCTATAATAAATTTAGTTTTGTGTGGATAATTAAGTTAGAAAATGGTAGGAATTAATTAATAAGTATGAATAATTTTTTGTACTGTGAATAAGGAAGGAACAGATTCATTTACAGTAATTTTTCTCACCTCTTACTTTAATTTAGGGATACTGGTATACAGGTGTATCAAGATAATGGAACAGTGCGTTTTACTCGTTTATATAAAAAGATACACAGAAAAGTAATGGAGATATTTTGTAAGGCACAGAGGGGGACACATTTTAAAATAAATATTATTATTTTAAATCCAGTGGTACTCCAACTATGGATCAATATTATATTTTTTTGAATGAAATCATATATTTCTTATTGAGTCATTGAATAGTTTCTTCTGGATCCAATCATATGATAATATTGTACTCTTACACCGTGGAAAATTTGATCAAAATCAATTCAAAGCGAGTATTTCATTCTATTATATTTTTTTAATCATTAAAACAAGTAAAACTCTATTTTTCTTTTATCATCCTTATTGATATTACCTATAAATGCGAATGTGAGTTCGTTTGTTATGCTTTCACGCGTAAACTTAACTGCATGATCATTTTGAAATTTTGTACACATATTAAGGACATTTATTTAGTAAACATATTTAATTTTGAAGTGAAACTTTATTTGGGAGGTTTATGAAACGAAAACGTGTAAATATAGACAGATCACTTGGCCTCGGTGCTCGGTACTCGCTGCATCCTCAGTTAATTTGAATATAAGTATAAATGAATTTTATTTGGGAGGTTTATGAACGAAAAGATGTAAGGAAAAGGAGAGAAATAATATCATTCACATTATTAACATATCCATAGTCAGCGTCGACCATTTTATCCAATAAATAAAATAGTTTCAATTATGTGTTGGGTATAGGTACTTATATACAAGTAGTGTTAATATAGGATTTCACTAAAACGTTAGATCTTTGAAAGTAGGCCGCCGAGCGAACAAAGCGAGCTTGGTGAATGTTGAGACGTTATTTATTTTTTTTCCTTGGATTTCAAAATTTTTAAATGAATTTTATTTGGGAGGTTTATGAACAAAAAAGTGTAAAAATAGACAGATCACTTGGATCGGTGCTCAGTGCTCGCTGCATCCTCACTTAATATAAATTTTCAAATGAATTTTATTTCGGAGGTTTATGAACGAAAAGGTGTAAGGAAAAGGAGAAAAATAATATTATTCACATTATTTACATATCCATAGTCAGCGTCGACCATTTTATCCAATAAATAAAATAGTTTCGATCATTTGTTGGGTAGGTTCTTATATACAAGTACTTAGTGTTGATATATGATTTCACTAAAACGTTAGATCTTTAAAAGTAGGCTGCTGTGCGAACGAATTGAGCCCGGTAAATGTTGAGACGTTATTAATTTTTTTTTCATAGATTTCAAAAAGTACATTTATTATATGCAGGCGAAGCCGCGGGTAACTTCTAGTATTCAAATAAACAAAGATTTAAGCAATAAGTTCATTACATTTAATTGAATATATTCTTCTGTTTTTCACGCGCTTTTTCCGTAGGTAATGTTCCAAAATTTGTTATAAGTATATTTTTTTAAGTCTCATGATGATTACTTCACGATTTTGTGTATTTTTTAATATGAACGAGTAAAACGCACTGTTCCATTATCTTGATATACCTTGTATTAAAACATGCCAAATTATTAAAATGAAGGAATATTTTTCTTACAAAGTAATTCAAAATGCAGTGTTGCACACCGTAACTCCCTTTTACATTTTTTTTTTATACTTACTCATAATTATTTAACTAATATGCTATTCAGCTCTTTCTTATTTATTTCGATGCCCAAGCCAAAGCAAAGGACGTTTCCTGGGCTGTATATGTACGTCGTGTCGCTCGTCTAATTATTCCTAAAACAGAAATTACATTTTAAAAACCCTTTTTCGAAATTCGAAACAATTTCAAAATTTATGTATAGGTATGAAAAAAAATGTAACATCTTTGTTTTCAGAATATTATGAATTCTCATTGATGTTATTATTTCATTTCAACAGTTTTAATTTCTAATTTTTTGCAGGGTTGTTTTTGAATGTTCTGTTTGACAAATTAGAAACAATGGTTTCTAATAACCTGTATGTAAATTTACATTTGACCGGATTATTTTCACGATTAGCAATATTCTCTCATCCATTGCTTCGAACATATTTATTAAATTACAAACTAGTATTACAACCAAATGTTCGGTCACTATTTCAAGTACGTAAGAAATAACATTGAATTTTAATATGACTTTATCACTTATTTAAATTATAGGTGATAGGTGCTCTAAAACAAAAGATAGACGAATATATGAGTCAGCAGACAGATGCTGAATATGAAATTAAACAAGCGAAATGCTTTTTAATTGAAAGAGAAGCAAGACTTTTCAATGCACGGAAAAGAACTATTGAAGGAAATTCTACCCCAATAAATAATTCTGTCATCATAAATGATCCGTTTAGACGAGACGAACCTAAACGAAGAAGTTTAACTTCCTCTCTGTCTTCGATGTTTCGAAGAGTAAGCCACGCAGAACCGACAAGTTTGCTTTCTCTAAGTAAAGAAGAAGAAAGATTAGATTCTATCCACTCTACAAATAGTGGTCAATTTATATGGTACAAAGATAAATCTGAGATAAAAAGTTATGCCTTGAGTGCTGTCATTTTAGAAGAATGGTTAAAGGAATTGGCAGCAATTTCACAAGAACACACAATTGCACAACTTACAACCGCCGTAAAATAATCAACTGTGATCTATTTTATTTTAAAGATTTTAAAATTATATTTACAATTTTAGGTATTTGAAATTAATTATATGCATATGTATATACTTAATTCCTGTAATATATGACTTTTATTGCTTCATTATGCCAAATTTGACAAACTTTAAAAGTATTAATGAATATATTATTATATTACAATCTATATTGTTTTAATTACGAAATAAATACAAGAAGATTTGAAGGTAAGTTCTTTTTTTTATGCCAATGAACGATCATAAGCGTTTTTTTGAAGTTAAGAAACTTTAGGGGGATTAGGTGGTTTATGCTATGCAAAAAAAAATCTGCTTTTATCAGTTTATGAACCTAGATTCTAGGTGAACTTCTTCCAGTGGATTTTGAGGTGAACTGGGCTTCAAGTTTGATTCAACTGCAGTTTCTCATGCATTTCGACATCGGCAACGAGCGAAAAAAAATGGAGGATTACTGTACCTACTGGAAAGCTGCATTCGAGGATTCAACAAGAAGAAACGGTGTAGATGGAACTTTGAAGGATGATCGAAGGCAACATCACTTGATTCCACTAAAAAACCATGTGTTTTTAAACCAATACGTAAATACAAATGATCCTGCCAAAAAAGAATTAATATATCATCATCAGGATCAGGTTCTGCTCGATTATCGATGACACGTCCTCCTTAGGTATACCGTAAAGAAAACTGTGAGTAAATTTTAACAGTCATTCAACCGAATAGAATAAAAAATCAAAACGAACAAATTGAGTGTCAAGTATTTGAAGGCTGTACAAATTTTTGAATTAAAATGAAATCATTAATTAAAAATAAAATAATACAAGAGTCACTGGATGTACTATAGACAAGAACAACAAGGAATGTGAGAAAATGTGTTTATTGATTTAAAATTATATTTACAATTTCATATTTCAAATCTGCAATCAGTATATTTAGAACCACCTTGTATATGTATATAAATTATCGAAAAACATCCATCAAATACTATTCTACAATTAATTTCATTGTGATAAAATACTTCTGTGATGAAACAATATTTAATTTGTAATTTACCGCTGTACAGTTATTCAATGTCTTCGATTTTCATCGCTAATATTCTGTATTTTTGATATTGGTAATAAATAATAATAAATTATGTATCGCTTTACATTTATTCAATGTCATCCATTTTTATCACTAGTATTTTTTTTATTGGTTATAGATGACCAAGCCTCCATCTGTGTTAATTAAAGATCCATTTTGAATTGATAGCAACCATTCACAAACCTGATAAGATATTCTATTCTTGTGATTGGTTGAAAAAGGCAGCCCCAAATTAGCTTCAATTAATTTGAATCATTTTGATTGGCTCATTAATCAACTACACTGAAGACACACCTCCGGTAATCCGGAGTTGAACTCTTTCCAATTCTGCTACCCTAGTGATAAATTTCAGTTTTAAGACTTGTGAAATTTTGTCAGACACATGAATTCAAATATATTGAGTGGCCTTTAACGCTGTGATTCTGTAATAAATATGGAAAAATAGAACAAAATTAATTATAATTATGATTTTTATTCATGTTTTTATCAAATATAAGATTGTTTATAGTTCTTTTATTCTATTTACTGTTATACATAGTATTTATTAGTCTTAATTACTTTTAAAAATATGTATCAAGTATTTTACAAGATTATTTATAGTTATATTATTCTATTTACTGTTATACATACTTTTATTAACCTTAATTACTTATAAGAATATGTATTAAGTATTTTACACATCAACCTTATTTTTAATAATCATATTTAAGATAAAAACTTATAAATAAATGAATAATGACAATGTTTAAACAAAAAAATTGAAAATAAATTATTTTAAACAATAAATTAATGTGTTTTTGGTTATTTATGATCCTAAATTCCATCTCTGTAACAGAAAACCTTATTCAGTGCTCCAGTTCTAACAAATGAAAGCAAGGGGTAAGTTTTACCGCTTAATTATTTATATTCAATTAAAATATGAACTAATATTCCTAATAATTATTTATTTCAATCATATTCTTCTATATTTATTGCAAAAAGTCCATAACAGCGTTAAAAACCACCCCAATAATAACATAGTTGGAAATCCTCATCAGTCAGTCAACAAAGTTTCACAAGTTTAAAACCTAAAAATATCATTAGGATAGCAGAATTGGAAAGAGTAAACTCCGGATTACTGGAGGTGTGTTTTCGATGTCGTTAATTAGGGGCTACCAATCACAAGAATAGAATATCTTATCAGGTTTGTGATTGGTTGTCAATCATTCAAAATGGATCTTTAATTACCACAGACGGAGGCGTTTTATTAGATGTTAAAATGGTTGCCACTAATTAATGATTGGTCATTTATAACCAATAAAAAAAATATACTAGGAAATATTGGTGACAAAAATGGAGGACATTTAATAAATGTAAAGCGTAATATTAATGAAGTATTTTATTGGAATAAAATTAATTACAAAATAGTTTTACGTAAATTTGATGGAAATTAATACTGCAAGAATGTTTTCTGATAATTTGAACAGAATATATACAACAAAATAAACGACATACATCATTAAATTGCTAGATTATGATAAATTAATGTTGTGCTCTAAATACGTACATTTTGGACATTTATATGCAAATACAGAGTGGTTTTAAAGTTTATATATATGTACATATACAGTTGGCTTTAAACTTTAAATTTACAATACATATACAGGGCGGTTTTAAAGCTTATATATACAGAGTGATTTTAAAGTTTATACATATACAGGTATAAAAATATTCTGGAACATTTTCGAGCGTTCTTAATATATTCTGGAACATTTTAGAACATCTTGACGTGCTCTGGAATGTTTAAGAGTATTTTAAAAGTATTTTGGAACATTTTATAACGTTCTAAAACAGTTTGGAGTGTTTTTAAACGTTCGAAAGCATATAGAATAACTGTATAACATTCTGGAATGTTCAAGTATGTTTTGCGACGTCCTGGAAGTTTGCATTACATTCTAAAACATTTCATAACATTTTAAAATATTCTTTGAAATATTTTAGAATGTTTTAGATTGTTTCAGAACATTTTAGCCTGCTTTAGAATAATTCAGAACGTATCAAAATATTCTGGAACATTTTAGAGCGTTCTGATATATCCTGGAACATTTTATAACGTTCTGAAATATTTTAAAGCAAACGTTCTAAAACATTTTACAGTGTTCTAAAACATTTCAGAACATTTTCAATATGAAATCAATCTGGAACGTTCATTCCAAAATGATCCAGAACGTTTTACAATGTGCCAAAATATTTTAAGATAATTTCATGTTGCCATTTTAATTTCGGAATGTTCTTATAAGTTGTAGAATGTTGTAGACTGTTCCGGAATGTTTTAGAATGTACCAAATCGCTTCAAAGCGTTAGAAAATGTTTCAGAAAAATTTTATGTTTACTAGATCTTGCTAATTTTACTCCAGAATATTCTAGAACGTTTGAAAGTGTTTCATAGTTAATAAAACCTAACAAATTCTGCTGCAGAATATTCAAAAACAATTCAAAATTTTGTAAAATAATTTTTTTTTCAATTCGAAGAAAAAAAATTTGTATTTTCTTGATAAAACTTTTTATTACTGCTGTTTTAATAAATATTTAATTAAAAAATTAGTTCACTGAACTAATAAATAAATTATGTTAGAAATAATGAAGATTTGATTATCTACAAACATTACATAAATTAATTTCAAGTATTAAAGTTATGTTTTTAATAACAGAATAATGCAAAGCGTTGCAGTGATTCAGTGGTACCAAAAATGTTAGTTCCATGAAAATTAATTATTAATTGAATATGCAAATTTTTAAAAAATTCTTTCTGTACAAACATCCAAATAATTTATGCTAGGGTTATCAAAAAAGTAAATAGAATTTTCTTCCAGGCCTTGAATTAAGGGTAGTAGCATATCGTTTCACGAGAACTATATAAGCCCTAAAGAAATTCTTTTATATACATCTTGTTCTTGTAGGGCGTTGAAAGTTATGTAATGTGATTCGTCTTCAGGCAATGGCTTAGGGAAAAGAGACGAATCCTTCTGCGAAAATTCTTCCTTGATGCTCAGGAAAATTCCAGCAAAACCTAGGCACAGAAGTGGCTTCATCAGCTATAAAATAAAAAAAAATTAGAATTAGAGTAATAAAAAAAATAATTTTTAGTCTCAATAGAAACAATTCTGAATTTTCTCAAGTTCAGATAGAATAAGGGAATGATACTCACTTCAATTTGGAAAGATGTGAGCCGAATCTATTCTTTGAAGATGCTGCTTCTGATGCGTGAACTGCTCCAGGTGTCCAAGCTACTTTAGGTATGGAAGTTCAAAGTTCCATTTTCTGCGAATAATTCTATTGAAATCCTCTGCGATGTCTATCTTCTTCAGCCGCTTGGTTCATCCTCAGCAAATGATCTATAAACATGTTGATGATGAACTGAAACAGAAAGCTGAAAGAGAATTTTTGAATGAATCTTCTATCGATAGCACCGAAAGTTCCTCGATGCTGTAGGTCTAATGATGAGCCCCAAGGTTCTCCCGATGACTGTTCCTTGTACTGGGGGCTCTACGACGCCGATGTAATACTCAAACAAAAAAGAAACAATAAAATAAAAATTATTGTACCAAAGTTGAACTGTAAAAAATAGATTAGATAAAAACTACAAATAAACTTACGTCCTGCTAATTTTGATGTTGTTGTTGATGATGAAGATGACCTGAAAGAGACACTAAAAGCAGTGGCGGCGCTAGACTTTGTGAATTACAATACGTATTGGTCATTCCAAAAGCGTTTCCGAAATGACGTTCACGAGATATTTATTCAATTATCAAAGTGATATCTGTTTTAATTATTGATCGTTTCAAAAGCATTTCCGAAATGACGTTCCCAAGATAACTATACAATTATCAATTTCTATTTAGGGGTTATAATAGCGCAGCGAAACTATCAACTAATTTACACAATATTCATAACTTATTTACAATTGTTTCAATGAATTTCATGTGTATGTAAAAAGTACACCTAAATTTTTAATTTTTATTTCATAACATTTAGAAGAATGATAGAAAATACAAATTGAAAATACAATGCATATTAAATAATAAAATACACATTATTTATTCTTACACTAAATACAAAGTAATATGTTTAAAAGTAAAAAAATAATTAAATATTGTAAATACATGAAATTTACTTTAAAGTTCCTACCTCTTATTTACAATTTCGACTAGAAATGTTTTGCTCTTGCAATAACAAAAGTCAAATTACACTTTCAAAAAATTTTAATGTTTAGCTTAGATTTCATGAATATTATTTATTTTCATCGGACACATATAGTTTTCCACAATTCTACTGAATAAAATCCAAAGTTTCTTATTTAAAAATGTAATTCAAATGTACATGTCAATATGAATGAAGTTAAATGAACGATACAATCACAAAAACAGTTAATTTTTGTAAAGCTTTTATGCACAAATGTAGCAGATAACTACATATTAACATTAATATCAGTAACTTCCAGATATTCTAAACCGGCATCAAATGTTCTTGTAGCTATATATATTTTTTTATAACATGCATCAGGATGGGTTCCGCAAATATTTTTGGAAATTCGTACTAATGCCTTTCCCGAATATCCAGGGGGTTACGGATTATTTGCTTATTTGATAAATATCAATTATTTTTGTAATAACAGCTGCCAAATATTTCATTTTCATTTCAATTAGTAAAAGAGTACGGCAATCACCACAGCACAAAAAATTAACTAAATTGGAAGTATGACGAAAACTGTAAAATCCCTAAAAATCTTATTAAGTTGACTTGCTTAAAAAAAAACCGAACAATGACCAAAATATTCTTTTATTCAAGTACTTTAGATTTTATTCATTAGCTGTTGATATTACACCGAAATATATTCTCTTTTGTTGTCTTCAAAAAACTTCTAATTTAGCAATTCAATTTGAGATTTTACAGATTCGAATTTGGTCATTTTACATCTCAATCTCTGAGTTTTCAAATAGAATTGATCATTTGATTCTACTACAAATGTTCCAAAAATCTCATGAGATGTCAAAATTAAAACAGTTGATTTTCTTTTTTGCTCCATGACTTAATAATTTACAACCACAAAAATCAAAAGCATGCAATTTTAATTTCATTTTAATAAATTCATCTTTTGAGTATCGAAGAATCCTATGATTATTTGAATTGAAAAAAAAAGCAATACAAACAAATAATTAATTGGCTATTATTATTAAACATTTAAACGTTGGGAAAAAATCGAACGAGTTCACGGCCTTCCGTAACGATCAAATAATGATTTGTAATTCTAGAGTGTGAATTGAAAACGTAGAAATTTTAGAATTTAGAAATCTCTAAGTGATTTTCGGGACACATGCATTTGAATTTTAATTGAAATTGTTAGTAGCTTTTCAACAATGAACTATGATAATGAAAAAATTCTAAGAAACTTGAAACTGGCCTTGCTCATATTTTAGATTTTATGAAGTTGAAAAGTATTAATTAATTTTGTATGTAATAATTCATGATAATTTCTAGTTAGCTCAAAAAAAGAAGAACCAAAATCAATTATTGCGATTGTATGACGATGTACACTGTTCATCACAATGACAGTTATTAAGTAACTCGATTAAAATGACTAAATCTATATTACACAGCAGGTATCTGTTAGTTTTACTATACCTCCTGTAGCTCTGAATGATGATCATTAGTTAGGGAGCTACTTATTCGCTAAATTATTCATTATAAACATCGTTAAGTTTTTGGTTTAGTTTACAACTATAATCGATAGGTAATTACGTAGACGTTACTCTCATTCATCATTAAATTTTCGTAAATGAATTCATGGACGTAGTTTTCTGATTTCAGATGAGATATAAAAAAAAAATACATACATTTTTAATGACAATGAGAGCTTAAATACCAGATCTCACAAATTTAGGGTTTAGGTAACAGCAACAAAAAGTGTAAAAGACTACATCAATTACTCTGTTTTGTAAATACACTATGTACAGCAGCTCTCTCACGATTCAATCTCATTCTTACGTAGAAAAAAATGATTACTAATATCACGAATAACAACAATTACAAATGAAATCATGTAATAATAAATTAGTACAGCCATACTTAGTATTTTTGGTAACATATAATATGAATGGTAAAAGTACATGTACGAAGTATATATCTGGTTAGTTTCAGCAGTTTTTTCCGGGATAAGGTCCTGACTTTTTAAAACGTGACCATTAGTTATTATTTATTCAACTAGCTAATATTCATTTCCACGAGAATTAAAACTTCAAAACACTCGTGAATACTTTTATAGTAAACAAAACAAAAAACTCACGTACCAAGAAAATTTCAAGATTATTAGTTAGTTGCCCCTTCGTAGAAGTTGAATTTGTTGTACTACGGGTCACGTTTTCTTCAGAATCTTGATCCCGGCTAAACTTTAAACTTCTGTTGACTTGACCACTCCCCCTGCGTCTTCGGAACGCGAGGCATGGCGTTCACGTTTGTTGAATAGACCGCCTAGGAAGGATTGCTGGTATCCAACAGGCTTACCTTTTCCAGGATAGCCGCCTTGAATTTTTTCGTTACGAGATCCGTTGCTTGCGACTGTGGATTGGAATGATACAGACATTCCGCTGTCTAAGGAACCCACACTACCGCGACGTTGGGCTTTTTCTCCTGCAACTACACTATAAATCAATGATTTTGTCCGCACAACGTAAAATAGGCTTTAGACGGCCAAATTTCATAAATACAGAGACTTTAGGTAACCTAGGGAAAGAAGAAAATAAAGATAATATAAATGGACTCCATAATTTCTTCAAATTGAAGCATTATTTGATTAGTTTTAAAATGAATATTTTATATTGTCAACGATTTCTTTTTGAATATACTTAAGCAGTAGAAGCGTTGACACTATCATATTTTGAAGCTACAAAATGTGACCGCCTAAAGCCAATTAAAAAACATGACTCACATTGATCATGAATATCCAAAAGCGAGTTGCTGAGGGCTGAGCGCTTGAACTGTGCGTCGTGGATTACTTCATGCTCGATTTGTGTTTCTTCCGCCGCTCGGATGTTCATATTTTGACCACAAGGACATGGACAGACTTCCACATCTGCCACTCCGCTGTCGCGATTTTCTGTTCCTAAGATAAAAAAAAAATAATTAAGATTTAAAAAAATTTGACAAGAATAACAGATTCTCACCTGGTCTGTTACCTCGATTAGATTTTTGCCGTTCTAATTCAGCTTCGATTCTTAAGTTTTCCATTTCATCCATTTCGCTGACGGATTCTCGTAAATCTTCTGCAAATTTATAACGATCGTGTTCATTTCGAGCATTGAACACTATTAATAGCTTTCCGTCTACTTTCTGTGACAATCTGATTCCATACGGGTAATCTGTAAAAGTAATAAACATTTATAGAAACTGTAAACAAATACATCATTATTAATATATTGATTTCATGATTTGTAAATGTTGAAAATTGTTGAAAGCATAGCAGCTATCATGAAATTGAAATAAAACAGTAAATAATGATTTTGTGACTGTCAAATTCATGAATATTATACTTACAGGCGGATTCAAACAGTGAGACTACCATCCCACACAACGGAAAACTATTTCTGAAGGTATAGGTGACAGAAGACTTTTTCTTACTAAGTATTTTTGTAATAACCAACAGATCATTGAAAAGAAACACTTCTCTTTGATGCACGCCCGGTCTTTCCTTCTTATTCACATCTGGAATCTCATATAATCGACAGTAGCACACCAATCTACGATGTGGAAGTGCTAAATTTGGTTTCTTTCCGACGATTGTAGCTTGAACTTTCATTACTTGAGTGACATGATCTGAGCCAGGTTTGAATTCATTCGTTTTGATACGTTCGTATATACCAGCTAACATGTCGGACTCTATATCACCGCAGTCATCTATTCCTCGGAGGTTTTTAATAAAGTCTTCCATTCGCATTCGTCGCTCAGGTTTCAGATTAGGGGTGTGCAAATCGGTGTTCAGCATTATTATTGCAAATGCGAGAACGAACACCTGAAACAAAATTAAAATAAATGTACGCGAAATGTTAAAATGACGTTTCATAATTTAATCTTTTGGGAGACAAACGTAGAGTTTGAAGGTTAACTGAGACTGTTTAAAAATGCTTACAGTATCCGGAGACCTCAATCTGGCAACGATGTCCAAGTTACATTGGCAATAGCGCTGAGAGAAAATTTCCATCAGACGTTCAATTTTTTGAGCTTCGCCCGGCATCCGAAAATACGCTTGGAACTTACGAAGAGCTACGTCAATTTGCATCCCGGATAAATCTAACTCATGAGCAAAACATCTAAAATTAAAAAAAAAAATATTAACATTACATACAAAAGTTCAATATAAAGTTGACAACTTACTCTAAGACAGCCATACTGAAAGAACTCTGCAAATTTCCCAAATATTCTCCAATCATTTGTTTACTGAGCCCTTTTCGAGAGATAAGGAATCTTGCAACTCCTTGCGGTGAATTTTCCAAGAATCCTCGTCTAATTAAATAATAAATTCCTCTTTCAGGTTTCTTATTGAATAAGTTCAACCCGACTCGATACTGCCTTTTGCGAACGGTTTCTGATATCTTATAACTAGTAGGAGTTGCAATAGGTTGATCTAAGGTGTAGGCGGAGCCACTTGTATGGGAAATGCTTCCAAAACTGTTTTCAGGGGTAACTTCACTGTATTCCGAAATATGGCCCTGGCGCTTCCAGACTGGAGATGCGGAATATCTTAAAAAGAAATACGTCGGGTATTTTTATATCATAATATGTATATCAAAATATAACTAAATGAAGTTATTATTAATAAAATAGATATAATACCTTTCTGAACCATCGCAAATAAGTTTATCTGTAGATATGCTGCTGTCGCTTCCCGAACTTTGCACACTAGACAAACTGCCGTTTTCTGTTGTTTTATTTAATCCGTTAGGTCTATGTGGTCTTGGCTCCACCGATTTGGAGGATATACTAGACGTTCTCTTTGGTACTTCCGGTGGCACTTTCTTGCTTTGGTTTCCGTTTCTCGGCCTCATGTATCTATAAAAAAAACTGCCAGTTGTTATTGACTATTCAAAGTCGTTATATATATTTTTTTAATGTAATCATCACTCCAATATTATGATGCATATTCTTACCCGCTAATATTGCTGCTTGACGAATTGCTCGACACCATTTGACTGCCGTCCGCCCTGGACCACAACGGACTCGAGAGCTGTTGATTATAAAGTTCATGTTTTGAAGATTCTGCCGTCGATTGCTGGGGACTGTAACAATGAACATGCTGTTGGGAATGAGGAGACCGAGCAGCTTGGTAAGAAACGTAGCCATCCCAGCAAACGTTATTGGTACCACTTTGACTACGGGGCAGAGGGATGTTGTTCACGTTACGGCGTTCTCGAAGAGACAGAGAGCGAACTGGATGAGCTCGACTTGTTGGCACGGTGTTTATGAATTCTTGACCACTAGAAAAACAAAACTTTTTTATAACAAAACTTGAACTAAAATAAAAATATTGCGAAGAAAGTCAAAGTGGAATATTTATTTGATTACTACATTTGAAAAAAATGTCTCAATTACAAAACACATATCTCTAAATCTTAGGTGGGATTTGAATTGAATGCCTCAGCATTCGTAGTATGAGAAGGTGGTCTTAAATTAACCGCGGTATATGAAATAGTATCTGTCCGATTTGTTTTGAAGCAAAAAAAAAAGAACTAGACTTGCAATTTTAAATTGTCTAATCTGGACAAATTTGATTAAACATGCAAAAATAGAAAATGAATAATTTATTCAAATATTTCGTGACTAGACTTACCGAACCGTCTTGATAATAATTGATCACAGACGTATTGCATTTAGTATTTAGAAATTTACAAAATTAAAGTCTGCACTTTATTATTTCATAAGATACAATGTTATCAAGTTACGAAGTTTTAATAATAAATCAGCGAAAATCCCTAAACACCAATCTGTCCACTGGGATAAATTTATTTAAAGGATAATAACACGACAACAGTTGCTCGTAAACATATTATTAGCCAGATAAAACAGCATGACAGTAGGAAAATCGATAGTACGTTAATGTTCAGAAGTTCAATGTCAAAAACGATTCGGAATTCTATTAATTATAGTGCAATTTTATACATTACAAACAAATATCAGATATTTATATATTTGCAGCTTCACTTACTTGGTATCATAGCTTTTATTGTAGCTGGTGTCAACACATGGTTCATCTCCTGTGTTGCTAGCCAAGCTCTGCAAATTTTCAGCGTCAGTCGAATTAGGAATCTTTCGACTTATTCTTTTTTCAGCTTTGGCCATAGCTGTAATGGCGGCGAATTTTTTCAGAAGGGTATAACGTCGAAAAGCTCTCTGGATTGTGAGAGCTGCATTGCGTGCTTTAACACCGCCGTATTTTCGTTCCAATACTTCAATTTGTTTATCCAAAAGATCTTGCGACAATTCATACCTGCAAAAAACAAAAATCAGTCAAAAAGACATTTTCTGGGACTAACTGTAATAAATAAATACAATTTTGGATTTATTGCAATATAATTTTTTTTTTCGATTACAAGCATCGAAACTGGTACTTTTGTAGCTATGTAAGAGTCAAATTACAAGTCAATATAAAAATTATAAATTTTACAGTACAGGTAATCAGTTTAACATGTTACTCATTTGGAGATGCATAAAATCGTAAGTTAAAAGGGGAATTTGGATGCTAAATAGATTAATTTTTGAATTTGATTGCAAAAATATACATTTTAGCTATTTTTTCGATGGCTATAATTCAAGGTGGAGCTTATTTAATTTATCTCGAGTCATTCATAATTTTTAGGAGAAATAAAAATTATTTTGTAGCCATATTCACAACATTTGATATTTTTTGTTTTTCTTTTAATAATTAAGTTTTTGGTGGCACTCTTTGGAATCATCTGGAGTCATTTAAAGATGAATGATCTTCCAGCTGGTTACAGTAACATTTTTTTTTGTATTATAACAAATATTCTCGAATGTTTTTTAGATTTAACGGGAAATATAGATGATTTATCAGTTAATTTACATTCTATTTCATTATACAGCAATAATATTGTGAAACGAATCTGTAGGAGGTAGAAATATTGGTCGAACAAGTTGTGATTTTTACTTCAAGGTCGAAAACTTGCATTTGGTATTCTAAGAAACGTGGTATAGAATAAACTATCGATGTTGAGATTTTAATTTCATGTTTTCGTCACGTAATATATTTGAACTACAATATACACGCTATATTTGTAATTACAATCAATATTTTTTTTGAGCAAGTAAGAAAAAATATTTATTTTTGAATAATTCAGTATTTCGAGAAATATCAAATCTAGAGTAAATTTCACGCAACAAAATAAATATCAAAATTGTGTTTAAAGTGCATTAAAATAGAAAAGAATTAAATGTCACATAGAGTTATTTCGTAATTAAAATATTATTGACCCGAAAAAAAAATATTGCATTCTAAATAGAGAACAAATGGCGCCATATGTTTTAAATCAAGTAATCTATGTAGATATTCTTTCTTTTGTCAAAATGCATATCTAGATTAGTGAAACATCTATACAAAGCATCCTGTATTCGTCTTTTGGACCAAAATGCGGGGATATACCGTTTGAGCGCGGCGGTCAGTTTTGTCCTAATCCCATAGACCATTTGAGCATTTTTCTCTCAATCCCTATATACCGTTTGAGCCAAGTTTATTACTTGAATCTTTTATTCTCAAATAAATGTACCTATCTTCTCTAAATGCCAAAAGTTGTGAGTTGATATAATAAACGAACTTGAATAGCAATTCATTTTATTTTATCATAAACAAATAACGACTGATATAAACTATATCGGTAGAAAAAAAAACATATTTACAAACATCTACACTTTCTTACAACTAACATAATTCATTTTACTGAAAATAGTCCAATTAGGGTGTTTTTTCCCATTATTCTTACGTGATTGGTTCATTTCGGCTATCTGCGTTGTACATTGAAGATTTTACATTTTACTTACTATCTTTGTTTATGGTTTAACCAATAATCTGTTAAGCTTCCACCGTGCTCAAGTGGTACATATGGATTAAGGAAGACCTTGCTGTACAGTTTAAAAATTTGACCGCCGTGCTCAAATGGTCTATGCCCCAAAAGGCGACCCAGTTAAAATTAAAATATAAAAACTACTATCAAGTTATTACTTTTAACCAATTATTAGCAAAAAAATTAAAGACAACTACTTTGAAAGTAATTGATATTATATTTTAGTTCTTTTCTGCTATATAGCTCAATAGTTTTGTTAAAAGGCAGAAGTAATATATATATAATGTAATATCAACAGTCAATTAAGAAGATTATAAAATCCATGAAGCTTTTAAATACATGAAGCTTTTTTTCCTAGTAATACAATCGAAAATAATTAATCTTACGTACATATTATTTTGATTTCTGCTTCTCTTCAAGACATCTCCGTTCCGTAGCGATCCCTTTTTGTGTAGGCTCTGTTGCTGATTATACGGCGTCGTAACAGCTGGATAAGTTGTATTTGGCGAATTTCTGGTGTAACTCTGAGTTTGAGTATATGTAGGTGTCAGGTAATTTTGACCCTGGATGTAACTTTGAGCTTGAATGTATGTCTGTTCTTCTGTATACGACGATGTGAGAGCCGTTGATATTTGTGGACGGTCCATCTTTTGGGGAAAACTGGAACAAATAAAAGCGCAATTAGTCACCAGACTCAAACTCAAAAAAATAAAATTCGGAATATATAGTTTCCAGACAAAAGTTGCTACAACCTATATAGACTTCCATCTCAACACGCCGGGTAAACGGGAAGCAAACACAAATGAATCATATAGCGCCAAGGACGTGGAGACTTCTGGAAACCATTATAATTTTCTGGAAGCTTCGAGAAACTCTAGGCGCAGATATATAAGCCCGGGACTAGGTCGAGCCAATTATTATAATTCAAATTGAAACAGTTTTTAATTGGAGATCATATAGTACGACAAGAGACAGAAAAATTTCTAATTACCAAATCTTTGGTAAACATTTTAAATTTGGTTCGTTAATTCTCAAAGTATATTTCAGAGAACAAGAAAGTGTCCATTATAATATCGCATTAATAAATTCTGCAAATGTTAGGTGAAAGTTTATGATAATCATGTGTTTTTATCGATAAGTTCCTATAACATTCGTGATTTGATTAAATAAATGTCATATAACAACTTCTAGACGTGATTAAAGAATAAATATTTAATCAATCATTGTTAGCAACATTTTGATTTAGTATTATAAATATATAACATCCGTAAATCACGTGATTGTAGTAATGAACATAATAACAGGAAGATATAACTGTTATCTTTTTAATTTTTGAGGATTGAGTGTGGAAATTCACACGCTAGCAATTTTATTCTCACAAACTGATGACGTAAAATTTATGTATGACAGGTCATTAAATCTTATTGTTGACATTAGTCAAGGCTAAAGGCCGCTGCACAAGTGCATAAATAATCTTGAGATAATATTTGCAAAATATTTCACTGAAATTGTCTGCAAAAGTTTATCGAGAATCTCAAGTGGCCGAAATTTCCAATTGTTATATTTTATTGTTGATCTAACAATAAAATCATTAAAAGCTGAGCATAATAAATTTTATTACTAGTTATTAGAAATTTCTAGTGCTCGAAAATTTTATCAGCTATTAAAACTTACTTTTGACGATTTTAAAATAAGGAACCTTAAGTAGCCGAAATTTTTGAAATAGGTAAAGGTCAAATTCCAAAGCTGTGAGAGAATTCAAATTCTCGATTTTACAAATATTCACACATTACTACATTAAATTAAAAGATGAAGTGAAGAATTAAAATGAATGATTTCTTCCAGCATCTAATATTGTTGACATTACAAATTTAAATCTTGAAATGTAATTTTAGTGAGAGAATTAGGTGTGCTAATAAAAACGTTTTTGTCACATTTGACCGATTTGGCGCTATGTAGGCTGATAGCTGAATGATGTAGTTGATGTTAATAACATTAACGTATAGGACATTGAAACCGGAAGTACGTAACAATTTCAAACAAAAGAGGAAAAGTATGTTGTGTTGTTTTTGTTTATTTAAATATTATTGCGTTTGGATGTTGTGCCATTGCATTACGAAGTATGTTACTTGAATTTTATATCCATGTCGACATCAGGACTAACATCTGTAAAGAATGACTTTTGTGTTTAATTATTTTCAAGTCGAAAGATCATGGCTAAAACTGTGAAGCTGAATTTTCTCATACAAGTTGAGTAATTTTAGTCCCATTAATTTAATACGGGAAATATGTATTTATCTTTTACATAATTAAAGAATATATATACTGGATGTGTAGAAAAACGTGGCATATATTGGCTTTCCGGAGTAAAAAGTGTTTACAATCAAATTTTATCACTGGTCCATATCTTATGTAACGCTGCTTTATCATAAATTCTGATAGTTTCTTTTGAATATTGACCCAATAAATATCAGCCTTCAAAATAGTGAGCTAAACTGCTATACCTCGCGTTTTTGTGCGCACCTGTATTTAAAAAACGGTTCTCAATTCATTTCTATTTAAAAAAAATCTGTAACCTCAGATGCGACAAAAAATGGCATTGATATAGCAAATTCTTCTTTCACCTCGCAGCTTCATATATGATTAATATTTTATTGAAATCACTATAACAAATTTTTACGCAAAAGAAAGTCCACAGATTATTGTAATTTAATCTATACGATTCTTTACGCTGTCACTTGTGGTTATTTAACTACAAGAAAAACATTATTTTAATATTAATTTTTCAATTCACAATAATTTCAAACAAAGTAATTTTACCTTCTATGCACATGAATTTTTCAAATGACATAAATTATCTCCGGAACTTTCTCCAGCTATACTTCGTTTCAAATCATTTAAGAAAACAAATATCATTCTAATATGTAAATTAAAGAAAAATAATCCATTTAGTATATTTAATTAAATTGAAGAAATGTTTTTATTACTAATCTTATTAGTATTTAGTGAATATTTTATTGGAAATTCAAGTTTCACATTCTTGAAGCAACGTAAAATATTTTCTTCGTAAAATCAAGACAAATGGCCTCCAATATACGAGAAAGTTTTCGAAATAGATAGAATGACAAAAAATTTATGCTTTGCAATCTAAAATAATATAAATTTTAGAAATTTCACTTTGTTAAATCATCTGATATTTTCGTACACCTGTTGAACAGAAAATATTATTTAATAACAATGCCGTAAAGTTTTTTGCAATGCTATTACTTTTTCAATAAAAGGAAAACAATTTGTAATAATAATTTTATATTCAAACTGCAGATGAATTGAATATATTTTGAGATTTTGAATACAATAAAAAGAATTGGTAATTTAAGCATACGGCTATATTTTTTATTTGCAGCCTTCAAAATTAATTAGTGATTGATAATTGATTTTTAACAATAAAACAATATTATGTAATTAAAATTCAATTTTCCTTAATTATTTTGTTTTGACAAAAAATAATTGTATATTTTTTTTGAAGCTCATTTTAGCAATAATTACCCATAAATTTTTCTCACAGAACTATTCTTGATCCATAATCAACTGTGATTTTTTTCGATTATGTAACTAAAACAATGACATTATTGAATAGAAGGTTACTATGCAGAAAAATTTGAACTGAATTATTAATGCAATAATAATTACTGTGAAAAAGAAACAAATTATCGCGGAATTCTCATATAAAAAAAAATTAGATTGAATTTCAATTGAATCGAATGAATTCTGAATCATATAATTTGAATAAATGAATTTTCAGTACATCAAGTAAAAGTTTGAAGCATTCGTGGTTAATCATCCTTTATTATTTACTATAAAATGGCAAATAAAGATCCTTTTGACCACGGAAAATTCGACATAAAGTAAAATATGTAAAATTGTTTAAAATATAATTAATTTTGTCGGACGATTATGTTGCTATAATAAGAACTCAGTTTCACCCATTCATTACGCTACTTCAAAAAAGATGATTCTCGAATAACCTAATAAAATTCAGATTCCTAACAAACAAATAAAGATTAGAATTTACCCGCAATTTAAAATCCAGTTCTCGATTTTATCTCAATTTCTCATGTCTCTCAACAACAAAATTTCTCTATTGTTCAGGAAAAAAATGATAGAGATATCTTTCCACCGTGTTTCAAATTCAACAATGAAGGTAAACCACAAATTGTTATTGTCATTTAATTTTGGTGATTTGCAAAAGTGCGTTACTTGGTTTCGCTCCACTTTTAATGCAAAGAGAGCACGAAGAGATAATTCTGAGGCAGTTAAAAATTACTTATTGATTTTATTATTATCCATTATGAAGGTGTGACCATTTAATAGGATCAATAGATTAGCTTGAGATTAAAAATTTATTTTACAGCTTAAAATAATCTTCAATATTTGAAGATATTTTCTGGATAATCAAGCTTCATAATTATGTTTTTACAGTTTCGCAGAGAAATGGTTGAGGCAGATGGACGGATCACACCATGAGGGTTCCGTGTTTATATCTTTAAGGTGCTTAACCCCAGAAAACGTTGGAAATATACATGTCAATAATAATCAACAATGTTTGTAATAGCTGTTTTTGTAAACTGAAAGAATGCGAAAATAAAACACAAATGCTGCGTTTTTTTGGAAGATATAAAAATTGTAGTACGTGATCATGGAAGCGTTTTGGAGCAGAGAGAAGTGGCAAGAGGGTGAATTTGCTCACCCTTGGAACAATGCAACTCTGATTTATTTGCACATTCACTCGTATGTTATTATATAAACATCTTATTTTACTGCTGAGAAATCAAATTTTTATTTTCTCGTGGTTAGAATAATAATACCTGTTTTATGTGTTGAAAGTTTCGAGTAATAAAATGATATATGAAACGCTGGTCTGGCAGGTTAGTGATTTAAGGTGACTGAAGTATGGATTCGAATTCCACCTGGGCCACGAATGCATAGGTAATAAAATAATAAGCTATAAACATAAATTGATCAACTGTGAGATTGATTCGCGCATTTGGATTCCGCAAGAAAACAATCATAGCCGTGTTTCTTCGATTTATGATTGTGATTCTTAATCATGATTCCTAAAAATTGATGAGCCAGTTGAAATCTAGGGTGTTTTTTAATGTAATAAGGGATTTATAGGTATCGTTGGTAAGTACGGAGCCCTGATTAATCAACAAAACTAGGAAGGTATCTTTCAAAAACAAATAATCATCATTAAATTCCTGCAGTCCTAAAATCAAGAATATGTTTCTTTTAATCTTTTTAACGGCAGCTGGTGGACGAAGAGGACAGGTGCGAGAAAATACGAAACATAAGTATTCCCAACTTTAAACCAATCAATGATCAGGTTTCAGCCTCGCACATGCCAGCTTTAGGCAACTGGACACCGGGCAACAAATCTTGGATCTTTCGTAACCAGAATTTTTTTTGGTCCACGTGCCTGATGATGGATAGGTACTTTTCGGATTAGTTTTGTTCCATGAAAGACTTGCTTACTAGATGAATTAATTTAAGAGAAAAATATGATGCGATTACTGAGAATTCAATTTACTACAAAAAAGGTCCTGTAGCAATATTTATAAAATATTAAACGTGAATATTTCGGTACATAAGCCTGGAAATTTTTCGATTTCGATTCTGATAAGTTCAGCAACCGTCAATGGCTGTAGTTTCATTCTCGTTTATTAGATAATATACTATCGAACTCAATAACAATTATTTATTGAATTTTCATTCAATACCACCGTTGAATACACTTGAATCACCATGAGAAGTTTATTTAGTTCCAAGAAGCTTTTAAGGTTCTTAATTAATTCAAATCAGTAACACCTGTCATTTAAATGTCCTGTAGGTACATTTAAACATTAAAAACCTTTTAAAACAATAAAATAGAAATCATTAACTAATTCTGTAGTACAGCTGCCCTCCAAATTTATGGATGCGTGGAAAAAACGTTCTTCTTTCTTTCGGAAAATAAATTTTGCTATCTCCCTAATTTCAAAAAAAAAATCATGAATAAAATATGGAATACAAAAAGTCTAGATATGTTTTTCTCCCAAATGTGAAAAAGTTTTTGATGTCAGGTATGTATAATTTATAAAGCTAGTTCAACACACTCATAACGCATGTTATGTAATAGAGAGAGCTGAGAGATGGACGTTATTATTTTCCATGCGGGCATAATGTGAAATGCTCTACTTTGAGGAAATGTAGCGCAGGAAAGATACAGTTTTTGGGGAATAATGTATTATAACGGAAAAAATTCAGTGTTGGAAACCATGAACCATAAATCGTAAATTTTTCGTGGTTTCTCAAATATTTTTTCTAGCAATTAACAAAAAATTCAACTGAAGAAATCTAAATCGGAATTTAGAACTTACCACAAAAATGTTTATAAAATGAAGAAAATTATAAAGTTTACACAGCCATTTCCAAAAAAAATTATTCAAATCATTGTTTAACGGTGCAAATTCGATTACCTATTATGAATAAATAAAACTGCAACTTTACCTCGTTGTAGTAGTTGTGACGGAAGCCCCATTTCCGACTAGAAACCCGGAAATGCAAATAATCATATTGCACAATTTCAAAATAAACACACACTAAAAAAATACTTCTCGAAATGAACCCTGTTGATCACCTCGAAAGCCCAAAACTCACTGACAGATCACAGATCTATTTTGCTTATCCTCATGCCAAGATCTGAACAGCTGTCTTCTGACAGAAAAGGAAAGAAAAACCCTGAATCTTCTACCTCAGGCTCCGGCACACTTGATCAAGCGAAAGGTAACCTTGAGAAGGAGATAAACAAATACCTAACAAGGAAGATAGAAAGAGAAATGTGTATCCGAAACTTGTATTGAAGAAAAAAATAAATTCTAAAACGGCAGCTGCGTGCCCTGCACATGTGGTGGACAAGTATGCCAGTTGGGCCCTACGACCAACAGGAATTCTCAAAATTTTTCCTCTAATGTGATTACAAACAGTATATAAATTAAATGACAGAAATATTATTTGCATAACTTAATTTTTCTGTGCAGTCAAGCTAAAAATCAAAATATACCCAAAAAATATTACATGAATATTCGCAACCAATTAATGAACATCTGAGTTCCAAAAGGATGGAAAAAACATGGGAAAATTAAATGATTTGTGCTTTGAAAATTTATTATGAGCCCCAACATTGGAATTATTCTATCAATCATGTTTTTGAAACAAAGCTTCTTAACGTAGGTTTCCGGATGAGCGCAGGCGCATCGATACACCTATACTCTCGTAGGCTGCGTGTTGACATAAAATGCGCGTTGAGGAATAGACCGCATTCGCATGCCATACAGTAAATATTTTATTTTATTATGTTAATTATTTCTAAAATATACCAAAAATTAATTTATATTCAAAAAATAAACATTTGTATTAGATACAAAAATATATTTCTATCTTTTTATCTTTTTATTCAATATTTTAAACTAATTTAATGTTTTGTTTTATTTGAAGGGAAGTGAAGGGCGAAGCGAGAGTGATTCTACCATTATACATTTAAAGAGAAAAGCGTAAGAAGCGCCTCTTCTGCCACTGTGACAACTATTTCATTACACAAATATATTATTTCATCATTTGATTTTCCCTTATATGTTCTTTCTATCAAAAATTTATTTTTTCATAAATCTAATGTATTCAATTTCAAAAAACTATCCACGACAGTAAATTACAGTTCATTTTGTTTTGAATGTACATAAATTTTTAAATATATATTTTTTTTGTCATACCTTCACCAAAATTTCAATTTAAATTTTTGGAAGCACTGGTTAAATACATATGGCATGGATAGATACCATATAATTTATCCTGGATACCAGAGGATACTATTAATGGTGCAAACTTTTGTAAGGTTGTATTGTAAAATAATTTAAACTGCATATTTTTCATTTTACTAAAGTGGTAGTCTGCTGAATAAACAAGGTTTGAAGGGTTGGACAGGGAGGTCTGAAACTGTCACAAAATGAAATATTATTTCCTAAAGAGTGTTTTATCTTTCATCTAAAATTTGTACACATTTCACCGATGTGCAAAAATATAACATTTTCAAAATTTAGTACATGTGTTGGTAACAGTAATCCAGTTTGACTTTTATTCGTTCATCCCTGTATTTTATTGCACTTTCGTGCCAAGAAAAAAGGATAAAACATGGAACGAAGACAGGACAGGGCAATAAGGATAATTATTTTTTCTTGTTCACTGTCTTGTAGTCGTTTGTTGTAATTTTAATTTGGGTTCATTTCTTTTTACTTTAGTATTTTTTGAATTTATTAATGGATTCTTTGACCCGCTTTTTTGAAGCTGCAAATAAATTTTCATACTTGACGAATTAGTTTCAAAAGTGTGGAACTGGTAAATAAAACAAGCTATAAAAAATATGTAATAAGTACATTTCAAACAAAGGGCTGGTAAAAATGTTTTCGGGCATTCTTGAGCCCTCGAAAATTACCCCTAACTGAACAATTTTTTTGCACTTAAGGTCTTTGTTTGGCCTATTAGCTATAGCTGTGCCAAATTACAGCTTTCTATATGAACCGTTTTCTAAGAAAAAATACCCAGTGTGGAGTACTAAAAACCTTTCTTTCAATATTCTGTTTAATTTCACTTTCGTGTTTACAAGAAATCTAGTAAATAAGTTCGGAAATAAATACAGTGGTTGTACAGATTGGAGGGTGTATTTTTAGCACTTCAATACCAAACAAACACCCCTTACACCCCGAGGTCAGGTTTCAACACAAAGAAAAGGGTAAATTACAGGTGAAAAATCTTTATATTTTCTCTTAAGTCTATTCATTCTTCTTTTTCAAGTATTCTTTGAAAAAAGTCTTTCACAGCAGACGATAATTAACGCGAAATTTTTTAATTCAAAAAACTATATAAGGGCAGGTATTACGGATGTATATTTTGACAATAAATGACTTAAGAGTTGGTTTCACAATGATTGGTGAAGGTCGCATAAGAACAATTAAAACTTTAAACAAAGCTATTCAGCAGAAAAGCAAAAAAAATATAATTTGCATGGCAAAAAAAATTGTTATTTCCTTATAATATGATGCACGAATTTATTCGAAAAATTGTTTATTGTCATCGCAATAATATTTAAATTTAAAAAATAATGGAGAAGATAATAAATTCATTACATTCCTTTTAAAAATATAAATTATCGACTTTTATTGTTTCCGATAATTTCAAACGTGACTTAAAAGGATAAACTGTAAATCTCGAAGTTAATGTAACTACTTTCGATATCTTTATTATAATTTCACATTGTTTATACTAATTTAGTAAAACAGTTTCTGAGAAATTAGTATAAACAATTATTGAACAACCAGTACAGAAACAAAACAACATAAATCTCGTAATAAGAAAACAATAACTTCAAGTGAAATATTGATAAATATTTTTTTAACTTAAACACAATTTGTTTTATGAACTTTTATCATCGATTTCATTATTATTCTTGACAAAAAAATTGGCTTTCATTATTAGGTAAAACCCACAGAAAAAAACTAGATGTTCAAACAGTTCCTAAATTTTTTAAATTACTCATCCTTAAATTTTGGAAAATAATTTTTTCTATTTACACGCGGAAGAGCAATTTTCATCATAATTTCGCAAGTAATAAATTCACCGGAAATGTTGACATTTTAGAAATAGAATGACATTTTGAAAGGCACAGCAATGCAACCAAGAAGACAAAATCTTAATTTATTTTAGGAGGTACATTCTTTACAACCGCAAAATTTAAAAAAACTTTACTATTAATAGTATTTTTCCAGTAAAATATGTACCGCAGAATTTTTGGAAATTATCTATAATTAAATGATTTTTTGTCGAGTTAATAAAACGATAGTAAAGTGTCAAATAACTTGAATTTTGTGTTATAAAATTGCTCTTAAAATTTACAGTATTTCTAAGAAACATAAATTAATAAATTGGCTATTTTAAGACAAGGCCAGATGTTATATACATATAAGCCTGGAAAAACAGTATTTGCATCATTTTTCAACGAATAACACGAATGGATTAGTGAATAGACCGTTAATTCATACATGGAATAAACAGAATCGAAATTAAATTTTATTGAGATTTCTTTTTGCCCAGGCTCAAAGTTAGAAATTTTAGAACTCACCTTTTTGTATACCAACTCTTGTTTTATTTTTTACAACTGAGCTGTGTCCTATTTAATATCTCAGGTCTTACTGCTATACTTTTAAACTGCCACATACACTTTTTATATTGTTCCAAGAAATTATGCCATATAAAGATGATTTAATTACATAAATATTAATATTTTACGATGCATAAATAAATTAAAATTTATTATTTATAAGAAAAATACTTAGATGGTCATAGAAAGTTGAAGTATGTGAAAAATTTCGACATTAATGATGTTATTAGTTATGTTGGTCAAATTATTTCTTCCACTGTCTTCGATTAGTAGACTTATTGAATAAAATTATGTCGAATTTTTTTTCGCACTGTATTCATTCAAAGTGCTAAATTACTTCGCGGTCATCGTAATCAAAAGAAAGCAAAATGTAATTTATGTAGAAAAATCTGAATGGTATTGCGACACTGAAAAGAATATTCCCCTTGGGTACCCCCAAATTAATTTCACATTTCATTCAAATCATGTCCATTTAATATTCACTAAAATAATTGAAGTATATTGAAGTATCCGTTGTACACAATCATACATACAATTAAATTATTTCAGTGTCTGGTCCTCCATTCGAATTTGATGAATCTCATATTAATCTACTTGCATTATTGATTCAAACTTTCTACCATATACAGTTGGTATATTTGAGGTTAAAACGATTAAAACACGGTTAGGTTATATAATTCATTGCGCAAATTGCAGATTATCGTAATTACAATTATATAATTTGCCGGTTATTACACCAAATAAAATCATTTGGATGTAGGCATACCAAAAATGTTGCAAAAGATTTGCAATATTAATATTCAGTTTTGGAAGAATTTAAAAGTCAATTTTGTTGCCAAACTCTCAGGAAATTTATCGTAAATTAATTTAAATTTAATTGGTCATTTATGTCGAAAAGACTTCGTTTCAAATATCATTTATACGAGGTCTCTTTCAAAAACATAATTTTATTTTTATTCAAGGGGCAATAATATAGTATCCCTTGAAATAAAAGTAAATAAAAGAATAACGAATTACTCATCACTCAAGACACCAATTATTCCTTTTTCCTCGTAGTAACTCACGAAAATCCCACTCCCCCGCCTATGACCCACACAACAGCATATGAATCATTACTATTGTCTCTTATTTTGGAAACAATAACTGTATTTTCATTGACGCATTATAATACACTGTAAAATGATTTACAAATTTCTATATTATAAAAATTTAAGAATACCATATGACTTCCGTTTAATATTGTCGATTTTCTATATATGTACACACAAGTAGCTAGCGCATTAGACGCATATTTAATGAGAAAAACAGTTTTAAGTCATAAATGATTCTTATTATTCATTATTTATGCTGGGTGAGTACAAAAATGAATTATAAGTGCAGTACAGTTAGTTGTGCCAATATTTTGACTCCAGAAAACAAATACATTTCTATTTATTTGATCAGTATTTTTTCAAATGATAAATTATGCTGAAATAAAATATCAATCACGTCTTTTATCCGATACGAGTATTTTACATTGGTAAATTAATTTCTAGCCCATAAGATGCGGTTACCATTCGTCAAGCTACAAGCACTCTAAGCTTTTGTGGAGATATATATTTTATTCAAATTAAAACATTTTTGGACAGTATAATTCAATTTTTCTTCCAACAATAAAATTAACATTAGGCTTCCGGTCCAATGGGAGCGATATGCTGCAAACTGCGAAATGACGAATTCGGTCGAATCATTTATGATCCTCTAGTAGCTCAACGATCGTTCATTAAATATTAGTTTTTTGAAGTCCAATTTCTCTTATACTAATTACGTATATATTAAATATTTCTTTTAACAATTATTGTACCACTTTTTTAACGATATTTATAAAACTATTACAGAGAATAACAGTAATAAGAAACAACAGAATGAACATATGGTTGATTTTAGCAGTAGAGTTTATAGAATAAACACGTTTTTAACATCTTTATTCTATAGCATCAAAAGTGAAAGGAATATCTATCATGGTATTTAGCATTTAGCGTTTTTTATCCGTTTTAAATTTCTATTCAATTTCCTGTATATTTTTGGTCTTAATTACCAAAATCGATGACAAGATTTTAAAAGTAGGTATAGTACCGTTAAAAAAACTGGGTGTGCTGAAATAAATACGACTATATAATGTTGGTTTAATGTGCTGTACTGTGTATATATAACGTCCTAACCCACATTTCTGTTACGGTTAAACTGCTGGTATTTTATACCAAATGTATTCGAGAATTGAGAATTTGCAATTGTTTTCGCAAGGTTATATTAAAAGTATTGGATAACTGGACTATCAAGTCGACAGGTTATTATAAAATAGCTCTGCATTCTCAAGCTATTTCGAATAGTTTCTATTCAAATTAATACACATTTTATTAGAAACTTAGCATTCGAAAATTTTCAGGGGTTTGTAAACTCACATTCGTATAGAATCAAGTATTCAAGTCAATTAAAATTAAAAATTTGTACCAAATTAGCCACAAAATCAATTTGAAAAGTGCGAGAGTGCCAGCTTAAAAAAAGTCGAAAAAAAATCGTCATTAGATTTTTGAATAATAAAAAAAAAAAACTGTCTATAGGCTTATATTCCCTAATTAATTGAGAAAAAAATTTTGAAGATGGTTCAACCTGTTTGGAACAAAAGTAATTTGTGCAGCGCATATTTAAAAATATTGAAAAATTATTTATTTGTACAAATTAGTCCTCAATTCGAAATCCAACTTTCCTGCATAATTCCGAAAAAAATTATTTCGAACAAAAATAATTTGCTTAAACAATGCAAATTAGTTTTCAAATCGAAATTAGCCATGGACATTCACACTTCATTTGTAGTTGCATAAGTGTCACACTGGGGTCTCAGAGACCCCAAACGAAAACATAATTTTTCTAAGAATTGGATGTTGTTTTGATTAATTTACATGATACGTGATCTATTCAGGATAATCATGGAAAGAGTAAGAGAACATTGAGTTTTTCAAGAGCACAATTTATTGAGAAAAAGGACAATGGATATTCTTGTTCAATGCATAAAATACTGAATCTTTCATGAATTTCACGTTCAAGTTCATCATTTATCAATGCAGAATGATCTTTGAATTCCGAAGGAGTCATTTCCTGCTGAAATATCAAAATGACGAATAATAGAGAGCTTTCAGCTATGCCAATAAATCTAGCGAAAAATCCCAAACGAAAACGTAGTTTCTCTAAGAAATGGATGTTGTTTTGATTAATTTTTATGATATGTAATCTATTCAGGATAATAATGAATGGCGTTTGTGAAGCATTGAGTTTTTTGAGAGCACAGTTTATTGAGAAAAAGGACAATGCATAAAAAGTACATATTTCTCGAATTTTTCTTGTTCAATGCATAAAATATAAGATCTTACATGAATTTCGCGCTCTAGTTCATCATTTATCAACGCAGAAGGGTCTTTGAATTCCGAAGTATTTTCTACTGAAATGTCAAAATGGAGAATAATAAAGAGCTCTCAGCTATACCAATAAATCTAACGTAAACAGTCACACTGGGGTCTCAGAGACCCAAACACAAACAAATTCATAAATTATGACCTACTTACTTCAGCTATCATCAAAATACATATAGCATATATTGAAGACATTACTAAACTAAATTTACGAGGTGGTCACATTGCGCACAAGATAAAAATTGAAGCATGGGGTTTCTGAGACCCCAGTGTGCACTTCCAGGGTTAAGTTTTTTCAAGTTTGCAACAAAAACATTTTTTTTTACAAAATCTTTTTGGGTACGGATTAGTTCTTTCAAGCTTAATTTTTTAATCGGCGAATGCGGGGGTGATTTTTCAAGCTGGCACCCCATTTTTCAAAATGATTTTGTGGCTAAATTGTCTTGGCACAAATTCTAATATTTAGGTACTAATATTTGTATCACCATTGCAGATTTTTATATCTGCTATTCAAAATAAAATTATTTTTTGTGCGACCAGTCAACCAACAAAATAAACTAATTTTCGTACGACCTCATTGCGATTGGAATTACAAAATGATTCGAGTTTTTGTTTAAATTAAACTGTCATTTATTTGAATTGTTAGGTTAGAATGATCCATCAATCGTAATTAATACAGGTGAAAAAAAAATTGAACGAGGCGACACGGCCAATCATTTATGATTACAAATATCTATAAATTGTGGAGTTCGCATACTAACGATACTTGTGTACTAAACTCGAGTACTAGGATTCGAATTCTAATTTACTTGATTCTAAAAATAGCGAAATGGCACATTAATACCCAGAGGGTTGACAATTAAACACTATTATTTAGTTACAAAGTCTAATGCTTCTGTCATAGCGTTGTAATAGACTACATGAGATAAACAGTTGAATATAAAAACAGTACCAGTCAAGTGCGAGTATGATTTTTGGGGATATACCGTTTGAGCGCGGCGGTCAGTTTTGTCCTAATCCCATAGACCATTTGAGCATTTTTCTCTTAATCCCTATATACCGTCTGAGCCAAGTTTATTACTTTAATCTTTTATTCTCAAATAAATGTATCTTCTTTAAATGCCAAAAATTATGAGTTAATTTAATAAACGAACTTGGATAGCAATTCATTTTATTTTATCATAAACAAATAACGACTGATATAAACTATATAGATAGAAAAAAAAAAACTTATTTACAAATATTTACACTTTCTTACAGCTAACATAATTCATTTTGCTGAAAATAGTCCAATTAGGGTGTTTTTCCCATTATTCTTACGTGATTGGTTTATTTCAGCTATTTGCATTGCACATTAAAGATTTTACATTCTACTTACTATCTTTGTTTATGGTTTATCCAATAATCTGTTAAGCTTCCGCCGTGCTCAAGTGGTACTTAGAGATTACGGAAGATCTTGCTGTACGGATTAAAAATTTGACCACCGTGCTCAAACGGTCTATGCCCGATTTTTTTTCTTGTAATCTTCCTTGAATTATATTAGTCCCAGAATTTTTGGGCTAAAAAAACATCGGAGATGGAAGAAGATATTTTTTCCAATCAATTTCAACGATATCTCGAACGACACAACATTAAAAAAATTGTTTTGAATGCACAAACACAAAAGTGAGCCCTTTAAAACGATACCCTACTAGATTTTTTTATTTTTGGTTTTACAAGTACGCATAATCTTTAATCAACTTTAATACATACTGAAAAAAATCTGTTCCATTCAGACAGGTAACGAAGCCTACCTTATGAAGAACAAAGGCCCAATTATTGCAACGAAATTTTACCCGAATAATCATTTGGTAAATTTTATATTTACACCTAAAAGGAGGGTCGAGGAATGGAAATATCTATTTATCTAAGCGTCAGAATCTCTTTAAATAGATTAAGGCTATATTTTAAGAGTTCATACCGTGCGATGTACGAAACGAAAGGAACTTCTTTTGGTGAGATTTCTGTCTGTATGTTACAGTTCTAAATAGAATACAGTTGATAATTGTTTAATTAAAATCGATTTATTAATAGTTAAGATTTATAAAAATTGAGGATGCATTTATTTAAAACAAGGTTGATAAAATTTAAATAAACATGTAGGTTCATACAAACAATGTTAAAATGAGACTAAAAGAGCCATGACCAATAAATTATTGAAATCTTCAACCAACATCAATTTTTTCGACGATAAGTCTCTACGCTCATCTTGAATTATTCATACAGCCTTTTTTTAAGTACTAAATTATAATGAACGTACCTAGAATTTCTAAATATAGATTTAGTGCATTTATGTTCCTAACAATAAATATTATAATGATTTATTAATACTTTATTACACATTAGCTATTGTTTCAAATTGGTCGTTAATTTCAAATGATTTATGATAAGCCATATCAGGCTTTTATTAATTATTTGATGCCTTTACGAATTCCTGAGAAATTCCTGCTTTATCAGTAGTTTTCGCATATTTCAAACACATAAATTATTATTGACATAAATCAAATACGGGTTTTATATTCCATCTACAAAAAACTAGTTTGGGAAAATCTTGCGGGCTCTCTCTTATTATATAATTTGCCACCCTTGTGTCAACGAGGAATGCATGCCAATTTTTAACAATTTTTATTGACAAGCAATTTAAAAATTTTATTACAAGTTCACGAGATCGTTTTGGGCTGTTGCGAATTGTATGCCTTTCAACTATTTCACGTTACAATGGCATGCAAAATGTTGTCACGGAAAAACTTATTTCTTAAATAATATAAATGGAGTTTGCACCTCTTCATTTTTCTTATCAAGAGGTAAATTTTCAACCCTCGAAAAGGCATGCAGTATAAAATCGGGGAGCCCCAACTGTCACCATCTTCCAGTCTGTCTAGTACTCAATATATAAATTAAATTAACTTGTTGAAAGAGTAGCGTGGTGGTTGAGAAATGTGGGGTAAGATAGGAAAAATTGTAACCTTGCGTTTACGCACAAAGTTTGGACCTGCAGGGCTCATTCTAGACGCCGCAGGCATCTGTTAGGGGTATTTTTGAATATTAATATTGCAGGGTCAAATATTTGTAAATACAGCGTGACTACAATGGACTCTCTACCAGTATTTTTTTCCAAGGCATATATATATATATATATAGAAAAATACTCGTTTGGATGCCTTTTAAAACATGTAACAAACAGAGATAATGCCCTTATAGTAAATAATTACAAAAATTTTGAAACAATTCTTGAAAAAAAAATCTTTGAGATATTTACCAATGATATTGTGAACTTTTGAAATCAGGATAATTATACATTATGATGAAAATGTACTATATTATTTGTAATGGTATAATTTTTTATTTCATTTGGACATTTCGTGAGATTATAAAGAGATAAACACAAAACATATTTTCTCCTTTCATTATATATTTTTATTTTCAATAAAAAGTAGCACCATGAGTCGTCGAAATCAACGGAAGTACAAAGTATAAAATCCATGACAGTTATGTGAGGAAGAAAATAAGAAAGTATTCGCCTAACCGGAAAGATCTAATAGAATAAGTTTTAATTTATAAAACTTGATTCGATTTCGCGTCGCTGTTTCATTACATCAGTGAATGTAAACATGGAACGAAACCCTTATAACTATTACACAGTAAAAAGCAATACACTGATTTCATTTTGTTTCACTTTCACAATTATGAAACTTAGCAGTGACTGTCAAATTTAGAAATGTAAACATTCACAAAAAACTTTTAATTTTAACTAAAACAATATTTCTCATTCTAATAAAATTTTAAATCATTTTTTTCTCTTGTAAATTCTATATGAAAACGTATTCGATAAACGAGGGATTGGACTCAAAAGAAATGCATATTAATGCCGCTCAAATATTTGCAGAAGCTCGTAATGATCAACAGATTCTCAGATAATTCTTTTAACCTCAAAATAAACAGTGAAATCCATCCGGGTTTATGATAAACCCGACTATTCACAAACACACATTATAAAAAAAAATAATTACAAACATTCATCATCACAAAAAATGAAAAAGACCGACAAGTGAAGTTCTTAACGTAGTTATTATCTATCGATTAATTGATATAAAATCAATAATAAATGAGCGAAAATAAAACAATAGAAAGATGCATACATAATTAGCTCACGACTTGAGAAAATATCTTTTTTATTTTGAAGTATGTACTTGGCAATAATTTCATTTGATTATTCTAACAAGTGAACTTGCTCTTTGAGAAAGATCAACTTTAGTACTTGAACTCTAACTTTTTAATGGGAACAAAATCTGTGACTACTTATCGAATTAAATATTGTTGCACCATCCATAAAAATGATTACACCCCACAAAATATAAAAATATCGAATTCGTTCCTATTTGTCGATCCAAAAATAAACCAAATAATGTTTTCAAAGTTCTAAATTTATCATTATTTTGAAGTAAAATTCAAATAAACACTTTGTCGCTCTTTTAAGAGAGGGTACTTCAACAAAATATTTCCAAAATTCTAAAAATAAATTTTAAGCCAAATCGGATTTGTGATTTAAGCATGAGATCGACGAACAGATACCAAATATACAAAAGGAGTTCAATGCACTCTTGTCGGCTGTCTTGGGCTCGAATTTTGTGCCACAAGCGCGCGCAGCGCAATTTCAGGGATGATTTTCGAAAGCGCGAGCGTAACGAGGTAACCTACAACCAGTATTACACATAAACACTTCTTTATAGATTGGATTTTGGCCCAACATGAGTGATACGAGCCGGACTCCCATTTGTCATAATTTTTCTCATAATCCCCATGTCTTTTTTCAAAATTTCATCCATTTAGAACCTAGTTTTCTAATAATATGTATCCCCTCGAATTCAACTCTATTTACTTCCTTTACGTAAGAGACGGGAGGTAAATGTGAGTCATATTCTATTTGAATTAGAAATAAACAGACAACTTTAGACAAGATTACTCATCTACACATATGTTTCCTCATCACGTAAGTACTTAACATCAATAATATACGGGTGATCGATTAGTTTCCAGCTATATGTAAGATGCAATAAAACTTGCGTATTTTTAGCCCAATCTAGTAAATAAGAATACAATGAAGCTATGTTCAAATTGGTTCTTTCAATTTTTCATCCATCTTCGAAATTAACGGTAATTTTCATGAAGAATTAAAAAAAATATATATTGCTCCAATTCTTCATAATTACAGTTCATTATTTAAATTATATACTTTATTATTTTTATGTGTCATATGATTCGCTTTGTACGGAGCTCTAGATACTTTACTGGATAAACAATTCAGTTCGAATGAAATTGAATCAAATTGGAACAAATACAGAGTGGAACTGCTCTGTGAAACCTAAGCCGTTGATAGATCTGCCGAGTAAATAGCCTGCAAGAATGGATATAAAGCACTAAGAACAAAGATATATTGTATTAGCTTTTGTCACTCTTCCGATTAGGAAATAAATATTGGACCCTGTCTGTTGTCTAGTAAAGATCTAACTAGGAATGTTTCCTTGTGTTTTTGAAGTAAAAATATAATTTTCCAACAATATAAAATATTTATTTTGAATTACCCGATACGGATGTGGCAGACACTTAAAGTGCTCATAAACATTTGATTATTGCATGATTATTCATTATAATTACAATTGTAAGCTAATTACGTCATTAGGAATATAATAAAAAATATATTTATCAAAAAGCTTGTTTTGCATGTCTTTTTACAAAACAAATCTGTATGAGTTCTTTGAATCTACTATTTCATGCTCTAAATAGCGAACTCATAAGTACTCCCCCACCCGCCTAATGTGTTTGAATATTAAAAGCAAATTGTTAATAAATCTGAAGAATTTTGTCCTCTTAGCCTAGATGGAAGGAAATTCTGACGAGTCATTGGAGTCATGCAATTAGAGTTTTTTTCAGTGATTGTAAAATCTATAATCACCTCAATAAACACGATGAATAAAAAAGTCACGTTTTAAGGTTGATTAAAAAATCCAGAAAAAATGGAAACGCTGTATTTATGATTACGATATCACTTTGTATCAAAGGAAGGAAGTTGATGACTGTGATCCCCAAAACGTATAATACATTTTCTGTTTCTGATACCATTATAATTTTAAAATTAGGCATTATAAACATGAGACAAAATACAGGACTGATCATAAATGATTGGCCGTGACTTTGTATTGAAATAATTATTTCCCATCAACAGCTGCGAAATTATCAACTATTTATATTTTCAAGAAGTTGTCATTTTCCTAAGAATAAACTAAGAGCGAATACCGAATACCTCAATATTTTATTTAATATATAAGCCCCAAAATTTTCATTCAATGAGAATTAGGGTGTAGATAATTGATAGGATTCAAAATAACATATTAAAGTTGTTGTCACGTGAAATGCTTGTAACATTTGAAAATAGAAAACTATCCTTAAACCTTAAAAAAACAGTTTTTCACAAATAACTTGAATTTATCGTTTGAGGTTGGCCTGATTTTGATTATTTGATTAAAATCACGATTTAAATCATGATTTTATTATTTGATTTAAATCATGATTTTATTATTTGATTTAAATCATGATTTTAATCATTTGATTTAAATCACGATTTTAGTCAGTGTGATTTTTTTCACAAAAATATTGACTTTTGATTCTTTTGCCAACCCTAGTTTGAACTACTGGGTTTTCTGCAGGGTGTGAAAAGAATCATGATTTAAAAAAAAATCAAAAATCAAGATTTTTATCAAAAAAAACATGTTTTTTTCTTTTTTCTTTAGTTTTGACTTCTAAAGTACTAATTAGATAGTATTTACAATACTTTTTGTGATTATTTGAACCATTTTGTTGCATAACTGCCTCTAATACTAATTTAATTTCAAATTGACATGAAAAATACGTCAAGGGTTTCAGAAATTTCAGATCGAAGCATGTTTGAAAAACTCACACAGTACAATTTTTTATTTATTTACAATTCTAAGCAAGAATTTTTCATGCCATAATTCATTTTTTTTTTCTAGTATAATTTTTTATTCTTGATAAAATAAGTTTCCTGTCCCTAATTTTCTTTAAAAGAAAATATTTTGTTTTTGATTAAAATCAATGATTTTTTTTGAAAAAATCACTTGATTTTAATTATGATTTAAATCAAATGATTTTAATCATCTACTCCCTGGTTTTTTGAATAACTTAAAAATTACATTAGACAAGTAGGCGTTCTATTCGTGGTATGATTCAATATTAAATATTTTCCTGTAATTTGTCATTAGACTCCAATCATATAAAAATAAAAATTGTCATTTGTGCCCCAAAATTCTCTTTGGAGATGGAAAAGTGGTACCTCTCCCGTTATTATGGCATAAAACAGAACAGATGAGGACATGGGAATAAATTTTTCTTCAAAAAAATAGGTATAGGCCGTATAGGCACTATCTACTTTACTTGCTACATTGGAGTTGACTTCAAGGTGTAGAAAATCATAGGAGACTCAAAAATACTTATTTCAGATTTTTTGGTGGTTTATATTTTTTCAAAAGATTTTATTTTTCATTTCTCAATTAGAGAAAACACCGGAAACACTGAAAATTTTTTACTCTTGGTTGGTCTTTTGAGCTTAAGAGTGAGATTTTTGCTTCAAATTTAAATGGGACCACCCTAGAAATATAACCTATTTAATAAAAAAAAAACATTATTTCACTCTTAAGGGTGGAATTTTCTTTTCTAATTTAAATGGGACTATCCTTGAGATATAGCCTATCCAATTGAAATGAACCATCAAAATCGGTTCACAATAAGTGAATAAATCGTGTAACATACACACAAAAATCATCATTTCTCTCTTAGGGGTGACGAATTTTTGAAGCCGTTTAAAAATCCTTGTGAAACACATTTATAGTCTATTAGAAATTAGAATACTGATCAAATAAAAAGAATTGTAAGGCATATATGGTAATGGAAGGTTTTTGAGGAAAGGTGTTAATCTGTCAAACAAATTAGTTGAAATTTATGTCAAATCTTCATTAGTAGCTCCGAATCTAATCAGCACAAATACTCTCCACATCAGTCATCAAGGCATAAGTGTTTTTACCGTAAGCATGAACATTATACTATCTTGTAATTATACCTGACGGTAGTAACATATCTTCTGTTAACGGAAGTCGGAAAATTGGAAGGCAACATAGGAACTCGGTCGGTAACTGTGACAGTTCGAAAGCACTGTTGCTTAGTGGTTGTGGTACACACCATCCTAACCCGGTCCAGTTTCACGCTACTAAAAACCGAACGAGTGCTACTTCGGGAACTGCCACTTGTGCTCACGTCGTCGAAAGATCGACGAATTTTTATGCTGTGTTCACACTTCATTATGATCGAATCACTTGAAACGTTTCACGATTTTTGCACGCTTCCAACATTGTTTTTATTCACTTCGGCAGTTTTTGTCATATGCTCCTAGTAAGAAGATCAAAAGATTTTGAAGGATACATCGACAGTTAAGAGGATGAAGCGTTAGGATAGATTTGAAGCCCATAACCTTATTTGAATCAAGCACAGTCAATAATTCCATTTATTTATTATTTCAATTTTGTTGTCGTAATTTTTGGGTTAATTTCTAACCTTGAATTATTATTTATTATTAATTGAAAACAGCCGCGGTCACCATCCTATATATAAATTATTTATTGATCCAGACCTGCTCTATTTCGCTACAATTTTTTGTCGATCCTGACTGTTTAATACAACCCGGAACTTTTTAAGTATTTCAAAAAAACAAATAAAGTACTGCGCTTCTAAAAATTTAATTATTTTCACCCGGATCTTGTTCATGTAATCTGGAATGTCAGAGTGCATTTTACAAGCTTTCGTCTTCGATTACTTGTTCTATAAAACAAGACTTGAGAGACTAATGATCTTTAGATAAAATGAACAATTTTTACAATGTGTCATCTTTGGAAGAATAAACATCAGGGTCTAAGTAAATTACAAAAATTAATGTGGTAAAACCGTATTTAACGGACGAAACTGACTATAAAGTGTCCTAATAAGGACAAACACGTGACTACAGTTGTCGCCCGATTCAGAACTGTAGGTTAGCTCGCTTCGCTCGCACTTTTGAAAAACATCTCTAAGTACCTGCGCTGCGCGCGCCTCTAACTTAATTTGAGCCTGAGACAACCGAGAAAGGTAATTATTTTCGTCCGTTAACTGCGGTTCAACTATTAATGTATTCGTAAATAACCATTAACTCAAGTATAAAATACAAATTTTAAATGAAAAATAGTTCTAATGTAAGGAATCTGATACAATGTTTTTTTTCATATTTTCATCAAAATTATGCAGAGCAAAATTCTTTGAAATAGAGACGAGGCATTTTCTAGTTGAATTAAGGAAGCAGAAAAATATATACATCACATAAAAATAAAATAAATATCAAGCACGCCTCTTACCCGCTGCGGGTGTGGCATACATTTGTAGTGCACTTGATAAATTTAATTTTTTTTATTTTGTTTCAATTAAAAACAATGGAAAGTAAACATGTTTCCAATATATTTTCCCTTTTCCTAGCATAAATATTTTTTTCTGTAGCAAAAAGGCATTGATATTAATGTGAAAAGCAAGCCGAAAGATTATTAAAAAAAAGGATAATGCAAAAATAGGTGTTAATAAGCTGTCAGTATGAAATAATTAGTTTTTACCAGAATGATTCTGTAACATATCCCAATGGAAAAGTTGTGATTATAAAAGATTATTAATAAATTTCAAATGACCATGATTCCACATTACGTAATGACATTTAATAGTTATAATTATATTTGTACTTAAGACATAAATTCAAATACATTATTTATTACAATTATTTCTCAGAAACATAACGATCTGAAAAACAAAATTTTGGAATTTCCAAGGAGACAAACATGGCTTTGAGAAAACCGAATGTCAGAAAAGAAAACAAGCATATAAAATACTCATTAAAATTTAACAAACATGTCAAAGACCATCACGATGGCATTACGAAATTTGGTTTTCTAATAGTTTTGATTATAACGAAGCTTTCCCAAGCAAAACTGTCAATGGGGAATCTGATCAATTGATTACTGGAGCGAAATAATGACATTAAATTAATATTTAATGAACACGAGGCTCAATTTACCATATTTTTTACATTTTATCACAAGTTTACTGAAACACAAAACAGTTGAAAAACCACAACAATTGAAAAAAAAAACAACAATCAGTTTCCGCACATATGTTGTCACATAAACTATCCACTAATACCGAACAAAATCACACGATTTTCCTACACAAAATTGTAAATATTTTTCACGTATGTCCTACATAAAACCAGCTGACTTCTGACGTAATGACTAGTACAAAACAGTAACAACGATCCTGTATAAGTCTTGCGCATAACTGAAAGCAATTCGTCGATCAGGAGCTGAGTTACTTTGCTGTTTTCCACTGCCGCGGTTTTCAACACGGCTGCGCAGTGAGACTTGTTCCACATAAAACACCAGCGCGAAATTTTAAATTATTGGAGGATTTGTGTACATATCAAACATTTGACGTAAGAGATTCACCAACATGTTGCGAATTGCATGCCTTTCAGTACTTCAAATCACTTTCAACCATTTTTCGTTATAAAGGCATGCATTTTTTTTTATAAAATCACGTAGTTCTGTGTTTGTTAATTTTTTTTAACTAGAAATCATTTCCTATATTCATCATCACATCCTTCTACAATTCAATTTATTTGGATTTTCTCTCATGTTTATTACGAACTGATAATTATTCGAACAGGAAACAATAATTTTATTTCTTTAAACATAGAAGATCACCAACGCAAACCGTAAAACAGATTTTAACTGCTTCGTTGGATGATATCATATATGGGAGTACACAGTTGCGTAGATCGGTGCTTCTCAAACTTCTTTATTTCAACATATAGCAAAAGTTGTTTCACTTACAGAATAAGTGCATAATAAATTCAAATTATCTCGGAAATCAATTCTAGATAGATAATAATTTAATGATTTATAAATCAATTTGGAAATGTGTACAATTGATACTGATTTATTATTACTTAATAATACTCTGATAACATTTAATGATATATATTTATTCAAAATTGATTTCTTCAATTAATTGTATAAGTGAAAACTAAATTATCTCCCAAAACAATAATTAGAACAAGAAAACAATAACAATTGTTTATTTGTCTACTTAATTATAAATATTTAATTATTATTTCTATAATTTTGACCCCTCGTAAACGTTTTGTTTTCAACAGTCTCGTTCTCCATTATTATGCCGAGCTATGGAAAAGTAGTAGCTGCATCAAAGCAGTCAAAGATGAAATGAGATACTTAAATTCACAAATTACAATAAATTTCCATTAGTTTCAGGTATAGTGGCGCAAGAAGTCTCAGCCTTTTGATTTTACTTTGTGCAGTCCTCACAAATTACTCCGACGACTTCCGAGCTCCGTTATCACGACGTTTTCGGATGCAGCGTCCGGTTATTAGACAAGAATCTAAAATTTCTTCCGGTTTAGCGACGAATGGCGGCGGAATCAAAGCCAGAATTCGTTCGGCATCATTTGAAATTTTTAAAAATATGCTGAAAGCCAGAATTAGGTTCATGTACTAGTATATCATGTCGCCACATTGGTGACGGTTGTTGACCGTTTGTTATTGATTATAAAATATATGTCATTATTAATAATTAAGTATTAAATAAAATATTCATCGAATATTTCACCCACTAAATGCAGAAAATCGTGGGCGAGGAGCTCATAAGCTTTTTATATAAGAGAACTCAATCAGATTTAGTTAATTTCCCTTTCATTTTTATCTTGACGTTAAATTTCTCTCTCAAGTAAAAAATTCAAATTGGATTAATTCTCGTTGAAGAAATACCGTTGTGGTCCTGTTGAAAACAATCCTTATTTAGCCAATTTCCCTTTCAACTGGTTAAATGGCTAAATGAAATGTTCCTTTCCAACTGGGAAAATGGCTAAATGAAATGCTTTTACGTGAATTTCCTACAAATTGCTTAATTGTACGAATAATTGTTTCATGAAGTTAATTTATTTATCCTTGTATTTGATGAAAGATGACGTGTGTGGTTGAGCCTAGCACGAGGATATGTTACCCACAACGCAAACAGTTTGCCCTTTTACCGCTAGCTGCCAGTGGCGTAGCATCACATTCACTTGTGCATTTATAGCAGAATACTTGTACCGGAATTGATTGGTGGAGGTGGATTAAATAAAATTTTGCATTTTGAATTCAAAGATCGATTCTAATAATTCGATATTTTCATCATTAAAACAATTTGATTATTTTAACTTAATTAATACAGTTATCAAAATTATTTTTTATCAAACTCAGCGATCAAGGTCAAAGATATTTGTGATGGATCATTGATAAAATTGATCACGATTGATCTGATCGGGCAGATAAAAGAATCAAGATTGATCTTTTCAAGATCGCACTGCCCTAGTCTAGATCTGTCTAAATCAATTTTATGGAAATAAACATAAATTTTTGTTCATAATACAACTTCAAGATTAAAGAAAATATTATTCTGATTTTGATAACTAAGCTCCATCTGTAAATTCTTTTGTTTCGATGCGAATCGGAGGATCGCACTTTTTTTAAATATTAATGTATATTTATAATCATTCAACTAGGTTTCCTCGAAAAGGCAAGGTTAGAGTTAATCACCCGAGTGTTAATTAAAATTTATTACGATTCTTTATTTTATTTTAAAAATCAATGCCGGAATTCTTAAAAAAAAATTATTTCTCCGGTAACAAAATTATAATATTAGTCATTAAATAATATTCTCAAGTCGACTGCCTAAAAAAAATACATAACCTTGTTCACTGTAGGTTGGCAACCCACACGACAAAATGCAAAAGTAAGAAAATCTATAAATAGAAGGTGCAACATAACGCGCAAAATTAGAAAAAAACTAGTCGCGTACGAGTGTGACTCGAGCCTAGTTTTCCATAAATTTTTATAGATATTTCAAAACATAATTATCTATTATTAGGAAACTATATTTTTCCTACAATCTTTACCAGTTTTAAAAAATAATTATGTGGTTGAAAAATAAAAGAAAAACAATTTTAGAATGAAAACGAGGCCCTTCCATATTCCCAATTTGCGTTTGTATCACAATTTTTTTATATAAACCAATAAACCACTGCAAATTCGTTTTTTTCTTGTTTCTTTTTTATGTACTTTTCGAGATTTCGTCTATTAAATATTAAATTTCCCACCAGTATCTGATTTTGATCGCATTATATTCACATTTTGCAATAAAATTTTCGTAACGCTCAAATTACCCAGATTATTGCAGAAGTCAGAATTAAATTATCAATAATTCAACACCTCCAAGTCGAACAGAATAAAATTTTACACTTTACACTTCTTGCATGGCAAAAATAATAATTATTTTCAAATGTTACATATTTTGTAATATTAAAAATAATAATGTGTTTATTATACTTTACGTAAAATTAATTTCGGTGACACCAATCATCCAGTTTTTTTAAAAAAGCAATCGTCATGAACATTGGCATGCTCTTGGTGAATGAAGTATAGTACTCAATAATATTTCAATATTATACATCTAGTGAAATGTTATCATGCGTAAAGTAGAGAAAACAATATAATTCGATGTAAAAAAATCAATAACTTATAGATATAATTTTCTGCATATTGTATATTATTATAAACTATTGAGAAAGTATAGAAATGTGCACAAAGTTAGCAACATTTATCCTAATATAATTGCTAATGAACTATTATTAACAACAACCGTAAATAATATTTTCCTACTTTCAATTTACATATAGTAATCTGTATATTGAAGAAAATAAATTAACTTGATAAATAAATTGATTTTGCGTACAAAAAACGCCTACTTATGTACGTTGTACTTTCGCTATGTGATGAAATGAATAACTGAAATACTTAATACATTATTAATACCAGCAATTTACAATTTCAATCAAGATTGTAATTTAATTAATAGGACATTCAAGAAATACTTGAGAAAAAAATATTATAACGTTTATTTGGGTTCGAAGAAACACGTCTTCAAAATAAATCAAAATCCATCTAATAAAAATAGTGTAGAATTAGAGTCGAATGTCAGCAACCTGCACAGCAAAGTTGTAAAGTTGGTAGTGCTTTGAAAATTTCAGTTTTAAGTGTAAGTAATATTTGAAATAATTCGTTCATTATTTGAACTATCTATTGAATTAAAAAATAAGTCCATACAATTTATACTGAAGAACAATTATTATAGGTGCAACAAAAAATATTAATATTATGTAGCTAAAATAGTTAGCCTTGAATATTACCTTTTCAATAGTATACTTTTATCTTGCACCAATTTTTTTTAAGAGCTAATAGATAACTTTTCACCAAACAGTTCGTTTATATCAATATCGATCAATAGCAGCAACTCAATGTAATTGAACGCTAAGGTTACATTCAGTTACATTTGTTGAATTCATTTGTGTTCGTAAAACCCGACGTAAAACCATTCTTTTCACAAGAATATATTTTCTTTGCTAAACTGCTTGAGAGGGTTGTGCTTAAATTCAAAAACTAAACGCATTTCGAGTGAACATACTATGTAAATGACGTCATAATGTTTATATGTATTTGGACTTCACTCTAAAAGTTATTAGGCAACCAGCTTGACAGTAATGCTACGCGGATAGAATAAGCTTATTAAATCATACAAAATATTCTCAACATTCAAAAATAATATGTTTTCTTAATAAAATCAATGTGTGTACGTAAAATATGTTTTTTTTTTGCCATTAAAAAAATCTAGCACCTAATGTGGCAAGATATAATTATTACAAATTACCCCACTAACAAAAAATAAAAATATTGACAGTTTTTAAAAGCAATAAAACGATTTGAAACAGTTTTCTCTTTGTATGCTGTAATAGATTTCAAAATACAATGTAATTCCATATTTCATATTTTTCTTTCTATTGTTATACCAGTTCAGTTGACTGTCATTGTGTCTGACTAATGGATTTTCATTTTTCTTTCATTCTTATTACATTTTCAAACTTAATGCCCACTAATATTCTTCTAAATAAAGTAAATATCAACTTTCACAAATTATACTACCTGAAAATATTTTTGTGCATATTTATAAATCTAGTTTTTGTATAAATGACTTTCTTTTTGAAATATCTTGTTTGCATATATTTACTCGAAAATGTTAATGATTTTGGAATAGCGATTATTATTATAAACAAAAATTAAATCCATTTTGGAACACACGAATATATTTTTATTAGTTTTATTTATGTCCATACACACACATCGGTAGAATGATTGACATTTTCTAAGCCGTGGGATGCGGTTCATCAATCCACAGGTACTTTTAATTTTTGTGGGAAATATGCCACTTAGTATTTTAGCAGTAAATAATATTCAACAAAAATTAAATTACTTTGTTTTTTTGTCTCAAAATATTATTACAAAATACAACGAAATATGACTAATTTTTGCAAAATACGTAACTTAAGTGCCGATCTTTGTATTCAGATTAGATTAAGATGCATCGTTACCAACATTTAAAAAAACGTGTTTTCTATCATAACAAATATTCTGACTAGAGTTCGCAATAATGTTCGTGAAATTTCTTTCTTTTTTTCGGTTATTATCACTTTCACTTTTCTTTTTTATTGTTGTTGACATCTGATATAATGTCAAACACAAAGAATTAAAATTTATAATGATTTAGCATATTTTCACATTATTGTTGAATAAAATTTTACTTTTTAAAGTCATCCAATTGTTACTATATTTTTAATTAATTAGATTTCGATTATTTAAATACTATACTAAAAAAGTACAAGGAGAATAAAGTAGATATTGTCAACCAGATTTTTATAAATATTTCTCTAAAAATAAGACATGATGCGAAAATTTGTTGCAATAAAGGAGACAGTTTTTGAGTTGTATTCATTTATTTATGCTGACAATGATTTTGATTATAGAAACAGAAATCTTCAACTCATTGTAAAATAAAAATATAAGAAAAAATTACAGTTTTGAAATAGTTTCTTTTTGTGCCACATCTGGTCAACCAAATTCAGTTTGATTTATGTGTTTTCTGTTCTATGATAATAGAAGCTTACATAATTGTGGCAATATTTTCAATTAAATTCATTAAATTCACTATTTTAGAATTAAATTTTATTATATGTTTCACTGTTTTCCTTAAATAATTAGTTGAATTATTTTCTCTTGAGGGTTTCATTCAACGCTCACAGATGGCAGCACAAATTTCGACTGTCGTCTCAGCTGTTACCTGTGAAAGTGCAATGAGCTTGTAGTCATTTTATTTTGTGATAAATGTACTACCTATCTGAAAAATAGGCATGCCTTGGTTTGCACTCTCGGTAGTTGATAAATCACAAATTTGGTTAATAAACAGAGATCAGCAGTGGCGTAACAAGTGAATAAGGTGTGAAATTGTGTGCCTGTATAACAGATTTTCCTCTTCAGAATTTAAAATCAACGAAATATTCTGGATATAATACAGACATAAATAAGTCAGTTTTCTACAATATCATTAACCGTATCCATTTTTATTTAAAATAGCAATTCCCAAAGAGGTAATAGCGCAAGCTGTTTTTTTTTTTTAATTTTCATGCTGCTCTATTAAGTCTTAACTACAGTGAGAGAATACATTTGTTTGAAACGGTTGTTATTATCTGTTCAAATATTCCTTTGAAGTGCAAAGGCTAGTTTCAAATATCAGCGATTCGCGTAAACGCCTCTGTACCAAGTACCATTTTAGATACGCCTACGAAATTTAATATCATTTGGAATTTTGCTGTATTTACTGCGAAACTAGATATTCCATAAAAGAGATAAGCATTGAATGTCATTGGGTAGGAAGTATTACAAATCATTATGCAAATATAAATAAATGAATAACAGTTCCAGTATATTTGATGCGGTTTCGCACAGGGAAGATTCAAACGGAGCCCTTCCAATACCTATCTATTTTGAGAAAAAAAAACCATACGTGAAAGCTTGACAGAAAAAAAAATCCCTGAATACTACTATACTGCGCTGCGAGCGCCTGTGGGATCAAACTTGAGCCCAAGACAACCAAGAGGAGCACAATAAACTCATATTTTTATTAGCTATTGTAGGCAGTAATAAGATACTAATATAAATTTCAAATTTTTATAGAAAAATAGAGTATTCGTAACTATTTTTCGCAGAGCCAAAAAAGCTTATAAATGCAGTTAACACTATTCTGAAAAATTTTATATGAGCAATGAGTGTGCAACCTATATTACCTAAATCACAAATTGTTTGGTATTGTTCGTGGTTGAAGTACCGTGTTAACACAATCATTAATTTATTATCGATTGATAAGATTTTTTTAAATAAAAACAACTATCGCGATCAGATTGTAATTTTTTCGTCAGTGCTATCCACGTTCATTAATTAAAATAGATAATCGATAAAAATTTATATATTGAGTTACAGAATAGATCCAAATATCTAAAATAAGATGGTAAGTAGAAAGCGGAATAGGACTTAAAATTCTTGTTATAGTTTCTTTACATTTTTTCTGGCGTTAAAATTCGTTTATTTTTAGCTCAGGTGATTCACTGGTTTTACGAATAAATTTCAGTATTTTACATACTAATGTAATAAATATATCAAGATGGCATCGAAGTAATAATGATGTAAAATCTAATATTTAGATCTACACATGTAAATTTAAAATGATCTTTAGGACTTTTTTCCCTTGCAGAATTATAATTTTTGGATTTTCAAGTATTTGGCAACAGTAATTTAAAAAATAAAAATTTTTACATCGTTGAAGTTATTTTTTGTTTTCTTTCGTGTGGGTTGAAATAAAATATAAAAACATTTAAATAATTACAGGGGTCAATTACCTGATGATCCTAAGGTGAACCAGTCAGAGCTTCCGGTTACAAAGGAAACAGAACTACTTAATCCCTAATACAGAATCTATTGTTTGAGAAAACACGGATTGCAGCAAGCAAGAAACAGGCGCTTTTCTTACATACAAGAAAAATAATTACTATTATTTTCGCAGCCATGTTATATTCATTTACTTACAAAGAATAGGCGTAGAACGACAATGTTAAAGTCAGTTTATCTCTTACATATTTATAAAATGAGAAAAGGCTTCATTTAGCTGATTCAAAATTTTATTTTTCATGTTTTTTCGTTAAAAACAAATATTTATAAAACTGTTTGTCTCTCACAGTGTTTATCTTTTTGAAATGTTTTATTATGGATCATCAAGTAAAATGGAAAACAAATTAACAGAAAAATTACTCGTACCGTCAAAACAAAAACAAATCTGTTAAATATATTGTTTAGAGAAAGGAAAAATAGAGAAAAACAATTTGAAAAGAGTTTTATAAATGCATTCCTACAAAATGAAAAGAATGTGGAAAAATCTATTTTTAAATAGTCCGAATTTGAGGTTTTTCCTCCGTCCAACTCACGTGCTAAGGATCTTAATATGAACTACAATTTAAGGCCGTAGAAAAATCTGGTATGCAATACGAGTTTAAAAACGCATTATGGCCACAATTTTAGTGATGTTACGATCGAAAAAGAAATTAGTATGATTTTTTGAAAATAGTTCATTGGAACAACCGTGACATTCCAATTCCATCTGACCTTGGGTTTGTTTACTCGGCTAGTTCCACTGACACATTAAGGTGTCTAGGAAGCAGCACCTACCCGAGGCATGATAGTACAGCACATTTGATTTACAATTCAAATAAAATTTGAATTTTATCCTGTAAATAGTAATTTACTTTTCTTTGAATCAGGTACGGGCTGTTCTCCTCCATACAAAAAAATTGTGCTTGTTGAATAAATTAATATTTAATCAATTATTACTTTTAAATCCGGATATATTATCCATTATTCCAACGTAAAAATTTCTCTTTCTGTTTCTAACGAAGATGAATTTCCTACACATAACTGTAAGTGATTTTTTGCAGAATGTGCAGTATAATAGCTGAAAATTACGTCCTTTATAACTTCCCTTTCCGGCTGGCAATTTTATATTTAATTACATTTAATAGTAAACACCTACATTCAAAATAGAATACGTTTGACACAATTTTTATCTTTATATAGATATTTTAACGATAGATAGAAATAAATTTTAATGTAATGCCCAAAAGGCAAAGCTGTCCAAGGGATATTTCCGATATTTTTAATTCTGCGGGTATTTTAGTTAGTATGAAACTATTTATAATGAACTAAAGTTCCAATTGGATTTTGTTTCAACTAATATCTAAAAATTTGAATACGTCTGGAATAATACAATTTTAAATTAATGTCAAAATAATAACATAAAAAATAAAATAGATTTTTAATACAATATAATGCTGTATCCCAATCTAATTGTATAATGAAACTTTTCAGAGCTGATTTGGAATAAATTTATTATTAATTAGATAGGAATCAATAATATTTAAATATGAGTCTATTACTTTTATGTGATAAAACATATTTTGCAATGTTTTGAGCTAATAATTAATTTTATGACCTAATTCAATATTTTCAATTAAAAAAGTGGTGGACAGCAACAAACAAAAATATCATTAATTATACAAAAAAAAGTCGTCGTATCAGCAGTATCACAAATACTTTTATTTTTCGTACAAAGTCAAACTTCAAAATGATATTAACTTTTTTTAGTTAAAACAAGCGATGATGCAAATGGAAATTATGAGCAAAAAATGTACCGATAATATATTATTTTGTGAAATTTATCACTCCAATATTGTGAATAATAATTTGAACATAATATAAATAACATTTCAGATAATTGGAATCTTATAAGAAATTGAACAAAATAATATTTTTAAGAACGATGAATTGTTTATTGTTTGTTGTTCTTTTCTTGTTTATAACGAACAACAAACTTTATATTTACCACAATACTAATCAGATGTAATCTTAAGCCACCAATTGCTTTAAAATTCGGTTTAGGTTACGTTTTCTTATAAATATCTCATAAAAAATATAGTCACAAAAATTTAATTAATTAATACTCAAAATTTGAGGCAATGTATAAAATGTATATCACACTATTGAGTAGTCAACTATAATCAATAAATAATAAAAAATATTCTGCTCCCTTTAAATCATTTTCTCATGTACTGAGAATATTTTGAAGTCATGGTTCTTCTAATAGTTTTATTATTTCATGTTTTTTTCCAACAAATTAAATATATATATATATTCTGTCATGCAAAAATTGTCGTTAGAAATACCTAGATTTTCCTGCTGAAATATATTTCCCTCAAATCATTTTATAACAACCCCAACGCAGAGTTGCCTTTTTAAAGCATAAATTGGTACTCTCCTCGATGTAAACCACTTACTAAAATAGAATAAAAGTTCTGAATCCACCATAACACGTTTTAGAGTTTGCAAAATAACACTTTACCAAACAATGTGAAGTATACAAATTGTGCACATTACGTCAATGTTGCAGCTGCCACCAAAAATGACTCAAGTTCAACTACTGAACACTGAACGTTCAGCACATCGGCGAAAGCGCAGAGGGCGCGAGTTCAGTGCATTCCCGCCCTTTTATCTACATGGACATGATTCACCCAGCTCCCCTCGATACAACCCTAAATACGTGGCAGCCACATTACGAAAAAATCGCTAGTTCGAATTCGGTGGAACACAATCGAGAAACACCTCTATTTATTTTTCAGCATTTTAAAATTAAAGCATCAAATTCTATTTTTGATTAGTAATCTTGTTTACTTAATCAATATATTTAAGCCAGTTCGTGATTTGGATTACTTTTTTTTTTCAATTATAATAAAATATTTTTATTACTCAAGTCAAATATCAAATAAATATTGATGAATCTCAAAAATATAATATAATATAAAAATATGACCACTGTTTTCATTGAAAATTGAAATTTCAGTACAAAAATGCTTTTACAAGAGTGTTAGTAAAACAGCCGCGTTCAAGAAGTCAATGTTTTGTTAAAAAACTTAAAAATTATTTTTTGGAGTACTGAATTTTCATTCAAATATATATATTTTTTTAAATATACCTTAGGTTCTTCAAGTTTAAAAAAAGATTTAAATAACACTGATTTAAATCATTTTTTAAACTTGAAGAACCTAAGGTATATTGTAGTTTAGTGTTCATTCAATTTTAAAATAATTATATGTTGGTCCAGCATAAAACTACCTTCAAATTTCTTTTAACTGTTTTGAATCATTATTTAAATCGTGATTTAAATCATCCCTGCAAAAAAGTAAGGAATAATCAAAATTAATTGTTTTAAATTTTTAGTTTTGATAGAAAGCACCTACAAAATAGTAAGGGCTTATGTAGAAACCAGTTACTTGAATATAAAAATTATTTGGACTTAAATAAAGGTGTGGCATTCTCCAAATATTTTCCAATTCATCGGTGAAGTACATACAAATTTTTTATAAATTTTATTAACAAAACTATCAAGCAAAAATATGTGAATAATAAAATAAGAATAATACAGTATTATGACTACCTCTTTATTAATTTTTTAAATGTTTAAAACAATGACTTCATTGGTTTGGAAAAGTGGTTCATATAATATTATTTTAGATTGTTATACTTTATAAATTTTTTAGTCATGGTGAATGAAATATTTCAAATTAATGACAGCGCTAACAAATTTATTTAATATATTCAATAAAAATATAGTAAAATTCAATCAATAATAAATGCAATATGCATATTTAGGGCAGTCCTGCCCAGCATCTTTATCCAGGTATTCATCAAAATTCATTGTGTGTTTTCTTCTACAAAGCATAACCACTTTGAGTAATTATTTTGCTATAAGCAAAACCATCTGCTTCTTAATTATATAATTTGTGGACACCTGATTCATTTAATTGTAAAATGTTTTATATGGGTTGCTAATTATCTAGTTCACAGTTTGTATTATCAATGCATGAGACATCTTCTCATGTTATTAAAACATTAGCAGAATAAAAACAATGGAAATAATAGGTGTACGATAAGTGGCTCAATTTTTTTAATCGAATTTATCTTTTGTAGATAAAATATGAAATTTATGTGATAGTCAAGCATTTTCCCGGGGTAATGTTTAAACAAAGCAGACCTACTTAAGAGTACAATCAATAAAATATACATTACAAATTATTTATAATAAAACTGCATTATTAATGTTATTTTTGGGTGGATTAATGTATTCACCAATCATGAATAATTAAATAAAAAGAATGTTGCTAATAAATTCATCAGATGATTATCTCTCTGATAAATGATAGGCGCTCGGTGTAATATAACACATGAGATTTTTTTTTAAATAGATTAAAAATTTTGTTCTCACCTCTCGTCTTGAAGACGTTTTAGCTCGATCATCTCCAACTCAAATCGCAGATTGCTTACTTCACATAGTAGCAAGTCTCGTTCACTAACTACACCGTCAAGTTCTCTTTTGAGCTGGATGATGTGATCCCCTTGTTCCCGAATAAAAGCATCCTTCTCCGCCAAAATTGCGTTAAAATGAATTTCATCGGTTCCTCCAGCCGAATTTACAGCCATAGAGGACCTCCCACAGTTGTCACACATTGTCACTGAGAATAACTTCGATTTCAAATTAACTACATTATAAACAACGTAAATCTTAATTCGGAACCGTTATTTGTTTTGCTGCCTCTCGTACAAATTTGTTATTCGAAAAATTCATTTAATAATCGTACTTTTATTATAAACGTCAATACACAGTCTTGATATATCGCGCCATATTGGTTTCTAATTTTAGTTGTTTGACAGTCCGTTTGTTTGGAGTTGAGCAGTTCAGCGGCTTCGCCATAGAGTGCGCTGTAACACACAATTAGAAAAAATTAGGCATATTTAAAAATTATCCGAAATATTCTATCAGATTAATTAGATTTAAGACGATTTAAGAGGAATGAATTTGAATAAAAACCTATTTTTTAATTATTTGTAATTCAACTTTTTGCTGCTAGTTTCACTCTTGTGCCTGTCAGTGACACAACAAGTTCGGTATAAACTCCTACACATTCCTTCTTATATTGTTTTCCTCTGATGTTAATTCAATTATTATTTCTGCTTTTCTTCCCTAAGTTTATTTTCGGTTTTTTTTTTGCCCATTACATTTAAATTATGTCAACAACTTTAAAAGTAAGTTAAATTGTAGTTTGGTTATAACCTCAAAATAGTGACATTCACGGTAAAATGAACAAAAAATTTCGCAAAACTGTTTCACAGAATTTTCCCGTCCTTACAAATGATCGTTTTCTGCGAGCATGCAAGGGTGAAGAAGTTGACAGAGTTCCAGTATGGATAATGAGACAAGCGGGAAGGTATTTACCAGGTATGTTAAATTGATTAAATGACTTAACATAATTTTAATGAGATGTTTGGTGCAGAGTTTCAGGAATTTAGGAAGAAACATGACTTTTTTACCATCTGTAAAACACCAAGCTTAGCCTGTGAAGTAACTTTAATGCCAATTAGACAGTTTGCTTTAGATGCTGCCATTATTTTCTCAGATATTCTAGTTGTACCACAAGCCATGGGAATGGAGGTGCTCATGGTCGCTGGGACGGTGAGATACATTTTATTTCTCAATTACTAAGAGCCCTCCAACTAATTAAAGTACTCCTTAATAAAACAAAAATACACTTTCAAAGCGATTTCAGTGAAGAATCAATTCATAAATTGTCACTTATTATTTAGTATAAATAATTGCGTGACCGGTTGAAAATACAAAAGTTTAATTCATTCTGATACTAACATCGAAAACCGCATGTCAATATTTTGTGTAACTCGCGAGATATTGAGATTAATAGTTTATATCCTAAAATGAGTACTAACTCATATTAGTTCGAAATTTAAGGTACGAAATTCAATTACTGACATGTCTCATTCTGTGCAACAATTTTCCGATTTCAATCATGCATAGTTCAACAGTAATTATCTTTTGGATTTTTACTTAATTTTTAACCCAAAACTGGGTGTATGAATAAAAAAATCAAGCAGTTTTGGCAAACTTACGAAACAGCAGCTTACATTTAGTACCACTTTCAAGTCTGTAAGTGCTGTAGTTGCTGAAAACAGCAGCCAATCAGATGCGCTTATTAGCGCGCCGAAAATTGCAATGTTCCCATTTCAAAAGAATAAAAATTAGTTTGTAATATTTGCTTGTTTTTATAAATAGGGACCAGTAATTACGAATCCATTGGAAACACCTAGTGATTTCACAAAATTAAATACCGATGGAGTAGTTAACCGTCTTCAATATGTTGGTGACGCAATTACCATGACAAGACAACATCTAGAAGGAAAAGTTCCTCTCATTGGATTTACTGGGGCTCCAGTAAGTAATCCCTTGAAACCTTAAAACAAATTTAATGTTTATTTTCTCAGTGGACACTAATGGGATACATGATCGAGGGTGGAGGAAGCAAAACCATGATGAATGCCAAAAAATGGCTCTACAAATATCCAAAAGAAAGTCACAATTTGTTGACAATTTTGTCTGATATTATTGTTGATTATTTATTCATGCAAATAGAAGCCGGAGCGCAAGTCTTACAAGTTTTTGAGTCAAGTGCTGAATTTTTAAATGCTCAGCTATTTGAAGAATTTTTGCTGCCGTATTTGAAGCATATTCGTAGTGCTATTAAAAGTCGGCTGAGATCTTTAGGCATGGAAGACATTCCAATGGTAAGAAAAATGTTTATTAGTAGTATTTTCCAATTATTGTTTTGTTTTTGATTTTACTGATTTTGAGGTTACTTGTTTCTTGTATAATGTAAAATAAGTAAAAATATCGGTCAATGGAACCCGGAGAATTTTCGCCTTGTGCTTTACATTTACAGCACTGCAAAAAAATTAAGTTTTGCGTACATGCAAATTGATGTTATTTGTTGTAACAAAATAACAATGTTTGTTATTATCTTAGAAAATATTTTCTTTGATCAATTTATTTCTTGATCATTTCAATTAAATATAATTCCATTTCAAAACTGTTTCAGATATTATTCGCCAAAGGAGCTCACTACTCTCTAGCAGAACAAGGGAAATTAGGGTACGATGTTGTCGGAATTGATTGGACTGTCGATCCAGAACTTGCCAGAAAACTAATGGGTCCAGATATAACATTACAGGGTAATTTAGATCCTTGTGCACTTTACGGAGATCAAGAAACGATCAAAAGACTCACAAAGGCTATGAAAAAGAAATTTACCAACCAAAAATATATTGCTAATCTTGGACACGGCATTTATCCAAATGTAAATCCAGAACATGTCAAATATTTTCTTGATGCTGTTCAGACAGATTGATTGTATTTATTCGAATATAAATGTAATATGATATAAATGTTTCTTTTATATCACTGTTTTATATGGTTCTCAATTTGTATGTTATTCAATAAATGGTTGAATGTTTTAAGAGATTTTTATTTTCACTTTTGTACGTAATTATATTCAGGAAAAGTAAGTAAAACCTAATATGGCATTGAGTAATAAACCGGCTCATTGTTCTTGTTTTAAACACACGGTAACGAAGTATGTGCTGCCATCTTTCATTTAAACTAAAAAAAGGTGGGAAAATATTTTATATTTCGTTTTCTCATCACTCTACATTTGATTCAAAAAAATGTCTCGTTAAAACTTTTCCGAAATATCCATTTTGGATCTGGCGCTCCTCATTGACAACATTCGCCAATTTTTTTCGTGAGTTGGTGAAAATATATGAAAGTCGGAGGCCCCTAGGCACGTGCCCAATTAATAATCCGGCAACAGATAAGGAAGCAGTCAATATTTTCTAAGTATCATCTTTATTTCAATTTTTCTTGGATTTTTTCGTTTGAGTCAGCATATTTTTTTATTTTTCTTATCATAGAAGTTTCAGCAAAATTACGTGACTTGTCAAATAAAAAAAAGCGTAATGAGTATCATCACACGAAAGTACTAAAAATAAGTATTATTTTAGTTGATTTTGATATAAATTATAACTCATGCGTAAAACTTGAATGATAATATTTTAACATTTGGACCACTTTGTATCCAAGACGATAAGATACAATAAAATTAAAAAAAAAAATAGCCGATACGGGTGGAGCGCACATTGATGGATTGATTTATATTTCTTAGGCCGTGCAGTGCGGTTAACAGTCTAACTTATTATAAAAAATAAATATTTCATAAAATTAAAATATTTTCAATATCTCAGAATATGAATCACTTATATAAAAATATTTTTGAGTTCTTTGCAAATTTAGCGAAAAGTCGGGAACAAAATTGTCCCTGAAAAAACGTGACAAAAATTTTGATTGTGTTGTTCGCTTATTTCAACTGTACATAATTATCGCACTTTGCTTAGATGTCCGTGTTGGTGTCAACTGACCGGATATTTCGTTTGTCTTATCAACACCCACAGGACTGTAGGGTGGTTCAACATCAACATCAGTCGGAAATGATAATTCAGTGACTGATATGCGACATTTTTGAACTTGTTAGCCTAAAACGTTCAAAAGTTGAATTAATGGGTCAGTTGGAGATAAGCAATCAATGCTCTCTGTCATAAATTTTGACAGTTTCTATTGATTATTCATATGTAGGATAATGAACAAAAAACTATTATCTTTCTACGAACGATTAACTGCCTCAGCACAAGTGCTTATCACATGTTTCTCAGGACCACATCTGTAGATGCGGCCTCTTTGGTTTACGAGGCAATTTCCCTTAGGAACTTCTCAAATAACAACCGCTTTTTCAGTCTTTTGGGAAAGCTATTGACTTATATTTAAACAAAGTAATCAATCAAAATTTGTTTGTCTCACAGTAATAATGTTTATTTTCCGATTGTGAGAATGTGATTTGTAAGTGTTAATTTTAAAGATGTATAGAAGGTATTTCTACTTTGAGGGAATGGTAAAGAATGTGTTAAATCAGTCTTTTGTGTCAGCTTTTCATGTAGAAAACCATAACTGTTAAGCAGTAGGTATCCATATCCGAGATCTGCTGAGTTTTGCCAGAGGCGTAGCATTAAACAAACAAAATTTATATATTAATGAATAACATATATATATCAGTCACGCCTTTTACCCGATACGGGTATGGCAGACACTTATAGTGCACTTGGTCGATTGAGTGATATTTTATTAGTAAGATGCGGTTACCAATCGTCAAACCACGGGTACTCTATAAATAATATTTTTTGGCTTGTTTATTTTAATCTTTTGGAATATAATGAGAAAAACAAAATTATCGTCCAGTCGTTTTTCGGAGTTGATTAATTTTTCAGTAACTATTTAGGGTTGAAATTGCTGAAGCCTCATATTGGTGTTGGGTGTTGTATGTCTTATGCCCCTCGGTAGATTTTCCAAGAACGCCAGTGCTCAGCGCGCCTGACAACCAGTGGAAAAGTGCTTGGCATAGAGATGGAATAGTTGGTTGTTATCGATGATAACTTTTCTGTCTGTCTGTAGCTGTGCCAGACCCCAGACCTTTAGTAGAAGCAAGCAGCTTGTTTGATGATCTTCGTTCACAATACTTGAACCGAGTGTGCACCAAAGATTTGTCGATTTGTGAGTGAGTGTAGAACGTGAACGCATTATTTTTTGCAGTGTTTTGTTTGTGGTGTTTTAATCAAGTGTTTTAAATTAAAAATCGACTGATGATTGGTGCTAACATTACAGAATTTTGGTCTGGCTGACGGGAAAGGATAAAGCCAGGTATAAGTAGAAGAATGCACGTGTATGTATGACAGATGTAGTGTAAACATTGCTTGAATCTGCATCTTATTATTAACTTATAAGGAATATATTTTCTATTTGTTTAGTTATTCATAGAAATCTTGTTTTTCTAATACTTTTAATCTGAGAATATTGAACTTAAGTGATACAGTTGTTTTCTTACTTTACTACATCCGAAGTAATAAATTTTTATTGCACTTTTAAATTACTGTTTGAGATACCTATTTTATTTATTGTTTATTTGTAATATTATCAGCTATAAAAATACTATATATTATTATTTGAATACGAATTCATTTTATTAATGAATGAGCGCTGAAAAATAAATTCTATTCATTTCTGGACCTCTTTATAATCAAATTACGTTGAATAAAGTTGCGGCGGTGTATTCCGTTTGTCCATGGACCTACATCTGTGCTTTAATTCACTTAAAAATGATGTCATTGTGACATAATTTTGGCGTCATTGTACACAGTACTTTATTTTTTGTAGGTAATATTTACTTTAGAATTAGAATTAGAATAAGACGAATCACCGGATATTGATAAGCGTTTTCCTCTTCCTCTTTTGGTAAAGTGATAAAAGATGCACATGTGTTTACGCTCTCATGAATGGACAATTTTTAACTGCACTTTTTATTTATAAGTAGTAATAAGTTTGTCAGTTTCATTGATATATTTAAAAAAATTTAATACTAGTGTAGTAAACCAATTATAGTTTTTCATTCATTTTTCTCTCACATTAAAACAGTTATAAATAGTATCTGTTAGTATTTAAAAATATTAAGTACTTTTTATGGCAATAAAAAATCGAGCATTAGTCGAGTCAGATGACATTTGAAAATGTTCTCATAATAATTCTGTTATATGTTAATTTATTTTACATTCTGTCTACGAAATATTATTTTTTTATTGAAATATTTATGGCTATTTGAAAGACTGATTTAGTACTTCTAGATTTTTTTATATGTAATGTGGCTCAAAACAAATATATTTTTTAAAATTGCGATAAGACCAACATTTTGAATAAGTAGACCAAATTACTTTATAATCAAATGAATGAATCAAAAAAATTCATATTTATATTTAAATTAGAGCGTATTATTACGCAATGACCTAAAATTTGTGATAAGTAAAAAGTTATTTTTTGAAATGATAATTTTTTTAGCCTAAAACTATCTGTATTGAAGAATAAAATTAATATAAAAGTAGTTATTTCTTCTTTTGACAAAAAGAATAACGTGGCAAGGGATCAAAATTTTAGCAGTAAACTTGGAGTACTTTTTATTTGGACGTTTCGGCCTGCCATCATCAGCTTATAAAGAAGTTGATAAATTACAGCATTCTTGAAATTTGCTTACGTTGAAATACAAAAGACATTACAAATTGAGAATTTAAGGCCAAAAAAAAAAGAAAAACTAATCAAAATTGGAGTCAGCCAGTAATTTATCAATTTCTAAATAAGCTTCGGCGCCGAAACGCCCAAATAAATTGAAATTAAGATAAAATTGTTTCATGAAAAACTAAAGTGAATTTGTGTAATGCTGCAACTAGTTTGGCACGAATGTCTTGCAAAAATTTGGCTCACGCATTTATACGAAAATAATCAAGAAACAGTTCTGCATGTTATTTGGATATCGGAAATTTTAATTAATTTGCTGTCGTGGACTAAAATACGCTTTGAGAATGCATACAGCATAAATAATGTCACTAACCACACAATATTTAGTTGAACAAGAAGTGATTTGATGATTTTGCTTCACAATCAGTGCCCATTGATACTCTGTTTTGAATCTTCTCATCACAGAGAATGGTTTGAATAGTTAGCAACAAAAACAGTTTCGAAGAGTCAATGATCAAAAAACTATTCATCCCTTACTTAAAACTAGTTCGACGCGCGGCGCCACAATATTTACACTCAGAGCCATCTGAAGGATTTGATAAAATTATTGGTGTTTTTAAATGTTCTGCATTAAAATTATAGTACGAATATAAAATAAATCGTGTTCACAACTTGAGGGTTCAATGTTTTACAAATTTATTAAAAGTCACTCAATTCTAATCGTTATTTTATTCTGCAATAAAAATATACACGCCTATTTAAATCATGATTTAAATCGTGATTTAAATCAGATCTTTAAACTAATGCAATTTTCAGCATAAACTCATGGTTTTTTTTTATTCAATAGCTTGGACTGAAGACCGCACTTAAAAGAATTTAACAATGACGAATTTATGTACAACAGTCCTATTACTAATTGCAATAGGTATGTTATCATTCTAAGAAAAGATAGGCGAATTATCAACCGGATTGTTTTACAGGTTACCATCCCACGATATCACAATATGCCGGAGCGCGGGATCGTGTTCGGGGAAATCCTACTAGAGGTTAGCCAACTTTCACAAATAAAAAATTTCTTGCTCGTTAATCCACCAAAAATAATTGCAAGTACATTTAAAAAAAAAAACACTAACACTAAAATTTTGGTCACAGTTTCTAAAAATTAGAATAGTATTGAATCGTTAGTTCAATATAAGTACAAAGAATAAATAACATAATAAAATTATTCTACTCAGGGCCGGACTTGTTTGGATTGGCTGTAAAATTTTACAGGTAGAAAAAATTGGAGAAAATAATATTTTTCTATTCTTTTCAGACTCCTGTGAATGATAAACTTGATAACCTGATAAAAAAGCTTTAAATAAAGCAAAACCTTTTTTGTGACGTACTTTTATCTGTCAGATCAATATTAGGATAATTTTTATGATGATTCATCGATCTGGCAGTGTTTTATCAATCCTCTTTCTGTCTGGCATTAATATTTTATAATATAGTAGCCTCAGATTACATTGTTAATGCTATGACGTATAGGTTGTTTCGTCTGTTGTCAAACTGCCAGACTTCCTATTCCATGATTCTCGATTAAAAATGTTTGGAAGAAAAATTATGAAGGAGCTGTACTTAAGAAGAGCTTGAGCCGGCCCTGATTTTACTGCTTTGAAATTTTGGCACATTCCTTAATTATTTTATCATGCTGTCCATGATTTATGAGCACAAATTTTGATTTATTGTAGATTTTACAAAAATACTGTAGGATATTTGCCAAATATTTACAATTCCCATATAATTTTTTCTTGTTTCACAGTATTTTTCAACAATGTAATACTTTATATAAGAATTTTTTTAAGTAAAACTATTTTAAATCGATTTGCGTCAAAGAATTCTAGGGGTAAACTCGTTTTTATGGGTGTGATGAAATTTGGCGCGTTATTAATGTGTGGCAAAATTGTGGCTTTAGTTTTACAAATTTATGGATGAGTGAGAAAGCTCTTGAGGTTTTTTTTTTTTAATCAATTTGATATTTTTACGATAAATAAAATAACGAGCAAGAAAAATTAAATCAGTGTTATACTTTAAAATTATTGTTGACGTATGCAGTAGGTGATCAATATTATGCAAGTAAGTTAGTTAGGGGTGACCAGCCCCCTCCGGCAGACACAAGCGATGAGGTATTTGAGGAGGAGGTTCATCCTCTCACAGAACTGGCTGCGCATTGGAATCCACAAGCACGCATCCCTTTTTCAAGGAGAGGTTAGATGTTAGAAATTTCCAGTTTAACGACGGTGTGGATTTTACAGAGTTGTTCACTACTACACTAATATTTAGATTTTGTTCACATTTCAGGCACGCTTGGTGATGGATTTTTAACATTTACTACATTATTTTATTGTTTTAAATATTTTAACCGATTTGAACTGAGAATTACTCAGTTTGCATTAAAATAATCAAAACCAAAAGTGTGCAGAGGATTTCATCGAAATAAAAATTCTTTATTATTAAATACATGAAGAGTACTACTCAAGCTTTATATATAACCGTAAAATATTCTTTGATTTTAAAAGATGTGGAAAAGCGTAAATAACTGAAAAAGACATTAATATTAGTAAAAATTGCCCGATTTTTTCATATTTTGACCTTAAAAGTAGTTTTAATTAATTTTTACAATAAATTTTATTGTACAAAGATCTTATATAAATTTATACGTTTAGAGTTTCTGTTTTACATCATTAATCCGCAATTCTGCACAAAAATTTGCTTGAGAAATGTGTTGAGTATACACTTTTGTATACAGAATCGTATGTCAATTCTTTGAGCGTCAGAAAAATAAAATTTTTACTGCGTCTTACTCGAATGAATCAATCTTGAAAATCTTTCTCGTTTTAGTAAATGTCTGAAAAATTATCTGAGAACAAAAACGATTGTTGTACCAGTCTTTGACGGACTGATTTATTACTCTCTCTCATTCTGAAACTTGTGATAGGATTATCGGTTAATAATAAAAGCAACAAAAAAAAATTCAAATCAATTTCATAAACGTAAAGTCTCATTTACAGAAAATGAAATTCTAGTCAGTAAAGTTGTTAAATAATCTGAAAATATCAGTAAATTTTGAACAAGTAAATCTGTGCAGATTAATTTAAAATTTTCTGTACATAAAAACGTGTACAGTACTAAATGAAGTATATGACATCATTTAAGACATCTTGTCAGATAAAAAAGAATTTTTAATATTCAAGCTTAAGAGTAGTTTGATAAATCTTAAACCACATGAGTTAATCTGCCAGTTAAAGATCTGAGTAATTCTCTAATTTTATATTTTAACAGAGTTAACTTACTGATGAGCGAATACTGCGCTCGGATCTGCCTAATTGATTTATATTTTTATTAACACTATTGAATCGTTGCACACTATTTAAAATTAATTTTATTGTTTTAATTTGTGTAGGGTATACACCAAGAAAATTACATCCTTGTGAGGAAAGTTCGTGTTATCCAGCTACTGGTAATTTATTAATAGGTAGAGAACATCAGTTGACTGCATCTAGTACTTGTGGATTACATGGACAGGTAAACTAATTTTTTTATCGAAAAAGTGTGTATTAAATACGAATCAATATTTTAGCAAAGATACTGCATCGTATCACATTTGGAAGAACGAAAAAAATGCTTCTGGTGTGATTCTAGGAAGCATACTGCTAATAAACCTCAAATTAACCATCAAATCAGTAACATTGTTTATCGAATGTTACCTGGGTAAGAATAATATTTTTTCGTACATGAAATTAATATATTTATAATATTATGGACTTTTACAGCACGCGGCTCAAATCATGGTGGCAGTCAGAAAATGGAAAAGAAAATGTTACAATTCAGCTAGACTTGGAAGCAGAATTTCATTTTACTCACATGATTATCGTATTTAAGACTTTTAGACCTGCAGCTATGTTGATTGAAAGATCTTATGACTTTGGGAAGACGTGGCAGGTATGAAATTTTTTTTTAATGCCCGATGATATGTAAATAAAAATTTTTGATCACTGTTAATAAAGAATTAATTTCTGGAATTTTTAAATAAACTAACTGACCGTTTTCTAGTAAAATATGAAACATTGTAACTCCAATTAAAAAAATTGTTTTATAGGTTTACAGATATTTTGCGAGTAATTGTGCAGAAAGCTTTCCACATGTAAAGGAAGGTTCTCCTCGAAACTTAACCGAAGTTGTCTGTGAATCTCGCTATTCGTCTGTAGCCCCTTCAACTGACGGAGAAAGCATTTTCCGCGTTTTGCCCCCAAACGTTCACATTGACAATCCATACTCGCAAGAAGTTCAAAATTTGCTTAAAATGACAAATTTGAGAATCAATTTTACAAAATTACATACTCTTGGTGATGATTTACTGGATAGAAGAGAAGAAATCCAAGAGAAGTATTACTACGCCATCTCTGATATGGTTGTTAGAGGTTCTTGTTCGTGTTATGGTCACGCAAACAGATGTTTGCCTCTACCGGGAGTTGATCCTAAACCAGATATGGTTCATGGAAGATGTGAGTGCACGCATAATACAAAAGGGCGAAATTGTGAAGAGTGTGAAGATTTCTTCAATGATTTACCGTGGAGGCCTGCCATTGGAAAACAAACAAACGCTTGCAAAAGTAAATATTAAAAAAAAAATATTTTTTATTTTTGATTCAAATATTTTTCAGGGTGTAACTGCAATAACCATGCAACAAGTTGTCATTTTGATGCTGCAGTTTACGAATTAACTGGTAGAATTAGTGGTGGTGTTTGCGATGGCTGCAAACATAATACCATGGGACCAAATTGTGAACAATGTAAACCATATTTCTATAGAGATCCTACCAGGGATATTCAGGATCCTGATGTATGCAGACGTAAGTAATATTTATTTTCACATTTGTACAGGGCAAATAACCTTGAAAATGAGTAAAAATATTTTTTGTATATTTTCAGCGTGTGATTGCGACCCTCACGGTTCTCTTGATGGCGGTATTTGTGACTCTTTGACCGACAACTCAAACAGTCTAGAAGCTGGCGCTTGTCACTGTAAAAAGAACGTAGAAGGTCGTCGCTGCGATACCTGCAAGAATGGTTTCTGGAATTTCGATGTAGATAATCCAGATGGATGCCAGTCGTGCACATGTAACACTGTGGGTACTACCAACAATCAAGGATGCGACGTTTACACCGGAAATTGTACTTGCAAGCGATACGTTACCGGAAGGTAAAAAATGAAATATTTGAAATAAATCAGCTAAAAATTATTTTTAGGGACTGTACTCAATGTCTTCTGGAATATTGGGGCTTGTCAGAAGAAAGAGATGGTTGCAAGCAATGTGATTGTGATCCCGGTGGCTCATTGGACAATAATTGCGACGTCATTACTGGACAGTGTAGATGCAGAGAATTTGTTCAAGGAAGGACTTGTAATCAACCCAAACAGCACTATTTTACTGGCTCTATTGATTTTCTTTTATATGAAGCCGAATCGGCTAGGGGATCACCGGTAAGACTATTTATTTTTAACGAAATCTGTAAGGACTGGATTTTTTTGACCCATATTTTGGGTGTCGAGCCTTTTAGAATGTTTCTAGAAGACGCTTCTTTGAAAAAAATATTATTTAAAATACCTGAAGTTACAGTGAATTCAACCATTTTAATATTTTATAATAAAAATACTGAGAAAACTGTGACTGAAAGTATAATAAATGTTATTATTAATGTTAATGTACAGTGGGCAATGGATGAAAAACCAAATAACAAAATCTAGCAGCTATCAAGTAATTTGTTCTAATAATTGTTGTAAATTGTGATTTTTGCGTTGGTCGATTATTTTTTGTTTATATGGAAGACAATAATTATACAAAAATTTGTTTAATTTGTTATTGCCATTAGTGATTCCTACCTTTCTTGTTTCGAAGAAGATTTACAGATAATTTGGATAATTTTGGTAGACCGAATTATCTGAAAAAGCATTGTTGTTTTGATTAAAGAAAATATTATAAATTGGACAAAACAACAAGTGTTGTTATTTGTTTATTATCTTTAATTTATTTATATATTCATTTAAATCTCGTATTAAAAGACATTTGTATAATTTCAGACGTGCCAAGTTGTGATTCGCGAACCATATCGTGATGGTAGGGAAAATACTTGGACAGGAATTGGTTTCATGAGAGCCCCTGAAGGCTCTTCCATTGAATTCACCATTGATGACGTCATAACTCCTTTACGATACGATATTATCACAAGATATGAACCACAGGTAAATTAAATTTAAAAAAAATTGATAAATTTCACTACATGTCCAAATAAAATAGAGTATAGTCTTGTTTTATTTATTTATCGTTATTCTGCAGCACTCGGAGCAGTGGGATTTGGCAGTTGTGTCAATTGAGCGACCTGTACCAATTGATCCAAAAAGTCCTTGTGCGAATTATGACCCTAGAAATGATCTACAACATATTTCTCTGCCAAAAGGTACGCGAAGTACAATCGCAGTTCCTGATGTTTGTTTAGAGCCAGGTTTGACTTACAAAGTGCGAATAGATTTCAAGCGGTATAACACACAGCAAGAAACGCAGTCAGCCAGCGTTTTAATAGATTCAGTAAGTATTTTTCTTTATTTTATTCTACTACTCGTATAATAATTTAATTTTTCTGCGTGTTGCAGATTATTCTCGTTCCACGAATTGAGGCAATACCGTTCTTTAAGAATTCATCAGCTGGAAATCAGCGACAACAGGAATACGAACGATACAGATGTGGGCAATATCTCTACACATTCAATAGAGGCCCTGTTCCAGAAATTTGCAAGAAGTATCACAACAGTATAGGATTTTATATTTACAATGGAGCTCTAGGTTTGTTTTGAATGTTAATCACATTGGTTTCAAATTAACGATTTTGTTCTTCAGCTTGTACTTGTGATCCGACGGGATCTATAAGTAAATTATGTGATGAATATGGCGGTAACTGTCATTGTAAACCTAATGTTGTTGGAAGACGTTGCGATAGATGTGGACCTGGTACTTTTGGATTCGGACCAGAAGGTTGCACAGGTAAAATTATAATAATGTATGTTTTGATATTAATAATATTTTACTAATTTTGTACGCTACACAAATACGTAAATATGCTTTTTACTAACAAAACTAACCTAATAACAAGCGCTCATTTTTTAGGTTGAAACTTTCGCCTAACCCAGAAGGTACAAAAACTTCGCCACCATAAGTATGTAGGTTGAATATTAAAATGACAAACTCTAGCTACGACTCTGAGAGTGATAGATTATTTTGTAATATACAGGTGTTAAAAAAAGTGATACCAAATTTTAGATACAATCAGTACTCATCGAAACAAAGTTTCAAATTTTAAGAAATGAGTGAGATTGTTCAGGTACGCAAACAAGCTTGTATTAAGGCACAAGCTAACAAAACAATTGGGCCCCAACCGAGATAAGGGCATCCCAAGAAATTAACATATCCTGTCCTGCCCGGAAAGGCAGCAACCCAACTAGCACCGAAGTATTCGTAACCGAGACGGAAACCTCGAATGCGTAATTGTTACGTAACTGTCACTAATTTTTCAACTTCAATGTGTGGATAACTTCATTTTACAAATCTACAATCGCATTTATGTGAAATTTACCACTAATATTTACTTTATAGTTATATTACTTCTATGTGATTTCTTTGGTAATGGTACCACTTTAAAGCTCCAATAACTTGACAGCAATAACAATCGTAGCAGCGACTATTCATGCTACTACAATGCAACCTAAAAGTTGCAACTACTTTCAAGTAACTTTAAAAGTTTTCATAACGTTTTGGGAACCTTTAGGAAACTTTGAAGTGATATTTATAAGTGTAAGAAACGTAACTGCGACGTGCAAAATTCAATGTCATTGTGCATGGCTACTACAAAGTTTGTATCACCTCTTAGAATCACCATGAAGAAAATTTCATCATGTAGTTCCCAAAACATTCATAAGCTCTGCATCATTGCTTAGTGTTCGTACAGTTGTATGAGGGTTTGTTGGTTCATAATGGCGTCTGTCATTGGAATCAAGCATAGAATTAAAAAAAAATTACATTCCACAGCATTTCACGGGAAATTAAAAGGCTTGAGAGCGAATGGTTTACTGAAAGAATATTTTGGTGTTGTGCAATCGTCACCATCAAAAATCAATATTCTTCATGAGTCATATATGCTACGGAGGACGACGTTATTCCCTTGTATGATGATAAAGAACATAATAATTTTATCATATCCCAAATTTTACTAGTAGATCAGCTAAGAACATAGTAACATTCTCATAGAAGATTCACCAAAATTTAGAATTGGATCAAAAATGCACCTTGCTAGAAGTAGAAGCTAGGGCCACATTTGTGCAATTTCATGTCTCTTTTTGCTGAGACAACACTGAGCAGACAGTGATAGTCACAACTTTGTCGCAACTTGGAAGTGAAACTGCAATACCTTGTAGTAAATAAACTTTAAAGGTCCATACTTGCAGTTTTCGTTCGGCTCCTACAATTATCGCTCAGTCGTAATTACTTTCAAGTTGCATTTTCTAGTAATTCTGACTTTAAAGTAATTTCTCCCAAGCTTCGCCATTTTTATTAGCAAAATATGCGACGCCATTACTACAAAACGAGAACTTGTACACCACAATTACTAAAAACTTGGACGAGCGCATAAATTTAGCATTACGTACAACAAATAAATGGATAATAATCAATTATTATTATTTTTATTATAATCATTTAAATCTCTTAATACCCTTACGGGTGTCGAGATTATGCTATAATTTTTGTATATTTAATCTTTTATTCTAGTTTTATACTATATTATTTACAAATTTTCTCCATTCTTTCCTGTTCATTGTTGTTCTTTTTGCTTCTTGTTTGTTAGTATTATTTCTGTGCAGTATTTCTTCTATGTTGTTATCCCACGTTTTTCTTGGCCTTCCTCTTCTCTTTTTCCTTATTATTCCAGCTTTCCATACTTGTTTTGTTTGTCTGTCTTCTGCCATTCTTGTTAAGTGTCCATACCATGCTAATTGTTTTTTATCTATTGTGTTGTGGACAGATTCTATTTGTAGCTTATTTCTTATTTGTTCATTTCTTATTCTGTCCATCCTAGTGACGCCCTCTATTCTTCTCAAAAATCTCATTTCGGTCGCTTGTATTTTGCTTTTATTTCTTTTGTTCATTATCCACGATTCACATCCGTATATTAATGTTGGTCTGTATATTGTCTTGTATAGTGCTATTTTCGTTTTCGTTGATACTTGTTTATTGTTTAATATTACTTTGTTTATTGCATAGTAGCACTTATTTGCTGCAAGTATTCTTCTATTAATTTCTTGTTCTATACTTCCTTTATCATTCAATGATGCTCCGAAGTATGTAAAGTTACTAACTTGCTCAATTTCTCTGTCGTTTAAAAATAATTTGACTGTGGTATCTTCTCTTGCTATTATCATGGTTTTAGTTTTGTCTGCATTTATTGACATGTTGTGTTTTCGTAGCTCCTCGTACCATACATTTAAGTTATATTGCATGTCTGTTTCATTTTTAACTAGTATTGCTAGATCGTCAGCAAATGCACATTCAGCTATCGTTGTAATAGCTAGATTGTAGTATCCAATTTCCACTTTCTTCGTTTTAATCTTTACTTCCTATAGGATATTGTCCAAGTATATTATGAACAGGATAGGGCTTAAAGCTCCTCTTTGTCTTAGCCCTTGTGAGGTGGTAAATTCTTTCGATACTTCATTTCCAGTTCTTACATAACTAGTTGTCCGTCTATATACACTCTTGATGGCTTTTATCAGTTGTTCGCTTATATTTCTTTCTTTTAAAATTTTCCACATCTTTTCACGCGATACTCTGTCAAATGCTTTTTCCATATCTATAAATGTTATATAGAGCTTGTTGTCCTGGCTTATCGCCTTATCTATAAGTTTTCTAATTGTAAATATGTGGTCCTGAGTGGAGTGTCCTTTCATGAATCCACTTTGGGCTTTCTCCATCGTTGACTCTATTGCCTGTCTAAGTTTGTTCTCCAATATTGCCTCATACACTTTAGCTGTAGTACAAAGCAACGATATTCCTCTGTAATTATCACAATTCCTGGTATCACCTTTTTTGTGTATGGGGAATATCACTGCCTTTTCCCAGTCCTTAGGTATTCTTCCTATAGACCATATCCTATTTAACATCTGCAAAAGAATTTGTTCGCCATCCTCTCCCATGTATTTCACTTGTTCCGATTTGATTTTGTCGTGACCAGGTGCTTTTCCATTTCTTAGTTTTTTAAGTACCGTTGTCAATTCATCTTCAGTTATAGTTTCGCTTTCCCTTTCTATTTGAGCTCTGTCCGGTGATTGGTTCTCTTCTATCCTATCAATAGTTTCATTTTCTTCAAGTAAAGCCTCAAAATGCTCTTTCCATTTTTCCATTATATATTTGTTTTCATTTATTAAGTTACCATGTTTATCTTTTAGTTGTTTCAACGACATTTCTTTTCCTCTTCTACAACTTTTGAGGTTTCTAAAGAATAGTTTTTGATTTTTTTGAAAGTTGGTTTCTAATATATTCCCAAATTCTTCCCAGGTTTTCTTCTTTGAGTTTTTTATTATTTCTTTCGTTCTATTTCTTTGCTTTTTATATTTTTCATAGTCCACGTCCTTCTTGGTATTAAGATATTTCTTCCATTTCTGTTTCTTTCTTTTTACTTCTTGTTTAACTTCCTCATTCCACCAATGAGTTTGTTTTCTATTTTTTATGGTTCTGGTTGTTCCACACACGCATTCAGTTGATTCCATGATTATTCTTTTAAAAATAGTCCACATTTCTTTTATATTGTTTATGTCTGGTAGTAATCAATTATATGCTCTAAATAATGAATGGAGTAAAGCTAGTGACGAGACCCATAAAAGTTCCTAATGTAGTTGCTGTCACGTTCCGACGACTATTTGTGCTAGTTGGGAACCACCCCTAAGTGTGACCCATTTTTGTATTCAATTTCTCTTAAGTTTGTTGTTTTTTCTCTGTCCCAAAGTACTCCTTTGCTATCGATTGATACTAGTTTTAAATTGATCCCGAAAAAATTGACCGAAAATGGCCTTTTTTCGACACTTACAGGATCCTGAATTTATAAAGTCTGGCATTCTATTGACTACTATATTTTCGATCGATTCATATACAAATTGGCCGATCAGGTCGGCTCCTAGACTAATCTGAATTTGATATCACCTTTTTTAACATTTTTGTAATAAAAATTAGTTTAAACTTTAAAGGACAATTTTTGTGTTTATTCCAGCTTGCGATTGTAACAGTATTGGCGCTTTGGACAACTTCTGCAACGTAACAACAGGGCAATGCAAATGTCGTCCCAACACTTATGGTCGTGAATGCGATCAATGTCAGCCTGGTTTTTGGAATTTCCCGAATTGTCAGCGTTGCGAATGTAATGGACACGCGGATATTTGCGAATCGAAAACTGGTTCTTGCATTCAATGTAGAAACAATACAGAAGGAGATAATTGCGAAAGATGTATAGACGGGCATTATGGAGATCCTAGATTTGGAGTTGATATTCCTTGTAGGGCTTGTCCTTGTCCTGGAGTTGCCGGATCAGGACATTCTTATGCAGAAAGGTGCACATTGGATACCTACTCCAGAGACGTCATTTGCGAGTGCCAGGAAGGATATGCTGGTAAGATTTTCTTACATAATTTAATTTAATTTAATTTTCACTATTTTTCTCCACTTCAAGGACAATTAAGCTATTCCCTTGGGACTCCATTATGGAAGTTGTACTGTATTTAACTCTGGTTATATTGCAGTTTTAATTGTTTATATTATTTACTGAATTTTAAACGTAGATTTCCTATTTTCGATGTTAATTTCAAGATAGATTATTTCCCGCTGTTCATATAAGTATTTCTATTTTTAGAATTTATGACACATATTACTTCTATTTTTAAAACCTAGAATCTGGAAACGGCAGAACAGATTTTATGTTCCTTTGCGGAAAACGCTTTGTAAATATAAATATTTGACAATATTTTTTATAGTCTTATCTTAATATTCCACAAACATCGCGATAGATATGCGTTCTGTTTTGTTGTTTATAATTCTTACCTATTTATCGACAGGATCTCGTTGTGATGTTTGTGCTGACAATTATTATGGAGATCCTGAAGTACCAGGAGGATCTTGCCAGCCTTGCAACTGCAGTAACATGGTTGATACAACCCGACCAGGCAACTGTGACCCCCACACTGGAAAATGTTTGCAATGTTTGTATAATAGAGAAGGTGATCACTGCGAAATATGTAAAGATGGTTACTACAGGCTGGAAGAAGATGGACTTTGCATAGGTAAAATCAGGAATTTACAAATTTTTGTTTTTATTTTGTGAAATTTTAGAATGTGTGTGCGATATTTTGGGGACAAATAGATCTGCTGGACCTTGTGACAGGAATACTGGTCAATGCAATTGCTTGAAGAATGTTATTGGAAAAGAATGTGATACTTGTTTGGAAAATCACTGGAAAATTGCTTCTGGAGAAGGTTGTGAGCCCTGTGATTGTGATATTGTTGGCTCTTTGGCTCCTCAGTGTAATCTTGTAAGGTTTTAATTTATCACTTTAACTTCAATTTAATTTTGTTTTATCCTAGTATGATGGACAGTGTCAATGTAAACCACATTTCGGAGGCCGACAGTGTAACGAATGTCAAGCTAATCATTGGGGTAATCCAAATGAAAAGTGTATAGGTAAATATTTAAAATTCAATAATAAAATTTGCTGACCTATTCTGAACTGAACATAACATTTATTTCAGCATGTGAGTGTAATCAAGAAGGGTCTGAAACTCTTCAATGTAGCCGTGAAAACGGTTCTTGTGTATGTTTACCGGGTATTGGAGGCCACAACTGTGATGTTTGTGCTCGTGGTTACATAGGAGAAGCGCCTCATTGTTCTCCCTGCGGAGAATGTTTCGACAATTGGGATCGAATTTTGAATGAAAGGCACCGTACGTTCAACTATCTTTATCTCAAAGTATTGTCTAATATTTTGCTCTTTTAGAACAAACTCTTGAGGTTATCAACAAAGCTAAAGATATGAAACGGGTTGGTGCTGCAGGTGGTTATACCCGAGAATTCGAAATTACAGAGCAACAGCTTGGAGAAATTCAAGATTTACTTAGTAACACTTCAATTGCTCCTGACGATAGGCAAAAAATACAGGATGCTCAAGATATGCTGGATGAAGAATTGAAACAAGATACTGACATGCTTGACGAAATCAAAGACAAGATTCTTAACGTTACTAATCAAATAAATCTTAAACAGATTGTGTTGGATGACTTGAAAGACAAAGAATTAATGGTCAAGAATCTCACCACTGAACTGAAGAACAATGCAACTTTGTTGCAGGAAGCTAATGTTCAAGGAGCTTTAGGCTTGATTCATGATGCAAGAAGAAAAGCTCTAGGGGCCGAAGATCAAGTTAATCAAGCGAAGAGAATCCTAGAAGATGCAGAACGCCAATGTAGAAGTACAGAGAATCGCGTAAACCGAACTATAAAAGATTTCTTTGAGACCAAAAATGATATTGATACAGCTTTAGAAAAATTACAAACTACTTTGGATGAATATAATGCTGCAATACCAGAAATGAACAATCAGGTATATTTTGTATTTATTCATTTGAAAAGTATTAATTCAGTTATTTTTAGATGTGTGATAAACATGGAGACCCGTGTGACTCTCTTTGTGGCGGAGCTGGCTGTGGTTTTTGTGGTGGAGTGTCTTGTGAAAAAGGAGCTACGAAAAAAGCTGAAAATGCCTTGTTTATGATTAAAGCTGCTAACGATGCGTTAAGAGACAAAGAACTTAAAGTTGATGAAATGTTAAGAGCTGTAAGTCAAACGATTTTTAATTCTAATACTTGAAAATAAAAATATTTTTTTAGGCAACACAATTAAAAGAACACGTCAGCGATGCGAAAAATATGGCAAGAAAGGCATTTGAAAAAAGTATTGAAGCAAATGAGTTGCTTAATAATTCTATAACCGAAAGAAATATGAAAATAAACAACATGCGTGATTTCTTGGAACAAGATGAATATAATCCTAAAGATGTGAAACTTCTGGCTAACGAAGTACTATTTTTTATAAATATCTAAGTGATGTATATTTCAATTACAAATTATTGAATTTTAGGTGCAAGATATGAATATTCAACTGGAACCGGCAGAAATTGAAAACCTAGCTACAAAAATCAAAAATACTTTGTCTTCTTTAACAAATATTGATCAAATATTAAGAGATACCGCCCCTAGCTTAGACAAAGCTGTAGCACTAAAAAAGAGCGCAGACGAAGCCAAGTAAATTTGAATTTTTTGTTTACTTATAAAAAATCTACATAATATTTTTTTATAGAAATAACGCTAACAGCACCTTTACGTCAGCTGTAAGAATTAATGACACTCTAAATGAGGCTTCGAAGGCTCAAGAGACCGCTAAAGCTGCAATTGCAAAAGTAAATAGTGATATCGAGAATGCCAAAAGTAATTTGATACAAATTAAGAGTGAAAGCGACTCAGCCCAGTCTAAAGCCAACGAAACCGCCGGTAAAGTTGAAGGCCTTCAAAAGAATCTCAAACGTTTGCAAGAGAACGTTCTAAAGAATAATTTATTCGCGACTGAAGTTAGCAAAAGCGTAAAACTTGTTCAAGAACAAGCTAAAACTTCCGAAATTCAATCCCAAAAATTACAGCAAATATATGACAATGTAAATAAAACACTTATGCAAAAATCTAGTCGTTCACATTCTGCTCGAGACAGGGCTAATGAACTCTTGAATCGAGCGCTCAAGTTAACAATTAAGACTAATAGTACTTTAACGGATTTACAAGGTAATTTTTTTTATTAGTATAAATGCAAGATGTTTATTCATTTTTTTTTGCAGAAATCCAAAAAACACATCAACGTCATGAACAAAGTCTCAAAAACATCTCTGACGAGATTGACAAACTGAACAAGAAATTAAGGGATGATTTAGAAGTAATAAATACGAAGGTAGTCAGTTTGGATCAGTGTTCTTAGTTATTAATTCATTATTATAAAAAAATCAACAAATTTATTAATATTTGATAGCTATAGCATTGCCAAGTCTTGAATATTATGAATGCATTTATGAGATAATTTTAGTTTTTCTTGTATCTTTGTTATTGCAGAGATATTTATTTCATACAGCATGCATGTTGCATACTTATTTTATAATTTTTACACACATTTTGTAAGTTTGTAACTAATAGGTTGTCAACAAAAGCGTATAAATAAAATATTTATCTAATTGAACTGAATTTTCATGAAACAATCGAAGCAAGATGGGATATTTGTATATAATTTTAGCTGTCTGCACTCCTTCTCCATACAAACTTCAAGTATGCTTAATTTCAGATTTCTTCGTGCGCGCAATATGCTTAAAAAGAGGTACAAATATCTCTCTTCATGTATTAATTAATATATAGGTGTATTTAATTTAGCTAATGATTGACGATAATTTATCGTACGAAACGTCCACCGACATCGTGAAATAAAGGACCATTTTTAACACAATGCTTTTTTTTAATTGATCCTTAAGCCTTACGACATTAAAAATTAATTAGATGTAAGCGTTTTCGCGCACACTACATTGACGACACAAGCTCAATTGACTCCACATTTCTTATAAGCAGTATTGACAAAAATCATGCTGTTTTTTTATAAATTAATCATGATCTTTTTTATTTTTTCAATTTTTTTCAAAAATGTTTCTTACAGATTGAATTTTCACTCAAATATATTAAATAATAACTTAGCTGAAATCGTTATTTTGTTCTGCAATAGAAATATAACTGAATTGATGAAATATACAAGAAAAAAAATTAAATCAGGCCAATCCTGCTTGTAAGTAGCGCGTCCCACCTTTTTTTGCTCATAATCACCAAAGCCTATTTTCGATTTTATCGACTGAAATAAAGTAAATCTCATTTTTAATTCCTGTTTGATAGATTTATCTTAAAAATTTAAAACGTTTTGGTCAAAACACTTGCTGAAAAGCATAATATAATTAATTTACTGGAGTTCGTAATGGGAATATAAACAAGGTCAAACACTCTAAATTATTAAATCGAACTAATTCAGAGAAAACTTATTCCTGTAACACATTTACTCATTTATAATTAATAAATAAAACTAAAGAGTTTTTTATAGTTTTTTATTGAAAAACATGAAAATTTGGAACTCAAGTCATTAAAAAAAATATCACAAATTTGGTTTGTATAAATATCACAGAGAATTTGTAATGAACAGATTATTATGAACTGCGTTTTTCGTCCTCATCAACATGAGCTGAATTACGCTTAATTATAGTTTCAAGTTCGCAAGAATATCGCAGCATACCGAAATTTCTTCTAAAATGAGAAAATGTTCTTCTGGATTGCTCAATTCGGATCATATAATCACTATAAACTAAAAAGCTCATACATTTGTAAAATTCTTTTGGGGTATCGTCCAAAAGGAAGCCGTTGATGCCATCTTGAATTAATTCCAATGCGATGTCCGATCTAGTAGCCAGTACTGGTTTTTTCATTAAACCTGCTTCCATAATAGTGCGACTATCAATGCTATGTTTCATGGGGAAGATAACAGCAAGGCAGCTGTTCAACAGGCATTTTCTGTATCTTAAGGGTGCTCCATTCAAAAATATTACTCGTGGTTTCTTGCCGCAAAGTCCCAAAGCAATAAATTGCATTGTAGTGCTATAATCTTCAAATACTTTCGAGTCTTCGTAATAACCAGCAATGACAAGGTATAAATTCAAATATTTAAATCGATCGCGCGTTTTTGCTTCGCCTAGTAACATAGCAAAAGCCCTGATGGCTAATTCTAAATTGGATGAGGGTCTTATAGGTGCAAAACATACGAAAAGCACTGCCTGCTTTGAAACTCTTGCAACCTGGTTAGCTCTTAGTACGGGACATCTTTCAAAAATTGAGGTATTCACACAAGGATATAAAACAGTTACTGACTTTTTAGGTTCGCAAAATAATTGGTGGAAAACTGTTGCGCTAATCTTATTATGTACTATTATTTCGTCTGCATGTTTCACGTAGCGCTGAAGTAAAATATGACTATGTCTGGCTGACAATTCATCAAGACTCATGCCACAAATCTCTAGTTCAGAAAATGTGAGAATCTGGACAATATATAGATTTCCAAGAAGTTTCAGTAGGGGAATTATATGGCTATTACTAGTTGGTACCACAACAAATGCAGGTTTTATAATATTCTTTTTACTGATCAACCACATGGTCGAATATATAGCACGCATGAAATGCAAGGGACTGTTAAAATATCCCCATAATGATTTGGGTATAAGGCCTCCAACCTATAATATGAAATATTTGTATTTGTGAAATTTAGTTATAATTCTGTAAAACCTGATGAACTTTCATCGATCTAAACTCCATATTGATTATTTCTTGCTCGCAATGAGTTGTGACTATTTCAACTTTGTGGCCAAGATTTCTGGCGGTTTTTGCCATAAATAAAAATGTGTCTTCCACATTGATGGGCTCAATTTCCGTGCAGAAAAAAACTATTGTTCTGTCTTTAAAATTTTTTGGTTGATGAGGAAGAGTTCGTCGCCTTGGACGTGAAGCTCTTTCCATACTAGAAAAAATTGACAAAAATAGTAGGCAACTACAAATTTGACAGAATAATTATAAACAGTTTTGAATTAAAGCTTACCTTGAAAATAACTGCTCAAAAATGTTTCCAAAATAAATATTTCTATATATTTCAAATAAACTCATAGACTAGTTACCTACTCCAAAAACTGATTTGATGTAGCAAAATTTGTGAGTGACTACATTAATTTTATAATTATTTGAATAATATATTATTTATCTCAGGTCGATAGAAAGCCATTTATAATTAATTTTACTCATTATTATTAATGATAAAATACAAATAATATGCCAAGTTTCTTCCTAAAATATTTGAAATAACGGATTTGACAACTTCCGGGTGGTACCAAAACTTTTCTCCCAAAAAAATGACATATAAAATACTTTATCCCCAAAGCGATTATTCAAAACTATCATGTGAATAAATAATGATTTATCTCTTAAATAATAAAATATAAGCTATTATAAATGAATGCCTGCAATATACGGGGTGGAAACGAAATTTGGGCACAAGGTATAGTGAAAATATTGAATGAATAGCATGAGGTCATGGATGTAGTGATGACGTCGCATTCACTACGTTTAGTGCCAATTCATAATGTGCGTAAACATAAGGAGTACGCAAAAACATAAACGTAAGAAATTATGTATGTTCACAGTGCTCGTAACGTAAAATATTAAAGTAAAGTGTTTTTTTTTCATTTTACGTTGGTACAAATTAGGGTTATTGATGTATTGTGTTGGTTTCTCTGACTGTCATTTTCAAATATTTTGTTGATTTCGATTCTGTTTCTTGTCTAATGTTTTTCTTTGGTTTCTCTTTTATTAGTTTGGAGTTTAGTTGGTTTTGTTTTATTATATGATGTCTGGAAAAGATCTTGCGATTGTTTCATTATTATTGAAACCCACTGATCTCTATATAACACTGGATTGGATTTAGGCCGCTGGAATGCGGCCCCAATTGAGCGTCGCCATCTTGGCAAAAACTGAGGTTCTATGTCAATTGGTGACAGTTCAGTATGGTGTTGGGACGCAATTTTATACTGAATAAATTATGTTTATTTATTTAAATGTAGATATATTAATACATAATATTGTTATTGTTTTATTTTATTAGAAAAACTCAACTGAAAAAGTTTGAAGATATAACTTATTCCTATTTTCAGTGAAGTATTACTTTTTACAGGTTTTATGGAGACCTAGAAAGATACATCAATTATTATGTCAAAGTTATCAAACGATTTGATTTTCAATTTTAGATTAAATTGAAAATATCATGAATAATAAAATCATATTGTTGGGCAATGTTACAAAGTTATGATAACAAATTTGAGTAACATATCAAATTTAATATAAAATATCTTGCTCACAAAATTAATCGCTGGACTGCAAATTTGTGCTTACTTACGAACAATAAAATCTTGATTATTAAATGTATTATTATTCTCCTATCATGTGTAGTAGATATTTGAAATTATTAATTTTGAATAGGCAATATTATCGCGGAAATGCACTTCATTTATTCATATAGGTAAATTCATAGTTTTAAATTTTAGGTAACAAAAATTTATAAAACTATTGAACGGATTAAATAATACTGAACTACAATGTTTAAAATATAGTTGAAACACTGACACTAAAAAGTTCACAAATATTTTTAACTATTAATAAATATTTCAACTATTATAACAATTTTTAACTCTTGTTGATTATTAATGTATGTATTTTAATATATATTGAGAATAATTTCTTCATCTTACTTGCATTATACTTTGAATTTCATCGAGTGTCTTCTATAAGTGTTTTGAATTTGCCGCCGAATAGTGACACAAAACCTCAGTTTTACTGTCAAGGCCGCCGTTCAACCGGGGCCGCTTTCAGATGCCAGAATACGGTCTAAACCCAATCCAGTGTTATATAGAGATCAGTGTTGAAACCAGATTGAAACTGCGTCATAAAAGTCGCCAACGAGAGAAATATTAAGACGAGGAAGAAATTGTTGCTTTTTTTATTTAATAATCCTATGTCAATCATATTTAAAGCATGTTTCGATCCAGGGTGTTGTCAACTGTCAGATGAAAAGTTGACGCATGCGCTATTAGTTGTTTCGTACGTAAACATAACATAAAGTTGAATTTACCTCAACTTTACGTTATCATTAAGTAGCTCTTATGTCAATACGTAAACGTAAGAAATACGTAAGAGCATTGTGAACACGGGCATTGAAATACAGTAGTTCAACTTTATGTTTATGTTTACGGTTACGTACTCCTTACGTTTACGCACATTGTGAATTGGCACTTATATGTTATGCTGTTTGCATATGTAAAGATAATTGATAAATACTCTAGACAAGCAGAAATAATATTTTGATTCTAATTTTAAAGACGATGATAAAATAATGTGAAATTAAAATATGTAACTAAGAAATATATATTCAAGTTTTTAAATTGTAGACATTTAATAATAATAAAAAAATTTAATTAAAATTATTTAATTGCGAAAGACAAGTTTAATATGTAAAAATATTTCGATTAAATATCACAAACTTCAAACACTAAAATAATGCTACAATTAAAAATACTAATAGTCCGAAAATTAACAATTGAGAATATAACAAGTCTCAAAGTTTTTTTTTGTGGGGAACTATAAAAATAAAATTATGATACGCTCGATGAACTTATTTACGAATAAGTCAAGCTGTTGTAGAGTGTGTTAAAAAGGCTTATTTGTGAGCACGAGACAACGGTGGCAATTTTGAACAATTTATGTGCATAATAATACTTATTATGTAGGTTTTTTTGATTACTGTACATTAATTTTAAAAATAAAAATTTATTCTAATTTCAATCGCATTTTTCTCAATATTTTCAAGGATATTAAACTAATACATGGATGAATTCAGAAAAAAAATATGCTATCGAATAGACATAAAAATATGTATAGTCCCATTTAAAAAAATATAATTTTAAGCTATAACTTGAGAAAAACTGGTTTTTAGAAATATTTAATTATATAATAACTTCCGAATAAAACCATGTGCTCAACTTTCGATTCCACCTGTATAAATGTATTGTTGAAAATTAAATTCATATAACTTATTTGGAGCACCTAAATTGAATAAAATTTGAATTTGAATATGATAGTGAGGATCACTTTAAATTTTGGTATTTTATCCAATTGAGTAGACAACCAGCATGACAGGTATGACTTATTTGGGTATAAATTTAATTTTCTTTCTTTTGTGTCCCCGTTTCAAGTAAAATATAAAAATGCCCTTCCATCATTCGACTCATTATATTTTTGCTTATAATAAAAACAGAAAACAATGGGAAAACACATATTTAATTATACATATTCACTGAAATTATATTGGCATGTCACTTCATACTTTATATAGATGAATTCAAGATCGTTACAAGCGTATAACACAGGTAATCTGGAAAACCCCGAATCAAACTTCTCATGACAAAAAAATACTAAGCGGATCTCCTATCACTTGATAATTATAAAATAATTTAAATATGAACGTGTAACAAAAAGAATGGAATGAAGGATTCTAACTAGTCACCAAAAAAAATTAAATATTCACAATAATTAAAAATAAATCATCACTAATAATGAAATTCAGTCATACATTTTTGTAGATTTTTGCAGTGATATTTTATAAGCCACATTCAATATTTTTTTTATAGTTTATGTTGGCAAAAATAATTCTTTAATATATATTATCACTAAGATCCGGAAGCCATTGATGGGCAAATTCGGCACTTCTCACAGTGTATTTGATCAGTACGTGGTTTAGATTCAGTTTTCCCGATATTTATTGCACAATTTTGCACTTTCTGGTAGAAAACCAAAATTTCGCATGTATAATGCAGCACTGTGTAGAATTACAAAATCTGGAATTTTTGTCAATAATTCCCTATACTGTCTGTATTTCAATTTAGTTGGTAACAATAAATTTATTTAAAAAGATCTAATTTAAATACTTTTAAATATATTTAAAATATGAAATATTTGTAGATAGAATGATCCTTCTGAAAAGTAGCTTCGCTTGTACGTACTTCAAATAATATAATATTTAATAATTATGATACGGAACACTTATCGCAATAATTGTTCACAAGCAATTTTTCGAGTCCAAATTAGGTCCGGCATCAATTATTGTCAAAATAATGAAACATGCATAAGATACAGACGCAGCTACCCGTTATTTGAATCATGGTCTATAATTTGAAATTGAAGAATGCGCACATATAGCATCTCTGCTTCCAGACGTCTTGCTTTTTCCAAGGATAATTTTGTTACCTGACGTAAGAACTTATCTCATTGCTTACAAAACAATATAACATTCAGGATTTTTATTTTCTAAATATGTAAGATCTACGTGAGGGCTCTCAAAATTAACTTGGTGAATAAACGATTTTTGGAGTAATTTAAATGGTCAGAATCGGATTTCTACTATTGAACAAAAATTCTTGGGTGTCATAAGAGATGAAGCAACAAATCAAGGAATGCAGAAAACTTCATATGTGTGTATAAACCTTCAAGTAGTTATTTAAAGATCGAGAGCTGGTGACAGTTGAGGTTCTTCGATTTTATACCGCATGCCTTTTTGAGGGTTGAAAATATATTCCTTGATAAGAAATATATAAAGGTTATTGACTGATGCACGTTTTCCGGACGTAGTGTTATGTTGTGTTTTTTCGTAACAACATTTTGCAAGCCTTTGTTGGAAGTGATTTAAAGCCTAGTACTAAAAGGCATGCAATTTACAACATAGCGAAAGGCTGAAATATGAAATTCCGAGTTTTCAAATTGCATGCCAATGGAAAAAGTGGTAGTTTTAGCCATAAAACCCTTGTGAAAAAATTGGCATGAATCCTTCGTTGACGCAACTAGACTTAATTTCTTTAATTTTAAAAAAGTGGGAGAAGATCAGGATCGGTTCAACGATTTAGAAGTGAAATTCAAGAGCATAGACCGTTTGAGCACGGCGGTCAAATTTTTAATCCGTACAGCAAGGTCTTCCGTAATCCCTATGTACCACTTGAGCACGGCGGAAGCTTAACAGATTATTGGATAAACCATAAGCAAAGATAGTAAGTAAAATGTAAAATCTTTAATGTACAATGCAGATAGCCGAGATAAACCCCTCACGTAAGAATAATGAAAAAAAAAACACTCTAATTGGACTACTTTCAGTAAAATAAATTATGTTAGCTGTAAGAAAGTGTAAATATTTGTAAATATGTTTTTTTTCTACCTATATAGTTTATATCAGTCGTTATTTGTTTATGATGAAATAAAATGAATTGTTATCCAAGTTCGTTTATTATATTAACTCACAATTTTTGGCATTTAGAGAAGATACATTTATTTGAGAATAAAAGATTAAAGCAATGAACTTGGCTCAAACGGTATATAGGGATTAAGAGAAAAATGCTCAAATGGTCTGTGGGATTAGGACAAAACTGACCGCCGCGCTCAAACGGTATATCTCCAAATTTAGGGACTATCACAATACATTCTTATTCTTATTATTCAGAATGTTCAGGAAAAAAAATTAAGTCTTTTGACATTTGTAGTCAAAACTATATTTTATGTAAACTTATAGAAAAATGGTACCTTCTAGATTAATGTGCCTGTTTGCTTCCTCTTCATTCCCGAGTATTGTGTCACCAGACCAAGGGACCTGCAAAAAAAATTTCTTTGAAACTATAATAATTTTAAAACATAAAATTTGAAGTCAAGGAATATTTTATTGTATGCATTGAAGCTCAACTGACAATACTTTTTACTCTAATAGAGCACAATTCTTTGACGTCATAACAGTAAATTTTTCTTTGACAATGACACTGTTCTACTTCTCACTTACTCCATCTAATTATGCATATAATGGGCTAACCGCAATAAAATTAAAAGGTATGAGTAGGGGCTCCTTCTATGTGATCTACAAATAACAAAATGAGTCAGAGAGTACCGCAAACTATCTATGCACCGTGTAGCACGAAACTGCGGGGAATATGAATAATATCCGGCTTAGGAAGTTGGAGGAATTCGCCGGAAAGACCAATAGGTGAAAAAAATAATTATCAACCCAGCAAAGATTGCAGAATTCCCGATCTGTGATTCACACATGATCTACTATTGGTCGTAGGCTTGCCAATTTAATTTGATCCGGTATATTTCAAATAATTATGATGCCTAAAAAATGACGGATAAAATATCTTGAATCATTCTTTAAAATAATTATCATGGGTGATTACATATTAATTAAACTTCGATCATCATTTAAAAAACCCACAAACCGTTATTCTATCGTATTCTTTCCGGATTCGGTGTTAAAATAATTGACAATACAATATTTATTGTCCACTTATACCGAGTGTCCTGAACTCACGCTGCAAAACTTAAAATATCAATAAGAATAAGAAAAAGCTTTGTATCTCTTTTAAACATATTGCGCGCACGAAGGAATGTGTGATTTGGCATATTTAAAGTTTATATGGAGAAGAAGTGCAGACAGCTAAAATTATATAATTCCCCGGGGGCAGTATGGAGGGGGTTAAAAGAAAACCACGTTAAAATCTTAAATGGCTTATAAATCTATAGTTATTTGTATCATAAATCGAAGAACTAATTTTGCTCTGTGAGTATACTTCCCGGACGAGCTGAAGAACTGCTACATTTATCATGAAACTGTTTTCAGTATCCTGACGAGCTTAAGCAATGAATATGCGTCCGTAAGATGAAACTGACAATTCCAAGAAATAATTCTTCATAATTTAATGTTACATAACAAGGCTCATAACGAACTGATAACAAGGTGCAATCCCTAGGCGCCGTCGTAACTCTATCGCGCACTTTTAACACGTTTCCCAGAATTTGAACTATTTACCGTTTCTCGCTTCACCTGCAGTAATGGATTACTTTGTGAGTTTGTTGTTTAACTCTAAATTCTTCCTCTATCGATTTCTTCTTTTACTTTGAATTTTACTAATAGTTTCTTTTCTTCCCTGCCTTTTTAGTATTTTTTGTACCCACAATTTCCTGAAAAATAATTCGCATTTTCGCGATAACTTTGATTCATTTAACCGTAAAATTAATTAGTTATTTTCAAATTAGAAATATTTTTTTAAGACAATTTTTTTAGTAAATATTCAACTTCTAATTTTTCTCCAAGAGCTGGAAAATTTCATATTCACCTTTATAGTTCTCCGTAGAGCATAATGTTAATTTTTAAAATTTCTGAGAGGGTTATGATTTCTAGGCCCGAATTTCTAACGACTTTTTCCGGAACCAATGAATATTTCATCCTTAAGGTAGAAATTCCTTTATAAAACGTTAAAATGTCTGTCATTTAGCACTTATTCGTAGATTGTCTGATGTGTAGGTCGTACATAAACACAGGTAAGTAAACTAGCAGCCACGGCCTTTTCTTGGAACGCTGCGAACGCGAAGCACAACATATATTATTCCCTCTCTCGGTAGGTATATATTTTCCATCCCTTCATTGCTTCCAGCAACGGTTTTTTCACTGAAAATTCATAAAATAAAGTTCCCTAGAATTATCTTTGTTATTTGTTTGTAAATATAAGGTTAATTGCTCTCTAATTTATTTTCATTATTTTAATTGTTCATTTGATAGCTCGGAGTATTTTAAATTGTTTCCAAGTTATTAATAATATTTTCTGCGAAAAATGAAATGTACCCTTTGAACTTAATAATTATTAAATCTAAATTTATAATTGGAGGAACAACAATACGTTAAAGTATTTCCATTGCCTATATTTCAAATAAATTGAGTAACTATTGGAGTAATAAATAAAAATATGAAACATGAATAATTTATTGAAATTTAGCATTTATAGATTTTTCTTGTAATTATTAATTAAAAAATATCTCAATTTTTTTCACTTTATGAGCAAATGACCATGAATATTTCTTTAATCCTTGCAGCTCCGAAAATTAGTGACTCCAAAACTATGATTGTCAGGTACATAATTATTTTCAATTTTTGTAATATTTGCAGCATGAATTATTTCAGATTTTTTGGTTGAAAAAACATTATTTTCCATTTCTTTCTTATTATCCCTGAAAATATGAGAGATACGCGATTGGCAATTACTATAGTAGATCGACTATACATTTGGCTATATATACTAAAAATTTCAAGACAATTGAACTATAAATTCGAATTTTATAGAAGAGAAACTGAAAATTAATGACTTCTGAAAAATGATGGCTACCCCTTGATAAAATTTGAGAAGTTCAAAATTTTTTTTTCGCAATCCTAATGTTTTTGTTCCAGAATATATAGTTTCGAAAGTATAGTTCCTGAAAATAACCTTAAAATCGCTGTCCCATGAGTAGTTTTCGAGATATCGACGTTTTAAAAAAATTAGGATTTTCCATTTTTCCATTTCTCTCTTATTATCTCTGAAAATATGAGAGATACATAGTTGGCAATTACTATAGTGGATCGACCATATACTTGGCTATATATATTGTAAATTTCAAGACGATTGAACCACAAATACAAATTTTACTGAAGAAAAACTGAAAATTGATGACATCTGAAAATTTGAAAAGTCCAAAATAATTTTTTTTGTAGTTCTCAAGTTTTTGGTTTCAAAATATATAGTTATGAAAGTGTGAATTCCGAAAATAACCTTAAAATCGTTGTCCCATGAGTATTTTTCGAGATATCGACGTTTTAAAAAAATAAAGATTTTCATATTTCCATTTCTCTCTTATTATCTCTGAAAATATGAGAGATACGCAATTGGCAATTACTATAGTGAATCGATCATATATTTGGCTATATATATTAGAAATGTCAAGACGATTGAACTACAAACACAAATTTTACAAGGGAATAACTGAAAATTGATGACTTCTGAAAATTTGAAAAGTCCAAAAATTTTTTTTGCAATTCTCAAGTTTATGGTTCTAAAATATATAGTTTCGAAAGTGTAGTTCCCGAAAATAACCTTAAAATCGCTGTCCCATGAGTATTTTTTAAGATATCGACGTTTTGAAAAAATTAGGATTTTCAATTTTTCCATTTCTCTCTTATTATCTCTAGAAATATGAGTAGAACGCAATTGGCAATTACTATAGTGGATCGACTATATATTTGGCTATATATATTGAAAATTTCAAGACAATTGAACTACAAATACGAATTTTACAGGGAAAAAACTGAAAATTTGAAAAGCCCATAAACTTTTTTTTTGCAATTCTCAAGATTTTGGTTATAAAATATATAGTTTCGGACGTGTAGTTTCCGAAAATAACCTTAAAATCGCTGTCCTATTAGTATTTTTCAAGATATCGACGTTTTAAAAAAAAATAGGATTTATCATTTTTTTATTTCTCTCTTACTATCTCTGAAAATATAAGAGATACGCAATTGATAATTACTATAGTGGATCGACCATATATTTGGCTATATTTATTAGAAATTTCAAGACGATTGAACTACAAATACAAATTTTACATGAAAAAAACTGAAAATTAGCGACTTCTGAAAATTTGAAAAGTCCAAAAATTTTTTTTTGCAATTCTAAAGTTTTTGGTTCCAAAATATATAGTGTCGAAAGTGTAGTTCATGAAAATAGCCTTAAAATCGTTGTCTTATGAGTATTTTTCGAGATATCGACGTTTTAAAAAATTAAGATTTTCATATTTCCTTTTCTCTCTTATATCTCTGAAAATATGAGAGATACGCAATTGGCAATTACTAGAGTGGATCGACAATATATTTGACTATATATATCAAAAATTTCAAGACGATTGAACTACAAATACAAATTTTACAGGGAAAAAAATAAAAATTGATGACTTCTGAAAATTTGAAAAGTCCAAAAATTTTTCTTTTGCCATTCTCAAATTTTTGTTTTTGGAGTATATAGTTTCGAAAGTGCAGCTCCTAAAAATAACCTTAAAATCGCTGTCCCACAAGTATTTTCGAGATATCGACTTTTGAAAGAATTAGGATTTTCCATTTTTCCATTTCTCTCTTATTATCTCTGAAAATACAAGAGATACGCAATTGGCAATTACTAGAGTGGATCGACCATATATTTGGCTATATATATATTAAAAATTTCAAGACGATTTAACTACAAATACAGATTTTACAGGATAAAAACATTAAATTGATGACTTCTAAAAATTTGAAAAATCCAAAGAAATTTTTTTTGCAATTCTCTTGTTATTGGTTCAAAAATAAATAGTTTCGAAAGTATAGTTCCCAAAAATAATCTTAAAAATTGCTGTCCTATTAGTATTTTTCTAGATATTGACGTTTTAAAAAAAATAGGATTTGCCATTTTTTCCATTTCTCTCTTATTATCTCTAGAAATATGAGAGATACGCAATTGGCAACTACTATAGTGGATCGACCATATATTTGGCTATAAATATTATAAGTTTCAAGACGATTGGACTACAAATACAAATTTTATAGAAGAGAAACTGAAAATTGATGACTTCTGAAAAATAATGGCTATCCCTTGATAAAATTTGATTGGTCCAAAAATTTTTTTCCGCAACCCTAATGTTTTTGGTTTCAAAATATATAGTTTCGAAAGTATAGTTCCCGAAAATATCCTTAAAATCGCTCTCCCATGAGTATTTTCCAAGATATCGACGTTTTAAAAAATTAGGATTTTCCATTTCTCTCTTATTATCTCTGAAAATATAAGAGATACGCAATTGGCAATTACTATAGTGTATCGACCATATATTTGGCTATATAGTAAAAATATCAAGACGATTGACCCACAAATACAAATTTTATAGGAGAAAAACTAAAAATTGATGACTTCTGAGAACTTGAAAAAACCAAAAAAATTTTTTTTGCAGTTCTCAAGTTTCTAGTTCCAAAATATATAGTTTGGAGAGTGTAGCTCCCGAAGCTAACCTAAAAATCGTTGTCCTATGAGTATTTTTCGAGATACCGTCATTTTAAAAAAATTAGGACTTTCCATTTATCTCTTAATATCTCTGAAAATATGAAAGATACGCAATTGGCAATTACTATAGTGGATCGACCATATATTTGGCTATATATATATATATTAAAAATTTCAAGACGAATGAACTACAAATACAAATTTTACCGAAGAAAAACTGAAAATTAATGATTTGAAAATCTGAAAAGTCCAAAAAATTTTTTTAAGCAATTCTCAATTTTTTGGTTCCAAAATATATAGTTCTGATAGTGTATCTCTTGAAAATAACCTTAAAATCGCTGTCCCATAAGTATTTTTCGAAATATCGACGTTTTAAAAAAATTAGGATTTATTATTAGTCCATTTCTCTTTTATTATCTTTGAAAATATAAGAGATACGTACTTGTCAATTACTATAGTAGATCAACCATATATTTGGCTATATATATTGAAAAATTTAAAGACGATTGAACTACAAATACAGATTTTACAGGGGAAAACTGAAAATTGATGACTTCTGAAAATTTGAAAAGTCCAAAAAATTTTTTTGTGCATTTCTCAAGTTTTCGGGTTTGAAAATATATAGTTTCAAAAGTGTAGTTCCTGAGAATAACCTTTAAATCGCTGTCCCCTAAATATTTTTCGAGATATCAGCATTTTAAAAAAATTAGGATATTTCATTTTTTCCATTTCTCTCTTATTTTCTCTGAAAATATGAGAGATATGCAATTGGCAATTACTATTGTGGATCGACTATATATTTGGCTATGTATATTAAATATTTCAAGACGATTGAACTACAAATACAAATTTTACAGGGAAAACACTAAAAATTGATGACTTCTGAAAATTTAAAAAGTCCAATAAATTTTATTTTGCTATTCTCAAGTTTTTAGTTCCAAAATATATAGTTCGGAAAGTATAGTTCCCGAAAATAACCTAAAAATCGTTGTCCCATGAGTATTTTTCGAAATATCGATGTTTTACAAAATTAGGGTTTTCCATTTCTTCCGTTTCTCTCTTATTATCTCTGAAAATATGAGAGATAAGCAATTGGCAATTACTATAGTGGATCAACCATATATTAAACTACAAATATAAATTTTACAGGAGAGAAGCTGAAAATTGGCGACTTCTCAAAAATGATGGCATGGGGTACCCCTTAATAAGAATTTTTAGAATTCTTTTTCTCAATTCTTATGTTTCTTGGGTTTAAATATAAGGTTTCAGAACCGTAGATCACGAAAATCGCCTTAAAATTGCTGTCCGGTGAATATTTTCCGATATATCGACGCTTTAAAAAAATTGAAAATGGAAAAGAGATAGTTTTCAAGAATTTTCATTACATTCAATGCAATAATGAACATTTAGTAACCATGTAGCAAAAACTGTTTTCCTTAAGATCAATTTAAGCAGCTGGCTGGATATTGCTAGCTTCTCTTTCTTTATTTGGGAGAGAGATTGGATTTAAATTTTAGAGAGAAATTAGTAGTAATAAGTCAGTTGCTCAGAGTCCCCGATTCGTCACAATTTATTCTGTGATATCTATTTTACTTATTTCTCAATTATTAGTGGTCTATGTTGTAGTTGGTTTCTATATATTTTTTTAAAAATTCTTGGCAAATGGACATAATAGCTGAAAGAAGCAATACTAACAATTAAAGTTGAAGGTAGATAATTAGGCTTAAAGAACCTGTAGCTCGAAAACTGAACGTTTTTATTCACACCAGGCATAATAACTAATAAAAGCAAGCACTTACAGTATTAATGTTCCATTTCAGAATGAAAACTATTTTTTCATTAGTTCGCAGTGTTGTAAATAATATTTTTAAAGCGATATTATAACAATTCTAATTTTTATTTAAGACAAGCTTCATTACAATAACAAAATCAACAAAAGTTCTTCTGAGAAATTGTAGGCTCATATACACAACTCTTCATAGCAATGGAAAAACGGTTATGCAAATATACCCAAGTAATTGCAAGATCAAGACTCGCAAATTCTTTTTTCTTTACTCTCTTCCTTTCTAGATTTCCTGGAAACCACAAAAACTGGACGTGAAAGAAGAATTGGTTAAATATGATTCTGTTAATGATCCCTTATTCTCGCCTTGGCAAACATATACGAAAATACCAAGAATTTTGATAATTTTTCCTTGAAAACACTTAATTTATATATTGTACACACTACTTTTGTATTCGCTACCAGGAAATTTCATCCCAGACAATATGTTTCTCATATCAATTTAATCTACAGTTTATGAATCACAAATATTGGTTTTATATAAAGTGTTTATGAAGAGATTATTTTAAGAAATGGGTAAGCGATGTTGATAGATTATTCATTTCCTGGAATATTTAAGATGTTGAATCTTTTAATTAAATTTTGATATATATTTTAGAGTTTATTAAATTTTGATAATTAATATTAATTCCTTTTTCCAGGAAATTTTGAATGCTTGTGCATCAGACATTTTATTGGAAAAGGTGTTAAGTCTGTCGTTGACAACTAAAAAAAAAAGCATACTAGTATACTGAAAGTTTCGTTGCTAATCTGTAACAATTTTATAAAAAGAGGAATATTAGAAAATACGTGTGTGTGGTGGGGAAGTCGTGCTGCGGGGTGCACACGTACACAGCAGCGGCAAAATATTTTCCTGATATATATGTAATAAGAATGAGCGACAGAGCTATAGAAAATATTGAGACAAAACTTTTTTAACGCATCAGAATGAATTATTAAATTTTTGTATTTATAGAAGAGTGGGTATGAAAATTTTAATTTGCTACGCAATACGCAGCGCATATTTTCAATACGAAGAATATTTGTCTCTCAGAACATACTCGTAAATTGACCTGTTAAAAAATTAAAGAAATTACAGTAATTTCAACTTTTTAGTTCCAATTCTGCAACTCTCTGCGGTTTTGTTAATTAGACAATTAAAATATCGTATTTCCTGTAGCTGATTATTTGAACACTTTACATATTAAGAATGATATGAATAGCGCGAAAATGCTTTTTATGTATTTATTTGCCTTTTGTTTCCATAAAAGGCCCAAAAACTATTTTCTGAATTTCCCAGTCTCTTTCCAACTACAAAAATATTATTTTATTTGTGAACAACTGCAAAAAATAAATAAAAAACTAGCTGTCTGTTTTGATCTATAAACAATAAAATTAGATTAAGTAGATAAACTCCCAATTTTGTTCTTGCCGAGAGCTAATCTTGAATATTTAAATCGAATGGAATAGAAAGTAGCCTAAAACATCCGTGAAAATGACAGCCATGATTAAATCCTCCGGTCTGGGCTGATACATATAATTATGAAGTTATAATTTTACTAAAGGAACCGGATAGTTATTTTATCTCACGATTAATAATTGAGTAATAACTATGCAGGTCTTCAGAGAAATAAATATAATTTTCTTCTTCGTATTAATAATTATATTATAAATGCTAAGCCATTAAATGTATTAATTGTCTTCTGGATACCTTTTTATTATTCGAATTTATTGTAAGAGGTGTGTCTAACGATAAAGAAATGAACACAAGAAGTAGAATAACTGGAAGTAATTTTTTGTCATTTAATTTTACATTTAATTTGTCTCCTTGACACATTTGAAGCTAAAGGTACAAATTAGGAGTTAATGAATTTTATTGTTTTATTAAACGATTAAATCCAATGGAAATTCAAATTAGAGTACCAGGAAGCCTTAAGGGTGTTGTTAGTATTAGTAAATTATATTAGAAAATTATTGACTCAAATTCAGCTTCAAATTTTCCTCCGAAACATATCCAAATTTCCACGTATATTTCTACTATGAGCGCACCCTGTATAAAAACGGTCATATACACTTATAGCAGCAATTAATCGAATAGATTAAATCTGTATTTCGTGAATGAAAAATGTCACCCTCTGACTAAATGTTAAAATGGGAAATTACTATTATCCACTAAACGTGAATCCGTGCTGAAGGTGTGGTTACGATGACCTACGACTGAATCATCTATTTCTACCCACTAATATTAGTTTTATACAGCGTCGGATTGGGCGATTTTTGTTCCAAATCAAATATGTATCAATATTGACAACACACGAGGAAAATTTGTCCCTGCTACAGCACCGCCTGAACATCTGAAACAACTTCCGTATGAAAATAAAAAGGGAACCCTTGTTCGATGTATTTTTGTCCGTGTATCACAATGCTATCGACTTGAAATTTGTATAAATTCAATGGCTATAAAAATAGCGTTGAGCGCCTTTTCGCATCTAAAGCTCAAGTAGCTAGGCCTACTCTAGCTATCTCTCTCGCACCTACCGTGCTATATGCAATTAGTGACCCCACTAGTGTTATATTCTTTAAAAAATGTTTTCGAAAGCGCTTATGTTCAATAATTCCACTGTTCAGTCCGAGCCTGGTTTCATAGTAATCTGCAGGACAGCCACCTCTATTGATATTATGTAAATGTGTTATAGATTATCGCTCCGAATTGTAGTTCAATAATTAATTCACTTTTTATGATTCATACATCAGTTCCGCGACAGTTGTTTCTTTCGTGGAAGTAATTGAAATATTGCAAGGACCTTACCATTACTCTGCAAGAATTCACTTCTTTGATGATTCATTCTATAAAATTATATGAATGATTTGAAAAAATATTTCCAGCATACGTTTGTACCTATTAAATGTGTATTCATATATTAATTATGTTATTTTGATCATTATGCGATACAGTAACTCGTGCATTACAAATTCCAACTTCGGACAAAAAATAAATATGATATGATCCAATTTTTTTGAGCACCTATATATAGCAAAACATGAAATTCCTAATTGTATCAATTTGTCAATTTCAAAGAAAGACTTTTTTTATTAATTGGAATAGTCCCTGGACCCACGTACTACTACAAATAAAATATTTCATAATTTCTGTGGAATTTGAATTTCTCGTTAGCAAATAAAAAATGATAAATGTTAGTAAAAGCTATCATAATTACGGTTAATTTTCCTACAACCTGTTGCTTCGAAATCGACCCCTATCTATGCCAGGAATTCCATTTCATTTGACCTCTTTTCCATAAGAATCAATTCAGTGAACCCTGCTCTCACACAAAAAAGTATAACATTAAATTAATAATGTACTAACTTAAAAAGATATTTTTATATGCATAAGCAGGAAGGATCTTATTAGAACTTTGGGTTTGTGTGTGGGTGAGATAAATATACCTTTATGAATATTTTATCATATTAAGTAGATATAAGCATGACAAAAAAATTGTCCATCTAAAAGAATACATTTCGAAATTATTGTCAACATTGAAAAATAACTTATACCGATAATATTTGGTGAATTAAAATTTATTATCAGTCACACTTTTTACCTGATAGGGGTGCGGCAGACACCATTTTAGTGCAAATTGGTAAATTTATCGATATTTCTCAAGCCGTGGGATGCGGTTACCATTCTCCAAGCTTTTGTGAAGAGTGAAAATTATTGTATTAAATTTTGTACTAATAATTAATCATAATTCTATCATGAAAACAAATGGTTTTTGAGTGTCCTGAAATTTTTTGCAGCTGCCTTAACCGATAGATGATTCAATTTGGAAAGCCGCATATGGCACGCCGTTTTGCTATTTAACAGCAATAATTTATTCCAGTTAAATTTAAACTATACATTTTTATTATCTTGCGAGATAATTTTAATGCATTGAATTAATATGATTGAGTTGAAATTATGTACAACATGGTAATTCAGAATTATTATCATCTTGCAAGATAATTCAAATGCATTGATTTTTATCATTGAATTAAAATTATGTACATAATGGAAGTTCAGAATTACTATTATCTTACAAGTTAATTTTAATTCAATTTACTTTCAGAGAATGGAAATTAAAACCATTAAAATAATCTTGCAAGATAATAATAATTCTGTATTTCCATTATGTACATAATTTTCATTCAATCATAAAAATTCATTGTGATAAATTTATCTTGCAAAATGATAATTGTTCTGAATTTCCATTATGTACATAATTTTGATTCATCATAAAAAATCCAATGAATTGGAATTATCTTGCGAGATAATGATAATTCTGAATTACCATTATGTACATAATTTTTATTCAATCATACAAATTCAACGGTACCGTATCATTTTGCTAGATAATATCCATGCTGAATTGCCATTATGTATATAATTTGAATTCAATCATAAAAATTCATTTCATAAATTTATCTTGCAAGGTAATAATTATTCTGAATTTTCATTATGTACATAATACCGATTCATCATAAAAATTCAATGAATTAGAATTATTTTGCGAGATTTTGATAATTTTGAAATACCATTATGTACATAATTCTAATTCAATCACAAAAATTAAACGGTTCCTATCATTTTGCTAGATCATCTCTATGCTGAATTTCAATTATGTACATAATCTTAATTGAATCATAAAAATTAATTTCATAAATTTAACTTGCAAGAAAATAATAATTTTGAATTATCATTATGTACATAAGTTTTATTCAATTATAAAAATTCAATGTATTGAAATGATCTTGCAAGATAATAATAATTCTGATTTTCCATTATGTACATAATTTTATATCAATCATAAAAATTCATTGTAATAAATTAATCTTGCAAGATGATAATTATTCTGAATTCTCATTATGTACGTAATTTTAATTCATCATAAAAATTCACTGCATTAGAATTATCTTGCGAGATAATGATAATTCTGAATTACCATCATGTACAGAATTTAAATTAAATCATAAAAAATCAACGGTACCTATCATTTACCTAGATAATCTCCATGCTGAATTTCCATTATGTATTTATAATCATAAAAATTCATACAATAAATTTATCTTGTGGGATAATAATAATTCTGAACTAACATTATGTACATAATTTTAATTCAGTCTCAAAAAGTCAATGAATTAAAATGATCTTGTGGGATAATAATAATTCTGAATTTCCATTATGTACATAATTTTAATTCGAGCATAAAAATTCAATGTAGGAAATTTATCTTGTAAGATAATAATTATTCTGAATTTCCATCAAGTACATAATTTAGATTCATCATAAAATTCAATATATTAAATTTATCTTGTAAGATAATTATAATTCTGAATTTTCATTATCTACATAATTTCAATTCAATCATAAAAATTCAACGGTTCCTATGATTTTATTAGGTATTCTTAATGCTGAGTTGCCATTATGTACATAATCTTAATTAAATCATAAAAATTTAATGCAATAAATTTACCTTGCAAGATAATAATAATTCTGAATTACTATTAAGTACATAATTTTAATTCAGTCTTAAAAAGTCAATGAATTAAAATTATCTTGCAAGATAATAATTATTCTGAATTTCATCATAAAAATTCAATAAATTAGAATTATCTTGCGAGATAATGATAATTCTGAATTTCCATTATGTACATAATTTCAATTCAATCATAAAAATTCAACGGTTTCATATCATTTTGCTAAATAATCTCCATGCTGAATTTCCATTATGTACATATTTTTAATTCAATCATAAAAATTCAATGTAATCCAAAAATTTATATTAGAAGTTGACTACTGGTGAAGTCACCGGAGTACACTTCTGGAGCGCCAGTTGCAGTGCCGGGTGTACAATTGAAAAATATAAAATTCCTTAGATACTATTTGAAAAATGTGAAATTATTGTAACAATTGATAAAATTATTATTAAACTTAAAGGAAGTAACACCTACATCGCAAACAATAAAATGTAAGCTTGGCCAACAATTAAAAATAAAATATTTGTACGCGAATAAATTAGGGCACGTATTAAATTTAATTCTGTCGCATACTTCCAAAGTGAAATAGAAAATAAATATAACTTGCAATTTTTCATTCATAACTCTTCGAGCAAAAGTAAGTATTGCATTATTTGAAAATAATTTAGGTAGCTTCGTCTGCAAAACATTCTAAGTGACTCACTAGTTAGTCTTGCGTCAGTCAATTTTATAGGTACTTTGTATATATGACGTTTCTTATATATTTTTTTAAGGAGAGAAGCACCAATTTTCATCTGTCATGATATAAAAAGATATTATTTAAGTATGACACATACAAAAGCTATTATTTACATTCAATCATTGCTTTACTATTAGCTGATTTTAAGATAAAAAAGATTAAATTATTATTTTTATGTGTGATCAATGAGGACATTGAATTTTAAAAATATCTTTGACTTAATTTAGACGTTCTAACTGCTCAATGATGATTAATATTCGAGTAAAAAGTAAAGCTAGTTTCGATGCATACAACTTTTTATCTATCTAAAATGATGGTTCCATGTGAATTTGATGAAAAATTCCACCCCTAAGGAAGGAATAATGATTCTTTTTGATCGGCTTCCAATATAATACGATTTTGATGAATTTTTTATTGAATAGGCTATCAACGGTGCACCCACGTCAGTTGGATGAAAAAGTTCCACCCCTAAGGGTGGCCGATTTTGATCGACTCCAAATATAATACGCAATATTTTTGCTGATTATGAGCCTTTTTTTATTGGGCTTCGAGGGTTATTCCATTAAAATTTCTAAGAGTGGAATTATGTTTTTGAATTTGAAGCAAATTTCCACACCCAAGGATGGACAAATGTGTTTCGATAAAACTGTCCATAAAATAATATCTTTAAATGAACTGATTAATAATAAATGAATGACCGAATATTTGAAGAATTTTCATATTTGTTTGCTTTCCTACACCGTTCTAAATATAAAAGAATGTCTAAAAATATTGAAAAATTCAAAATATACACACGATTTCCAGTACATCAAAGAAATAACGTTTAATTTGTTTAGAATAATATCCATGAGAAAACAGTTTTTCATCTTCTAGAACTTTCGTGAACACGCCGAGATAATTTATGATTATTTTCTCGACATTTCTTCGTATACTTATTATATGGAATTGTTGCAGTGACTCATTTCTATTTAATAATTTACTATAACTAATCAAAAAAAAAAATCACTCACTACACGAACAATTTAAACAAATGTTGATTTCGAAGAACAAATCGGAATTCGAATTAACGTTTAGTGTTATGAGGTTCAGCGTTCGATGCGGAACCTAGTTATTATCCTAATTTGTGTCCTCCCGATTCATACCTCGAACGATTTTTTTTTTATTTTATCAAATATTCACTTCGTTAGAATTAAAACATTCAGTTTTTGAATTAAGCACAAGCAATGTGAATATGCTTGAGGAATCGGATTTTAATGATTTTAAAGATAATTAAAAATTTTATTTGGTAAATATTATTTTTTGAATTGAAATTTTGGAATTTATTGATTTATTTATTCGGTGAAAAACATACTTCTGGGAGGTGACATGTGCAATGATTTTATCCAGTTTTCAGAAAATAAAAAATAATATGTGGTCATTTCTGGATGACTTAATTTTTTATATATTTTATCTTTGTAGTATTCAACAACGTAAACAAAAAAAGAGTTTTCGGAACAATTCCACTTATAGAACATAACAATTAACTTTAACTGTGATGAAAATATATGTTGAGTTGGAAATAACAAATAAATAACCATCGTAACCTTTGGGAGGGTGAGTGAAACTAGGCGTTAGCATTTTAGCGATTAGTCAGCGGTCGACGACTAAATTATAACGACTTCAACGAAATGAAAGCGGTTACGAGTTCAGTATCGATTCAATGTTGAATGTTTTACCTTATGGTGTGCCTTCTTGCGATGCAATGACTCTGGACTGTTTTCTTGTAACCAGCGAAGGATTCCCAGGAAATTTCGAGTCGATCAGGGCGAATCCAACAAGTAGGCTTCTAAGGGAAGGTATACAAAAAATTACTTTTGTTGATATTCATCTATGCGTCATTACATTTTTCTGTTGCACAATTAATGAAATATTTACGGACATTGAAGAAACAAAACGTAAGAATTTTCCCAAATTATATTGGTGCGTATTTAATACTGCTAGTATTGTAAAATATTATTCGTCTTTCAATACAATTATCAAAAAATAAAAACCAACTATGAACTATCAGAAGTGACATTCGTCAGTATGTTTTTCCAATTTTAATTTTGTCGTCTGCTAGATATTGGTAAATGATACCCAATTCATATATTTTTTTCCTGCGTTCAATATTTTTTGATTTGTTTAATTTTTTACGAATACTTGTGTTTCCCATATTTTTCTTTGCAATTAAAAATAAATCGATGCATAAACAATATTTAAAAATAAAAGTCAATTGGATCGGGTCATCATTAAATAAAACAACAAATAATATTGACAGCACAGGCCAAACGCGTGCCACGGATTTCCCGGGTGCTGCTGTCAATTACTATATTTTTAAGAGAAAGCCAATTGGATCGGTTAACCCTGAAATAAAACTACACAGAATATTGATAACATAGATATGATTTGCCCAGGTGCTGCAGTCAATTTTTCTTTCAATGTTTTGACGTCGACTTAAAAAAAAATTTCATAGTCACACAGTATTTTAATAAAACTCTTTTATATAGTCACTTACTATTTGACTATGTAAAAAATTATATAACCAATAAATTCTATAATTTTCTTATTTTGTCAAATATTCGACTAATGTACTGTAGTAGTGAAATATAATATACAATTATACAATATAAAGCTTCTTATATCGTCATATAACATATAACAATATAAAAATATTTAAACATACTCATATGAAAATTTTATAGAGTCAAATACTATTTGACAGTATGAAATGATATTTTTGTCTTTTTTCATATTGTTGAATATTATTTAACTAAAGAAGAAAAGAAGTTGTATGACTATGTAAAATCTACACTTAAAACATATTTTATATGGTCATACAATTTTTATATAGTCACTTACTATTTGACATTGTCATACAATGTGTGTCTTTTTTCAATATACTCACTATACAGTTAACAAATATATAAAACTTATAACATATAACAATATAATAATATTTAAACATAGAATTATGAAAATATTATAGTCAAAAACTACTTGACAGTATTAAAAAATATATTTTTCTTTTTTATATCATTGAATATTGTTTGACTATATAAAAAAACTTATATAACTATGTAAAATCTACACCAAAAAGATATTTCATATGGTTATACAATAATTGACTATTTTTTTTTTATATAGTCACTTACTATTTGACACTGTAAAATATTTATTTCAATATTTTTATGTCAAATTGTATTTGACTATGTAAAAAATAATATAACTATTGAAATAATTCGACAATATGAAATTTTTATGATAATAATATTTTTATATTGCTAAATATTGTTGGACAACAAAACATTTTATATTGTCATATATTATTTGACAAAAAGATGTTTTACATGGTCAGAAAATATTTGACCAATTTCTTTTTATATAGTGACTTATTATTTGATACTGTAGAATATAATTTTCAATATTTTTATGTCATATTATATTTGACTATGTAAAAAATAATATAACTATTGAAATAATTCGACAATATAAAATTTTTATGATAATAATATTTTTATATTGTCAAACATTATTCGACAACATGAAACATTTTATATTGTCATATATCATTTGACAAAAAGATATTTTACATGGTCATAAAATATTTAACTAATTTATTTTTATATAGTCACTTACTATTTGACACTATAAAATGTTATTGCCAATATTTTCAAGTCATATTGTATTTGACTATGTAAAAAATAATATAACTATTGAAATAATTCGACAATATAAAATTCTTATGATAATAATATTTTTATATTGTCAGACATTATTCGGCAACTTAAAACATTTTATGTTGTCATATATCATTTGACAATATGAAATTCTTATGATAATAATATTTCTATATTGTCAAACATTATTCGACAACATAAAACATTTTATATTGTCATATATCATTTGACAAAAAGATATTTCACATGGTCAGAAAATATTTGACTAATTTCTTTTTATATAGTCACTATTTGAAAATGAAAAATACTAATTCTAATATTTTTTCCAGTATTTGGCTAGGTGAAAAATAATATAACTTTTGAAATAATTCGACAATATAAAATTTTTACGATAATAATTTTTTTATATTGTCAAATATTGTTGGACAACAATATATTTTATATTGTCATACATTATTTGACAAAAAGATATTTAACATGGTCATACAATATTTGACTAAAGTCACTTACTATTTGACAATGTAAAATATTAATTTCAATATTTCTATAATGTCATATTGTATTTGACTATGTAAAAAGTAATATAACTATTGAAATAATTCGACAATATAAAATTTTTTTGATAATAATATTTTCATATTGTCATATGTTATTTGACAATATAAAAATATTAAATTATATTATATTGAAAAAAAAATATTTGACAGTATAAAATAATATTTTTATGTTTTTTATATTGTTGAATATTGTATGACTGTATGAAAAAAATTATATGACTCTGTAAAATCTACACCAACAAGATATTTTACATGGTCATACAATTTTTTTTATATAGTCACTTACTATTTGACTATGTAAAAAATTATATAAATTGATTTGACAATATGGAACTTTCAATCCTATAATATTTTCATATTGTCAAATACTATTCGACTAATGTACTGTAGTAGTGAAATATAATATACAATATACAATATAAAGCTTCTTATATATCGTCATATAACATATTTAAACATACTCCTATGAAAATTTTATAGAGTCAAATATTATTTGACAGAATAATATAATATTTTTGTCTTTTTTCATATTGTTGAATATTATTTAACTTTACAAGAAAAGAACGTGTATGACTATGTAAAATCTACACTAAAAACATATTTTACATGGTCATACTTATAATATAATTATATTATATTGAAAAAAAAAATATTTGACAGTATAAAATAATATTTCTTTGTTTTTTATATTGTTGAATATTGTATGACTGTATGAAAAAAATTATATGACTATGTAAAATCTACACCAAAAAGATATTTTACATGATCATACAATATTTGAATAGTTTCTTTTTATATAGTCACACACTATTTGACAATATAAAATATTATTTTCAGTGTTTTTATGATGTCATATTGTATTTGACTATGTAAAAAATTATATAACTATTGAAATAATTTTACAACATAAAATTTTCATAAGAATATTTTTATATTGTCATATATTATCCGACAACATAAAACATTTTATATTGTCATATATTATTTGACAGTATAAAAATATATATATGGATGAAATTTTACATTGTCATACAATATATATCTGTTTTCAGTATACATTTACATTAACAAATATATAATATCAAACTTATAACATATGACAATATAAAAATATTTAATCATAGTCTAATGAAAATTTTGTACAGTCAAAAACTATTTGACAGTTCAAAATAATATTTTCTTATTTTTTTTTATATTGTTGAATATTGTTTGACTATATAAACAAAATTATAGGACTATGTAAAATCTACACCAAAAAGATATTTTACATGGTCATATAATATTTGACTAATTTCTTTTTATATAGTCACTTACTATTTGACAATGTATAATGATAACTTCAATATTTTTATAATGTCATTTTGTATTTGACTATGTAAAAAATAATATAACTATTGAAATAATTCGAAAATAATTTTTTTTTATGATAATAATATTTTTATATTGTCAAATATTATTCGACAACATAAAATATTTTATATTGTCTAATATTGTTTGACAATATAAAAATATTGAATGAAATCATATAAAAATATTAATAATGAATTTTATATTTATTGATAAATTATAAAAATTTTATATCGTCATATATTATTTGTGTGATACACTTTATACTTAAAATATAAATATTCAATATAACATACATATAAATCACGGTTCCTCCTCAAAAACAACATTCAACCAGCAATCATTATACAAACTTGTTTATTCTTCCCACTCGGGA